>CM073480.1:34979269-36229269 GCA_037074505.1 Albizia julibrissin | reverse complement strand
GTCAATCGATACATTTCTACAGCTTTGTTAAACTTTTTAAACTGTCGGGCCATAAGTTTCTCTTCCATTTTAGGCTTTAATCCCCAAATCAACATATTAGAACTCTACTCCTCATCCTCTTTGAGTCTTGGATAGGAAGAGTAGTTAGACAGTCAAATAAACCGAGACAGATTGGCATCACAGGTCTCAGTATCACCTTGCTGAATTGCTTAGAATTCTTTCTTTTTCTCAATTCTTACTGACCTTAGGAGATAGTTTTCATAAAATTTCTCTTAAATAACTCCAATGTCAGATGGGTATTTGGCCCCACAGTACAATTGTTGTGTTTTTCTACCAGTTGTTAGCATCACCTACTAGCTTATATATAGCCATCATCCTGGCTTTCATCTCCGTCAAGCATCCGAGCACCTTAAAGATTTTCTCTAAGTGGTTTACCCAATTCTTAGTAGCTTGTGGATTAAATTTTCTGTAGAATGTCTCAGGCTGATATTTAATAAATTTAGGCATCCAATACTGGACAACATTGTTGGAAATTGTGCCCTAAGGGCCAATCATTGTACCTTAAATATTATTGTTAATTAAGAATTTCTCCTTATTGTTATCATATCATTTGCATGTTTATTATGATAATTGTATCCTTGGATGAACTATAAAGATTATCCTAAATGTCCCTGGTCAATTATCTATGCGGGAGCAAAGATGAAATAAGACCGGTATGACTTTGATGATGTATAGAGATACAAATCAAAGTCTTAGGCACTTGTAGGAGTATAAGGTGCTGGACCGACCCGCTGTGAGAAAGTTGCATGGATTAAGTCATAAGCTTATCTCACACATATAATCATGTCACAGTGCCCTCTGACCTGAGATCATCATAGATTCCTGCATGAAACTTGCTAAGTTTTGACATAGTCAAAAGTCACCTTTGACCGGGTGATGATAAAGGCTACAATCGGGCTTAGGAGTTTTCATGAAGAGGAATGTGAGTGGTCAAGATGGAATTTGTCCCTCACATTAGTGAGAGATATTACTGGGCCCCTCGATGAGTGAGTCTGAGAAATGTATGGCCATACTGTAATGGAAGGAGTTTCCATTTCTAATTTCAGGCTACTCAGGAATCGGGAAAGTGATGGTCAGGAACAGGAGGATGACGTTGTCCATGCCTCATCATTGACCAAAATATCGTGTGACAAAAAGGGACGTGACATGGTTGTATAAAAGGTTGCATCGTATCATCGATCCTCATGTGAATTGGGTAGTCGCAATGTCTTGCTAGAGGCCGCTTGCGACTTGTGGGCTAGAATAGTTTTGGCCCACTGCCAACTTCATGTGGGCCTACAGGGTCGCACACAAGAATAGCCCAACACGAGCTATGATGTCCAGATTCATTGAATCTAAGATGTGTCTAAGATTCAATGAATACAATATTTGACCTAGGGTGGATGAATTATATATATATATATTCAAAAATAATAATAATATATATATATATATAGATTATAATATTATTATAAGATGTTAGTTATATATTTAATTTATTTGATAAATTAAATAATTAAAACTAATACATATATCATATCTTAGATTTAATTTATAAAGATAAATTAAATCTAGTGGCTCTTTAATTAGATTAAATGAATATGATAAATTAAATCTGTTTGACAGATTTAATCAAGTCAGATTTATTTGATTTAATTTGAATATCAAATTAATTAAGATTAATTTGGAGATTCCAATACGGCCTACATCAGATATAAAATTCGAAGGGCTAGAGAACCCTAGGCTGTACGGAGAACTTGGAGAGCCGCGAGAAACCCTAGAGAGGCATCTTGGAGGCGCTAGCACGCTGCCGCATTGGGTCTTGTTCGTGTGGATACCGGTAGAGGGAGGCGACCAGAGGTGTTGACTCCTAGAGATCGAAAGCATGAAAAACATAAAGGTACTATTCTAACTACTCGATTTAGACGTCTTTGATAGATCCGTGATTGGGATTCAAGGTTTTTAAATTCCGCTGCGTGTACGAATCCCAACAAACATTCTCCTCAGGTTCCTAACAATAAGGATTTTTGAGTTCACCTCATGCGATTGCTCATTACTAGGTGATTGTTCTCTGTCTGGATTCCCCTCAGGATGGTTTCCTTCAGGGGGATTCCCCTTTAGGGTTGCTCCCTTTAGGCTATGCCTGATTCATGTTCCGTCTTTCCCTTAATTCTCAAACTTCTTCTCGTAAGTCCTGGATCATAGTTTGCTATTAGGTCAGCAATGTGAAAACTTTCCTTATGAGATTAGGCTCCTCATTATTCTCAGGTCGGTGCTATATTTCCTATTGATCTATGTCTCACCATTGTTCCTCTCACTATTAAGAAGGAACACTACATTAATACCATATCAACACATATATGTACATATACACTTCTCAAGATTTTAAATACCAACACACAACAGGTATTCTTCTATTATAACAAACACTCACATTTGCATTAAAGTAGCTTGGTATTTACATTAAAAGAAGCTTGTCTTTCAACAGAAGTAAGTTATATGTACAAATAGTGGTTTAACACTCATAACAAAAGAACCTTGCCTTACTACTCATTGGGCATATTAAATAGCACATATAGAAACAGATGCCAAACAAAAGGTATAAACTCAAAAGGACCTAGAAATACAATCTCGTTCTTCTTCCTAGTCCAAGAGGTAAAATCGGGAAAATGAACTAACGTAGTCCGAATCCACACATCATCTATAGCTTCTGTACTGAATTTAAGAATGATGTATATTATGCTGTAGGGGTGACAAAATCATTGAAGGCTGTCAAATACAAATCCTTCAATTGCTCCTAATGGTCATGATCCAGATGTGGGTCAAAGGCTAATTTCTCCATTAGAGCATCCGACTCTTCATCTGAATCTGCATACAGCACACTGTCATCTGACTCTAAGTCATCTGTATCTACTACAGATGCTTCATCTCAAGCAATAGGACCATAGTATACTGGGTACTTGACTCTTTTCCTGTGTGAACAAACAATCTTTGGTCCACGTCTAGGTCTTCCTTTGTTAATGACTACATAAGCCTCGCCTTCTAGTATCTGCTCCTCTGGTGGAGGCTGATTAATCGATGGAAGTAAGGGTGATCTTCTCCTCTGCCTTTTACTATTTGACCCATTTCTGGTCTTGATAGTGATAGTCGCTGGAACACCCTTCCAAGCAGTATGCCTTACCCTTATCATTCCTTCCTTTCTGTAAACTACTAGGTTAGAATCCATATTTCGATAATAACCAAATGGTGATAAGATATTCTACAAGGAAATGATCAAGTTAGATGATGTACAATGTGCTAAAATTTCTAAAGAAAACATCACACAAAGTCACATCTATATTTTCATGCATTTGCTCCTGCACATGAGTTTGGTTGCATGAACTCAAGTTCTGGCCAGAAATTCAAGTCCTGCAAAGTCATGCTCAAGTCTAGTTTAAGACACCACTGGGACTTAACTGACTCTTGAAGCATGCACTGGCTAGAATGCTATGCACTCAAGTTCAGCATGAAGAACTCGAGTTCTCAAGGACTCACACTCAAATCATGAGAGTCTTGCAGTGAGAGTTTCTACCAGAAAACTCTTGGCAGTCACAGGCAATCGAGACACTCGAGTTTAGGAATATAAAATTGAGTTCTGTGGAAATACCACACTCAAGTCTAAAGAGTTTTGGAATAAGAGTTCATACTAGAAAACCTTTAGATTGACATGGCAAGCAATGCACTCAAGTTGGAAGATCATCACTCAAGTTCTGTACAAGTACTTAACTCAAGTTCACAACATCACAGAGTTCTCAGTTGTAAATGTACTCGAGTTCAGGAAGTGATGTCAAGAGAGTTTTTCCCAGAGACAACCAAATTTCTGAAAGCAATGTGCACTCGAGTTCAAGTGGTCACAATCGAGTTCTGAGACAACTTGTACTCTAGTTTTCCCATGAAAGTTTCTATCCAAAAGTCTTGAAAATAGAAATGAAAGGCATGAACTCGAGTCCCTAAGGATACACTCTAGTTCTTAGGCAGCTTATACTCGAGTTCCACTTTTGAACTCCCGTGAGTTTATGCCTAAAACCATGTGATTTATGGGAAAATACCTTATGCATTTGAGTTCTTTTTGCACTCAAGTTTTGGCTGTACAACACTCACGTTTTCCCAGCTAAACTTGAGTTCATCAGCCGTTCCCAAGTTGAATCACTTCAGCAAACACTCCAAATACTCTCATATGCTAACCAGATCCATGATTTCACCATTGCCATCATTCTAAACCTCATTCTCATATACTCTCATACACTATGCTTCCTATTCCAAAGCCGCTAACGATAGCTAGAACCTTCCAATCATAAACAAAAAATTCTAGCAAAGTCCATCATTGCTAGAACCAACGCTCTAATACCAAAAATGTGATACCTTATTTCCTGTGATTTCGAATGAGTATAAAAAGTAGTGAAATCATGTGGGAGACTAGGATTCAAATCCAGCTACCCAACTTTCACAAATATTTATAAATTTCTCACCCTCAACTCAGTAGTTGAGCCTAAGGTTGAGAGGGTAGTAAAATTTTCACAAACCAGTCTTATTATCTCATTTAGTCTTACCGATCCTTTCCTTATATTCATTTATCAGAGTCAGAGAGGGTTTGTCTTAATTGCATTTCGTTATCAATGGGAAGCATAAACACACATTATATATCATTCATTCATCTAGCCACTTTTACATTTTAGTCATGCTTTCATGAACATATATACCATATACAACTCAAAATATCCAAAATAACTAAAGCCTTTAGTACCTCGACTCTAGTCATCCGCATTTACCTTCCGCTTGCTCCTTGAGCTTTCTCCCTATACTGAAAATGGGTTTTTGAAAAAGAGTGAGATTTAAAAGAATCTCAGTAGCAATGTATATCAATCATACAATTATAACATTTCAAGGCAAGCTAAGCAACATCATTCATCATAATCATCACAAGAGCAATCATGCATCACATAAAACTCATAAACTATCCTAGCGCTAGATATACTACAAAGCCCCGAGGGATACCCATGCAATAGGCCCCAGGATCTACTTATGCATTGGTGATTGTTATATTGGCCTGAGCATCCACCCATGCAAAGATACGCCCCGGGCGACCACCACGCATATACAAAACACGTCAGACAATTCTTGATGAATACACAATCATTCAATGCATACTATAACATATGAAAGATAAGTTACTACCTGGTTGCTCTTCGCTAGCACTTCCTCCAACCATTCAAAGTTCAGGTAAGCCTTGAGTTCCGGATAGCAACCAAGTATTGAAATCTCAAATATACCATAAATGAATCATTTCTCATTCATGCGTAATTCCAAATTCATAATATTGGTTAACTTAGCCTAATAGTGCTAAATTGCCAAAATGCCCTTTAAGACCTGGTCTCACTATACTTCACCAAATTTATGACCTAGGCTAGTCCTATACAATTTTCACATTTAGAATCCATTTTTAACTTCCAATTGGTCAAAATCAGGCCCAAATGACAAAAATACCCTTGATAACCCTTATTTAAGGCTTTTAAGGGGTAATTGATCATTTCACATTCTTGCGCTTTTCTCATTTTATCATCAACATACACCCTACACAATTTTGCCTCCTAAATCCAATGAAAGAATCAAAATTATCAAATTCATACTCCTTTACACGTCTAACATAGGGCAGGAAATTTAGGTTCTGAGAAAAGTTGTATCGATTTCTCATTTTCTCTTACCTAATCACCTCCTTTCTACTTATAATCACACTTTTACCTATTTAGACATTAATTGGACTTGATTTGGAGAGACTTAAACATTAAGGTCTCTTATGTTTCTTGAGCTAACTCTTAGCAAAACAACTAAAACCAAGCCAAGAACAACTCTAATAACATTAATCAAGCAAGATGAACAAGTTTAGAAAGTTACCTCTTGATTTCCAGCACTTTCTCTCTCCTTAACTTTTTTGTCTCTCTCTCCACAACTCTTGATTCAGCTTGAAAACTATGGATTCAAAAGGGGATAGATGAGTGGGAGGGGTTATAGAGGGATTAGGAAGCTTATGACACAAGGTAACCACTTCTTTACCTTTGATCCAAGAGAAACCTAGCTTCTTCCTCTTCTTCACTGTGTTTCTTATGTTCTCAGCTCCCTCTCTCCCTATTTCTAATTCAATTTGCATGAGAAATGAAGGAAAGATGAAGGGAATTATGGATATATAGAGATTAGTCAAAGAAATGCTTAGGTAGCAACTTGTGATTGGTCCAAAAATGTAATTTCTTATTTAATTATTTCATCTCCTTTTCCCTTCTCTCATTCCACCAAATTTGCATGAGAAATGAGGGAGTATATATTGATCTTACATTTTTCCATTGCCATCATGCAATATGTTGACTTTTGTCCTTTGACTTTTGACTATTTGACCTTTCTTGATAATAATTCACCAAAATAGGTTTATTAAATATCAAGTAGCCATTTCTCTCTTCTTAATTCCCATTTAACTAAAGTTATTGGGGATATTAGGGAAAAATAATTATTTCCCACTTTTTGGAAAAATTACCATTTTGCCCCTACATTTTATGATTTACTGTAATAAATCATTTATGGCTCATTTCCATTGGTTTAACCCAAATTTTATCACTTAAATGAGTCCACTATTCATGTTATTTAATTCTCAAATTTTGGTTACAATCAAGGAACAAAAAACCGGACCGGTTAATGAACCGGTCACAGCACTGGTTTAAGGGTTAATGGTTCAACCGGGGTCGGACCGGTGGTCGAACCGGTCATATTAAAATATTATAATTTATTAGTGGTAAAGATCTTTAAGTAAAAAATGCTTAAAATATATTAGTATTAGTTATGATGCCTATATTTATATAATGACATCTCCTTTCCTATAATTAATTAATTATTATATCCTTTCAAAATCATTTTTTTTAGATTTATTCTTTTTTTACTTACTTTTCTCTTCATCTTGGTCTTCAAACTTTTATTTTTCCCAAAAAATAATGCCCAATAGTAGATAGAAGAATAAAAAAATGTATTTTATTTAAAAAAAAAAAAGGCAAACCGGTCAAACCGGTTCAACCACCGGTTTTGACCGGTTTTACCGGTTCTGACCGGTTCAAACGGTTCGAACCGGTTTGACCGGTTTTGCCTTGAACCGGACCGGATCACCGGCCGGTCGCCGGTCAGACCGGTTGAACCGGCCGGTCCGGTCCGGTTTTTTTTTCCATGGTTACAATAGTAGGCCTTTAAGTGGATTTTAATTGCCTCTTTCAGTTCTTGTTCGGCCAAATTATATGGAACCTGCGCTTAAGTTATTTCTGTAAATTCATACATATCAAAATTCATAATTTTATTCCACTAAATATCATACATTCACATGTAGGGAATATTGGTGAAAAAGTAAGGTATTACATTGAGCAAGCGTGAGTTTTGCTTCCATAATTTAAACTTTTAGGCCATGTAGTCTCACAGCAAGGGGTCTCGGTGGATCCAAACCAAGTGGAAGCAGTATTGAATTGGAAGGGGCCAAAAACTGTTGTTGAGATACGTAATTTTTTAGGTCTTGCTAGGTATTACAAGAGGGTTATACAAATATACAAAATTTCTCCAGAATAGCTTTGCTATTGACAAAGTTAACATAGGAAAACTCAACATTTTGTATAGAACAGCAGTTGTAAGAGGAGCTTCATAGAGTTGAAACAGAAATTAGCAACAACATAAGTGTTAATAATCCTAGATCCACAGTTAACCTTCATAGTTTACACAGATGCCATTGGGCATGGATTGGAACGTGTTTTGATGCAGTAAGTGTAATACCTTACTTTCAATGCCCCAAATGAACATAAATGACTAGTGAAATCGATTATGGAACTAGGATTAAACCCTAATCTACCCAACATTTGAAAAGATTCATAAATCCTCGCCCTCAACTCAAGATTTGAACCTAAGACTGAGAGGGTTTTCAAAGGGTAGAACACTTGAATACATTTTCACAAGATTCACTACGTCACTAATATCTCATCGCTCTTAGTTTTATTACAATCAGAGTATGCGAGCGTTTACTTTAAAAAATCTAAGACATATTCTCCTTTAGTTAAACTAGAGCGGTTCTCTGCCGATCTATTCATACATTCATATACATATATATCAAATATATAATCACATAAATACTACCAAAACATTTACATCAAATACAAAAGTAGTGCCTTGCACTATGATCTTCACTTTACCTCTATATCTCCTCCGTGTATCTTTCCATGCATCATTCACCTGTCTAAAATGGTTGGTTGGGAGGAGTGAGATTCAAGAGAATCCCAGTAGTAAACATTACCACTATGCATGACAGATATATATGAATGCATGACATGCTTGTCTACCTTACTTCATGCCAACATAATGACATGTTGCATGCTCAATGTTATGACATACATATGGCCATTGTACAAATATAACAGAGCTTCAATCAATCAAATATGCACAATGCAAATAGGCAAAGCAGTCACATAATTAATGCAAAAACATACATATCACATACAAGTAGGCTAGGTAAGTTCACTACCTAGTGGACCATAGTCCTTCCTTTTATTTACTCTTCCTCCCACCATTGAAATTTCTTGGAAATTCTTCCAGCCACTTCCTCTATGGAAATTCTTCCATGCCTCTTCTTTCTTGACTTCTCCATAGCCCTAGATACCCAATTACATCATTAGAATCATGATTGTGAGTCATTAGAAGTGTATATTAAGGCCAAAGAATCTAGAGAGGGCTAAATATGTCAATTTCCCTAAAAAACATGAAATATTGGAATTTGGGGGTATTGGTCACAGCCAAGAATCTCGTTGTTCAGAATTTCACCGCCCTGATTCTTGGTTGAACTTGTAAAAATCATAAATAAATGTAAAAATATCCAAATGAGGTGGTTCCTAGTTCTATGGAACCCTCTTTAAGTATAATGTAAAGTAAACATATATCCATAAGCTAAAAGCACTTCCATAAGTATATAATTCCATTTAATTGGACACTACTCCAGAATTGCCCAGTTTAACATGACAAAAATTTGAAAAATCATAACTAAAGGCCTATGTCTCTACTTTAATTCTGGGAAGTTTTATTGTCATTGGACAATATTCAACTACTCAAAACACATCACAAATACTCTGCCTCCTAAAGACAGATTTCACAACGCGCACCCTATAACTTCTAAAACTTCCAAATTCATATACAAGTATCCAAAATTCATGAACACTTTCATAACTACACAATTTTTCCTCTTAAATCCAATGGAATCATCAAAATCATCAAATTCTAAGTACATCATCACATCACACACAGAACCTCAATCTAGGGTTCCCAGAAAAATTATATTGCTTTCTTGTTTTCATTCTCTTATTAACTTCCTTTCTACTTCTAAGTAAATGATTAACTATTTAGACATACATTGTACATCATTTAGCCATTGAAAAAGCCATTTTAAGCCAACCATAAATAGTACCCAACTTTCTATAACTCATCTAATCAATAATCCAATCAGTTAAAAAGGAAGCTTACGCTTACCTCTGCCTATTTCCGTATACGGTTCAGAATTCCGACAACACTCCGGCCGATGAGACGGCACCAACCACCTCCAAATGAAAATCCAAAACCATAGAAATGAAGCTATTGATGAGTACAAGAATTTTTATGAAGGGAACTTTTCCAGAAGACGCCGATTCAGCAGTGTTTCGGTGACTATAATTTTCTCTCTCTTCTCCCTCCATTTTTGCCCAACTTCATTCTCTCTCTTATTTTCTGATTTTTTGCTTGAAAATTGGCTAAGGAATAAAGAATATGATGGTTTAATTGATGATTAAATGACTTTGCCATGTGTCACAAGCTTATTGGCCCAAAAATCAAATTTTCGCACATAATATCCAATCTGGCAGAATTTTCATTAAATTTTGAAAATTCATATCTAATTGTACAAATGTCCAATTGGAGTGATTCCAAATGTTATACGACCTTCATTGAGTCTAGTTTTAGAAAAATATAAAATTTTTCCAATTGGAATCTCACTCTAACCAAAAGTTTAATCTTTGGATGCTGCCCAAGAAAATAGTTAATTTCACTAGGCTAACTTCAAAAATTAATTTCTCTTTATGTACATCTCTAAATTACTTGTAATACCTATCAAATTAAATCTTGATAAGTCTAATTTCACCCTAGAAATTTTCATAATTTTACAACATAATTTTCCTATTAAAAAGTGTCACACAATTACCACTGTCACACAGGGAATTTCACCAGTAGCAACACTACTTTGTTTGTGACTTCTAATTGCATTGTTTTTTCTTCCCAAGTTCTTTAATTTACCATAATATTCCCTTTAATATCGAAGGATATAAAGAAATTTTGGAAAACAATACCATGTCCCACTAGGACATTTGATAAATCGGGGTCTAGCAGTCCCCTTAATATAAGCTTAATATCAGCCCTCTTGTCCCAAAATTTAGGATATTACAGTAAGGATGAGTAGTGGTGTATGCATCCCATCAGTTGAATCCTCACACTTGGAGATATCCCACACATAATCTTGAGTTAGCAATGATTGTGATCGCACTAAAAATATGGAGACACTATCTTTATGCGACAACCGTAGAGCTGTACTGCAACCACAAGAGCTTGAAGTATCTGTATGATTAGAAAGAGCTCAATATGAGATAATGTAGATGGATGGAGTTTCTTAAAGATTACAACCTAGAGATAAAATAACATCCAGGCCAAACTAATGTAGTGATAGATGCATTGAACCGTAAAATAGTGTAAGTAGCAACCCTTATGATTCACAAGCAAAAACTAATTGAGAATTTCAAAGATCTCAACTTGTCGAACTAGATTCTGATTAACAGCAGCAACATCAGTCAAATAGATAATGACTTAAGAGTAGTCATAGAAGAATGTTAGTCACTTGATAGATGAACATAGTCTATCAGAAACACGATTATAGGGGGAAAACTCAGAAACACGAATTGTCACCAAGTAGACTAGTCAGATGCAAGAAGCAGATATATGTTCCACTACAAATAGAGTTGAAATGGCAAATTCTGGAAGAAGTACACAAGAGTAAATATACTCTATACCCAGGAGAAACCAAAATGTATCACAATTTAAAGTCCACGTATTGATGGTAAGGAATGAAAATAGATGAAATAAAGTTTGTTGTTCGCTATCTTACTTGTCAAAAAGTGAAAGTCGAGCATTAACAACCATTAAGGCTTCTATAAAACCTTGAAATTCTTGAGTGGTAATGGGAGAGTATCACTATAGATTTCATGATAGAGACCCTCAATTCACTTCTAAGTTTTGGAAGGTAGTGCATGAGGCTTTGGGTACTAAACTCAAGCTCAGTATGACCTATCATCCTTAGACAGATGAAAATACAGATGCTAGAAGATATATTAAGGGCGTGTGTGCTATATTTCAAAGGTAGTTGGCATCAATTTCTTCCACTTGTAGAATTCACATTCAATGACAATTATCACTCAAGAATTCAAATGGCTTTGTATAAAGTGTTGTATGGATGGAAGTGTCAGTCGCCTCTGTACTGGATATAGCTATCTGAGAGATAGATGTATAGGCTGGATATAGTTGATTAAATAATGGGGCATATCAAGTTGATAAAGTAGAGATTATTGGTTACTCAAAGTAGGCAAAAGAGTTATGCTGACAGGAGGTGGAAATCTCTAGAGTTTGAGATCAGAGATCATATATTTAGAAAGGTTTTGCCTATTACCAGTATTAGCAGGGCACTAAAGTTGAAGAAATAGCTTTACCCCTATGTTTGACACACTGCATGATGTCTTCTATGTGTCAAAGTTGAAGAAATATCAACCTGACCTAGAGCATGTAATCGAATATGAATAGGTAGATGTGTGAGATGATCTGACCTTCTGACCGAATCATTGATCAGAAGAAGAAATAATTAAGGCACATGAGTATCCCATTCATAAAGGTGGTATGCAAGCGGTTTTCTTATAGGGAAGTTACCTGGGAAGTTGAGAATGACATGCATAAACGTTTCCCATAATTCATGCTCCACTACGTGTAACAAATTTCACCGACAAAATTTATTTAAGGGGGGAGCTGTAACATACCATTTTTATTTCACCAATATTCCTTATATGTAATTGAGATAGTTAGTGGAATAAACTGGTGAAAGGTGATGTACATAAACTGACATAAATACTCCAATTGGGGGTTATGCGCAACTTGGCTAAACTTGGACAAAAAGGTGCATATTGTAACCTAAATTGGAGCATTAAAGGACATAAATAATGGCCTAATATAAGTGTCCAAACTTGACCAAAAACAAGGGAAAAAGAGCAAGACATGATTTATTTCAATAAATCACAAAAATGTAATGGCAAAATGATAATTTTCTATAAAACAAGAAGCTAATTATTTTTCCTCTTTTATTTGGGCCAATTTTTAGCTAAATAAGGTAAAAGGTAAGGAAAATAAATATTTAGAGATAAATATCATAATTTTGGAGCAATTGTGGCCAAGTAAAATAAAAGTTGAAAAGTCAAAAAGTAATGTAGGGAATTAATGACCATTAAGTGTAACCTTTAAGAGGTCATTGAAGAAGCATGTTTGGTTTCTTCAAGAGCCCATTTTTGTCACTTTTAGGTGAGAGGCAAAGGGAATTAGTGAATCAAATACAAAATTCCATAAGTGAAGTATTTTAGTCCAGCAAAAGTAAACTTTGAAAAGTCAAAAAGCAAGTTTGTAATAAAGAGCTCTTACATGGTCATTATAAGACTTGAATAAAGTTAATTGAAGAGGCATTTAATTATTTCCTCTAGCCCTTGGAATTTTTGTCAAATAAGATAATAAAAGGAAAAGGAATATGCTTGGTTTATATTTAATTCAAGAGGGAAAAGTTGGGCCAAGTAAAAGCAACATATGCACAAAGGCCATTAAATAATATCAAGTAAAGCAAGAAGAGATATTTTCAAGGGTTCATTATCTCATTCCCTCCTCCCATTTTTGGTCAAGAAACATAAAATAGAGAGAGAAGAGAGCTCAAGAACTTGAAGAACATGAGAAGAGATAGAGTTTATAAGAAGCAAGAATCAAGGTAAGAAGCTTGATTTCAAGTGTTCTTGTCCTCTAAATTCACCTAGAACCTCTTATAACCTCTTCTTCTTCTTGAAAGTCATGGTTAGCAAGAAAAATCCAAAGGGAAGAGATAGCTAGAGAGAGAAAGAGAGGAAATCAAGAAGTAATCTCACAAACCTTGATCCTCTTGTGTAATATGATGTTATTATAGTTGTTGTTGTTATGTTTGGCTTGATTTTGCTTGGTTTTGTAAATTTGGGAAGATAAAACCCTAAGGGGTTATGCTATCAAAATTTCCCCAAATCATGTTTATTAAGTGGTTAAGCAGTTAATCTTGTGATTATAAATGAAAAGGAAGTGGTTAATCAAGAGAAATGAAGAAAACACTTCCCTCCTAAGAACCTAAATTTTGGCTAGAAGTAGAACATAAGGGTAGAGCTGGAATTTCAAAATTCTGCTAGTTCTATTGGATTTAGAAGGAAAAATTGTGTAGGAATATATATGATTTTTGGGAATTTGTATGCAAATCTGGAATTCTTAGAAGTTCAAAGTAAATGCTGTTTGATTTGTCTCACTAGAGGCAGTATTATTGTACAATGAAATTCGTTAGTCAAACCTAGTCTAAAAATTATGAAATTTGACAAGAATAAAGTAGAAATATATTACTTTAATTTGATAGGTAGCTCTTCATTTTTGGACTAGTACATTAAAAGATATAGACTTTTAAAGTTGTGCCCTATTTATAGAAGGACATCTAAATAGGGGAAGTTTGAAGAATTTATGGGAACAATGTGGTTGAAATAGCCAGACTTAGATTATTTTCCTTCCAATAAAATGTAAAGAGATTTATATAGGCTTTAGAACCAGTAAATTTAGAATTTACTAGAATTAATTATAATTTTCCAAATTTGGCTGAAAATCATCCAATTTTTTGGAAACGGTGAAACTACACTAAGCAAAATTATTCCAAGCCGAAATTTTTGAAACTGTATTAGATAACCAGCAGAATTTAATTTAAAGGTAGTAATAGTACAAGTAATAACCAATTACTTGTAACTTTGATTTTTATATGAACTGGAAATAGCCCAAGCTGGAACCAAAGTTTAGGATAGACTGAAGAATTGAAAACGAAGTCAGGTAGTAGCACTTTCTTTCATATACTATGTAATTTTATGTATGCTTTGTGTATGCCATTTTTTGTAATATGACAGTGCCTAGGGCATATTTCCTAGCTATAATCTAAGATCCAACGATAGTGCATGTGAATAAGCTAGGGTTTAAATATGTCATTTAACCATTGACACGAGTTAAGCTAGGGTGACAAACAGTTGTTTAGCCTTAGACAGTGTGCGCACAACACGAGTTAGCATCTTACATAACATGGTATATTGTGTTACATTTCATGTTTTGATGATAACAAATCATGTTTTGGAAGCTCATGGATTAATTATCAGCAAAGGAAGTAATTCTGGTGATCTGTGCAAGATCACTGGTGATTTTGTTAATCACTCAAGTGATATTCAAGATCACTCGAGTGATCGCTGAAATCACTCGAGTGATGGAGAAAAATGACAGATCACTCGAGTGATCTTTGAAATCACTCGAGTGATCCGCATAATCACTTCCAGTGATCGAGAAATCACTGCAAGAAAAATTCACTGTTTTGAAAATCACTTCCAGTGATTCTGAATCACTCGAGTGATGCGCCAAATCACTTCCAGTGATGATGAATCACTCGAGTGATGCGCCAAATCACTTCCAGTGATTGAGAATTCACTTCAAGAAAAATTCACTGTTTTGCAAATCACTTCCAATGAAGCTAAGATCACTCGAGTGATCCACCAAAGTTTTCAAATCACTTCCAGTAATCATCAATCACTCGAGTGATGTTGCATTTTCGCTGAATCACTTCCAGTGAATTGGAAATCACTGCAAGAATATTTCATTATTTGCCAAATCACTTCCAGTGATCTTGAATCACTCGAATGAAGTTTGAAAAGTTGCAAATCACTTCCAGTGGATTCAAAATCACTGCAAGAATATTTCACTGTTTACTAAATCACTTCCAGTGATCTTGAATCACTCGAGTGATATTTGAAAAGTTGCAAATCACTTCCAGTAAATTGGAAATCACTCCAAGAAGAAATCACTATTTACAAAATCACTTCCAGTGATTCCAAATTCACTCGAGTGAAATATGAAATTTTCAATATCACTTCCAGTGAACCAGCAATCACTGTCAGAAGTTTTCAAAGTTTTCAAAATCACTTCCAATGACATTATATTCACTTCCAGTGATATTGCATTTTCTCATATAATGATTTATTGTTCCAGTATACACTTTCCTACATACACTATAATCCATTTGCTATTACCTTCATAAACAACAACTGATTTTGCTTGTAAAATTCTATTATTACTGATTTCTCCAAATTGCTATCAAAATCATATGGTATATCATTTTACTACTCAGTTGCAAAAACAAGATCACTCTCGATGGTCTTATTACTGTTTCTTTTATAAAACACTTCCACTGATCCATATTAATCTGTTGATATTCAAATATTTCTTAGCGGTTATATTCATAAGTGTGTTACAGCTGTACTCCACTATCACACACTTGACATGTAACTGAACACTCCACTCAAACGATAACTATTTATGGTAGCAGCAGAAATTCAGAAGTAACGGAAGACAAATGTTGTTACATTTGTCAGAAGCATCTTTGAATCAACGGACAAATTTACAACGGTCTTCAAAGTTTCTATTATATATGTCCAGCCATTTGAAAAATACAACAACGAAGAAAAACGTCTAAATACTCTACAAGCAATATCCTCACAAAAGCTTCAGTTCATCATCGGTGCTTCAGCTCTTATCTACATACTCTGTGAGAGAGATTTGTCAGTCATACTCAATCATTTTCAATAGTGTTAACTTAAGGTTGAGGAACCTTAAGTAGGGATTTGAGATTACCTTGTGTAAGGGGGAGCGAGTGTCTAGAGGAACTTGTTGTTTGTACTGTGGTGCCAAGAACCCACTGAATCTTGGAAGATATAGTGAAAGGCTCAGAAGGATTTCTGAGGACTGGACGTAGGTCAAGTGGTTGAGACCAAACCAGTATAAATCTCTGTGTGAATCTCGGTGATATCTCTTCCTTTCATTAACTGTGCTTTAAGTTTTATAAATTGAATTTAAGCTCTCGATTATTTTGTAATCACCCAATTCACCCCCCTCTTGGGTGAAAAGCTTGCTCTAACATATTGTGTTACACCTTATATCCAATAGCCTTATATTAGTACAAAAGAATGGTGAAATCATTTGTGAAACTAGGATTCAGTCCCAGATTAAACAAGCTTTGGCAAACATTCACAAATTCCAAACCTATCTCAGGAATTGAACCTGGGATAGGAAAGGATTTTTTAGACTAAAAAAAGTTTCCCAACCAATTTCACAAACATTCACTATCTCACTATGTCTCATCGGCTCTTCTTTTTGTTTTGTTAGAGTTTGCGAGCAATTATCTGATTAGTTCTCACATCCATACCTTAGTTATGTTCTATTAGTGATCGGAAGTGTAATCTAGCTGAACTGTCCTTTTGGTTTAAGTACTGTACTTTTACTAGCCTATCGACATTACCAGTTCCATTGCCATATTGTAGTCAGGGTTACATAGTTATGTACATCATTTACAGTTCCATAATATTCCAAAGTATTAAGAACAGACAACCAACATAAATTTTAAGTCTTTCTCTATCCAGCCTCTAGTAGTCCATACATACCTTCTTGCCGCTCGAGCTGTCTCCCTATACTATGTAATTGTCTGTATGCTTTGTGTATACCATTTTTGTAACATTATAGTACCTAGGGCACATTTCCTAGCTGTGATCTAGGATCCAACGATAGTGCACATGAATAAGCCAGGGTCTAAACATGTTGTTTAACTATAGATAAGAGTTAAGCCGGGGTTACAAACAGTTGTTTATCCTTGGACAGTGTGCGCACAACACGAGTTAGCATTGGTTTTGGAAAAAGAGTAAGATTCTAAAGAATCTCAGTAGTAACATAGTGCCAATCATATAAATATAACATCATAAAGCATGTCACATAGTCATCATACAACATAATCATCACAACAACATTCAATGCATCATATGCAGTTCATATATCACCATAATGCTAGGTATATCACAAGGCCTGAGGGATACCCACGCAGAAATGACCCAGGTTTCCACTCGTCTATCACAGAACGTTATTGGCCCGAGCGTACACCTGCACAGAAAGGCCCTGGGCAACCACCCCGCATAACCAGAATGTGCCAGACAAGTCATAATGAACACATAAAACATACAGTATATCTTATAAATAAATGAAAGAAAAGTTACTACCTAGTTGCTTCTCTTGAGCAATATCTAACCGCTTCTTTGAGCTCAAGCAAGTTCTAAGCTCTGGATAGCTGTTAGGTCCTATAATTAGAATTATGGATGAGAAGTTATTATTTTATCCAATACTTGCATAATGCAATTAGTCAAGTTGGTTGTCATTAAAATTAGTATATTATGCCAAAAGCTAAGTTAATGTGGTCCAACTATCCCAAGTTAGTTAACTCCACCTTCAAAGTTCAACTTAATTACTTTTATGCCATTACATTTTTTCATAGCCCTTGTTCTCAATTCTGCCAGCTTTTGGGTCTACTTCAAACATTCACCATTAATTCTAGGGAACTCTAAATTGAATGATTCAAAATTTTATGTAAAGATATTTTAGTATAATTTCACATAGAATTACCAAATTCTGGCATCACAGCCTTATAACTCCCAGAATTTCACCAAACCAAACATGTTCCAGATTATCTTCCAGAAACAAGGCATAACTTTGAAAAATCATATCTTTTAGCATACTTGTCCAAAAATTACAAATTACCTATCAAATTAAATTTATGTATCTCTAATTTTATTTTGGAAAGTTTCATAATTTTTGGAAAAGGTTTGACCTATGAAAAATACGCCATAACCACACTGCTTCCAGAAAATGAATTACACAGCATCTACTTCACAACTTTCAAACACTCTAAATTCATATACAAGCATCCAAAAATCATGAACACTTGCATACCTATAAAATTTTTCCTTTTAAATCCAAAGGAATAATCAAAATTACCACCCCTTCACCACATCCTATTCAGAAAAGAAAGTTAGGATTCTTAGGAGGAACATGTTGTTTTCTTGTTTTCTCTTGCTTAATCAGCTCCTTACCACTTCTAATCATATGATTAACCATTTAAAAACTAAATGGATACTTTTAGAGGAAATTTTGGTAGCATTTCCCTTAGGTTTTGCTTCATCCCATTTTTTGAAAATCAAGAGAAACAAGGCAATATCCACCACCACCACCAATAACAACACCAAACAAGTAAAGAAAATCAAGTTTTGTTGATCACCTCTTAGTTCCAACTCTTTCTATCTCTACACCCTTGATTTTTCTTGAAAATCATGGATTTAATAGAGGAGAAAAGGTTAAAAGTGGTTATAGAGTGATTACGAGGTAAAAATCATAAGGTTTTGCAAGTTCTTACCTTGGATTGATGAAACCTAGCTCTTTGCTTGTTCTTGCTTCTTTGAATATGCTTGAGCTCTTCCTCTCTCTTTGTTTTAGTTTTTCACATAAAATAAAGATGGAAAGAGGAGGGATGATGATTTAAAGAAATATCCAAACTTGCTTTTCATGTGGTTGTTTCCTATTGGTCCAAAATTATAGTTTTTATTTAATATTAGCTAATAAATTCCATTTCCCTTTTTTCTTCCCTTATCTACCAAAATTGAAGAGGAAAGAGAGAGTATATATATATTTCTCTTCCTCTTCCATTTGTTGACCAAAACTATAAGATAAAGGGAAAGGAAATATGTGCTCTTAAGTTGACCAAATTGGCATTATGTCATCATCTTATTTCATGGAAATTTAATTGCCTTCATCCCTTTCTCTTTCCTTCCCTTTTTTACCATAGTAAAGCATCTTCAATTGGAGAAATAAGAGCCCTTGTATTATCTTCATGCATTCCCTTTCAATTTGCATGTAGGCCTTTGCTTTTTGACTTCTTGACTTTCTTGTGATTGGTTCTTTTTTTCTTCCTTCTTCTTGCACTAATATAACCATATGTATATATCCCTCTTCCATGTTGCCTTTTGACCAAAACTCCCTCTTAAATTGGAGAAAGCAAATAGTCTCATTCTATCTTCATCTATTACATTGCAATCAACATGCAAGTGACCTTTTTACAACTCTTACTTTTGACTTTTCAACTCTTAATTCACTTGGTCTTAATTCCTTATTTCCTTGAATCATTTTAAGCCAAGCATTTGATTTCTTGAATATTTCCCTTTCTTGACTGAAAATGTCAAGAAAATGGGAAATATTAACTGCTTCTTGCATTTTTAACAAATTACCCTTTTTCCCTTACATTTTATGATTTTTGTATTAAGTCATATCTTCCTTCCATTCTCCTTATTTAGGCCGAATTTATGACACTATTATTGGGCCATTGTTTGTGTCATTTTATGCTCCAATTTAAGTTACAATATTAGGACTTTAACTAGACAAAAGTTGCACCTTTATGTCTTAGCTTAGCCAATTATATGTAACTATCGATTGGAGTGCTTTCATCATTTTATGTACACCACCATTCACTAGTTTATTCCACTAAATATCACAAATATATATAAGAAATATTGATGGAAAAGGTGAGGTATTACATATTTCATATTTATTATTGCATTCTATAAGTCTGAAATATCTGTTACTATTGAAATTCTCTCAAATCTCACCCTTTTTCAAACTAAAAACATTACAGTTAAGGCTAGCTAGCGCCTCGAGGGGCAAGGCAGTGGTTACTAGTGATAAGGTCCTAATGTATTCTGAAGCTAGCATTAGTTATCTAGCTTGTAATTTAGTTTCTTTTGAACACTCTATGCATTTGTATCTATTTTTTAAACCCCACGGGGATTTCCTGTATTCTAAACAAGTATTTAATGTCAGTATGTTTCTGCTATTTCTATATGGCTTTTGAACAATAGCTTAATACTCTATGAATAAAAAATTGTTAAATGGTTTGAAATATCACAATTTGAAGTCCACATGTTGGTGGCCAGGCCTTAAAAGTGTAATATCCTAAATTTTGGGACTAGAGGCTTGAGAATAAGCCTGAACTAAGCGAACTGGTAAGCCCTGGTTTAGTAAGTGTCCAAGTAAAGCATAAGTGTATTCCCCAAAATTCCTTTATACTTTTTGGGTATTAAAGGGAATAGTATGGTGGATTAAATAGTACATTAAGTGACAAAACAAAGCAATTAAAGGTCACACACAAGTTGTGAAACATTAGATGGGCTGCTAGTGAGTTTCCTGCATGGCAGTCATGATTGTGTGACATTTTTCAATTGGCAAATGATGTCAAAAAATTATGAAACTTTCCAAAACTAAATTAGACTTATCAAGATTTAATTTGATAGTTCATATAAGTAATTTGGAGTTGTACATAAAGAGATATTCATTTTTGAAGTTAGCCTAGTAATTTTCAATGTCAGCGTCAAAAAATAGAAATTCTGGGAATTATGAGCTTCTAGTTGGTTAAAGGCTATATTTTTTTCATAAAAATAGACTTAATAAGGTTCATATAGTCTTTAGAACCATACCAATTGGATATCTATAAAATTAGATATGAATTTTCAAAGTTTGATGGAAATTCTGCCCAGTTTTGCATTAAGTGCGAAAATGAAAATTGATGTATGGACAAAATGGTCATTTGACCAATAAAGCAAGATGGCATTATTTTTCTCTTCAATTGGTCAATGATTTTAGTCAAATGAAGCAAAAGGAGGGAGTTCATTTACTTGGTTCATGTTAAGCTTAAAGATGAAGAATTTTTAGGCAAGTAAAGGTGGTTGAAAAGTCAAAATTTATAGGCAAGAGTTGAATGGCCATTGAATGATAAGATGAAGCTAATTTAAAAAGCTTTCTTTGACTCCCTTCAACAGCCCATATGATGTCCAAATGGAAAGAAGAGGGGGACTTAATACTTGGCTCATATTAAAAGGAATAAGGGCCAAGTAAATTGCACATGTGAATTGCAATAAACAATATTATTTCCCAAAAGTGAAAAGAGATATTTGAAGAAGCTTTTATCCCATCTTTCCTTCCATTATTTTGGTCAAATGAAGAGGAGGCAAGAGGAATATATTTATTTGACTGATATGAATTTAAGAAGAGGAAAAACAATTGACCAATATGTAAAGTAAGTGGTAATATTTTAAAAAGCCGTTATCTTCTCTTGCTCTCTATATTCATTTCAGTCAAACACATCAAAATAGAAAGAGTGAATAGCTTGAAGAACAAGAAGAGTTAGTGTTTCAAGAAGCAAGAACCTAAGGTAAGAGCTTGTAATCTTGAAGATTATGCCTCCTAATGCATGTAGAACCTCTCCTAACCTATTCTTCTTGAAAATCATTGTAAGCAAGCTAAATCAAGAGAGAAGAGAGAGAGAGAGAGAGGAGAATTGAAGAGGTAATTTTATAAACTTGATCCTCTTGTGATATATGTTGTTGTTGTTATTGGTTTTGGCTTGGTTTTTGATTGATTTGTAAATATGGGAAGATGAAACTCTAAGTAGAGGTGCTACCCAATTTTTCATTAGTCACATTTAAGAGCTGCTTACTAGATTAAACATGTGATTAGAAGTGATAAGGAATCAATTAAGCAAGAGAAAACAACATAATCCTCCTAAAAACCCTAATTTCTGTTATAAGCATGACATGATGAAGGAGTTGAAATTTTGTAATTTCGATAGTTCTATCGGATTTAGAAGATAAAATTGTGTAGGTATGCAAGAGTTCATGATTTTTGGATGCTTGTGTGATACCTTATTTTCCAACACTACGGTTGAGTACTAATTAGCTAATACTCACCGACTATAAACATCAGAGTGGCACAAAATGCTATAAACTTTATACAATGCCTTTGCTGGATATAAATATGAGAAAATTCTAAAAAAATACCTTTTAAACTTCAAAATCCCATTAAAAATGTTGTTAATGGGATTAACAATAATGATAATGCAATTAACAAAACATTTTATTGTTAAATCACTTATTTGGGATTTTGAAGTTTAAATGGTATTTTTTTAGAATTTTCCCTATAAATATTCACATATAAACACAGTCATACATAATTCATTTTACAATACTTATATCCTCTCTACTTCACCTCATACACTTCATATACAACTCAAAATACTCATAAGGCTCTTAAAATACATCACAAAAGCTTGACAACCTAGCCTAATTTCTTCTGCTGTTCGGCATCAACTCATCGTCATTTACCTTTTCTTTGCCCTGCGAGCTTCCTCCCTGTACTGAAGATTTGTTTTGGGAAAATAATGAGATTCACAGGAATCTCAGTAGTAACATCATTAAACATATAAGATAACACACACAAGCAAGCTTCACTCGTATAAAATCATTAACAAAATCATCAAACATTATTTAGTGCAAACATACACTTCATAAACTGACTTCACGCTAGACGGGTTCTTAGCCTCGAAGGGTGCCTGTGCACAATGCATACTATGCAACCTCATGACCGACATCGCGCTTGATAGGTTCTCTTGGCCCAGATAGGTACCCATGCAAAGATAGGCCCTGGGTCCCGCTCGTGCAATTATGTACATTTCGCCTGAGTATTAACCCGACCTTCGATGGGCCCCGGGTGTTCACTCCGCTCAATCTAAACATGTTAGACATTTTGATGATGATAACAAACAATACATATGCATGTCATATTATATGAAGACAGTTACTACTTGGTTGCTACTTTATGCAACTTTTCTACTTGATACAAGCTCGGGCAACAGCTTCTGAGGCCAAACCGGTTGTCAAGTCCTGAAATCGCCAAACATTACAAATGAGTTATTACTTATCCGTATACCTTTCCCAACTCATTTCATTGGTAAATTTAGCCTATTGGTGCCAAATTACCAAAATACCCTTTAGGACCTTATTATCAGTATTTTCTAAAAATCATGATTTAGGCCATTCCTGCACATTTTCACATGTAGAATTCATTTCCAACCTCGAATAAGGCTTAAAAAGGCTTAAAAAGGGCAAATTGGTCATTACACTCTCTGTTCCTCTTCTCATTTCCAACATATACCCTATACAATTCAGCCTCCTAAATCCAATGGAAGCATCAAATTGGTCAAATTCCCATTCATTAATCACGTCCAACACAAGGAAGGGAAAATAAATTCCCAGAAGAGTTTTGTCGGATTCTCGTTTTCTTTGGCCTAATCACCTCCTTTCTACTTATAACCAGTATATTAACTAGTGAGATATTTATTGGACTTGATTTAGAGACACTTACATATTAAGGTCTCTTTGGCTTTCTGGAATTACCTTGCACCAAATGAACCATAATCAAGCCCAAAATAACTCTACTAACCTTAATCAAGCAAGTGGAACAAGTATAGGAAGTTACCTATTTACTTTCTTCACTTTCTCTCTCTAGGTTGATTTCTCACTCCTCCTTCAAACATTTGATTCAGCTGCTATTCAAGCAAACCAATGATAAAGAGATGAGAATGAGAAGCTATGGAGAGATTTGGAGCCTTAGATCACAAGACACAAGTCCCATACTTTAATCTTGTATCAACCCTAGCTCCTTTCCTTCTCTTCCATTGAGTTCTTGTTCTCAAGCTCTCCCTCTTTTCTGTTTCAATTTTGTACGTGCGTGCGTGAGTAGCTGGAGATGGAGATTAAATAATATATATATATATATATATATATATATATATTACATTGGTTTAATCAATTGGACACTTGGCATGATATAATTGGCCCAAATGACTTAATTCTCCCAATTAATTCCATTCCCTTTTTCTTCAATCATTCCATCCGAAATATGCATGGAAAATATAGGAAAAGTCTGAATCTCCAATTATCCCATTGTGCCAACATGTAACTTTTTGACTAAGTAATTGACTTTTTGACTATTTGACCATTTAGAAAAGTCTCAGTCGCGCTTATGCTGGACAGAGCTATTCGAGAGGCAGATGTATAGGCCAAACATAGTTGATCAAAGAATGAAGCAGATCAAGCTAACAAAGAAAAGATTATTAGATGCTCAGAGCAGACAAAAGAGCTACACCAACAAGAGGTAGAAACCTCTTGAATTTGAAGTCGAAGATCATGTATTAATGAAGGTTTTTCCTATTACCGGCATTGGCAGGGCGTTAAAGGTAAAGAAGCTAAGCCCTAGGTTTATTGATCCTTTTTGAAATCTTATCAAAGATTGGGCTAGTAGTATACCAAATAGCTTTACCCCCAAGCTTGAGTAGGCTGCATGATGTCTTCCATGTGTCACAGTTGAAGAAATATCAACCTGACCTAAAGCATGTGATCTCACATATGTAGTCACATCTGACCGAGTCATTGATCGAAAGGAAAAACAACTGAGATACAAGAGTATCTCATTCATAAAAATGGTATGGAAGGGGCTATTTCCCAGAGAAGTTACCTGGGAAGTTGATGAAGACATTCAAAAGTGTTACCTGAAATTCACAAGTCAGTATGTGTAGCAAATTTCAGAGACGAAATTTATTTAATGGGGGGAGAGCTGTAACATGCCATTTTTATTTTACCAATATTCCTTATATATAATTGAGACATTTAGTAGAATAAAGTGGTGAATAGTGATGTACATAAAATGACATAAACACTCCAAACAATGGTTACGTATGAATTGGCTAAGCTATGACACAAAGGAGCAACTAATGTCCATTGAAAGACACAACATTGTAATAAAAATTGATGCATGAAAGAACACAAATAATGGCCTAATATAAGTATTAAAATTTGACCAAAAACAAGGAAGAAGAGCAAGACATGAATTTTTGCAAAAATGCAGTGGCAAAGTGGTAATTTGCCAACAAAGCAAAAAGCAATTTATTTTTCCCTCTCCTCTTAATAATTTCAGCCAAATTAGGAAAATAGGAAGGAAAATAAATACTTGGAAGATAAGAATACCATGCGGAATTATTTTAAAGTGAGGAGGAAGACGTGATGTCATAAAAAGAAAAGCATATGGTAAATTGTCATTAAACAATATTAAAAAAACAAACAAACAAAAAGAGATATTTCAAGAAGCAATTTTTAATCCCTTTTCTCTCTTAATTTTCAGTTAACAAGGGAAATAAAGGGAAAATAATTTTACTTGGCTCTTATTAATTCAATTCAAGAGGGAAAAATCCTTCGCTAAGTAAAATGAGCACATGATTAATTACAATTAAACAATAATATACTAAAAGCACGAAGAGAGATAATTAGATAAAGCTAATATCCCTTCTTTCCTTCTTTATTTTCGGCCAACAACACTAAAATAGAGAGAGAAGAGAGCTCAAGAAGCTTGAAAGAACACAAGGAAGAGCTAGGGTTCAAGAAGCCAAAATTTAAGGTAAGAGGTTTGATTTCAAGTGTTTGCGCCTTCTAAATCACTTGGGAATCTCTTCTAACTTCTTCTTGAAAGTCATGGTTAGCAAGTAAAATCAAGAGGAAAGAGAGAGAGGTTAGAGACACCTAGAAAGAGAAAGAGAGGAAATTAAGAGGTAATCTCCAAAACTTTGATCCTCTTGCTTTGTGTTATTGTAGTGATTGTTTTTGTGTTTGACTTGATTTTGTGGATTTTGTAAAAAATGAAAGATGAAACCCTAAGGGGTTATGCTGCCAAAATTTCTATAGGTCATGTTTATTTAGTGTTTAGATGGTTAATCATGTGATTAGGAATGATAAGGAAGGTGTTTAAGAGTTGAAATCATGAAAACACATTTTTCCCTTTTCTTATGCATGTATTGGTCTGAGGCAGAACAAGGGGAAATAGTTAGAATTTTGTAATTTTGATAATTCCATTGGATTTATAATGGAAAATTGTGTTAGAATATGTGTTCATGATTTTTGGATGTTTGTATTCAAATCTAGAAATTATTAAAGTTATTGGGAAATGCTGTTTGATTTGTTCACTAGAGGCAGTTCTGTTGTGCAATGAATTTTGTTAGACAAACCTAGTACAAATATTATGAAATTTTAAAGGATTAAATTAGACATGTAGAGATTTAATTTGATAGGTAGATCATAATTTTTGGACTAGTAGATTAAAAGATATGAATTTTCAAATTTGAGCCCTGTTTCTGGAATGTAATATGGAACACAAGACGTTTGGAAACTTTTTGGGAATAATTTGGTTGAACTAGCTAGACTTAAGTATTTTTATATAATAATAAACTTAAATATATTCATATAGGCTTTAGAACCAGTCAATTTAGAATTTTATAGAATTAGTTATGATTTTTCAAAGTTGACTGAAAATCTGTAAGTTTTCTGGAAAACTATGAAATTGCACTGTGCAGAAATTGCTGAAAAAGATATTACTTTAAAACACTTTATCAAACTCTTTCCTTTATCATTTAGATGACCAAACTCAATAAGAGGAGAGAAAAACCGCGTCTGAAATTTTTCAAGTCAAAAAGTAAGGTAAGAGCTTCTCTCTTCATTTTCACTGTCCTACTCACTTCCAATGTCAAAAGTGTCTTCATGAACATTGTTCCTCCTAGTCTAAGCTTTATTCCTATGATTTTATTTTTTCAATAGGAGGTTTTTTTAGGCATTTATCAATGTCTAAAGTTGTGGAATCAAGAAGCAAAGGTTAAAAGAAGCAAGAGGTAAGTAAGAGCTTTCTTTTGAACCATATATTGTGTGGTTTGGTTGAGTCTTGTGGAATGGGTGTTGCTGCCCTAAATTTTGGTTCTTTGAGTATTTTTATGGTTTATTGTATTTTTTTTAAATGGTGTTAAATAAGGTTTAGAAATGAGAAATCACAAATTTGGAACTTATGAGTAGTACTACCATATTTTTGTTTCTGAAAGGCAATGATGTTAAGGGGCGTTTTTTATCAGAAAAACTTGGTCCAAAATGCTATAAAACTTGAAGTAGATATCCTGAGCTTCATTTTGATAGGTAGAATGTAATTTTTGGACTAGTATATTTAAAGTTATAATTTTTTAAAGTTAGACTATGTCTCTGAAACCAATTCTAGAATAGTTAAGGTTTGACGAATTTCTGAAAATTTTGTGTCTGTAGCTTCCAAAAATGATATTTTTCTTTGAAATTAAACTTAAAAAGAGGTTCACAATGTACTTAGAATAAATTAATTTAGAGTTTTCTAGAAGTAATTATGATTTTTGAAAATTGGGCATTGAATCCCGAAGTTATTCTATGGCAGATTTATTGTGATGTGTTTAAGTCTAGACAAATGAAATCCAATAGCCATAAAATTTTCAAGAATTAAAGTGAACATAAATAACCTTAAAATAATATATAATATGTGACATTTAGACAAGTACATTGGGAGATAAAAATTTTTAAAATTTGGTAATGATTCTTGAAGCTTTCCTTTGACAGAAGTGAGTAATTGTGAAATATAGGATTTTGTGTATGTGTGCTGTAGCAGTAATTATTTTTCCTTTAAATTATACTTAAACTAGCTCACATAGGAATTTGAACCACCCTAATTGGAGTTTCCTAGACAAAGTTATGATTTTTCAAAGATAAGTGAAAAACTTGCTAGCTTTTTAATTCCATTCGAATTTAAAGCAAAAATGGTAAAATGTAATAATTAGGAACTCCAAGGGTTAGGATTAAGCCCTTAAAGTGGTTGAAGGCCCATATAGCCACATGTATCATTCATTTACCATGGCTCTAATGTATGCTTATGTTCCTAGAGCCATGAGATAAGAAGGAGAAGAATTGAAGGTTCTTCAAGCAACTTTAATGGTTGGAAGAAAAGGTACAAAAAAGGGACTTGCAGACAAAAGGTAGTGAACTTACCCTACTTGCGTGTATTGATATGTATGATTTTATGATGTGCATGATTACTTTATTTATCTATATGTGTAATATAGTTAAATGATTGAAGCTATGTTTTCTATTGATGCTATGTCCATATGTAAAAAATATGAGGCATTAAGCATGCAGATATCACTACTACAGAAGGCATTTTGAATGACCTTTTTTTGCCTTTTAGACGGCCATTTTCATGGGGATTTGTATGAGTGTCATTGAAAATTTTAAAATAGACACCTATTTTAAAACAGTCGTTGTAAGAGACTTACAATGACTGTTTTTGAAAAAATGGTCATTATATTTGGGGAAATAACATACAACGACTGTTTTTGAAAAGATAGTAGTTGTATATATTTGAGATACGATGACTGTTTTTTTAAAAATTGTCATTGTATTTTTTAGATACAATGACTATTTTTTCAAAAATTGTCATTATAACCTTTTTCTTTTAAAAAAAATATTATTCAGTTTTCTACCCACACCATTGAAAGCCTAAGAATTTCTAGACAATTATATTTTGAATTTGGAAAGCACACAAATAAAAATCTCATTATAGTTTAGCCACTATAATGTAAATGGGTACCAATGCATACTTTCTCTTTTAGTGTACCAAACTTACAACCTGTAACACCCTAAATTTTGGGACAAAAGGATTGAGAATAAGCCTAAAACAAGTGAACAACTAAGCCCATGTTTAATTGTGAAATCTGGGATTTTGTATGTAATACCCCATTTTTCACCAATACATTTATTTGATATTTGATGTATAATCAATGGCATAAAATAGTGGAAATGATGTGGATAAATTTATGTGAATTTATGGAAAATAGTTTAATCGCTGGTTACACATAATTTGGTCGAATAAGGATGTAAGAAGGCAATTAATATACGGATAAAGGCCTATTATGGTAACCAAAATTCAAGAAATTAAGTGACATGAATGATGGCCTTATTTAAGTGCCAAAATGGAGTTAAGCCGAAGAAATGGGCGGAAAAATGATTTATTTCAGTAAATCATAAAATGTAGGGGCAAAAACAGTAATTTTGCTGAAAAGTGGAAAATAATTATTTTTCCTCAAATTCCTAACAAATTGAGTTAAATGGGAATTAAAAAGAGTAAAATGACTACTTGATCATTAATAAATTAATTTTGGTGAATTATAGTCAAATAGTCAAAAAGTCAATGACTTAGTCAACAAGTTACAAGTTGGCAATATGTGATATTGGATAATTAGATTTCCCTTGTATTTCTCATAGGATTTTCGGCTATTATGTGGCATGGAAAGGGAAATGAAGAATTATATATATATATATATATATATATATATATATATATATATATATATATATATATATATATAATTGTAATTTTAGACTAATTGCAAGGTGCCACTTGTCAAGCTTAATAAACCCTTGCATTATATGAACATATGATCATCTCATCAGCTCCCATTCCCACACGAAATAGTAACAGAAAGAGTGAAGAACGAGAACTGAATGGAAGAGAGGAGGGAAACTAGGGTTCATCATAATCAAAGGTAAGAGGCTTGTATCTTGTGTCAAAAGCTACCTAATCCCTCTATGATCTCTTCTCCTCACCTCTCTACCCTTGGATTCCTTGTTGAGCAGCTGAATCAAGAGTTAGAGAGAGAGAGTAAAAAATGTCCAGGAGAGAGAATGTAACGACCTGCCTCATATATCCCTTATTATTGATCTTACTCAGAGTAGCAATGTGTAGTTCAGTGGGCACACAGGAATAGCATGAATATACTGATAACATTAATACAATATTGCTTGATTATAATACAAAAGTTTCCCCCACTAGGGGTTTACACAATATTTACAGGCCTTCAAACAACCAGCAACATTCCTCTTCGTGCATACCTCTTTTCTGATCTCAGCATGTTTCCAATGCTCACCTGTCTGAATGGTTGTTTGGGAGGAGTGAGATTCGAGAGAATCTCAGTAGCAAACATTACCACTATGCATGCCAGATATATATGAATGCATGACATGCTTGCCTACACTATTTCATGCCAACATAATGACATGTTGCATGCTCGATGTTATGACATACATATGGCCATTGCACAAATATAACAGAGCTTCAACCAATCATACATGTTCCACACAAATAGGCAAAGCAGTCATATAATCAATGCAAGACATACATATCACATACATGCAGAAAAGGTAAGTTCACTACCTCTCGGACTTTATGTCCTTCTCTTCTTGTCCCTTGATCCGCCAACCATTGCTCCTTCTTTATCACTTCATGGCCCTCTACCCGTTTCCACAAACGGTTCGGAATTCTGGCAACACCCCGGCAAGGGAGACGGCACCAAACACCTCCAAATGAAAATCTGAAATCGTAGGAATGAAGATCTCGATGAGTAGAGGAAGTTTCCTGAAGGGTACTTTGAGAGAGGATGCCATTTCGGCAGTGTTTCGGAGGAAAGAATTTTATTTCTCTTCTTTCTCCATATCCTTCTCTCTCTTTTCTCTCTCTTTCTCTTGGCTGTTTCTCCGTGAAGAATGACGATGATGAAGATGATTTAATAGATAAATGAAGGGTAAAAGCAACTTGCCACGTGTCAACACTTCATTGGTCTAAAAATCCAATTTTCGCTCAAAATGCTTAATTTGCAGAATTTTCATTAAACTTTGAAAATTCATATCTAATTGTAAAAATATCCAATTAGAGTGATTCCAAAGGCTATGAGACCCTTATTGAGTCTAGTTTTAAGGAAAAATATAAAATTTGGCTAATTGGAAGCTCACTCATCCCATAATTTTAATCTTTAAATGCTGTCCCAGAAAATAATTAATTTCACTGGGCTAACTTCAAAAATTCATTTCTCTTTGTGTACAACTCCAAATGACTTATATGACCTATCAAATTGAAGCTTGATAAGTCTACTTTCATTATGGAAAGTTTCATAACTTTTTACCATCATTTTCCCATCGAAAAAAGTCACACAATCACCACTGCCACACAGGGAATTTCACCGGTTGTAAAATTACTTTGTGTTCCACTTTACTCTATTATGTGTGACTTCCAATCACTTCGTTTTGTTATTCACCGAGCTCTTGAGCTCACTAATATAATTCCTTTTAATATCCAATGATATAAATAAATTTTAGGGAATTTAAACATACCTCATAGGGACATTTGCTAAACCGGGGTCTAGCAGTCCACTTAATCCAGACTTAATCTTATGCCTCTAGTCCCAAAATTCGGGATATTACAGTTCTCCCCCCGTTTAATAAATTTCGTCCTCGAAATTTCGACATCAAATGGTACTATCTGTACCTCGGAGAACCATTTTGAGACATTTAGTCTATCTTTCTCACATTCTAATTCTTTCATTCTGTACTCACTATGTAGTACTTTCATTAATTTTGTACCTAGTATGTAGCACTCACACAGTACTCACTAGTCTGACCTCACAGCGCTTGGTTTCTTAGGCCTTACTGCCCCTTCCGAGACTATCCCGAATCATCTTGTATGCATACTGGGCTTTACGGCCTCTTTGGGATTCGCCCATATCATACTGTATGCATATCAAGCCTTATGGCTTATTCAACTTCCAAGACGCTGGATATTCTGGCTTTACAGCCTAGGGATTCACCCTCTATTCCATAGGCATCTTAGGCTTACTGCCTCTGCTACAATCTAGTACAATCTACATATTCTGCCATCTTCATGGCATATTTTGGACACACTAGTCCATGTCACGGCACTAGGTAACAACCTCAGCACTTAGACATATAGGTCTTATAGCCCAAGGTACTGCCCTATGCAAACTTGCATCTTGGGTCTTATTGCCTCAAGCCTCTACTCGACTTCATGCTTAATCATATCTCACATTTTTCCAACCTAAGGATTCACTATCCCACTAGGTCTTATGGCCTTGGGACATACCATCTATCATCTTTGCTGAATACAGCCCTCCCATTAGACCCACTGCAGAGCTACCCTCATTGGGCGCCCCCTGCAGCCGCACGGGAGTCTGGCCCACACCCCTGGCTCACCAGGACTGAGTGCAGCAAGCTTATAGGATAATCACTCCTATTATGCCCCAAAGGCAACCTCTTAAGGTATCAAGCACGCAACATTCGCCACTAAAAATGCGCTCGATAAACCCTGGTATCATTTTTATGTAACGGACTGCCCCACTAGGCCCACTACAACGGCACTCGGCTCATGCTGCAGTCGCATGGGACATCCAACCAACTTCCACCCCTTCACGGGCTCACCTTTTATGCAACGGACTGCCCCACTAGGCCCACTACAACGGCACTCGACTCACGCTGCAGTCGCACGGGACATCCGACCAACTTCCACCCTTCCACGGGCTCAACTTTTATATAACGGACTGCCTCACTAGGCCCACTACAACGGCACTCGGCTCACGCTGCAGTCGCACGGGACATCCGACCAATTTCCACCCTTCCACGGGCTTAACTTTTTATATAACGGACTGCCCCACTAGGCCCACTACAACGGCACTCGGCTCACGCTGCAGTCGCACAGGACATCCAACCAACTTTCACCCTTCCACGGGCTTAACTTTTCTGCAACGGACTGCCCCACTAGGCCCACTACAACGGCACTCGGCTCACGCTGCAGTCGCACGGGACATCCGACTAACTTCTCATTTCAGGCTCCATCTCTTGCTACTCAAGCCATTCATACTCTTATGCAATGTTCACGAAGCATGCTAAACAAACCATCATCACAACAATAACCACATGAGCATTCGGCCCCAAGTGTTCATCCGCACAATAGGCCCCGGGATTCCACTTGTGCATCACATGAGTTCCATGGCCCCGAGTGTCCACCCGCGCAATGCGTCTACTCACGCAAAAGGCCCCGGATGACTGCTCGTGCAAAATAGGAATCTCTATGGCCTGGGCGTCCACCCGCGCAATAGGCCCCGGGCAACCACCCCGCAAATTCTGAATGCTCATCAGGTCTTACTGCCCAGGGAATCACCCCTATGCCAGAGGCATTACGGGACTTACCGCCTCGGGCCTCCACCCATCAGGTCTGACTGCCTAAGGACACGCTGGTCCAAAAGGTCTTACTGCCTACCGTATATTCATAACACGAATACACGTGATGGTAAACACATACATGCAGAACCATTACATACGATATGAGAGCAAGATTAACTTTCCTTAATCTCTGTCACCATTCGGCACTGGAGCACCCCATAACAATTTACTGGGTTACTCAACCCTTCTTCTCAAGGAAACTTATTTGATAGAAGACTCATTATAAGATACTACTATTGAGAGTCGACATCCCCGTAGCTCTACTTTACAGTTTCAACGTCACAGCGGCTTCACTCCACAGTTTGTCGTCACGGCGGCTGCACACTATAGTTGATGTCATGGTGGCTTCACACTACAGTACTGCACTCGGTTCTTTTCACAGGCGCCCATACACCTGGTCAGCCCCTCCGATCAGAACCCTCTGTAGGTAGCCCTTTCCAATCAGATCTCCCCATAAGTAGCCCTTTCCGATTAGAACTCCCTGTAGGTAGCCCTTTCTGATCAGAATCCTCCATAAGTAGCTCTGTCCAGTTGGTCGCCTCTGATTAGAAGCATCATTATAATAGGATCTAAACCTCATAAGGTCCTTCTTCTTTAGCAGTTCTGTAATCTGCTCTCTCATTTGGGGTCATTTAATATGGACTTTCAATATCGGTCCAGCTCCAGGCAATCATCACAAGTTTAAAGGAATATTCAAGTATTAAGGTCTTTCCCTATGCTAGATTAGCAACTAGCAACCTCTAAAAACCTCATAAACATCTCTGTACTATATTCTAGTACCTCAAGCCACTCAGGGTATCTTAACTTCCTGAAGAATCAATTCAACTATGACATTTGATTCTCAGGTTATGGTTAAACTCTTAGAACCTCAACATCACATAAATTGAAAAATTCACTTTCCTCAATCATACCCAATAGATACGCTAAGGATTAAAATCAATAGCGCATATTCTAACCTCTACGGTTCTAAGTAATATCCTCAAACCATTACTGAAGGTCCATCATCATCTATAAGGTTCACATGGTTTAGACTCCCATTATGGAATAGAACCCTAGTGTAACCTTATTCACATTCTGACCTAAACACCATTTAAGCTTAGATCTGATTCAACCATATCCTCATCCTTCAGTATCATCAATTCAAATCCTCTAGGATAGACATACGGCATAATCACCACTCATCATGCATCACCATATATCATGCCCATATGAATTTAACCCTGCGGGTTATTGTGGATCATTACTTAATATGGAGAAACCTCAAAGCAATCACTGTGCCTCAAGTTTACATAACCCCATCAAATGAACTTTTCTGAGCAGTACTCACTGCAACAGAAATGGTTCAGATTAAGGATCAACACTTACTTTATCATCTCCATGCCTATAATCATTCCTTAGGTCTTCTAAGAATCTCCAATCACAATTCCAAACCTTTAATCAAAAGATTTAAAATTTTCAAGGTACTTCCCAGGAGGTCACCATCCTAGGATTTTTTTGGGTTGAGCACGCTTAACTTTTGTGTACTCATGAAAATATAAAGATTCCGGCTTGAGCTGCTTTTGACTACCAGTACCCCATGGCTGCCCTTATCCCAACCGTTATGCCCACTGCCTCCGGGCATCAAAATACTATGCTTGGGCCGCATATTAGTATTGGTAAATGTACTTAGACACATACCCTATAATATGCTCCCAAAAGTCCATAAGTTTGTCTGTGACTTATCTGTCCGACTCTGGTCAGCCCATTGGTGATCCTACTCTAGAATGAGGCTCACACTTTGGCCTTACCCAACGGATCTAGGACAATCTTATACCGCCCACTGGGCTTAATTGTGAACTACCTGAAGTAATCCACTTTGCTGTTCTTATCATGTTATAATCAAGCATATCAGTATACTATCATGTTGCCAGAACCGCTTGCTCTGATACCAACTGTAACGACCTGCCTCATATATCCCTTATTATTGATCTTACTCAGAGTAGCAATGCGTAGTTCAGTGGGCACACAGGAATAGCATGAATATACTGATAACATTAATACAATATTGCTTGATTATAATACAAAAGTTTCCCCCACTAGGGGTTTACACAATATTTACAGGCCTTCAACAACCAGCAACATTCCTCTTCGTGCATACCTCTTTTCTGATCTCAGCATGTTTCCAATGCTCACCTGTCTGAATGGTTGTTTGGGAGGAGTGAGATTCGAGAGAATCTCAGTAGCAAACATTACCACTATGCATGCCAGATATATATGAATGCATGACATGCTTGCCTACACTATTTCATGCCAACATAATGACATGCTGCATGCTCGATGTTATGACATACATATGACCATTGCACAAATATAACAGAGCTTCAACCAATCATACATGTTCCACACAAATAGGCAAAGCAGTCATATAATCAATGCAAGACATACATATCACATACATGCAGAAAAGGTAAGTTCACTACCTCTCGGACTTTATGTCCTTCTCTTCTTGTCCCTTAATCCGCCAACCATTGCTCCTTCTTTATCACTTCATGGCCCTCTACCCGTTTCCACAAACGGTTCAGAATTCTGGCAACACCCCGGCAAGGGAGAAGGCACCAAACACCTCCAAATGAAAATCTGAAACCGTAGGAATGAAGATCTCGATGAGTAGAGGAAGTTTCCTGAAGGGTACTTTGAGAGAGGATGCCATTTCGGCAGTGTTTCGGAGGAAAGAATTTTATTTCTCTTCTTTCTCCATATCCTTCTCTCTCTTTTTTCTCTCTTTCTCTCGGCTGTTTCTCTATGAAGAATGACGATGATGAAGATGATTTAATAGATAAATGAAGGGTAAAAGCAACTTGCCACGTGTCAACACTTCATTGGTCTAAAAATCCAATTTTCGCTCAAAATGCTTAATTTGCAGAATTTTCATTAAACTTTGAAAATTCATATCTAATTGTAAAAATATCCAATTGGAGTGATTCTAAAGGCTATGAGACCCTTATTGAGTCTAGTTTTAAGGAAAAATATAAAATTTGGCTAATTGGAAGATCACTCTTCCCATAATTTTAATCTTTAAATGCTGTCCCAGAAAATAATTAATTTCACTGGGCTAACTTCAAAAATTCATTTCTCTTTGTGTACAACTCCAAATGACTTATATGACCTATCAAATTGAAGCTTGATAAGTCTACTTTCATTATGGAAATTTTCATAACTTTTTACTATCATTTACCCATCGAAAAAAGTCACACAATCACCACTGCCACACAGGGAATTTCACCGGTTGTAAAATTACTTTGTGTTCCACTTTACTCTATTATGTGTGACTTCCAATCACTTCGTTTTGTTATTCACCGAGCTCTTGAGCTCACTAATATAATTCCTTTTAATATCCAATGATATAAATAAATTTTAGGGAATTTAAACATACCTCATAGGGACATTTGCTAAACCGGGGTCTAGCAGTCCACTTAATCCAGACTTAATCTTATGCCTCTAGTCCCAAAATTCGGGATATTACAGAGAAAGTTACAGAAATCAAGAGGTAACTTTCTAAACTTGTTCCTCTTGCTTGATTAAGGTTAATAGAGTTGTTTTGGGCTTGATTATGATTCATTTGGCACAAGATAATTGAAGAAAGCCAAAGAGATATTAATATGTAAATGTCTCCAATCAAGTTCAATGAAGGTCTAACTAGTTAATATATTGGTTATAAGTATAAAGGAGGTGATTAGGCTAAAGAAAACGAGAATCCGACACTACTTTTCTAGGAATTTAAATCACCTTCCCTATGTTGGACGTGGTAAATGGATAAGAATTTGATAATTCTGATGCTTCCATAGGATTTAAAAGGCCAAATTGTGTAAGGTCTATGTTGACCCCGAAGTGAGAAAATCCACGAAAAGTGAAATGACAAATTACCCCTATTAAGCCTTATTTGAGGGCTGTCAAGGGTAATTTTTATCATTTGAGCTTGAATTTGGCCTATTCAAGGCTAGCAATGGATTCTACGGGAGAAAATGTGTAGGAATGTCCTAAATCACGATTTTGAGAAAAAATACTAATAATCAGGACCTAAGGGGTATTTTGGTAATTTTGCACCATTAGGCTAAACTTACCAATATTATGGGTTTGAAAGGATGCATGGATGAGTAATAACTCATTTGTAGTATTTGAAGATTTCAGGACTTGACAACCGGTCTGGCCTCAGTAGTTGCCCGAGCTTGAATCGAGTGGGAAAGTTGCATAAATGAGCAACCATGTAGTAACCGTCTTCATAGGACATAGCATGTATATGTGTTGTTTGATATCATCATAAAATGTCTAACATGTTTAGATTATACGGAGTAATCACCCGGGGCCTATCTTTACGCGTGTTGACACTCAGGCAATAGTATTCATATTGCAAGAGTGGTGCCTATGGCCTATCTTTGCACAGGTACCCCTCAGGGCCAAAAAACTTGTCTAGCGCTAACATGGTTTGTGAATTGCATGAAAAGCACTAAATGATGCTAGAAAGATTTGATAGATGATTGTGTATAAAGCATGCTTTGTGTGTTATCTTATATGTATGATATGTGTTACTACTGAGATTCTTGTGAATCTCATTATTTTCCCAAAAAACAATTCTCCAGTACAGGGAGGAAGCTCGCAGGGCAAAGAGAAGATAAATGACAAAGAGCCATGGATAAGTAGTGGGAGAGCTTAGTCTGGGTTGTCTAGTCTCTTATTTGTTTTCTAAGAACTTTTATGAGTTTTGGGTTTGTATATGAAGTGGAGTGTGAGAGGATATAAGTATTGTACAATGAATTGTGTATGAATGTGCTTATATGTGAATATTTATATCCATCATAGGCATTGTATAAATTTCTAGCATTTTGGCACTCTGACGTTTATATTCGATGAGTATTAGCTAAATGGTACTTTATCGTAGTGTTAGGAAATGAGGTGTCACATTGTACATGTGAGCTATAAAATTAATCATTTTTCATTTAAAGTATACTTAAAGAGGGTCACATAGGAATTTAAACCACCCTAATTGGAGTTTCCTAGACAAAGTTATGATTTTCAAATATAAGTGAAAAATCTATCAGCTTTTTAATTCCATGCGAATTTAAAGCCAAAAGGATAAAATGTAATAATTAGGAACTCCAAGGGTTAGGCTTAAGCCCTTAAAGTGGTTAAAGGCCAATGTAGCCATATAGGTCATTCATTTGCTATGGCTCTAATGTAAGGTTATGTACATAAGGCCATGAGATGACAAGGAAGAAGAATGAAAGGTTCTTCAAGCAACTTTAGTAGCTAGCAAAAAAGGTACAAAAAGAGGACTCGAAGACAAAAGGTAGTGAACTTACCCTACTTGCGTCTATTGATATGTATGCTTGTGTAATGTGCATGATTGCTTTACTTGTCTATGTGTAATATAGTAGAATGATTGAAGCTTTGTTTTCTATTGATGTTATGGCCATATGTAAGAAATATGTGGCATTGAGAATGCATATATGTCAATATCTTAACATGAGCCTACATAAGGAAAGTATATCATGTACTAGCATTTATCTTATATTCATTGTTGGTATTGTTTACTACTAAGATTCCCCCGAATCTCACCCTCCCCAACCAACCATGTAGGTCCATGAGCAAGACAGAGAAGAATGCTTAAAGATGAACCAGAGAGAAAGAAGACAAATATTTAAAGAGACAAGTATATTTATGTTTATTGTATGTAAAATATTTACACTTGAGGTATATGTATAAATATGCGAGTATGAATATGCAAATTTGAATTTAACGATAATCGGGATCACCCAAACTAAAAGTAAGAGCTGAGAAATAGAATAAACTCTGATATATGAACATGGTAAGAATAACATCTTAATAACCGGAAATGAGAAATGAACCCCTAAAAGATTGAATAGTAACGCTTCTAACACACATAAAAGGAGCAGAAATGTAAGTTGTTACATTTTTTGTACCATAGCAGTGATTCTGCCAAAGGAATTGTCTACTTCGAGATAAAAGTCCAGTCAAAGCAAAAGGTTATGAATCTAGGAAACATTCTCTACTCATTTGAATAGTATAGTGACCCTCTGTTAGTGCTACTGTAACTAGGAGTTATAGATAGTAGAGGAAACCAAAAAGTTAGACCACCCTTGTTCGTAGAGCCGTTAAACGGGCCAACCCGCGGGCTGCACGGTCCGGGCCCGTGCAGCCTGCACTTTTAAGGGTTGGTAGAATGCCAACCCTAACCCGCAGTGTGCGGGTTGCGGGCCAGCCCGCGAGCCCGCATTTTTTTTAAAAAAAATTTTTAAATTTTTTAAGACGGTTGAAAATGCAAGATATATATATGTGAATTATTAAATTTATTTTTCTAATATCAATCATTCCTCTTATAAAAATTTAAAAATATAATCCACAATTCAAGAGATAAAGTTATCAAATTTGTCAAAGTTTATACACAAAAAGCATAAAATCATCCTCAAATAATCAATATATAATAATTTTTTTAAAAGAATAAAGAAAAAGGCTAAGATTTTTTTTATTTGGATTAGGAAGTATCATTATGGGAGTGGATAACTTATAGGATTTTTGAGACTTAAAAAAAACAAATAAAAAAGCGGGCCAACCCGCCAACCCGCGGGCCTGTGTAGCTCGCATTTTTACGGGTTAGGATTTTCCCAACCCTAACCCTGTCTCAACCCGCGGGCTTGCAGGTTGAGCCCGTATTATAGGCTCTACTTGTCCGTTAACTAGCTTGTAGAAGGAAGGGGTAAAGGTATCAATCCCTAAGTGATGGTATCAGTGGTATCAAAGAGTTTTGATATCAGTGTACTAAAAGATGGTACCAGTACCCAGTTAGTGGTATCGGTGACACTAATGCACACAGTAATGATACTAGCAGTCATAATAGTGGTATCAGGATGGTACTAGCGGTATCAAGGTGGTACCAGCAATATCAGAGAGTAGTGGTATAAGTACACACAAGGGGGTGATAGTATCCAGTTAGTGGTATCAGTAGTACCAGTGCACTCGATATGATAGTAGTATTGATGCACATATTAATGGTATCATAACACCAATAGTATAAGTTCTGATAATGGTATCATAATTGATATTGTGCATAAAAACCAAGAACAAGGGTAGGCAATTGTATGACAAGAGCCTATGATTTATGATACTGAAGGTTGAGGGTGTGCTTGAAACATATCTAAGTTGAAATAGTGCATAGGTCAAAATATGAATCAGGTTACACTATAGTTCTGTTTCATGATGGAAGTTTGAACTCTGTAAGTCTTATAGATAGTGTTGAACCTTTAGTAAAGTTTTGAGGATATTACCTAAATACTATGAAGGTTAGAATAGGCGCTATTGATCTTATTTTTTAGCGTATCTATTGGGTATAATTGAGGAAAGTGATTTTCGATCTGTGTGATGTCGAGGTTCTAGATTTAGTGATGAACTTGAAAGTTGGATGTCTATCCAGCATCTAGAGAAGTGTTACTAAGTGAATTGTAACCTAAGAATTAACTGTTAAGTTTTGAATCCTTAAGAATTTGAAATGGCCCAGAATGATTTGAGGTCTTAGAATATGTTGGAATGTGTATGAGATTTCTGGAGGATGCTAGTTGCTAATCTGGCATAGGGAAAGATCTTAATAATAGATTATTCCTTTAGAAAGATTGAATGAGAATAGTTCTGATAGAAGAGTGAGAAGCTACGGATTATGGTCTCATAGTTGAGATAGAGAATATAATGTACTAATGGCTTCCAAATTCCCTGAACCACATGGGTAGGTTACCCCGATAAGGAAAGTAGAATTATGCCGGAGCAGGAATGATATCAAAAGTTCATATAAATTGAGCTTAAATAAGATGGCGAAATTGAAGAAAGCATATTACAGAATTGTTAGAGATTAGGTGTAACACCTTACATTTAACACTCAATCTGATGAGTTTTACACAGTGACTTCAAACCACTAAGCAATGTTCTTTTATAACACTTTCAAATCACAACCCCAAAACTGGATTCAAACCTGTAGTTGAGTGGGTTTTTTTCTAAACAATTTAAATTCTTTTACATAAGTGTACTCTAGTGGTTTGCAACTTTATTATTACTCATCGATTCTTGTCTTTTCCTTTAATTCAATTAAGGCTATTCTCTACTCGAACTTAATTTGTTCATTTACATACATAAAATGTGTAGGCACATAAGGCCACCAAAATGTCTAAATCAATTACAAAAACAATACATTGCACATTAAACTTCAATTCTCCTTCGTATTTCCCCTTTGCATATCTTTATGCATTCTTCACTTGTACTCATCATACCTATATGGTTAGGCAAGGAAGAGTGATATTCGAGAGAATCTCAATAGTAAACAGTGCTAACAAATGTATACAAGAAATGCTTTGTGCATGACATGCTTGTCTACATAAATTCATACTAACATAAGGACATATATGCATGCTCAATGTTTAATATGTTACACTAATGGCCATAGTATAAGCAAAACAGAGCTTCACTCATTCACATATGCTTCATACAATTCATTAAAGCAATCAACTTATCAATGCACAAGCACACATATCAAGTTATGCAAGTTAGGAAAGTTTACTACCTTGCTGACCAATGTCCTTCCTTTATTTCCTCTTCTTCCAACCATCAGGGTTACTTGAAGTATCTTCTCTTATTTTCTTCTTTCTTGACTTCTCTATGGCCCTAGATACCCAATCACATTATTAGAGCCATGATCGCGAGTCATTGGAAGTATATATTAAGGCCCAAAATGTTAGGAAGGGTTAAATAGGTCAATTTCTTTCAAAAGCATAAAATGCTGGATTTTGGGATCTTAGCCGCGGCCAAAAAATGCCTAGCTATGGCTAAGACAGGTTATAAACTTTTTGACCGTGGCCAAGAACCTGGCTGTCCAGATTTCCCTTTCCTGATTCTTGGCCTAACTTGTAAAAATCATAACTAAATCCACAAAAATCTAAATGCAGTATTTCAAAGTTCTAATTGACCCAATTTATGTCTAATTTAAGGAAAAAAAATGTGTCATGCTACCAATCACATGCCCAGAATTCTAGAATCTCAATTAAGCCTCACTGCCACATAATTGATTCCAGAATCAATGCCTAACTTCCAAAATTCATAACACATAATATACTAACCCAAATGGCACATATTATATATCAAATTAAAGCTTAGGATGTCTAATTTCATTCTAGAAAGTTTCTTGGTCATTGGATAGCATATGGAAACTCAAAAATACGTTGAAATGAACTTGCCTATAAAAAATGAAATATGGCAGCTTTATTCCTTTAACTTAAATTCTTGGGTTTTCAATCCAACCCTTCTAAAATCACAACATACCTTAACCCCCACACAATTTTTCCCAAGGAATGCATTAGAAACCTTAAATTTGAAAACTTCCCATTCCTTCTTCATGCTCTGTTCTAGCCAAAACCAAACCTTACAAAACAACAATTTACCAAAATAGAATTTTGTCCAACCACTTGGTCTAATATCATCATAAATCATCATCTAACCATAAATACATGATTAAAAAATGATTAAAACTCAAAAATACCCCTTGGAAAAATGAATAGTACCAAAACCCTACAAAAACACATCCAAACAACAAACCAATTAGTTTAAAAGGAAGCTTGCGCTTACCTCTATGGGTTTCCGTAGTCGGTTCGGTAATCTGGCAGTACTCTAACAAGTGAGACGGCACCAAAAACCTCCAAATGAAAATTCAAAACTATAGAAATGAAGCTTGGGATGAGTATAAGAAGGTTTGTTAAAGGTACTTTGAGAGAAAATGCTGATTTAGTAGTGTTTCGGCTGTTTGAAGTTCTTAAAAGTCACTATTCATCTCTTCTCTTTCTTCCAACATTTTTTAGGGATTTTTAGCATTTTTCCTTATTTTCAAGGGTAGCTGGATGAAATATATGGCTAAGGAAGAGCTTTGAAAAAGTCATGCCACATGTCGTGATGTTGTTGTGCCATTTGTCCAGTATTCCACTTATTCGGTGACACGTGTCACTTGCTTTTTTGTCTTTCCTTTTTCTCTCTCTTAGGTGGTGCCATAATTATCAGGGGAAGGGAGAGGCTTGACAATTTTCCCAGACTCTTGGGTTGGTTGTTTAGGAAGTCAAGTACATGACCGAGCTGGAGACCAGTGGATTCCCCAGACTCTAGTACTAGGTGGCGTGCTCTCAAGATGCCAACACAAAAGCATAAAGGTGAGTGTAATGATAAGGGACACTTGTCACCTCCTCACTCTTCCAACAAAAAAGCTAGTCATGATTACTTACTCTATTAAAGTTACTTTATCGGTGTCTCCTGGGATTTTACTTGGGTTTTGCTTGGGACTGTGACATACATATTGAAGACCATCAAATGACACAGTCGGAGTATGTACATGGGCCGCACATGGTGCCACATATTGGCGTCCACTAAAAAAACATAGGGTACACATGTACGCCCTAAAAATGACATGTGCACACCACACCAGCCTCTTTTGCTCAACTAATCGGTCCCTTACCTCATGACATAGTTGGGGGCATCTTTCTACCAACCAAATGGCACCGTATATATGTCATGTGCACATCTACATCAACACTTTAATCATACTGCCTGCAAATACCGAGCCTTTTGCCCGGTAAGGCCAAATCACATAGTCCCTGAGAGTCTTTCTATATCTCATCATTTTTGGGACTCTTCCTAAACTAGGCTTAGTCATTTTCCTGATATAGGCTTTTTCTTAAGTCTCTAAGCCCAAAATTTGGGATATTACAATTCCCCCTCCCTTAGTTCAATAAATTTTATCCTCAAAATTTCAAACATCATATGGTACTATATGTACCTCAGTAAATCATCTCTAGACACTCCATCTTTCTCTTTCATTCTAGCTATTTTATTTTTAAGCTCATAAAGCATGCAACACAATAATCATATTCTTAATACAAAATCTTAGAATGTATTCAACACTCCCTATACAACATTTTTGTTCAATTTGTTCCTAGTATGTAGCATTCAATCACAGGACCCACTAGTCCATTCTCACTGCGCGTGGTTTCTTATGCCTCACTACCTCTTCAGGACTCTCCCGAATCACACTATATATATACCAGGCCTTCAAGTATCTTTAGGACTCTCCTAGATCACACTGTATGCATACCAAGCCTTACGGCTCATTATACTACCACAGCGCTAGAAATTCAGACCTTACTACTTAGGGATCACCCATACGCCACAGGCATCTCAGAGATTATGGCCTCAGTTACAACTTGGTATAGTTTGAATGTTCTGTCAATCTCAAAATATACTATGGACATACTGGTCCATTGTCACTATGCTAGGAAATAACCATAGTGCTTAGATGTATTACCCCAAATTTTAGGATTAAAGGTTTAAGGTTTAACTTGAATTAAGTAGACTGCTGACTCAGGTATAGCAAATGTCCTAGTGAGGCATGATATATTCCCAAAATTCCTTAATATCTTTAGATATTAAAAAAGAAATAAAAGGAAGGAAATGACTACTTGGTAATTAATAAGCCCAAGTGGGTGAATTATTATCAAATAAAGTCAATAAGCGGAGAAGCTTAAGGCTTCGGCTGACCACTTGAGGTGGTGTAATGGGATAATCTGAGAGTGAATTATACTCTCTTATTTCTCATTAATATTGATGGAATGGTGAAGGAAAAGAGAAATGAAACTTGTTATACAAGTAATGTGATAGTTGGATCACTTGGTGGTAAGCCACTTAGATGATTTTAATTAACCATCATCCTTCATTATTTATTCTCTTTCTTTCCTGCATTCAGATTAAAAGGGAAAAGAAAGAAAGAGAAAACAGAATAGATAAGAATGAAGAACAAAAGAATGAGAACGCGAACAAAGAGAACGAGAATGAAGGCGATGGAGAGAGAGAAGAGAGAGAAAGTGATAATTTACCAAAATTCTACCAAAATAACATTTTCTCTCAAAGTACCCAGTTCTGATGTTGTTCTACTCATCCTAAGCTTTGATTCTATGGTTTCAAATTCTTGTTTGGAGATGGTTGGTGCCATCTCGCCTGCCAGAACGTCGCCGGAATTCTGAACCAAATTCAGAAAAGCGTAGAGGTAAGTGTAAGCTTCCTTCCTACCATTTCAGTTTGTCGTTTGGATAAGTATTTTAAGAGTAGGGTACTATTCATCTCTCATTTAATCAGTGTTTTGGGGGCCGAAACGATGTCTACTGGATTTCTAAATGGCTAATCATGTAATAAGAGTAGAAAAGAGGGTATTAAGTCAAAGAAAGGGAAGAACCAACACAACTCTTCTGAGAACTCTATATTAGCTGTCTGAGGTGTGGTATGAGTAAAATGTTGGAATTTCATCAATTGGATGATTCCATTAAGTTCAGAAGAGAAAATTGTGTAGGGTTCATGTTGAAAGGAAAGTGAGAAAAGGCCTAGAGGGTAAAATGACTAAATTACCCTTATAGCTCTAAGTAGGGTTTGTGAAGGGGTATTTCCATCATTTAGGCCTAAATTTGACTAATCTGAAGTCATAAATGGATTCTACACGTGAAATTGTGTAGGATTAGCCCAAGTTATGATTTATGTAAAAGTACAGTTGAGCCAGACTTACGAGGGCATTTTGGTAATTTAACGTAATTGGGCTAAGTTATCAACTAAAAATGAGTCTAGAATATTATATAGATGAGTAGTGACTCATTAAATGTATTTGGACTTCTAGGACTCGATGAATGGTCATGCCCGAACTAGAGCAAGGACGATAGTTTGAGGAAGGATGTGAAGTCCTACAAGTAGTGAACTTAACTTGCCTGTAAGTGTGTGATATGTATGTTTATGCATTGATTATGTAACTACTTTGCCTTTTTTATAGAGCATATTTGGTTAGTTGAAGCTTGATTATCTTTTATGCAATGGCCATTGGTATGTCTAAACATTGAGCATGCAACATGTCATTATGTTGGTAACAGATTCGATAGGCAAGCATGTCATGCATTCATATGTATTTGCCATGCATAGTAGTACTATTCGCTGTTGAGATTCTTTCGAATCTCACTCCTCCCAAACAATTATTTTAGACCGGTTGAAGGATGCGTGAGAGTATACACGGAGGAGATATGGAGATGTAAAGTGAGGAGAAGACTGTAGTGCGGGGCACTACTATTTGTATTCTATGTATTTATATGTATAAATATAGTATAAGCAGAGGATCACTCTAATGTAAATAAAGAGAATGGTTTTTAGTTTATTAAAGTAATCGCTCGCTTACTCTGATTAAATGGAATTAAGAGCCGGTGAGGTAATGTAAGGAAGGGTGTTTCATTTAGTGGTATCAGAGCAATGGTTCTGGTAATGATGGATAATTTCTAGAGTCACTAGAGTGTTTGTTCTGGCAATAATGGAATTTGCTAAAAGTTCTCTGCATATATTGATAGTACTAATCCTTGGTTATGATAGGAGGTACAGTGGAGGAACTATGCCTATGAATGATAATCCATGGAAGAACAAGGATTAGGTAGCTTATGGGTGAATATGGAGTTGATTCATAATGAGTTTTGAAGTGTTTATCAGCTTGGAATAGTTGATGAACTCGAGTGTGGCATGATGAACTTGAGTTCATAGGTTAAATTATGAAGGAAAAGAAGTCTTGGTCAAGAACTCTCAGTGGTGAGAAGTGCAAACTCGAGTGCAAAATGGGGTCAGAACTCAAGTTCAGTATGATGAACTCGAGTGTACAGTGGTTTCAGGCAGGAACTTATATGAGTGCACAACCTGAACTCGAGTGAAGACTCTTGAGAACTCGAGTTCGTATTGTAGAACTTAAGTGCGCAGTGATTTAAAACAGAACTCATGGGAGTGCAAGACCCAACTTTGAGTGGAGATGCTTGAGAACTCGAGTTCATAAGGGTGAACTCAAGTGTGGATAGCTGAAAACTCGAGTTTGGTATGAAGAACTCAAGTGCATATGGTAATTTCCTATACCTACAAGAGTGTAAAGTTCAGAATTGAAGTACAGAAGCCTGAGAACTCAAGTTCATATGGGAGAACTCGAGTGCAGATAGGCTGAGGACTCGAGTTTGTGGATGAGAACTCGAGTGCACCTCTTTGGTTTATAAGTTGAAGATTTCTCGGGTAAAAACTCTCATAGTGAAACTTGCATGACTCGAGTCCGTTGAAGATAATGAACTCAAGTGCGTGGTGGAGAACTCGAGTGTCGAATGGAATGATGGCATCTGAAGAAGTCTCTGTAACGAACTTCTTTCCCCATATTTTCAGGACTCGAGTGTGGAGAAAACTGCAGGACTCGAGTGCTAATGTTCAAACTCGAGTACGATGCTTGTTTGTGGCATCGGAGGAGTTTTCTGGGAAGAACTGTCAGTGTCAAACTCTTAAAACTCAAGTGCTATGGAAGCTGAGAACTCGAGTGTGCCGTGGGGGAACTCAAGTACACGCCTTTATGGCTTGTGGAAAGATTGAAGTTTCAGCTAAGTCTTCATGGGAAACTAGTAGAACTCGAGTGTGGCTAGTGGAACTCGAGTTGTGGGCCATAACTCGAGTGCAAGAGTTCAAACTCAAGTTCAGTGGCAGTTTGCTGAAGATGAAAATGAAACTTGGTGCAATGCTTGAAGGGAAGCTTTAGCACATTGATGGAGACTTACTTGATTTGTCACATGGTGGGTAAGGTATTATGGGATGCCGATACCCAGTGATGTATGAGATGAAGCTAGCACAGATGCCCGAATCTTATTGGAACTCTGAGGCTAAGCTTGCTGAAAAGAGAAGAATCATGGGTAGATTTCATGTTATCTTTCCTAGCTATGGGTTGGAATCCTGTGTCACAGTGGCGGGCACTAAAAGTAAGGGTAGCACTATAGTTGGACTTAATGGGGATCCATTGTCAAGGTTTGAATACCTTAACGCAAGATGTATGGCAATACTTGAGAATGTCATGAGTGATAACTATACCATACAATGATCCTAGAGGATCTGATTTGATGATACTGAAGGTTGAAATCATTCCTACTCCATGCATAATTCTACTTTCCTTATCGAGGTAACCTACCCATGTGGTTCAGGGAATTTGGAAGCCACTAGTACATTATATTCTCTATCTCAACTATGAGACCATAATCCGTGGCTTCTCACTGTTCTATCAGAACTATTCTCATTCAATCTTTCTAAAGGAATAATCTATTATCAAGATCTTTCCCTATGCCAGATTAGCAACTAGCATCCTCCAGAAATCTTATACACATTCCAACACATTCTAAGACCTCAAATCATTCTAGGCCATTTCAAATTCTTAAGGAATCAAAACTTAACAGTTAATTCTTAGGTTACAATTTACTTGGTAACACTTCTCTAGATGCTAGATAGACATCCAACTTTCAAGTTCATCACTAAATCTATAACCTCGACATCACACAGATCGAAAATCACTTTCCTCAATTATACCCAATAGATACGCTAAAAAATAAGATCAATAGCGCCTATTCTAACCTTCATAGTATTTAGGTAATATCCTCAAAACTTTACTAAAGGTTCAACACTATCTATAAGACTTACAGAGTTCAAACTTCCATCATGAAACAGAACTATAGTGTAACCCGATTCATATTTTGACCTATGCACTATTTCAACTTAGATATGTTTCAAGCATACCCTCAACCTTCAGTATCATAAATCATAGGCTCTTGTCATACAATTGCCTACCCTTGTTCTTGCTTTTGTGCACAATATTTACAAACTTGAGATTTATATTCGTCGTCACCCATCCCACCTTGTATACTAGACAACATCACTGACCTCATCTCACCATGTAACTCATGCAACAGCTTGTCTTGAAGTTCTTGTCAGAGCGATTAACGCATTGCCACCTAGAGCTCTACTCGAATTTCCTCCTGAATCTTGGTCATAAACTCTCTACTCAGTTCACTTTATCCATAAGGTTGTGAACTTCGTCTAAAGTATTTTGAGAGACCAATTCCCCTTAGCTGCATCACATCAATACTTGTCTCACATCAAGACTACGCCAATATGAAAGATCAAAGAAAATTGACCTCTTATTCCATATGATCTTCTCACCCACAGTCCTCTAATTCTTGCCAAAAGTGGCATTCATTCTTTTCACTCGACTATAAACCTCCTCTCTAGTTAATGGCCTGGCAAACCGTTAAAAGTCTTTTTTAGCCTATGGTATGGGTAGAACCGACAAAGAAATCGCCTATGAACAAGGTAAACCATTTTTCTTCCTTGTTTAAGTTGATGGAAGTATGTGCCTACTTCACATATCGGACATGCTTTATGCCCCTTCACACTATACCCTGATAAGTTTTCGTATGTAGGGAAGTCATTAATCATGGTGAAAATCATTGCATATAGCTTAAAGGACTCTTACTTATATGCATCAAACACATCTACACTATCATCCCACAACTTCTTTAAGTTCTCTATCAAAGGTGCCAAGTAGATATCAATATCGTTCCCTAGCTATTTTAGACCCAAAATCATCATATGAAGCATTATATACTTGTATTTCATATACAACCGGGGAGGTAAGTTGTAAACCACCAACATAACCGGCCATGTACTATGTGTACTACTAAGAGTACCATAAGGATTGATTTCATCTGTTCAAAGTCTAAGTGAAGGTTTCTTGGCTTACTTCTAAATTTGGGATAAGTTTCATCTATTTTCTTCTATTGTGTAGAGTTAGCTGGGTGCCAAAGGTATTTTCTATCATATATTCTCTCATCAAAATGTCATCCCAACTTCTTTGCTTCTTTCGCATTAGCAAAACATTCATTTAAACCGCGGTATGATTGGAAGATACCTCAAAACCTTTAAAGGTTGAATTTTACTTATCTCATCACCACAACCAACACCTTTCTTCACTTTGTATCTGAAAGTTTTACATTTTAGACACTCACTTAGTCCTTCATACTCCTTTCTGTACAATATGCAATCATTAGGACAAGCATGTATCTTTTTATACTCCATACCCATCATAGAAAAGTTTTTCTTGGCCTCATATATACGATTTGGAAATACATTATCCTCTGGAAACATGTCACACAACAATTCAAGTAACAATGAGATATTACTATCGGTGTATACTTAGTACACCCAGGGTACAAAGGTGTATTTGCATCACTCTGCATACTATCATATACAAGCGATTATGCAAAACATTCTACCTCAACATCATGAATCATTTTCTCTATTCTATTTTTATCTCCAACATCCAAAACTTCCTTCTCGTGGGACGTACAAGCAGTTACTTCCTCACCATGCCATATCCACCTTGTGTACTGAAGATTTATTCCATCACAAAGTAAGTGATCTCTTATATCATCAATATCTCATCAACTCTTATTTAAACACTTGACACATAGACACAAATACTTTCCATTTTTACTAGGCGCATTCATTTTAGCAAATTCAATAAAATTTTCCACCCCATTCTCATAATCTTTGCTAGTTCTCAATGCACTCATCCAACTGTAATCTATTTTATTGCCACCTAATCCATTTTCAACAACACTCAATTTTACCATTATGCCAATTAAAAAATTGAAAAAATTTAAAGAAAAAGAAAATTGCAAAGTTCTATTCAGAAGCCTGTATACATTACAAAATTTAAAGATAAAAGCTAAACACTGTATACAAATCATAGAACCCAAAAATAGAAACATTATGAAGTTAACTAATAACCAGACTGCAAACTATTCAAATTGAGAATTCACCAAAAAATAAATCATTACCATAATTTTAAAATTATGCTAATTACAAAATTCACAAAAAAAACTTATCAATGTGACATACTAGCTAGAAGTACAATTATTCACAAAACTCAGCTATACTTACTGGCCTGAAATGGTGTATATTTGATGGCTTTAGGTTTGGCCAGTGGAGTCAGATTGTCTTCTGCTAAATTAAGTGATTAAATATGAAATTACTTGCCCAGAGTGGGATTGCTTGAGTATGGTAAAATAGATTGCAATTCAACTACTTTTAATTAATTTTTTATCTAAGTAATTCAAAAACTTGAATGTTAAAAAAATAAGGGAGTTAAATGAAGCATCTAATTGTGCTTATTGACTTGCAGTGTTACAATTATCAATAAAATAAATATAAAGAAATATAGCACACAACTTGAGGCAAGTATATCCATCAAATCTTACTACTGTTCTTAAGCTATCTTGCAAAAATTATACAATAATTGATCATGTTTTATATTTTATATATGAATAATACAAACTATTCACATCACACTAAATCAATTTTCATACTTATAACTATATAATATTAATCTACATATAATGCAACACACAATCCATAGTTAGTTAACACAGTACTAATCCATAATATTAATAATTAATTATATTACTTTTGCAACATAGACTTAATATGCTGCACTAAGTAAATTATTACATTTTTTAATCACAACCACTTCTCCATATGATGGGAACCCAATAGAAACACTTATTTTTTGGATGACGAGAAACCATTTTATTAACACTCGTAAGCTAAATCAATTAAGAACATCCTTTATTCTTGTCATCTTTTGTGGGGTTTTCAACACCGTTTGCTTCCACTTTCATACATTATATAATATTCTTATAATAATATATTGAAGTATGTGCTATATATTTCCAAGTTTCAAAATATTGAGGAAACTGTTAACAAAGGCCAACATGGTGGATTTAGTTGGAGGAGAAAAATGCATGCATGTTGCATAAATGATAAGGTCCGTAGTATTTTATAGATATCATCCAGAAACTAGGGTCTCTCTTTATATAGATTATTATTTATAAAAGAGAACAAGTTTTAGAGGGCATCTAGGGATTTGATTAGGATGCCAGATAAAAAAAATTAATCCACTCGCTAATGCAAGTCTTTGTACATCTTTGTAGTAATCTATAGATAATTATCAAAAGAGAACAAGTTTTGGAGAACAATCTAACGATTTGGATTTGAATGCAATTTTTTTTTAAAAAAATTATTCACACTAGCAAGTGCATATCTTTTTCCTTCTTTTTATGGATAATATCAACTTGTTTTTGTGAAGAATCACTTTGCGTTTCTAATTACTTCAATATTTAGACAAATTTGAATAGGGTGGAATATTGTTATAAAAAAACCCCCCAGACCTTAATTAATTACTTCCACATTATCTTCACAATAACTCAAGATTCAGAAACAAAGTGGAAAATGCCAAAATTTGTCCTGAAGAAATCGACATGCACATCCAAATGAAAAAAAAAATTAACAAGAAAGAGAAAAAGGGAACTTACACAGAAAAAATTAACTATCTATATTGTCTTCTTCACAGAAAAAACCCCAATAGACCAAGAACCCTCATTGTCTTTTTCACAAACCATATGAGGAGAGGCTCGTATGAACTGAATGAGAGAAAATAGGGGTACTCAGCAAATAAAATAGAAAGCAAAGAAAGGAAGAAAACAGGGAGTAGAATAAGCTACCTTACCTTCTTGCTCGGGAATGAGAAGAGGGAAAACAGGGAGCTGCGAGCGAGAGGGAATGGAGGGACTGAGAAGCTGTTGGAGCTTCATCATCGGAGAGGGACGAAAAACACAATATAGGAGAAAGATAGAGGCCAAGAAAGACAAAGCAAAAATGGAGCTCACGGTAGACAAGAGAGTGACAAAAGAGTGCTCACGAGAAGACAAGGAAATAATGGCGAATTTGGGATATGGGAATTTATAGACAAGTTTTCAAAACTATTTGTTGAATCTTGAATTTCAACAACTGGTTTTGAAATAGTTGTTGAAATTATTAGTTTCAATGACTGGTTTTCATAGAAACAGTCGTTGAAACATCATGTTTATTTACAAAAATGCCAGTGCCTATTTTTCACTACTGTTTTTTGAAAACGGATGTTATTTACTGTCATGTAATCATCTTTTTATAGTAGTGTATGTCATTATGTTAACATGAACCTACGTAAGGTAAGTATATAATGTACTAGCATTTATTTTACATGCATTCTTGGTATTGTTTACTACTAAGATTCCCCCGAATCTCACCATCCCCCAACCAACCATATAGGTCCGTGAGCAGGACATAGAAGAATTCTTAAAGTTGAACTAGAGAGAAAGAAGATAGAGAATTGAAGAGCCAAGTATATTTATGTTTACTATATGTAAAATATTTACACTTGATGTATATGTATGAATATGTGAATATGAATACGAGAATTTGAATTCAGCAATAATCAGGATCACTGAAATTAAAACTAAGAGCAGAGAAATAGAACTAACATTGATATATGAATATGGTAAGAATAACGGCTTAATAACCATAAATGAGAAATGAACCCTTACAAGATTGAATAGTAACACTTTCGACACGTATAAAAGGGGAAGAAATGTAAGGTGTTACACTACTTGTAAGACTTGCCCCGGTAAGTGGGAGAGAAAGGTCTTTAGAATTGCTCTGGTCGTAAGACTTGCTATAAGGGGGAGAGAAAGTTCAAGGATTAGAACATTTCTGCTTGTAGTCCTTTTGAAGACATTTAATGTACTACGGTGTTCCGAGAACTTACTTAATCTTGGAGGACTAGTGAAAATCTCAAGAGGTGTTGATCTCTGAGGACTAGACGTAGTTTTGGGGTTGGGCCAAACCAGTATAAATCTCTGTGTGTAAATTCTCTCATCTCTTCTCTTTCATCATTTATTTCCATAACACCGTAACGACAAAATTTTTTTTTACGTCACCCAATTCACCCCCACTCTTGAGTGAAGCTTGCCACTTACAATATGGAGATGACTGATATAGTGAAGCAGTAGGTAGAAGCATAACAATCTATTGTTGATTAGTTCATGAGTTAGGACTAAGTGAGGAAGCAGGGAATGTTCACACCCCAAGTGCCAACGATAGCTACACATTCCCCTATCAGACTCTACCTGAGGTAGTATGACTCATGCTGAAAGCCTATGCTTTATTTATTTTTACTTTACACTAATTGTATTTTCTCTTTGTTTAGGGCAAGGTGGAGATTTAGTGTGTGGTAGATAGCCCCAAGCGGCATACTGTTGGTACAGGATGTATGTACAACATGCAAAGGAAGAACATGATTCATAGCTCACCTCTCGCTTAGAATCATGTTAGGGTAGAGATGAAGACCACTATCAACCTTAAGTATGCCTTTCTAGTGCCCACCCTAAATGTAGATACAGTGGGAGGAGTTGTACTTGGCTTTATTGCATGGCCTGACTACCTTATTGTCTTATCATCTAAGACAAAAATGGTACATTGTCGTCTTATAACTTGATAATTATAAAATGTGAAATAACTATTTGGCTAACTTTTCAACTTGATTAGGCAAAGAGGAGGAATAGCAATTTGGGAGCTCAGTCTGGCTATATTTTGGTATCTTGTATGCCGAAGATTAAGGATGAGCCTATGCTTCTGCAACTTGTTCTTCCAGTTTCCCATAAATACCGAATAGCTCTTGAGGCATACAATAGCAACTGGGTTTTAGTTAAAGAGATCGTCATGGCTGATATGGCAAGCTCAACTACTTGTAACCTTTATATCAAATATTTCTTCAACTGCGAATGAATATCTAGCTACTCATAGCATTTATATATTATACATATGTATACACACACACCCATATATATATATATATATATATATATATATATATATATATATAGTGAGTGTGTGTGTGTGTGTGTGTGCGTACCTACACACACACCTACATATATATATATATATATTACACACACACACACACATGTGTGTGTATATACAAACACACATGTGTGTATATATACAAACACACACACACATGTATACATGTATATAAACATATGTATATATAAATATGATGAATATATTCGATGCTATAAGAGAAATGGAAGAATTGGAAAAAATGCCTAGAAAACAGATAGAAGAACAAAGTCTAGACACAAATGTAAAACAAACAAGAATCATAACTTCATCTTTAGCACAAGGACAACAAGTGTTAAATAAAAATATATTTACAGTATTCGAAGAAATAGAAAAATTAGAAAAGGGAATAAAAGAAAGTAAAATAAATTATGAAGAAAAACAAAAAGAATTAATAATAAAAGAAGAAAAAATAGATAAACAAAAAGAAAAAGATAAAATAAAGGAATCATACAGAATAGCAGAAATAATGTGTAAAAATAGTACGTTGGAAGAATTAATAGAAATAATAAAACCAAAAGAAAAAATAAATATGATGGAAGAATTGGAATATTTAAAAATAGAAGAAATGATGGAAAAAGAAGAAGGGGAATTAGAAAATATAAAAAAATAATTTAAAGATGTAACAAAAATAAAAACACCAGAAAACTTAGAATTAAATATGGCTGAAGAAATGGACACGTCAGAAAGTACTGTAATCTAACAAACACAAATAATACCATCAGAACCACCTCATAATGAAGGAACAAGTAATAGACAACTAGAAAATGAAGATTTTGAAAGAGAAGAATATTACCATAAAGAACCATTAAAAGAATCTAATATATGGAATTCGAAGCCAAGTTTAAAACACCAAAAAGTTCAAAATATACACCACCACCTTTAGAACAATTTGAAACAAGACAAATACCTAATTCAGGAATATGGTTAGGCATGGATTGTTATACAAATAATGAAAAAATATTAGATGAATGGAATAAATCACATTTAATAGGATTAATGAGAAAATCAATAGATACAGGACTAGTAAGCCTAGTAATTGAAGCGTCATTTTTAGGAAATGTGCATAATTGGTGGAAAAGTAAAAGTGAAGAATTTAGACAACAAGAACAGTAAATGAACCATATGAAGGAAGAAAATAATTTTATGCAATATTAATAAGAAAATATGAACAAGTTTTAAGAAATGAATTTATAGGAAGAAGTGCTGGTGCAGATGAAAAAAAAAAAATTGAAAAACCAATATTAAGTTTACATCAAATAGAAATATGCTCTTTAGAACCAAAATATTTAGAACAATATACATGTGAATATAAAAAATATTATTATGAAGCAAGACTAGAAACAGATGAAAACAAAAATTTTATTTAGAAATGTTTTATAGAAAACTACCAAGATTAATATCAGAAGAAATAAATGAAGAATATTATAAAGCTTTTGGAAATAGAGGAGAATTAATAGTATTTGTAGATACAATGGGAAGAAGAGAATATTTTCTAAGAGAATTTGTATCTAATAAATGTAAGGAAGCATGGAGAAATATGAAATATTATAAAAGAAACAAAATGGTAATTCAATGTAATAAATATGAAACACCACATAGATGGGGATGTGAAAATGAAAAAAAATATAGGAGGAAAAAACCTGAAAAATATAATAAATTTAAAAGAAAGAAATATAAATTTAAAAGATATCCAAAATATAAATATTATAATAAGTACAAACCGAGAAAATACTTTAAAAGGGGAAAAAGAAGAATTAATTATAGTAAAAGACCTAAAAAATGTAAATGTTATAATTGTGGAGAAATAGAACATATATCTACAGAATGTAAAAATCCTAGAGAAAAGAAGCAAATGAAAATTTTGGAAGAAGCTGAAAAATATAATCTATAACCAATAGAACTGGAAATACCAATATTTAGTGATATAGAAAATGAAGAAGTAGAAATATATAAATTAAAAGAAATCACAGAAACAAAAACAGAAGAATCAGAATCAGAAAGTGAAGAAGAAATGTACGTATATATGATGAAAGAATTAGAAGAAGGACAAACTAGTAAACAAGAAGAAGAAGATGAAAATGATGAATAAGAAGAATACATAAATGCAAGTGAAAGATCAGTAGAAAGAAGAATAATATTTAACCCAAACCATTTTAATAAAATAAAAGATAAGAAATTAGACATGAAAACTAATCAATTACAAGAAAAATCGTTTATAGAAATGGTAAGTAAGAAATTTAAATCTAAAAGAAATCATAAAACACATTGTGTAGTATTAGAGAAAAGACATCCTATAGAATCGACATTAACGGAAGGAGTATTAAGATAAAAGACTTATAGAAGAAGAAATAAAGAAAGTACCATTTAAAGATGAAGTAACCGAAATTTATATAGCAGGAGTACAATTATTAGTAAAAGTTTATTTTAAAGAAGGAATTGATACACCCATAGAATTACTTATAACTGATGGAAGGATAATTAGTGATATAAAAGATAGTAAAATAGGAATGTTGACAGGAAATTTAATATATCAAAAACTGAAATTTACATTAAATACAAACTTTGCAATATCAGTAACAGACGAACATATAGATAAAACTATAAATGTATATCATAAACTAGGATGAATAAGATTAATGGAAGGATAAAAAATAATAAGCATAACTGCAATGATAGGACTTGTATTCACCAACGAGCATAAAATTTATAATAAGAATAAAGGAAGAATAAGTATAGAAAAATATTTTATGCCAATATTAAAAGAATTACCTATAGATCCAATAACAATAACTCTACCAGAACAACTAAAAATTTATATAGACAGAACAAGAGAATATGAATATTTAAGAAGATCAAGATTACAAACTAATAATCAATTATGACAAAGATCACTAAGCTTTAATTTAAACCCGAGAAGACTGAGTTATGATAAACAACCTATAATAGAAAATAGATTAATAAGGTCAAGAAGTAACAGATTACCAGAGATACCTTTAACAACAAGATTAGAAGAAATAAAACCATCAGGAAGCAGAATAAAAACACAAAAATATATAAAAGTGGAAATTAAGAAAAATATAGGATGGATGCCTATAAAAGCTTTAATATTAGAAGAAGTAAAAGAAAGTAATATAGATATAAAATACATAGATGAAAATATAATATTAAATGAAGAAGGAAAAACAGATATAATAATAAGATTTAATCAAAGAGATATAATGGAATTTTCAATAAAAATAGATAAAGAAATGAAAAATTTTGGATTAATATTAGGAATGGATTTCTTAGAAAAACTAAATAATTATAGAATACAAGAAAAAAGAATAATTATTAATATAAACAATGTAACAATAATAATTTCGAAAGTCTTAGATGAATAATCAAAATAATCAATGGAAACCACAAGAAGAGGAATGGTATCTGGGAAATCCAGATTACATAGAAATAGATGGAATAGTAATAAAAATAAATCATACAGACAAAAGCTTTATGAGATTTATAAAACATAAATTTGAAAAAGAAAATATGAAACAAAAAAGAAGACTAAGAGACTTATACAGACAAAATTATTTATTATGGTTGGAAGAATATATAAGTACAGTAGAAATATATGCAGAAAGAAAATATTATGCAGAAAAATTCAAAAAAATAATGGATGTATTATCAAGGGCTTAAAATGGTAGATTTATATAGAACAAAAGGACAAACAATAAGAGTACATCATAATAATAGAACATTAATAAAAAGGATAATTAAAAAATATAGAAATTGGAATGAAAAAGATAGAAAAATTATAAAAGACATATTAAAAAATGAAAAAAGACAAAGAACATTTGAAGGATTCAGAGTAAGATATCAAGCTTATGTAAAAATAAAAGATAGAAATGACTGCATAAAATATTGGAAGAATAAACTAAATATATTAAGTTGTGGATAATAATGACTAAGTTATATTACATACTTACAAAATTTAATTATGAAAAATATAGATCAAGAAAATATCATGCTTTAATAGATACAGGAGCAAATTTAAGTGTAGCAAAATATAATGTTTTACCACCAGTAATGTGGAAGAAAAAGAAAAAACATTTAAGAATGGAAAGTGCAGGAAAGGAAATTCATTTAATGGAATATGAAGCTTTAAATGTTAATATTCAAATAAGAAATTATGAATTAAAACTAAAAATATTAAATCAGTTTAATGAACCATCATGTGATATAATCCTAGGACTAGACTTCATAGAACAATATTATTCCATACATATGATAGAAAAAGCATTTATATTAACAACACCGTGTAAACATGAAGCATGGGGAATAAGAATAATGGAACCTTACAGTAGGAAAGATGAAAAATTTCAACTAAAAAATAATGAAAATGAAGTTCAATTTTACTCAATAACAAACCAGTTTATATAAAACACATGTTAGCAACCTTAACAATAAGAGAAGTAGAAAAATAAAATAAAAAGAACAATAAGACAAAGATTAGAAGAAAATTATAGTGAAAATCCTTTAATACATTGGGAAAAATCTAAACCACTAGCAACAATAGAATTAAAAGACTATAGTAAAGAAATAAACTGTAAACCTTATCCTTGGACAGAGAATGATAGAAATGAATTTATAATGCATACAGAAGAAATGAAAAAATATAATTTAATAAGAGAAAGTAGATCTGAATACTCATCACCAGCAATGATAGTTGTAAAACATAGTGAAGAAAAAAGAGGAAAATCAAGAATGGTAAGAAACTACACTAAGTTAAATGAAATAGTAATAAGAAATAGATACTCTATACCTAAAATGGAATTGTTGTTTAATTTGATAAAAGGAAAAACCATATTTAGTAAGTTTGACTGTAAATCAGGATTTTTTCAGATTAAGTTAGAAGAAGAAAGTAAAAAATATAAAGCTTTTAGTACATCAGAAGGATTATATGAATGGAATATGTTATCCATGGGGTTTCACAATAGCTCAAGTATATTTCAAGAATATGTGTCTAAATTGTTAAGTCCAATAAGAAATTTTGCAGTAATATATATTGATGATATATTAATATTTTCGAAAAATGAAAAGGAACATGAAGAACACTTAGAAAAATTTATGGAATTAGTAGAACAAAAAGGAATAAACATATCTCCAAAGAAAGCAGAATTGAGAAAAGAAAGAATAGGATTTTTAGGCTAAATAATTTCAAAAGATGGAATGGAATTACAAGATCATATAAGTCAAAAAGTAAAAGATTTTCCAAGAATAAATAATAAAAAAGAATTACAATCATTTTTAGGATTAGTAAACCAGGCGAGAAATTATATACCGCATTTATCTAAATTAATAGAAAAAATATCTAAATTAGCAGGAGAAAAAAAATATGGAAATGGAATGAAGAAACTTAGAAAATTGTAGAACAAATAAAAGTATTATATAATAAATTACCAAAATTAACAATACCTTTAGAAGAAAATATAAAATGGATAATATACACTGATGCTTCAGAAAATTATTGGGGAGCAGGTTTGTATTTTGAAGACAGTAAAGGAATCGAAAGAATAACAAGATATGCAAGTGGTAAGTTTAATGAGTCACAGAGTAATTATCATTCAAATTGGAAGGAATTTTTAGCAATAAAAAAGGCAGTAGAAAATTTGAATTATTTATAGTAAATTGTAAGTTTGTAATAAGAACCGACAATACTCAAGTAAAAGGATACTTAAAAAATGGAATAAAGAATGGAAAATTAAGTAATAAAATGTTATTAAAATGGCATAGCGATATGTCTTATTATGATTATGATTTTGAATATATAAAAGGAAAAAATAATCTAATAGCTTATTATTTGAGTAGATGGAACAAGGAAGAAAGATAACTAACAGCCCTGTAAGTCAAATTCCTCTGCATGAGGTACAAGAGGAAAATCCTTTTATGACACATCTTGTAATGAAAATGAATATGCTCGAAGTAAATATGAGTTTACTTGGAATCCAAGTAAGTAATAGTATACATAATTTATCTAATTCTGTATCTAATCTTACTAGCTCAGTAAATGAATTATTTACTAGAGTTCAAGACCTGGAAAGTTGAGTAAAGAAGGAACAAATTATGGAACCTTTGCCAAAAATGAGTAAATACAAGGAATTACTAGTAACTGGGTCACCTACCCAATCTGAGTCATCTACTCAGAAACTTCTAATTGGGTCATCTACCCAAATTCAAGAAAAATGGTCATCTACCCAAGACCAAGGAAAAAACTCTTTAGCCCAAATAATAAAAGACCAGCAAGCCCAGAAACAGAAAGAAGCCCAACAACAAGAAAAAAGCCCAATACCAAGTCCAAAGTATAAAACTTCTTTACCAGATAAGACTATAATAGCCTCTACCTCTAAAGCCTCAACTTCTAAACAGCCCATTAATCCAGAAGTCTTTGATCTTTCCCAGAAATATCAATTTTATAAGACCATTGTAAAAAGATTGAATACCATAACCTTAACCCATAAGACTATTAGATATGTATCCCATTAAACCATTAACAAAGCCATTATCTATCCAGGAACACCTCTAGAAATTGTAAAGACCTTGTACAGTTTTGGATTAATTCAAACTATTTATCCATCCCAGGACATGCGAGAAATCCAACTTTTCCTACCAAGATTTAAAGAAGCCGTAGAAAAATATTTTAAAATAGTCCTACAACATCAAGTCTTTATAAGGTGTTATTCCACTGTTGCGGAAGTTACACCAAACCAATTCTATCATCCAATTAATTTAAGTCGTCTTGGAACAACCAAAAAGCCCATAGAATTTGAGCCAGAAATTAAAGAGGACATAGATGATGATGATGAATTTCAATTCAGAATCTCTAATATTCGAGCACAGGACCATCATATAATATTTCAAGAAATGAACAGAATTGTGACCAGCATTGGAGAAAACTCTTGGGTATATCATACAAGTAATCTTGCTTGTATCTATGCTTTTGGAAAGACTACTAATGGTACTCATGCAAAGTTCTATAAGTGGTACGAGTTAGTTAAGAAAAATGAACTAGAACATTAAGAAGAAACAGCTGAGAAAGTTTGTAAATATTTATCTGAATATCCTGTTCATAATTGTATATATTGTAAAGAAGAGGAAAAAAGAGAAAGAGAAGGAGAAATTCCAATTGATGAAAATATCCTGTAATGATAGACAACAATAACTGAAGGCCTTGAAGAAATTCAGAAGAAGATAAAAGAAATCAGGAAGAATCTTAGAAAGGTGAATAAAAAGCTGATAAAGATAAAAAGAGAAATTGAAGAATTGGCAAGAGAGGACAAAGTGTCGGCAGAAGAAGACAAAGAAGAAAAGACGAAAAGCAAAAGCACTAAAAGAAAAGGACGAAGAAGTTGGAAAGCAGTCTCAATATGTATCCGACAGCATCATGTGAAGAGTAATTAGAGTCTAGTAGGGTTAAGTAACTAGAGTTCTGTAACTTGAGTAATCAGAGTTTGTAAACCAGAGTCTGTAAAGGTAACTAGAGTCTGTAAACTAGAATTAAATTTTGAGTCTATATAAACATCTGTAAGCCTCAGGGCAAAGCATCAGGTACTTAATCCAGTTTCTAATTCTCAAGTGCTCTCTATCCTTGAGAACCCTCTGTAAAAATTTCTCATAAATAAAGCCTCCATTTCAGCAACCTTTACGTGGAAAGAAGAATACATTTGTTTATTTGACATTTAAGGTATGGAGTTCTAAACTTCTTATAGAGATTTAGGGAAGTAGTTATATCAGATTCTAAATGAGTACGGTCTAGAATGGGATTATGAGATGCATGTTATCATAATTTTTATATAAGGGATATATATTATGGTACGCCTCCAGTAGGAAACGAAGGAAGGCTGTGCTGTTATGATCTGAAGGAAGAAGGTAAGGGGTCCATGGATTGACACCCTGTAATATATTCTTTGCATGAAAGAAGGCATAGATCCTTCTATAACCCGGATCATGGTGGATGACATGGCATGAGGTGGAAGGTGATTATTGAAGTGCAATACTTTACAATAAGGACTTGGTGTATTACATGGAGCTTTAACGTTTTTGTATTGGGTAGGGTTAATTTATTTATTGTCACTGAGAGGATTGAGTATTTGAACTGGGGAAAGTAAACTAGTGGCAATTGATGATCTTATATAAATGAAAAATATTATATTAATGGTATTATACTATTTATATCCATATTTTAATTTTAAAAAAATGTTTTAGGCATTATATTAATATATAAATATATATATATATATATATATATATATATATATATATAAAAGAGACACGCGCACGCTTGCTTGCACACATATACAAACATGTATGTATGTATATTACTATTATATATATTTATATTAATATTAATAAAAAATTAAGTTGCTCTTACCTGTTTTATTACTATTTCAATTATTTCTATATATTTCCTTTATCTTAAATATTAGACTCGGTTGATAAATGTGATTTAGTCTTAAATATAGGACCTTGATCCACTCTATTTCCCTCATTTAGTATTTTTCCTCATATTGTCCTAATTAATTTATCACATTATTATTCGGTTCGGTATTCGTGGCTGCCCCTCTTACCATAGGTGTCTCCTCTAGGACTTAAACTCAAGACTTAGAGGATCTAGCTAGGCCTTATACCGTTAGATAAATGAAATATATTATATTAATAGTATTATACTATGTATATCCATATTTTAATTTAAAAAATGTTTTAGCCATTGTTTAGAACCATATTTATATCAATATAGAGCCATATTGTTGTTGTTCCCGCGATAAACTTGGGAAAACATATATATTGTTTTTGTTGTTTTTATTTGTTGTTGTTCCTGTGATAAACTTGGGAAAATGTATTTTCATTCTCTGAGGAAGATTGTGGATATCATGAAATGTTTTAATATATACACAGACACACACATACACACCCACCCACCCACCCACCCACACCACACACATTTGTTTGTATGTATGTATGTATGTATGTATGTATGTATGTATGTATGTATGTATGTATGTATGTATATATGTATGTATGTATCTATGTGTGTGTGTAGACACACACACACTTGTGTACATATATATAGACACGCATGTGTGTACACACATAGATGTGTCTATATATATGTACACATGTGTGTGTGTGTCTACACACACACACGTATATTGTAATACCTTACATTTTACACTCATTTTGATGAGTTGTACGCAGTGAAATCAAACTACTAAGCGATATTTCTTTTATAAAGCTTTTTCAAATCCCCACCTTAAAACAAGATTCGAACTTGTAGTTGAGTTAGTTTTTCTAAAAATTTCAAATTCTTGTGGAAGTGTATTTTAGTGGTTTGTAATTTTGTTATTAATAATTGATTATCATCTTTTCCTTTAATTCAATTAGGGCGATTCTCAGGTCAAACTTAGTTCATTCATATACAAATATACACTATATATAGATCTAAAGTATTCAAAACAGACAAAATCTGTATTTACCTTCTTGCCCTTCGAGCTGCTATGCTATACTATAGATTTATTTATAGAAAAGAGTGAGATTCAAAAGAATCTCAGTAGTAATAGATAGTCAATCATATAGGTATAACATCACAAAGCATGCCACACAGTTATCATATATCAGAATTATCACAAATCGCATGGGCTAAAGTGTTACTCGTACAATAGGCCCCAAGCATTCACTCGTGCATCATAGAACATTATATTAGCCTAAGCAACCACTTGTGCAATAGGCCCAGGGCGACCACCCCACATAAACAGAATGTGTCAAACAAATTCATGATAAATCCACATACATCCAGTATATCTTATAACATATAAAAGACAAAGTTACTACCTGGTCACTTCCCCTACGAAGTTTCCAACTCTTCCCCTGAGCTTGAGTAGGACTTGGATTCCGAACGACCGTCAGGTCCTATAATTAGAGTTACGGATGACAAATTATTATTTGGTCCAATTCTCTTACAATTCAAGCACTCATGTTGGTCATCATTAAGGTTAGTATACTGAGTCAAAAGTAAGGTCAAATTGGTCCAACTATCCTAAGTTAGTTAACTTTACCCTTAAAGTTCATCATAATTACCTAGTGCAATTACATTTTCTTATCTTCGCACATTTGCTCAAATCTATCAAAATTTTCTTCAATCATTTAAAATTCATAATTAATTGTATAGCTATCTAATTATGATGATTCCAAAGGCTATATGACCCCTAATTAGTCTAGTTTTAGGAAAAATTATAGCCATTACACTTCTTGATGCATACCAATATAGCATCTCATTTTATTGATCACTGCCCTAGAATTCGCTAGTTTTTCCAGACCAAATTTTAAAAATGTAGAACTTTCAGCATACACATCCAAATGACACAAATGATATATCAAATTAAAGCTTGACATGTATACTTTCAAAGAATAAATTTTCACAATTTATGGACAGCGTTTTTTAATTCAAAAACAACATGCAAATAATATGCCCTACACAGAACACACACTGGCAGCATTTTCCACTTTTTAGATTTCAAATCCATTCTTTATAAAATCATTCCAATAACTTATTCCTACATAATTTTGCCCAAAAGAGTCAATTGAAGACCTCAAAAATAGAAAGATCATACTCCTTCTTCCTGCCCTATAGCACCTTCTTGAGCTCTTTCTTTGATTCTCCACTTTTGGCTCTTGCTAGAAGACTCAAAACACCTCCTCTTGAAATTCTTCTTGTTGTTCTTGTCTTCTCTTTTCTCTTTCCTTGCTTGTTTGGCCAACTTGTGAGTGTGAGAGAGAGTGGGATATTCTAATTTTTTTCCCTTACCTTGCTCTTTAATCACTTTGCTGAAATTGGCCAAAAGAAATAAAAGAAAAAGAGAAAATAACTTGTGGCTATAATTCCTTCTTCTTGCACAAACTTATGGTTAATTAACCAAGTTTATCCATTTGATGAAGCTTTCTCTTTCCTCTTCTCTTCCTCTTTTTCACTGAATTGTGCTCTTGAAAATGGAGAAGGAATTGTTGACTAATTTCCTTACTTTGTCTTGAAAATAACTTGTGGCTATAATTCCTTCTCTTGCAATTGGTCCATAATTTTCCAAGTTGCAATTATTAACTTTTTCCCTCTTCCTTTCTTTCGTTTTTTCTTTTTGACTTATTCAATGGATATAGGATGGTTTCAAATTAAATTCTTTCTCTTTTTTTTATGGGTTCAACTAAAAGTTAAGAGCCCTTTATAAGAGGGAGTTTGTTGATCTAAAAGCTCTTATGTCCTAGCCACAATATGTGACCAAAAGGTGAGAACATGTTGATTAAACTCTTCTTTTTTTCCCTCCTTACCCATTTTAGACCTTTTTAATAGCATGAGGGAAGTAATTAATTTGCTTTTTTATCTTCATCATTACTGTTGCTTTTCAAGAGCAAATCCTAGCCGTTCATTTTGGTTTACAACTTTAACCTCAAGATTAAATGGCAAATGTCTCTTTTGCCCTTAATCATGGCAACATTAACTAAGTTGCCATTAGTTCTCTTCTTTTTTTTTATTTCTCCTTCTTTCCATTTCCAAGATGCCATGTCCTCTTCTTTTTGGATCCAAGCTAGGCTTTAGATGCTATTTTACTCTAGATAAAGGAATCGGGTGTTTCCATTAACTATTTGGAATTAAATCTCATACTTTAGTTCCCAAATTAGCTTATAAAAGTCATTATGGCTCTTAGGCATTCTTGAAACTCTTCCCAAATTGGACTTAGTAGTCTTCTTTACTCAGGCTTATTCTTTAACCCTTAGCCCCAAAATTTGGGAAATTACAATTCTCTCCCCGTTCAATAAATTTCGTCATCGAAATTTTGAACATTTATACCTTAGGGAATCATTTATAGTCACTTAGTCTATTCCTCATATTTTCACCTCACAGAGCATGCAACGTAAATCATCATACTCTAAAGAAAATCTCAGATAGTATTCAGTAATATCTATACGGCATTTTCAGTCATTCAATATACAGTATGTATCATTCACACACAAGACCCATTAGTCTATTTTCTACAGTGTTTGGTTTCTCAGGCTACACAGCCTCTTCGGGACTCCGACCGAATCACACTGTAAGCATATCAAGCCTAACAGCTCATTCTACTCACACAGCGCTATGTATTCTGGTCTTACCGCCTAGGGACACAGCCTTGTGCTTCACACACTTACATCTCTTACTACCACATGCTACAACCTGGTGCATTCTCAATATTTTGCCAACCTCAAAATATACTCTGGACACAATGTTCCAATGTCACCGCATTAGGCAATAACCACAACGCTAGACACATAGGTCTTATGGCCTAAGGCCTCTGCCCTATGCAAATGTGCACACCGGGTCTTACTACCTCGAGCCTCCGCTTGAATAATTCTCAAATGAAAAACATTATGCCAGCCTAAGGACATACTAGTCCCTCAGGTCCTATGGTCTCAGGACATTCAGTCCATCATCTTTGTTGAATACCCATCGAGGCTAACTATCTCAGGACACAAAATTCATTAGGTATTTTGAACCCTTCCTGTCAAACCCCTTAATATTTTGACATTTATTAGAGTACTAATGTACAATTTAATAGGCATACAAAATAGTAAAATTATACTGATATAAAATTCTTGATTACATTATAAGAAATCCCCACAGGGTTTGTACATAATATAATACAAGTCTTAAAGTTACACAAAAGGATTAACAGATAACTAACTGAAAATTTCTTGATTAGCACTAGACCCTCAACTATCGGTATCTATTGCTTTGCCCTTTGAGCCGCTTCCACTAGCTGAATTAATTTTAATTATGGAAAGGGTGAAATTCAAATGTATCTCAGTAGTAACAAGCAATCAATCATATAAAATGTGAAAAAAAAACATGCATAGAAGCATACATAATGCAACAAATAATAATGTCGTGCACATGTGTGTCAATGTTTAGGATCAAAGTGATGATTTTTTCTGAATCAAAATGATCATATGATTCCTACTTGCATACATCTTATCACATTGTGAACACATCAATGTTCTAGAGTAGTCGTCAACCTGTCCGTACTTGCCATGCCACTCAACTAGGTCCACTTGGCCTCATGGTACAATGCTCATCCCATGGGGTGGTACATTGCTTGTCCCACACCCAGTGAGAAATAATGCCAGATAGGCTCCACATTAGCCTACCTAGACTGAATACCTGCTGGTCCTAAGGGTACCTTGCTTGTCCTTCAAGGTGGTACTTATACTTTTCCCATACCGAGCTATAGGATTCCTACCATCCATATATCATTACACAAAACATGGCAAACAATGTATATTAACAATCACATATATGAGAGATATAGTTACTACCTGGACTTTTTTCAAAGCCTAGCTACTACAGGTCTTTTAACTTTTCGTCCGGCTCAGGTAAATATCAAATCCTAAAATTCCTAAATTGGTCACAAATGAGTTATTACTCATTCATATCTTATTCTAAAATTTATAAGTTGGTTATCTTAGCTCAAAATAACGTAATTTCCAAAATGTCCTAGGGATTCTAGTCTAATTCCCTTTATACTTGGTATATTTGTACTTTTCCAAAAATTATGACCTAGGCTAATCCTACATAATTTCATGTGTAGAATCCATTTTTTACCTTATTTTTGACAAATTCACTCTCAAATGACCAGATTACCCTTGACACCCACTAATTTAAGGTTTTATGGGCAAAATTGTCATTTCACGCCCTAAAGCCTTCATACTCCATAATTCACATGCTCCCTACATAAATTTTCATTCTAAACACCATGGAACCATAAAAAAAACAAGATTCCAGCTTTAACAACTACAGACCCAAAATCTGGAAATTTTGGAAAATATGATAGTTCATGATTTCACTTAGTTAATCACCTCATTTTTAGTTACAATCTCATGTTTAACTCCTTAAACGCACGCCATTTGAACATGATTATTGTTAATTTGAAAAGCATCTGCCCTTATGTTTTAAACATCCCAAATCACAATATCCAACCAAAATAAACCAACAACCAACAACAACATTAAGAACAAACTTAAATCTTTTAGAATTCACAAGTTCTTATGCTTCCCTTTGCTCTTCTCTCCTTAACTCTAAAAACTGCCACCCTTTCCTCTTCTTTTCCTTGATTTTAAGCTTCGTATATGGATGATTCAAGATGACATGAGAGTTAGGGAGGTGTTTTCATGAATTAGAAGACAAGAACAAGTGAAAATTGCAATCAAGTTTACCCTTTTTGCTTTTTGAATCCTTATGTCTCTTCTTTTGTTCTTGCTGTTATCCAACTCTTTCTCTCTCTTTTGGTTCTTATTTTGGATGAATTAATGGCCTCTTGAAGATTTTTATGGAGTTCTCTAGAGTCCTCTTGCACCTCCTTAATTAAATATTTTTTTATTGCAATTTTTGCATGTGATCTTTCTTTTATTTTTTTTCCACATGCCTTCCTTTTGCTTCCATTTGTACAATTTGCATAGAAAAATCTTGCTTCTTCTTGTCTCACCCTTCCAAAACTGACTTTCCCTTGCTTATTAAGGGAAATTATTGAATTTTATTTTATTTAGCCAAAATGACCATTTTGCCCTTACATTTTCTTGAATTTTTGAAATAATTGCCATTTTTTTTCCTTTCCTTCTAACTAGGCCGAATTTTTACAATATTTTGGGCCCAAAAATTATGCTTTTTTATACTAAATTTTATACCACCATATTAGGCTTTTGTCAAGGAAAAAATTGGGCTTAAGGTCTTTCTTAACAAAAAGTTTCATATAATTTCTATTTCCACTATTTTGGCTACTCAAGTGCACCAAAATTCACTATTTTATTCCATTAAATATAAATAAATATACTTGGAATTTTGGTGATTAAATTTGGGATATTATACATCCCAGGCTTTAACTCTTTTGTCCATCAACTGGCATTGGAGCACCCCATGCGATATACTAGGCCATACAAACCCTTCTTTCTAGGAAACCTATCCGATGTAGGACTCATTACAGTGCACCACCCTTGAGAGTCAATGTCCCAGTAGCTCTACTCTACGGCATCACGGTGGCTCCACGCTATGGTACTATACTCAGTACTTCACTCATTCACTTGACTGGTCAGAATTCCCTATAGATAGATAGCCCTTCCCGATTAGAACCCTTCGTCGGTAGCCCTCTCATATCAGGACCATTCGTAGGTAGCCCTCTCCGATTAGAATCCTTCGTAAGAAAGGTTAATCCTTTCCATGATGTCCTTTGACTTTGACATTATCATGGAAATATGTTTCAATATTTACTACTTTAATATTTTGTCCTATGATTATGATTAATGCAATCTAAAGGTATTATGTTAGGAAAGCAGTTGATTTATATCAAAGTAATAAATGGCTGAAAGGAAAATTATTACCTGAAATATACACACATATGCTGGTGTTTGAAACTGATCCCTTATGATATTATTTTGTAATTTCACAAGTGTGGACAATATGCATATGAGAAAGGCAAACTGAGTTTTATACTGACTTAAAAAGGATTAGATTGGGCGGGAAAAAAATTTATATTGGCAAATATAGGACATCAGAAGCATTACATCAAATATCGAGCTGCACTATAGGGTTGTCTTATGTGGATATCTAAAGAAAGGGATTTCTAGTACAAGCGCCCAAATAGAGACGTCATGCCCATGTGGTCTCGGTAAAGCACCTAGTATGAAAGATGGAAGACAAAACAATTGAACCTATAACATCTAATCCACTAATTGATTGTTTCATGAATATGCATGTGGATTGTTCTAACATTTGCATGAATTTGATTCACCTCTATTTATTATACTTCTTTTGTTGCTGAAGCTAATTGTCATGTACGATTTTTGAAGTAATTTGTATACCAATTGGTTTACACAAAGTTCTTTCTCAAAAAATGTATTTTGACCCCCTTTTTTATGAATGAAAATAAAATTGAATAAAAAATAAGTAAAATCAATTTCAAAGTATTTTTATGCCATTTGATGTTTTTGGAACATTCACAGGAAGTTTAATCCAAAATCTTTTTCAAATAAGAAAATAAAGAAATTATTTTTTAAAAAATAAAAAAAATCCAAAACCAACAAATAAATCATTTTCTCAAATAAATTAAACAAACATTTTGATAAAAAAAAAACACCAACAAAATGACATTTTTTGTATGCCAAATTATGTGGACTTTGATCACTTTTTGGTTTCAATAACGGCTGTCACCCTTTTTTAAAGCTGCCCTATATCATTAGACACCCATAATGCTGAGTAACGACTAGTCGATGGGGATAGGGATACTTTTTTATTTTTTAGTTTATATAAAATCCACCTAAACAATAGGTTTTTACAATTTTGTTTATTAAGAGAGTCAAAAGTTCAGGGACTGAGTTATACCAAGTCAAACTCTAGAAACTGAGTTATAAGTAAGTTAAAACTTTAAGGGCCAAAAGATTAATTTTCCAAATTGTAATAGATGGAAGTTAGTTAGATTTAATGGTTTCACCTCAATTATGAAAGTTTATATTTACTTTTGCTCTGAAAAATAGTTTATGATTATTTTTACACTTCTGATAAAAGTTGAAGGTTATTTTAATATATTAACCATTTTAATTTTCACCTTCAAGATTCAAATAAATAATTTAATGGTAAAAGTATGGTGATGTCCGGAAAGTGAGAGAGAAAAATTTAAAATATTTATTATATACTTTTCAAGTAAAAACACATTTAATAAACTGTTATACAATAAAATGCTATTAGTATATATTTAAAATTAATATTTTATATTTTTAAATTTAAAAATATTAATATTAGTATAATCTTTAAATATATATCTAATAATTTTATATTATTTTTTTATATTTATATCATTATATACATTATATACATGTGTAATATTTTTTTTATTTAGTTATTATGTGAGGGTTTCACGGAACGATCTATCCGAACCGTCCTGACCCGCGACCTTTCAGGCTTAATATTCGTCCGACTATTAATCGATTGCCCTTCAGCTTGCGTAATTAATCGAATCAATCATTGTGCGAACATAAGGCAACCTTGATCATTCTAGCGTTTTCAGAGCATCCAGCAAATGGTCGAGAAAAGCTCGCCCCAAACCTTTCTGCTATTTCGGCCTCCATTACTGATTTTGACCTGTAACCAATCCTTCAGGTTTATATCAAAGAATCTTCTCTGGTCGGAGTGACTTACCAGTTCAAGCTAATATTAGGTTGAGCTATTGTATCAGCTACTGAGAGTGCTAAACCATAAGCATCGCCAATGAAATTCTGGATTTTGAGCTTCTTTCATTGTGAAATACTTGGCTGGACCAAGCTACACTGTTACTTTCTCACTATTTTGTGACTTGGTATATTTGAAACATTAATTGGCTGTGTTACTGAGTGTTCTTGCTCAAGCTTGTAGTCACTGTAATTTTATCCAGCTAGGTGGCTTTAGGCACATTTGAACCTCATTTGATTTTTTTCCTACTTAGCCGAGAAGTCCATTCTGAAATCCTCTCAGAACTGATCATCCCTTGTTGAGTTATGGTCTTGAGTTTTTGGTGCCCTATTTACATACCCATGCATCTCTGTTTCACTTGTTACATTTCATTGTATTTTGGCTAAATTCTCAAGTTGTGCCATCTTCATTAGTCGCAATTGACATTATCGCTGAAATTTTGACTTGCATTAAACCTGTCCATTTGGTTTTAATTTGTAGTGACCCTTGATTGAATCAATTTCTAGTTAATTAGGACTCCTCAAAGAAACTAGACTAGGTTAGACCCTATACATTAGGGTATCTTGGTATAAATTTAGTAGCCTAACAACAAGGTTGGAGCCGTTGCTGCTGGGGAGTCATTGTTGGTTAGGATTTGTTTTGGTTAGGTGACAACTTTAGTTTGCTTTTAGATTGTCTTTGAGTGCTTTGACTTAGTTTCCAGCTTCTGGAATTTTATTGAAGTTGCTGGACATTGGATGCTTTCTTCCATTAGATCTTGATTGATTTTTACTTGAACTTTAGTGGAAGTATTGCTTGCTGGAAGTGATAGAAACTGACCATAATTGAAAAAAAAAAATTCATTCATTGTGAGTTCTCACTCATTTGAGCAATTGTTGTGATTTGTGGCTGGAAACTCAAGTTCTGCACATTAGAATTTTTGCTGTCATTTTGATAAATCATTGGTGTAATTGTTGAGTTTGGTTCTGGTGGATTTTTTCTTCAGAATTGAGTGAACTTGCTAAACATTCAACAATGCAAAGTTGCTGGAACTGAGTGATTTCAGTGACTGATGTGTAAGTATTGTGTTTCTGCATTCTAATTCACTTGTGCTGGTGCATCATTTCAGGTTGGTGTATGCATTTACACCTGCAGCAAGCATTTGCCAATTCCTTGATTGTTTTGGAAAATTCGTTTTATGAACTTGAGTTGAGTGCTGTGAAATTGTAAGTTAGGCAAAGTACGAGTTAAGTTACTCAATTCAAAGCTATTCTACCTAAATCATTTGATTGCACCACTTTCAGAAAATAAACAAATATTTCCTGTCTTTTTGTGTTGTACTGCAGTTTGTCTAGATTTCACCTTTTTTTTTTCAATTTTTGATTCATCCGTGGATGGCAAGTGTTTTTCTGGGTTGATATTCGCTCTTTTGTTCAGCATTATACTTATCTTGAAGATTGTACATTTAGCTTTTAGCAAGCTGAGGTTTCAAATTTGAATCTTGACAGTGGAAATTCACTGGCTATATGCTGTTTTTACTCTCTGAATATTGATAATCTGATTGAATTTGCTGTTTAGATTCAGATTGTTGCTTCTAACTTGCTTGTATTGTGATAGAGCCAATTTATTTAAGCAGAGCTACAGCAGGAGACCTAGGAAGAAATGTAATACAGGCAATATGCTTTCAGGAAACCAAAGGGTTGACTCTTAACGTATTACCGTTTTGGTGATATGGCCGACCTAGCTACTTTTGGCATATTAGACTTAGCAGTTTGTCTTGGGTCCTGCGTTGACCATTTGGTCTCTTTTACTGTTCTATTATATAACTGTTAGGAAGGATGAGGAGGGGGTATTTGGGCTGAGAAGAGGGAATGTTAGGAGAGTGCTAGCCTCTCGAATTGCTTGGTCATTGTGTGTGAGATTTGTAATTCTTTCTGCTGTAACTTTTTGCTCTCATTGAGTTGGAAGAGCCCACTTATATTAATCAGATTTCTGCTATTTCTCTATTCATCTGCACTCAATATTCTGGATCCTATCATTTTGGTATCAGAGAGGTGAGGTCTCGCGGTGCTACAAATGGAGAGATTGACAGAGGAGATGCAGGGGGTGAAGGCGACGGTGGATAGTTTGACACGTCGGGTTGATGAGCTTACGACGGCCATGAATATCATGAGGGAAATAATGAAGGATACGGGCAGTAGAAGAAAACCAGAACGAACCGAGGAACACCACGATACAAAGGACCAAGAGCTGGAGATAGAAAACGATGAGTCCCAGTGTTGGTGATTAAGACAAGAATATGTGGAAATATCGGAAGTTGGAGTTGCCAACGTTCAATGGCGAAGACCCACTAGGATCGTTGTTTCGGATTGAAAGGTACTTCCAGGTGAGCTCTATTCGTGAATTTGAAAAACTTGGAGCAGGAATTGTATGCCTTGAGGGCCGAGCACTAAGTTGGTACCAATGGAAGGAGAAGAGAATGGTGATAAGCAGTTGGGGTGAATTCAAACGAGAGTTGCTGGAGCGATTCTACTCTTAGCAACCTAGCGGGGACTATCGCATGCTGTTTGCACTTCGGCAAGATGTACAGTGCTAGAATATGTGGAGGAATTTGAGAGACTCACAACTCCATTACCGGATGCCACTGAAGGTTGCCTGATCGAAGTGTTCCTCTACGTACTCAAACCCGAGATTTAGGCAGAACTCAAGATAGTCGATGTGAAGACGATCGATGAGGTGATTAAGAAAGCTCTCATTGCCGACGAAAAGCAACAGATATTAGAGGATGAAAAGAGGTCTCGCTCGATATGTGCCTCACGTGCGGTTTCCGAATCTCAAACTGGGTCAACATACCCTTTTTTCTCTCAGGTGTCGCCCGTACTCGAGCCCGCCAGGGGATTTGCTTCTGCGACAACTTTAGTGAGCACCGACAACTCCAGGCGTTTTGAAAACAAGAGTAACGAGACCAAGGTCTCTAGTGTCTTCACTGGCTCCTCGTTGGTCAAACGGGGAGGAACCTCTCAACGACTATCGGATGCTGAGGTTGCGCGACGGAGGGAGCTTGGCCTATACTTCAAGTATGGAGAGAAGTACAGTCCTAGCCATATATGCCGAAACAAGAACTGCAACTAGTGGTTATGGAGTTGGGGGAAGAGGAGGCGGAACTGACCGACGGTGACCCAGAGCGCGAATTTACCGGAGGTGGGGCTGAAGAAACGACGACCACCTACATGAAGCTCTCCTTAAATTCCATGGCCGGTTTCAGCAGTAACCACACGATGAAGATGAGAGGACAACTATTTCATGAAGCTATAGTGGTTCTAATAGATAGTGGGGCCACCCATAATTTCCTTTCTGAAGAGCTCTTGAATCGATTGTCTCTGCCGGTAGACGAGGTTGCTAAGTATTCTGTCACCGTGGACGACAGCCACCACGCCTTTAAGCGGCAACACTGCTACAAGGACCTCGCTTTGTGGGTGCAAGGGTGGAGGTATATCAGACTTTTTATTTAATTCCACTCAAAGGAATTGATGTGCTTCTGGGGGTTGACTAGTTAAGGTCGTTGGGTGAAGTGAAGATGGCAGATTAACAATGAAAATAAGAAAAGGGAAGCAAAAGGTCTGTCTGCAAGGAGAGCCTTTGTTATCCCGAGCACAAGTCTCCTTTAACGGCATTGAAAGAAACAGGGCGCAGGAATTCTAGTGGAATTTAACGGCATTGAAAGAGAGGGGGAATATTGTTTTCCCATTACGGCAGAAGTTCAGGCTGTTCTAGCCAAATATACTATGGTATGCTAAGGACCAGAAGTAGTCCTGGGAAAACGGCCTGAGCCCGTCAGGCTAGCTCGTTAGGCTAACGGGCTAAACGGGCCTGTTTATTAAATATCAGCCCGAGCCCGTTGACTTTTTTTTTTAATTTATTTATTTTTTTATTTTCACTCCCTTTTTCTTTCATCCACTCATGCCACACTTATTTTCTTTTATACATTTGTGCTAGGAAACCAATTTCATTCTTACTTTCTTTTTCTTTCATCTACTCACATCACAAAAACATATAAACACATTTTTTTAAATTTAATAATAGTAAAATAAATAAATATAATATGAAAAAAAAGTGTCAAATAAAAAAAATTAGGAAGTTAAACACAACATCACTGATAACTGGAAACACTGAGATCTAACTTATCTGAAAAGCATAATTTTTTTTTAAATAGTTAAACGGGCCAGCCCATTTAACTTTAGCCTGAGTAATAAACGGGCTTGGATTTTCAGGCCCAAGCCTGTTAGCCCAGCCCATATTACTGGTGCTAACCAGAAGCATTACCTTCCTACCGGTTACAAGACCATGCAATAACCATAAAGGTAGGGGAACAACCACCAAATGTTAGACTCTATCGGTACCCGCATGCTCAGAAGAATGAAATAGAAGCAATGGTCAAGGACATGCTTCAAGCTGGAATTGTACAAGTAAGTAACAACCCATACTCAAGTCCCGTTCTGCTAGTCAAGAAAAAGGACGGAAGTTGGCGATTCTGTGTAGACTACAGAGCTTTAAACACGATTACTGTACCTGACAAGTTCCCAATTCCTGCAATTGATGAGCTGTTAGACGAGCTTAAGGGATCAACGGTGTATTCCAAGCTTGATTTGAAGTCTGGGTACCACCAGATTCGCATCAAAGCTGGGGATGAACATAAGACAGCGTTTCGAACACATGAAGGCCACTATGAGTTTAAGGTAATGCCTTTCGGCCTTACTAATGCTCCTTCCACTTTCCAAGCTCTAATGAATGCTATATTTAGAGATTACTTACGGAAATTTGTGTTAGTGTTTTTCGATGATATCCTTGTTTATAGTAGTGACATGAGAACTCACCTCAAGCATCTAGACCAAGTGCTATCGGTTTTAAAGGAAAACCAGCTGGTGATCAATCAGAAATAATGCAGCTTTACTCAATCACGAATTGAATACCTAGGCCATATCATCTCTAGGGAAGGAGAGTAGGCTGATCCGGCTAAAATTGAGAGCATGACTCGGTGGCCTATTCCTAAAAACCTCAAGTCACTATGGGGGTTTTTGGGATTGACCGGGTACTACCAGCGATTTGTTAGAGGTTATGGGAAGATCGCTTGGCCGTTGACTGATTTGCTCAGAAAGGACGCTTTCCATTGGTCACCAGAGGCTACCACTGCATTTAAACAATTGAAAACAGCCAAGACCCAACTTCCGGTGCTTGCAATGCCAAATTTTCTCATCCCATTTGAGTTGGAAACAGATGCTTCGGGGACTGGGATTGGCGCTGTGTTGATGCAGCAAGGTCGACCCATTGCATATTACAGCCAGAAGCTTTCTAAACAGGCTCAGCAGTGTTCGGTGTATGAAAGGGAGTTATTGGCTATAGTAATGGCGGTAAAGAAGTGGAGACATTACTTGTGGGGGCAAAAGTTCTTAATACGAACAGACCAAAAGGCACTGAAATATTTGCTGGAACAAAGAATCATGGAAGAGAATCACCAGAAGTGGGTGTCTAAGTTGCTTGGATTTAACTTCGAAATTGTGTATAAGCCAGGGAAAGAGAACTGAGCCGCTGATGCGTTGTCAAGGCAGGAGGAACTAATGGAGCTACAAGGATTCTCCCTATGGCAATGTACAGAACTAGAGGAGTGGGAAAAAGAGGTACAATCTGATCCTAAATTGAGTAACATTCTGCATTGGCTTATGACCAACCAGGAGAATATGGAAGGCTATAGTTTGCTGAAAAGGTGTCTCCATTATAAAGGGCGGTTGGTTCTGCCTAGGACCTCATCACGAATCCCTTTGCTGCTTCAAGACTACCACAACTCGCCCATTGGAGGCTATTCCGGTTACCTCTGCACTTGCAAAAGAATCGCTAATGTGGTGTACTGGGAGGGGATGAAAAGGGACTTTCAACAATATGTGGCTACGTGTGCGATATGTCAAAGAAACAAGTACCAAGCCTTATCCCTAGCTGGTTTCTTACAGCCGCTTCCGATTCCATAAGGAGTTTGGGAAGACATCAGTATGGATTTCATTTCTGGCCTACCTAAATCACAGCGGTATGACACTATTCTGGTGGTAGTGGACAGGTTCACTAAATATGCTCACTTCATTCCCCTTTTCCACCCATTCCATGCTAAGGATGTAGCAGATTTGTTTGTAAAGGAGATTGTTAAGTTACACGGGTTTCCAAAGAGCATCATTTTTTACTGTGACAGGGTTTTTGTGAGACAATTTTGGTGAGAATTATTCAAACAGGCTGGTACCCAGCTTTGTCTAAGCTCAGCTTACCATCCGGAGACAGATGGACAAACGGAAATCTTGAACAGGGGCCTAGAGACATATTTGAGATGTTTCACAAGTGACAAACCAAATATGTGGGCCAAGTGGCTATCATGGGCGGAATATTGGTACAACACATCTCACCAAGGTGCAGCAGGAATGACTCCCTTTAAGGCTGTGTATGGAAGGGATCCACCAACCTTTCTTAAGCTACAAGAAGAATCTTCTGCTATTGATGCGGTCAATTCCCAGATTCATGACCGCAATCTGATCATTGATTCCTTAAAGGAGAATCTGTCCAGCGCACAAGAACAAATGCGAAACCAAGCCAATAAGCATAGGCGTGATGTGCACTTTCACGTAGGCGAGCTGGTGTTTGTTAAGATCAAGCCTTACCGCTTACGCACTCTAGCAAAGAGGATGAATGAAAAATTGAGCCCACGGTTCTATGGACCTTTTAAAATTCTGGAGAAAGTAGGCACAGTGGCATACCAACTAGACCTTCCCCCTACTGTAAGGGTACATCCGGTTTTCCATGTATCGAATCTAAAAAAATCAGTGCAAGCAGCACATGTGAATCCTAATATCCCAGCTGCCCTATCTGAACAAATGGAGTTGCAGGTTCAGCCTCAGGATATCTGCAAATTTCAAAGACTCCTTAATGGCTGGGTAGAGGTCCTGGTGCAATGGAAGGATCTGCCTAGGTTTGAAAATTTATAGGAAGATGCTGCTACCATCGCTCAACAGTTCCCTGATTTTCCCCTTGAGGACAAGGTGAATCTTTTAGGGGAGGGTAATGATAGAGTCAATTTATTTAAGCAGAGCTACAGCAGGAGACCTAGGCAGAAACGTAATATAGGCAATATGCTTTCAGGAAACCAAAGAGTTGACTCTTAACGTATTACTGTTTTGGTGATAGGGCCGACCTAGCTTACTCTTGGCATATTAGACTTAGCAGTTTGTCTTGGGTCTTGCGTTGACCATTTTGTCTCTTTTATTGTTCTATTATATAACTGTTAGGAAGGATGAGGGGGGGTATCTGGGCTGAGAAGAGGGAATGTTAGGAGAGTGCTAGCCTCTCGAATTGCTAGGTCATTGTGTGTGAGACTTGTAATTCTTTCTGTTGTAACTTTTTGCTCTCATTGAGTTGGAAGAGCCCACTTATATTAATCAGATTTCTGCTATTTCTCTATTCATCTGCACTCAATATTCTGGATCCTATCATATTGAGTGTTACTTCATGCTAGTGCGTTGATTTAAAATATTGTACAACACTCAAATTCTGCAAAATTTTGGCATTTTTAGCTTGATCTGAGATATTGCTGTGACCTGGGATAACTGTGCTGCTTTCACATGCTGACCACTTAGCTTCAAATCTGATTTACTGGCCAAATTTTTAACTCATGCCTACCCTACATGTGCGTTGTGACTGGATTGAGCATTAATACTTAATTCCTAGCAGAGATTTGCCTCTGAACTTGGTCAACAACTGGAACCTTCATTATTCTGTTATCATTGGGTTTGGTTGGCATTGCTGAAAGTGCACAATTTACTTTTTGCAAATGCGTGTTTCCAAACTTTAAGTGTAATGATATTGTTTTGATGCTTCCTACTTATGATTGTTATAGTGTAAGGATGTTGTTGTTTTTGAGAAAACCCTTTGATTGATTACAATGAGATTGAATTCTCCCATGCATGCCACAAACGAGTACACGCTAGTTGTTGCAATAGAGTTTCACATATTAGAATAATATAATTTTCATTTTTACTAAGATGGATAAACTTTCCGCAGCCAACTCAACAAGTCTACAGAAGAACAAAATTACAGAATGGACAACACTACAAAAAATGGAGCTTATAATTCAATTTATAATGATTAAGTTTAAATACTACACTTTATTTTGAGAAAAAGAATCACAGATACAATTAGTCTGTATTTCTTTCAAACTTGTTTTGATTTTCTATCTGGCATCTTCTAATGTGACTGTAACTTGGTTCACAGAGTATGATTTTTCTTGTTGGATTGGGGAATCAGTATCAGTATTAGTCCTTGCAACAAAACCTGGTTTCTTAGGATGTGGTATTGAAGCATTTTCACTACTCAACATTAACACCACAGAAGACATTGTTGGTCTATCTTCTGGTCTTTCTTGAACACAGATTAAACCCACCTTTATGCATCTTAATGCTTCAGATGATGAATATGAATATGAATTACCAAATGATGGATCCACCACTTCCAATGCACGTCCTTCATTCCATAGCCTCCATGACTATCACAAAAGAACAAGTAGTAGTGTTTTGTTAGCAAAGAGGTATTTATGAATAAGAAAGTACTTCAACTTTAGAAAATATGGGTTTGTTCTTACATGTCCAAGGAGGTTTAACTCATCTGAGCAAAAAAATCCTCTGTTCTTCTTGCCACTTACGATCTCTAACACAAGAACTCCAAAGCTAAAAACATCAGATTTTATAGAAAAGAGTCCGTCTAATGCATATTCTGGAGACATATAGCCACTGCATAAGAATTTTCAAGAATCATTAGGATAGAGTAGAACTTTTCTATTTTTAGATACAACTAGGTATAGGTTATAGCTGTACTTACTATGTCCCAACAACTCTTTTTGTTTTTGCTTCTGTTTGATCATTGCCAAAGATTCTTGCCATTCCAAAATCTGATATCTTTGGATTCATTTCTTTGTCAAGCAGTATGTTGCTTGCCTTGAGATCCCTATGAATAATTCTAAGTCTAGAGTCTTGGTGAAGATAAAGAAGTCATCTTGCTATTCCACATATAATGTTGAAGCGTAATTGCCAGTCCAACAAGGAACTTTTTTCTTTGTCTGTAGATAGTTTCTTATTAGTTATCATAAACATCGAGTGCTCAAATAAACTTTTAGTCTAGAATCAGATATTCTTATGAAGAAACATTCAAAGTAGGTTACAGTTAATGTGAAAACAACTTACCAAATAAGAAAAAATCAAGGCTTTTATTTTCCATGTACTCATAAACCAGCATCTTTTCCTCCTTCTCAACGCAGCAACCTAACATTCGTACAAGATTTCGATGTTGAAGCTTCACAGTCAACTTTACCTCATTCTTGAATTCTTCGATCCCTTGGCCCGAGCTTCTTGATAACCTCTTGACAGCAATATCATACCCTTCAAACAATCTACCCTGTAATTATCATAATTTATCACTCCCATCAATGATATCCTCTGGGATGATCAATAGGTTAAGAATTTTGAAAATCTACCATATCTATCAAATTACCCTGTAAACACAACCAAAGCCTCCTTCTCCAAGTTTATTCGCCTCTGAGAAGTTGTATGTAGCCATTGTTATGGTATGAAAATCAAACAATGGCAACTCTAGATCATCCATGTTCGTATCACCGGAATGTTTTGTATTTCTTGAGATTAAAAGTATGTCTGGACTTGCCCCAAAAGCACCTAGTATGAACAGAGACAGGCACACATTATATCAAGCAGAAGTAACACAACACCTCACCAAAACCACTATAAACTATGCATGTTACTTCTGTATTACCTATCTTGTCTTCTCTTCTTTCTGGTTTATTTTGTGACTTTCTCTTCCACAAAATAAACATAATCGAACCCAAAACTATGATAATTGCTCCTACTGTAATGCCTATGATCATGCCTGTACTTTTCTTCTTGCCAGAGCCATTTTCAGATCCCGAGTCAGCTGAGAAATAAACAAAACTCTCAGCTCAGTCATGTCCTTTGAATTTGGCCTAACGTAGGTGTGTTAATCTGTGAATCTAGAAATATTAGCTTATAGCAGCACTCAAACAAGTAGTTAAGTTGATGAAGAAAAGAAAGAAACTTACTAACAACAGAAGCAGCAACTCTGACAAAGACATCTTGGCCACCTTCAGAAAACTGCCTTGTGTCTTTCAGTTCCTCGGTCCATATAACACAGCCTGTTCCTCCATTAGTGATCTTCTCATTAGCATAAGCACTGCAAGAACAATTTTTCCTGCACATATCCTCACATTCTGAAAGGGACATGCTATTGTTCACAAACACATTCATTGTATCAGGTAACTCCACATGCTGCAGCTGCAAGAACTTGTCTGTTGGACAATCCAAACTTGTTCTTCTCGCACAGCCATCGGTGAAAACTATCTGTTCCCATTCTTTCTGATTTCTTGGTCTGAAACCTTGAAAGCATTTACATACAGGAAAAGCACTGGCATCACATATACCATATGGACCACACTGAGAGTACTTATTACATGGGCCTTGAGGTGCAGACCATACCATGGTCCAACTTTGGTTTCCTTGTGTTTTTACAAATCTTTGAATGTCACCCGTCCAACTTATAGCAAGCCTTGTTAGGATAGACTGATTAACCTTGAAAACCGAAGGGAGCGTGAAGTACACCTCATCTGAATCTTGAACAAAAGTATTTTGAAGAAAAGCTTCTGATGCGAGTACTTGTATTCCACTAAATCTCATACCATTCCATGGTCCAGGTCTGAATGTCTTGACTTCTTTGTTATACCGAAACGTTTGTGGGATTCCATGGGGTTCTAGTCTCAAAGAGTAATCTCCACTTGAAGGGTCATCTTCTCTCCTCCATGATTTTATATGCCATTCAATGCCTTTGGCCAAGTCCCATCCTAGCTTCATACCAGGTAACAAAGTGTCTGTGGGAAAATCAAAGCTTTTCCAGAGAAAATTGGCGGTGTCATCATTTCCTGTTGCTTCTTTAATTACCAGATTCCCAGAATCCAGAAGCTTGAGCACAGGATTTGAAGGTGCAGATTGTGATTGATTCGAGGACCACAAGGAATTTCCTGCTGGATCAAGAAGAACCAGGTTTGCCTTGTCTCCAATTTTCAGAGTTGCAGTGGAATTTTCAAGTGGGGTGTCTCTGTTTGCAACCCAGACGATTGTTCTCCGAGGAATGTCCTTGTACCAGATTCCCAAGTACCATCTGGAAGAAGTTGAATTGAAGAACCCTAATTCAAACACTTGATTGGAAGATACAAGGGTCTGGTTAATACCTAGTGATTGGGTTGAATTTAAGGTATCACTAGAGAATGCAACTGCAGAAAATAAAGGGAGTACAATACAAAAGCTCCAGAAGAGATTAATCTGGAGGCAGCCAAGAAAACCTCCCATGTTCTTGGATTGAAAAGGTGGAAAAAGGAGCAAAAACTTGATTATGGCGGAGAATGAGGATTGTTTAAATCCATGATATTGTTAAAATAACCTGGTTAGTCTGAAATCTCCCCGTTTGCTTCTGGTCTTTGGTCCAAAATTCAACCCAAGGATGACCGTTCAAAGTGTATCGATTTGAAGTGAAATATGAGTTTGTTGACATTTTATGGATGTGGTAATGACGGTTGTATATAATATGTCTGTGTAGCTATATTTTAAAGTTCACTGATTAGTGTGGCATTGACCTCGCTCGGCCTAACCTGTTGCTAATTTATTTTTAATTTTTTTTCTAATAATGCTACGTCACTATTGCTGGCCACTAAATATTATAAACTCAAAATAGCTCTTCCAAGTTTCAGATGTGTGACCTGCTCTTTTCATGTCCCTTCTTACCATTGAACTGGAATAAAAATATTAAACTACAGCATTACGCACATATTTAATTACTTTTGAATGACCTAAATTAGAGGACATGTATACCAGATCCTTGGATCGTTGTCACCAATAAAATTTCCATGGGGGGCATTTTTTCTCCAATTTTCCCCCTTTTTTTTATAATAAATCAATTCAAATGTAACACCAACTTCCTACAACCTTTTGCAATGCATTGCGGTAGCATTATCGGCTTAGGGAAGCATTAGTTAAGCCTCCAAACCTGGACTTTGTCTTTAATTCATCGGGTCGCTATTCATTTGGTAAAACCGTATTTACCATATTGCTTAATTTTATTCATGGGGTTACTAATTTTGCTCCATTTATTTCTATCAAAGTTCTTAATGTACTTGTTAATTACTCTGCTTACTCAACTAATGGGCTCGTACTGTGTGATTACCCATTCCTAATTCAGTTATCGCACTTAGTGATTGCAATTTATCTGTCATGCAAGTTATATAATAAATCTTCTTTAACCAACATTACATAATGGATTAGTGCATATTATCCTTCAATTCTTCACTATAACTTCTTCCAGCACATCATTCTGCATTCCTCTTTTGTGCTCACCAGCTTATATGGTTGGTTGAGAAAGGGTGAGATTCAAGATAATTTCAATAGCAAATAGTACCACTATGCATGCAAAATATATGCTTAATACATGACATGCTTGCCTTACATAAATTCATGTTCACATAATAACATATCTACATGCTTAATGTTTAATACATTATACTCATAGCCATAGCAAAGATAGAAACAGAGAGCTTCAATCGTTCATACATATTTCACATAATTAAACAAGTCAATACACAAGTATACATATCAAGTAAATGCAAATAGGATAAGCTTACTACCTTTTGCCTTGTGTCCTCCTCTTGTTCATTTTCTTCCATCTATTGAAGTTGGTGGGAGAACATTTCATTCTTCTTCTTTGTCATCTCATGGCCTTAGATACATAACCACATTATTAGAGCCATAACAAATGAATGTCCAATGTGGCTACATTAGCAGCCTCTAGCACATGTCTCTACACTTTGGAACCATACTTGTCACAATTTACTTTAAATACCACAAATTTGTGGATCCTCCTAATTTGCCAGATTTGTCACCTCATTTTGAAAAATCATAACTTAATCTAGAAAATTTCCAATGAGGTGGTTCAAAGTCCTATGTGACCCTCTTTAAGTCCTCTTTACAGGAAAAATATGTCCCACTTCCATATTTACGCAAAAAAGTCCATAAATCGTCAATGAACCAAACTATTCCAGAATTTGTTATAGATTCAGTGCCTAACTTTAACAAATTATAACTTACAATCTACTAATCTAAATGACACATATTATATATCAAATCAAAGATTAGGACGTCTAATTTCATTCTGGAAAGTTTTATGGTCATTGGATAACATTTGACCACCCAAAAACACGTTATAATCAGACTGTTTTCAGAAAACGAAATATGGTAGCACTATTCGGTTAACATAAATCTTTGGGCTTTCAATCGAACCATTTTAAAATTATGTTCACAACATATCCCTACACAATTTGGTGTGTCTAATCCATTTCTAACCTAAAAAACACCACAATCATTTTCTTTCCAGATGGGTCTGACCGAAAATCAGGGCAGTATGAGGACTTATCAAAACCTCAAGATAGTCAGTTTAAATCAGAGCTTATATGTACCTCTACTCGACTCCATACTCGGTTATTGATTTTGGCAGCACCTCCACCTTATAGATGGCACCATACACCTCTGATCAAGAATCCAAAACCATAGAAATATTGCTCTCATCGAGAGAAACAACATTCATGAAGGCTCCGTAGGCTGGAAATGCTTATTTGGGCTCGAATCAAGGCAAGAACACTTTCTCTTTCCTCAAGAACACTCCCCTTTTCTCCTCTTTCATTTTCTCTTGATTTTTTCTTCATTTTTTTGCCTTGGATGAAATTATAAGGAAGAGAGAGAGTTGAGTTGTCTTGTGATGACACGTGTCCTAAGACCAGTTTCCTTACTAATTGGTCTAAACTATGTTATTTAGACCGGTTTTATAAAGAACCTTTCTAAAAAGATAAATAATTAAAAAAATATATAAATTTAATATATTTTCAAGACTCATTCTACTAATTAATAGGTCTAATATAATTTTTGATTTAGAGGTAATTAAAAAAATATGTTTATTTCTTTTTAGATCGATTTTCTTTATAACTGGTCTAAAAGATTGAACTTTTTAGACCGATTGTCCTTAGGAACTTGTCTAAAAAGAGCCGCAAAAAAATTCCTTAATTTTACGATCGGTAATTTGGAATAACCAGTCTAAAAGATTAAAGTTTTTAGATCGGCTGTCCTTAGGAGCTGGTCTAAAAAGAATCGTAAAAAAAAAGATTTCCTTGTTTGTAAGACCTGTTATTTGGAATAACCAGTTTAAAATATGAACTTTTAAGACTAGATTTTTCAAATAACCGGTCTTAAAAGTCCGCCCTAAATATTTTAGATCCTTTGTCACGACCTCAGCTGGCACCTAATTTCAACTCTAAAATTGGATACTCAAGCATCTTGTAAACCCTTCAGTTGTACCGTGGCAGCTCCTCCTTCCCATTACCATCTCGTGACCATCGCCTCCATCGACATAGAGATACTGTGAAATCCATTACTGTAAGGCTCTACCACTAGTGCAGAAAAGACTTTTTACATGTGACAGAAACGAATTTTTACACCTGACATAAAACAGGTGTAGAAACAACAGGTGTAGAAAGTCTGGAATTTCTACACGTGTTCTAAAACACGTGTAGAAAGTCTCACTTTCTACACCTGACTTCTCACGTCAGATGTAGAAAGTGTGGAAAGTGAGACTTTCTACACCTGACGTGAGACGTCACGTGTAGAAAGTCCCACTTTCTACACCTGACTTCTCACGTCAGGTGTAGAAAGTGTGGAAAATGGGACTTTCTACACCTGATGTCTCACAACACGTGTAGAAAGTCCCACTTTCTACACTTGACTTCTCACGTCAGGTGTAGAAACTCATTTTTTAAAAAAGAAAAAATATTTTTTTATTTTGCTACAAACCCTTTTGCATGATAATAAAAAACCAAACACCTGATAAAAAAAATAATTATAATAAAACTAATCTGAAATATCAAATTCCAATCCAAAATATTAACAAAGCTATATCAATGCAGGTAAACAAACTTGACCTCACTTTTACAATGAAATTTGTACAATTAAAGTCAAATCCAAAACCAAACAGTAACAAAATCCATACCACTATATACATAATTTGCATTGCAAACAAAATAATATTAAAAACAGAATTATCAACAATAGAGTAGTGTCATTTTCACTTTACGTATAATGGATAATTCTTTCTGCTCAGACCTTTGATGCATTTCCAAAATATGAAAAGTCAACCAGCTCCCCATCTTTTCATACTATGAACAAACACCTTGATCTTTCAAAGTTGGGATGATATCCAATCTGCCATATGAAAAATGATCAAACATATTTGAGCATCAAATCAGGATTAAAATCCAATAATTAAAAACAGGTCAAAAATAATGATAAACCTGATTTCACAGTAACCCAAGAAAAAACATATCGGACAGAATTTAATGGTAAGTATTGTTAGATGCAACGGGAACTTGTGGGTAAATTTGGCTTACTGTTGTTTAGGAAGTGCCAAGTGTGATCTCTACTTCCTCCTATGACCAAAAGCTAAATTTGGCCAATACAAGAGACTTTCTTTACAATATGATAATAAACACACATTTTTCATGTGAAAAATATAGCTACCATGGGATGAGAAAAGACAACGCCAAGATGTGAACTAAGAAGCATCTTTCAAATTCATCTTGCATCACAAGAGACTTTCTAATAAATGCATACACATTCTTGGCGCATATGAAATCTGGTTTGAACCCCCCAACAGAAAACAGACCTATTTCAACATTCAAATGAAAAGTAAAAATAATATGCAGTGCTCTAACTTCACTCAACGAAAGTAAAAATTGCCCCAAAGTTGGATAAAATTGGAAATCCATTTTTCTTGTTGCCATATTTGTAAGGCATCCCAAAATTAAGCATTGATCAATGAGTCATGTTATGTTCAGTGTTTGTTCAACATGGAGCGACACTTGAAATTATAAAAGAAGAGAGAAAGAAACAAAGAAGGGAGGCTCACTCTAGAAAAGAAATGAGACCATCATTGTTAGTGTCAAAAGCATGAAGAATTGAGAAGGTGGATAATTGAGTTCACCGTGATGCTATTCTCCCGGGAGAGAACCCCCTCTCACATGGTATCTGGTCATAATTTCCCCATTTTTCAATATTTTTTCCCAACATCATGATCCTAACTCAGCATGCCAGCCACATAAGAAAAACACTTGGATATTTTTTAGGGAGATATAATTGTTTTTTATGGGCAGAAGGTCCTTCTACATTGGGAGTTATATTACATTAAAACGAACAGACCTACATCATTATAAAATATCCTAGAATATTGTTTGTTAAGGCTTTATAAATCTGTAACATTAGAGAGTAATTTATTATTGAATGAGAAAATTAGGTGAGGTTCTCATGGTAGCTGCAGGAGACGTGTCCTCCTGAGACCATAGGCAACTTGGAATTCTGTACGTATCTAATATTGACTCCCAGTGTCACTATGAAGAATCTGGGGGGAAAAGCTGTAATTGAGAAGTTCAGATGCAAAATTCAAACAAAAACTGGGATCAGGTGATTTGTTTACAAAATTAACTTCTACGGTACCCTATTAGAATAAGAAGCAGTAACCTATTGACCTGGTGAAATTAAAGCAAGTTTGCAGAAAATTCATTAATTTAATCAGAATAAATATTAGATTGCATTCTTTATGCATCAAATCTCTAGCATTGTGCAATATGAACATTCAACTAGCTGCACAAAAGTATAATGGTGGCAAGCAAATCGTAGCATATGTTACCAATAAAATGCAACAAACCTCTTCTCTGCTGGCAAGCAAGAAACGAAGGATGCTAGGATTAGTGTCATTCACACATGCATCACTACCATCAATTCTTTCACCCACAGCCTCCACAATTTGTTTACATTTTACGATAAGTTCTTTAACAGTTTCCCTAATGACGTTTACGGCTTTTTTAGAGCTTTAACCTGAAGAAAAACCAAAACATAAAAACCAAAAAAGATTATATTATAGACAACAGATATAAAGGGCATCAAGATTATAAGGAACAACTAGTACATAATTTCACCATTCCAGATCACATATCAAGGATTTGCGGATCAAAGGCCTGGGGGTTGAAATCAATACGTGAAGTTTGGTGACCCACTCTGAATTCAGAGGAATCTGAAATAGAAATTACCATATTGGGGGTTCTTCCTCTTCAACCAGGGTTCAATACTCTTGTACTGATTGTAGAAATTGGTCATATCCACGACTAGATCCTTGATGACGAACATATGAGGCAAAGGAGTGATCGTGGTTTCAAAGCCCGCAGGGATCTTGGTCAAGCAAGCCAAGCCATTGCAGCCATCAATGTTCATGGCGCAGGAGCCGCAGATTCCCTCTCGGCAGGACCACATAATTTCACCATTCCAGATCACATATCAAGGATTTGCGGATCAAAGGCCTGGGGGTTGAAATCAATACGTGAAGTTTGGTGACCCACTCTGAATTCAGAGGAATCTGAAATAGAAATTACCATATTGGGGGTTCTTCCTCTTCAACCAGGGTTCAATACTCTTGTACTGATTGTAGAAATTGGTCATATCCACGACTAGATCCTTGATGACGAACATATGAGGCAAAGGAGTGATCGTGGTTTCAAAGCCCGCAGGGATCTTAGTCAAGCAAGCTAAGCCATTGCAGCCATCAATGTTCATGGCGCAGGAGCCGCAGATTCCCTCTCAGCAGGACCTGCGGAAAGTGAGGGTGGGATCAATCTCGTTCTTGATTTTGATCAAGGCGTCGAGGACCATGGGCCCACACTGTTGGAGATTGATCTGGTACTCCTGAAGCTGAGGTTTAGAAGGATTATCGGGGCTCTATCGGTAGATTTGGAAGGTCTTTAAGGTGGAGGAGTCACGAGCGGTGGGCTCCACCTGCTGGGCTTGAACACACGGGCAAGATGAAACCTTAGACACTGACCTCCTGAACGCCGGTAGATTTGGATCGGTAGATTTGGAAGGTCTTCAAGGCGTGCGAACGGGCGCTCAGCAACTTGAACGCCGGCGACGATGAAACCCTAGACACTGACCTCCTGAACAAACTCGTCGCCATTGTTGTCAGCAAGAGGAAATAGAGAAAGAAGAGACGATGCTTGTGGGCACGGGCCGGAGGCGACCGAAATCAAAATGTTTACGGATGAAGAGAAATCAGAATTGATATTGGATTAGGGAAATCAAATCAAATCAAATCCTAGCCTGAACTCTCGCGGTAGAGTGTAGGGCATCGGTTTGGCAGATGAGCGTGAGAGGGAGGGAGGAATTGGAGCTAACTGGCGGCAAAAGAAAATGAGGAGAAAGAAACGTGTGGGTTTTTTTATAGGGATACTACACCGGTTATATCAGAACCGGTGTAGAAACTAACTTTCTACACCGGTTCAAATCCAACCGGTGTAGAAAATATTTTCTACACCGGTTGGATTTGAACCGGTGTAGAAAGTCACATATTCTACACCGGTTCTTTTCCAACTGGTGTAGAATATGTGGACTTATTTTTTTTTAAAAAATTAAATACTTATTCTATACCGGTTCTAATTTAACCGGTGTAGAATATATGACTTTCTACACCGGTTTTAAATCAACCGGTGTAGAAAACTTGGATTTATTTTAAAAAAATTCTTTCCCGTTATATATATATTTTTAAGTAAATTAAATAATTTTTGAATTAAATTAATTTCATTTTTTTAATGGAAAAATTTTTAAATTTACTTTCTACACGTGTTGTCATTTTAACACGTGTAGAAAGTCCTAAAATCTTAATATATTTATGAAAATGCCACCGGTCACACTTTCTACACGTTACCTGTTTCGTCAGGTGTAAAAAATAGGTCTAAATCCTAGATTTTGTACTAGTGTACATTTCTTCCTTCCGATTGGTTTCTTCTTAAAGTTCAATTTCTTGCCTCCCCTGGGTTTCTTCCTAAAGCTCCTCCTTCCCACATCTCTCCTCCATTCTTAACTAATACCGCTATGGACACAGGGTATAGTGGATTGCATTCCCACGTCGTTCCTTACCACTTCGTCGTTGCTTGCCTCCCTTAGGTTTCTTCCTCAAGCTCGGACTCCAGGTACTTAATTGATACATTTGGCTTTTTCCATTGCTTGCTCTGAGGCATTGTTCTCTCTTTTGAATGATCTTAACTTGTAAGCATAAATGTAGAATATTATATGCTAGCATCTTTGGAAATACTGTTAGGATAGTAATAATAACTTATGAGCATAAATATTAAGCTAGCTAAGTAGATGAATACTGGGTGATTGCAGCATTACACAAAATACTGTTAATCAATTCATATAATATTAAGCAGTTTGATCAGTAAACTTTTGTCTTATACAATTAATCAATTCATATATACACAATTTCTGTAACAAATGAAATCACATCTCTTACACTAGAAGCCAAAGCTTAAATTTTAGATGAGAAATAAATATTTGAATGGATAATAAATGCTTTCAAGTATAAACTAAATGAAACACAAAGTTGTAGACAAAAGATCAACCCAAAACTTACTTCAATCAACTCTTTGCAAGCTTCCTGCAGCTCATCATTGCTTTTACGCTCTCTTATAATAAGCATTTGGTTCAATGCATCCAACTCTTTAAGTGACTACTCCTTCTCTCTTAAATCCTTAAGTATACCTTCCACTCTGTCTTGAACTTCTATATCTCCATCCTCTTTCATGTGCTCCATCACACTCATTTATCCTTTTAGTTGATCAATCTCCAGCTCTAACTTCTGCTTCTTATCCAATTGATTTTCAAGTCAAATGATTTTAGCATATAGTTGTTCTTTTTGCCTCTAGAAAAAAGTTTATTGTCAAATGGCATCAATAAGCTTTAATTCTAATGCTGACAGGGAAATTTCTATTATAAACAACATCTAAGAATAGGTAAATGACCTTTTGATCTTGAGCCAATTTTAAAACATTTTAATCAGCTTTCTCTTGCTCTAAAACAGCCAGCTAAAGAGAGCTATCTCTTAGTTCATTCTGAAAAGACAATAAGAACCAAAACAGTTAAATAGAGGCTTTACAAGTTTCCTAAACAAATTTTTTATTAAAATATTTAAAAGAGACAATAAGAATATAAAATACCAAACTTCATCATCGATAGCTCCTCTAAACAACATGTTAAGGAGGTGCTGCACCAATAAAAATAGCATACCTTCTCAAGCTCCTCGGCTAACTTTTTTATTTCACTTTCATAGTGGGCCTCACTTTTCCAATTCTTGACTCTGCAAGTCAAGCTCGTGTTGCTGAGATTCTACTAGTAACTTAAGCTTTTGATGATCATTAAAGATCTTTTAAAAGTGATCCTTTCCTCTTGTTTGAATTTTCTTTATCTTTGAAGATAGATGTAATTAAATCAAACAGTGCCACTAGAAGACCTTAACATCATAGATAAATAATGAATGGTAAGATATGTTTCACGTCTATTGAAGCATAATTTACTAGTTCTATGAGTGAACAAATAATTGAAAAAATGAAATAATCGGTGTTAAACCATTGCTTGCTCTGAGGCATTATTCTCCCTTTTGAATTATCCTAACTTGTGAGCATAAATGTAGAATATTATATGCTGACATCTTTAGAAATACTATTAAGATAGTAATAATAACTTTTGAGCATAAATATTAAGTTAGCTAGGTATATGAATACTGGGTGGCAGCAACATCTTTAGAAATATTGTTAGGATATTACTAGTTCATCTTTATTTGTGAATCTGGGTTTTATTATTGCTAAAGTTTAGCTTTTGTATTGTTGCTCCTGAGGCTTATTTTGCATTTGGTTTATTTCTGTGTAGTTTCCAGTCTTTAAAACCATTATAATATAAAATTTTCTATGTACTTGTTCATTATGTAGTAGTTAAACTAGGTGTTAGAACTGGCTGACACCCAAGAGGGGGTGGTGAATTGGGTGTGTGATAAGAAAGTATGATATTTTAAAATATTTTCGCAACTTATCAAATCAATACATGCGGAAGTATAGAAACATAAGCTGATATGTAAATCATATATACTGGAAATGTAAAAGCTTAGGGAAGAGAATATGCAAACTGTGATTTATCCTGGTTCGGTCCAATCCACGATGGCCTACGTCCAGTCCCCAGGCTCCTCCTGAGATTTCCAATCCACTATCTTCTTGTTTAACCGGGCACAAGAAAAGCCTTTACAAATTCACAAGAGTTACTCCCCCTTACACACTATAAGGTTTACTCCTTCTTACAGCAAGTCGAGCAAAGCAATCCGAAGACCTTTCTCTCCTGCTTACTCGTGCAAGTCTTATGAGCAGCAACGTTCTCTCCTTCTTACACCACTGTAAGTCTTACGAGCAGCAACGTTCTCTACTGCTTGCACCTTGTAAGTCTTACGAGCAGAAAGTCTTACTGACAATTCGCTTTACAACTTCCCCCGTAAGGTGATCAATCCTCTCAAGGTCCCTCTACCTTGAGAACACTTCTGAAATACAAATGAAGTGTTTACAAGCTCTCTTATAGAGTGTATGAATGCTCATTGAAGTACAATACAAATATTCACTCTCAAATGTACATGATATTGTAAACTGATAAGAGTAGAGAGTATGTGAGGTGAAGACTTATGATAACAGCATGTTGGCGTAGTTGGGTTCTCGTGTTTCAGCTTGCTCGTGTGTATCTCAGTTCACTGTTGTCTCTCTCATCTGATTTTTGAAAGATTGAGCTTATATAGCAGAAGCTGTGAGAGCCATTGTGTCTATTCAAATATTTTCCCATTGTAAGCTGATCGTGTGCTCAGACAGAAAGTTTAACAGTTATGCCCATTGATCGTGGTGCTCTGACAGATACTTCAGCGTTTCTTACAGTTTGCCCATTGGTCTGACAGATGCAATAGTATTTGTCTTCCGTTACTTATGAATTTTGCTGCCACCCACGAATAGTTGTCGTTTGAATATTGATCCGTGTAAGCCATGTGATCGGTAGTGCATAACACCTGTAAATCCACTCAGAGAAATAGCCGTTAGAAAATATCACTCGGGTGATTACAGACTTCACTGGGAGTGATTTTAGAAAATGGAAGAATCATTGGAAGTCAACTTGATTTCACTGGAGGTGATTTTGATAAAACAATTAATACTTGACTACATAAGCATTTCACCGGCAGTAATCTTGATTTTTGGATGTGACTGTCATTGGAAGTAATTCTGATTCAGTGAAGAGTGCACTGAGTGATCATAGATGCTGACAAGAAGTGAAACTGATAAAACTTCATATCAGTTGATCTTGGCATGTCTCTGGAAGTGATTTTCAAAATCAACATAATCACTTGCCTGGATATTATCTGACAGAAAGTGAACTGAGGCATACTGGCTTTTACTGGAGGTGCATTCTGGTTTACTGGAAGTGATTTGATCTTCACGGGAAGTTATTCTGATTCATATTGATATACTGTCACTGGAACTATGAAGAGTGAACTGAGTAATCACTGACTGGAAGTGATATGAGGTAACTGATATTGACTGGGAGTGATCAAGAATGGTGCTGGAGGTGATCAGCTGAATTGGACGATCACTCGAGTGAAATTCATGTCACCGGAAGTGATTTTCAAAACAGTAAAATATTCCTGAAGTGATTTCGTCTTGAACTGGAAGTGATCTGCAGAAATGACTAATCACTCGAGTGAATTCAACTGCACTGGGAGTGAAAATGAGAACAGTGAATTTTTCTTGCAGTGATTTTTGATTCATTGGAAGTGATTTGAGAAAGAGTGAAATTCACTGGAAGTGATTCAACATCTACTGGAAGTGATCTTCGAAAACAACATAATTACTCGAGTGATTTTGGCATCATTGGAAGTGATTTTGCAAACAGTAAATTTTTCTTGCAGTGATTTGGCTCGCACTGGAAGTGATTTTGAAAAATCTCAAATCACTCGAGTGATTTTGGCATCACTAGAAGTGAAATTGTAAAACTGAGATATCACTGGAAGTGATTTGGAGATCACTGGAAGTGATTTGGCGGAAATCACAAATCACTCAAGTGATTTGTGATCACTGGAAGTGAAATATGAAATAGTGAATTTTTCTTACAGTGATTCTGGCGCCACTGGAAGTGATTTACCATATCACTCGAGTGAATCCTGAAATCACTCGAGTGATCTCTTCGTTGTACGTTTCCAGTTCTTCAGCAAACAGGGGTAAACTTCCAGATGACATAACTCTTCGAATATGACTTAAAAATTTCTTTATTATATATCAATGGAAAGCTCTTGAAGTCTAGTTTAATATGGCACCAGTTCCAGCTCAATTGGATATGTGGTTTGAGAGTTATTGCCAAAATACCAAGTCTATTCCAGAAAGTGACGCTGATATGAATCCTAAATTCGAACACTGATATCTACCTCATCTGAGCTCCTTTGATGTTTCCTATGGTATCAAAATGACGCATTTAGAGTCTATTTTCATATGAAACTAGTTTGGTCTCAATTGGAGTTGTATTTTGAGAGATATGATCAAATAACCAGACATCGCTCAGCTGGACGAAGAACAGAGCATGAAAAATTGAACATCACTCGAGTGAATTAGAGAATCACTCGAGTGATTCTGAAAATCACTCGAGTGATTTAATAAATCACTTGATGCTACAGTGCCAAACAGTGCCAATTGCTACAGTAACCGTATTGCTACAGTAATAATGCAACAGTGCCAAACAGTACTGCTACAGTACTTCTTAATTCCCTTATGAGCATAGAAACATCCAGTATTTCTTCTTAGAAGCTTGACTCTTGATATTCCCATTAATTCTTCAAGCTCTTCATTCTCTAATCTCTTTGACTAATCTATAAGATATACAACATTAAATATAATAGTTAGTCAATATAAGAGATAAGTATATTTTGTAAACTTTTGCTCTCTTAATATTTGACATCTATATTTGTCATCATCAAAATTAATCATATCTAACACTAGGTACTTGATGAGTGTAATGATTTCGTGCTCTCATCACACTCTTACCTTTTCTAGGAAAAAATAGAAAAGAGAGAAAAAATTTGTTGAACTATATGGATCATAGTTGGATAAATGTAAATGAACAAGTGTTGAATATGATAATAGGGTGAGGGATTTTTTAGACTTTGCTAGAAGAAATGCCGATGATGATAGTGGGATGTCCTATTACCCTTGTGTAGAATGTTTGAATAAGAAGCGACTAAGTGCGGTAGATATATATACACATTTAATTTGTGAAGGATTTTGTAAGAGTTATATAGTATAGGTATGACATTGTGAAGAATTAGAAATGCCAAGTGCATCTCAATTGGATGGAGTATCCTTTGATGATAATGACATAGATCTTGATGATTGGATAGAGGATATTATTCGTGATGCAAGAGAATAGGCTTTTGAGCAATCAAATGCATACAGTAATATGTGTGGTGATACTGAGAAGCCGTTATACCCGGGATGTATAAAATACCAATTATTAAAAGCAATATTGTAATTGGTAAGCTTGAAAGCATGGCATGGATGGGCAACAAGAGCTTTTCATAAATCCTTAAAGCCTTTAAGGACATGCTTCCATATGATAATGTGCTACCTTGCCAATACCATTATGCTAAGAAAATATTGTGTCCACTAGGGATAAAGTATAAAAAAATCTATGCATACCTTAATGATTGCATATTGTACAGAAAAGAGCATGAAGAGAAGCACCGATGTCCAATATATAAAACCCTAAGGCACAAATCAAATAAGGCCCCAGAAAAAGTGTTGTGGTATCTTCTAATCATACTGAGGTTCAAGCGCTTGTTTGCTAATGAAATTGATACCAAAAATTTGAGATGACATGTGAATGAGAGGATTTCTTATGGAAAGCTTTGACATCTGGTTGATTCTTCTTAATAGAAGAAAATTGACCAATTATTTCCTAGCTTTAACGAATAACCTAGGAACCTTAGCCTTAGGCTTAACACTGATGGCATGAATCCTTATGGTAGCCTAAGCAGTATAAATAATTCATGGCCTATTATGTTGGCAATTTACAACTTACATCCTTTGTTATGCATGAAATGAAAGAACATCATGTTGTCTATATTGATTTTGGGAGCAAACTAACTCATAAATGACATAGATATTTACCTAGAACCCTTGATCAAAGACTTGAAACAGTTGTGGGATAAAGTTGTCGATGTTTTTGACGCAAACAAGAAGCAGATTTTTAAAATATGATCCATAATCTTTTGTACTATAAATGACTTCCTTAGATATGGAAACTTGTCAGGATATAGAGTTAAAGGCTACAAAGCATGTCTAATTTATGAAGAAGGCACATGCTACCATCAACTTCAATATAGAAGAAAGATCGTTTATCTTGGCCATATGAGATTTATTAGACGGGGCCACCCATATTGTAGATTAAAGAAAGCTTTTTTTTATGGAAAGAGTTTAAAGATGCTTTAGAGGCATTGAATGGGGAGAAAGTTTATGAAAAGGTGAAAAATATCAATGTTATCTTTGGTAAGACTACAAAGAGTAGAAATGAGAAAAATATATGGAAAAAGAGGTATGTCTTATTTAATCTTCCATATTGACACAATCTTGATATGAGACACTATATTGATTTCATGCATGTGGACAAAAATGTATGTAATAGTATTGTTGGGAAACTGTTTAACATACAAGGTAGTTCTAAGGATGGAGTGGAGCAAGATTAGATTTGCAAGAAATGGGAATGTGAGAAGACTTACATTCAAGGCCATATGGTAAGAGAACTTTTTTTCCTCCAGCTTCTCATACTTTGTCTAAGGATGAGAAGATTTTTTATGAGTGTTTACATGGCATAAAATTTCCCTCAAAGTATTCTTCAAACTTTAAGAAGCTTGTGTTGATGAAAGACTTGAAGTTGGTAGGGCTAATGTCTCATAATTGTCATGTCTTAATGCAACAACTACTCCCAATAGCTATTTGAGGCATTGTCAAATATAATCTTCAACACATATTAACTAGACTTTATTTCTTCTTTAATACTATTTGTAGTAAAGTCATTGAGACGGAAAGATTTGATGAAATGGAAAATGAAGGATATCTGATCTTGTGCTAATTTGAGAAGCTTTTTCTTCCTTCTTTTTTTGAAATCATGGTACATGTAATTGTTCATCTAGTGAGGGAGATAAAGTTGTGTAGCCCTATCTATTTTTTATGGATGTACCCAATTGAAAGAACTATGAAAAATCCTTAAAGGGTATGTGAAGAACCCTAACCGGCCTAAAGCATCTATTATTCAGAAATATGTTTCTGAAGAAGCCATGGAATTTTGTCAACATTATTTGTCAAGTGTAGGACATATTAGGCTTCCTAAACGTCATGATGAAGAAGGGGGTAGACACGGGGCTATAGTAAAGAGTATGGATCCTGATAAATTGTAACAAGTCCACTTGTACATCTTGAATAATGTTGATGAAGTTCAAGATTACATGAATGCTTATAATGAAATTGTATGGAAAGCAAATAGTTAAGTGACTGAACAAAGGTTAATTAGGGAGCATATCAAAACTTTTTCACATTGGTTCAAACAAAAGGTTGACAGAGAATAATGTATTTTTGATACAATTAAATGGTTAGCATGTGGTTCTGAGGTTGATGTCATAAGTTGGATTTCATTTGTGATCAATGGTTATACCTTTTACATGAAGTCCCTAGATGATAGGAGCATCATCCATAACAGTGGTGTTATGTTAGTAGTTGAATCTATGCACTTCTCTAGTGTGAAAGATAAGAACACTAAATTGGTAGCCATACCTTATTATGGGATTATTAAAGCGATGTGGGTGGTTGACTATATTAAAATTAAATTTTCCATTTTCAAATGCAAATGGGTTGATGTCAATAATAGTGTAAAGATCGATCATTTAGGATTTACATTAGTAGATCTGAATAGTAGAAGTTTAGGAGATTAACCTTTTATTATGGTAGATTAGGGGAAACAAGTGTTCTATATTACCGATGAGGCAAATAAAATATGGTCTGTAGCTCTCTAAGGAAAAAAGGTCATTGATATTGATGAGGAAAGTACTTTAAATTACAATCTTCTCAAAACTCCTTCTTTTTCCAGGGGTTTACTAGAATTGAATGAAGAAGATGAAGCAGATAATGAACACATAACAAGAAATGATCATCATGAAAGGATATGGAAGGATATCCCTTTATAAAACTACTTTGAAAGTTAGCTAACTAAAGTAATTATCATTATGAATTATATTTGAATTATGTATATAGTTATTTTATGGATATAGTTATAACTTAAGAATTAATCTTTTCTTGTTGTCTTAATAGGAAAATCAAATATTTGAGGCGTCCTAGTGTAGAGGCTCCGGAGCCACCTAGTGCTCATCAATGAGAGCAATCTAGTGTTAATCAGAGCGAGCCTAGCAATGCTCCTAGCCATAATCAAAGTGAGCCAAGTAACCAATCTGTACGGAGGGCTAGAAGTGGTACATGGTTGAGAGACATTAAGCTCAGTTGGAGTGCTGGGCAGAAGATACCGATTAAGTTTGATAGATATTGGAAACCAATCATGCTTAATGTAAGCCGATATAGGAGTTTTGTTAGCCTCCTTGCACACAACAAGCCTAGCATCTTGATAGAGGAGTAGATAAATGTCGATGAATGTGTGAAGCAACATATTTGGGATACTATTCAAGTATAAGGTTCTCTTCTACATGTAATGATTATCAAATTTGTCACAAATTTGTCACTAACGCCTTCAATACGTATATAACAACTCACCTATGATGTTCCTCAGAGTGGCATCTTATACAAGAAGACTATGACATATTGTTGTGAGCGCTGGAGGAAGTTTAAGACAAATCTAGCAAAAAATTACTTGCATATTGAGGTAAAAGATGGTAAGCCTCCTCCTACTCCGTGCAATAAGTATTTATACATTGATGAAGCGACTTGGCAATAATTTGTTAGGCTTCAGACTACTCCAGAAGCTTTGGTGAGTTGACTTATTTGTCATTTATTTACTTATCAATTGTCTTTATTGATTGTAACTTTTTTTTCAATTTCTTATTCGCAGGAAAAAAAGAAAAAAACATAAGAAAGTAGTAGAAAGAATTATTACCCTCATACAATGTCTCGTGTAGGTTATGCAAAGACTGAAAAAGACTTATTGGTGGCCAAATGGAAGAGATTGGAAGAAGCATCTCAATCCAATCTTTCTATTCTTCTTTCTCTACCATCTCCGATACGTCACGGAGAAATATGGTTGTTTGCTCTCCAAAAGAGGAATGAGTCTTATACGAGTGAGCAATCTCATATAGAAGGTGAAAGAATAATAAGTATCATTGTTGTTATTAACTATTTAGTAAATAGGTTTCATTACTTATGTGTGTTATCTGTATCTTACAGGAAGAACTTCAAAGTAAACAAGCAAGGGATCCTTTAGGTCAGAGGGGAGGAATGATATCCTGACGGTTGCTGCTGGAAAACATAAGCATCTAAGGTGTGTCAGGGGAGTTAGAGAAGGGGTAGGCATAAGATATTACTTTAGAGCCCCCTCACACCATTCCTCAAGTATGGTGACTAGGGAGGAAATGGAACATATGTTAGCCACTATAAAGGCAGAAGCAAGGGCTGAGGTAGAAGCATTATTTGATACACTATTAGATTCCCAGTTGAGCAAGATGAGAGAGGAAATGATTGCCATTGTGAGCATAAGACAAGATACTAGTACTCCCCAGGTATAATTGCTTGGTCATAATAAGCTGAGCACTAAAGGGAGTTGTTGCAATATTGGGCAATCATCAGAGGGTCCTGAAAAAGAAATTGTTGAGCCTTTTGAAATTTTTGTCAAGGATCCTCTGAGATGGTTAGTTGCATGGAGGAGTATGTATAACTTAGAATCAATTGTCCACCACCAACAAATGAAAGATGATCAAGTCAAAGTGTCAGTTGAAGAAGTGATTATTGCATATGCACTTGTCCCTATCCCTACTGATGATTTGAAGATTGTGAATGATGTCCTTAGTACATTCATCTTGTGGCCAAAGAACCTTGTTTCTGTTTGAGTTGAGGAAACCCTAATCACAGCCCCAAGTCCAGCAACCTTCACTCAAGAAGTTTCACAGCCTCCATTGAATGTCATGCAACAAGTGATTCTGATGACATATGATACATCCTTTCAAACAATAGATTAGCCTACGGATTCAGCTGTCAGCAGGTCAGGGGTGACATACTATCTTGAGAAGGATGATTTAATGTCCTTCAGAGCTCCTAGAAAATATCTTACGGTTGCGATTGTCCAACAATTTTTAATGTAAGTATCTTCTTCAATTAGAAGTAAATATTTTAAAAATTACACTTTTTAACTTTGATTTGTGTGCTTGCATTATTTTAGGTACATGAATCGTAGGTTGGTCTCCTCTGGCAATAGCGATAAATTTGGATTCGTATGCCCAGTTCAAATCCAAGAGAAAGGGACCACTGCTACTATTAGACATAGATACTTATCAGAGAGGCTTAGTGAAACTGCAACTGAGTATTTCTTGGCTCCATATGTGCATGGGTAAGAAACAAATTCAAATTCCATAACATATATAATGCTTAAAATTCATCTCTTTTTTTGTGCGATAATTGGCAATTGTTTCTTCTATGCAAGAATAGTTATACTGTCATTCTCTTATACTTCCTCCACTTCAAACCAGGGAGTAAATTAAAGAAGACCATGAACTCATAAGTTTTTTTGAATTATTAATTTTTGTGTGTAAAGTTTATGAAATTTGTACAAAATAAGTAATCTTTGTGATTTTAATGATAGGGCTATGCGGACATTCCTACACTTTGCTTTTGGTAAGCGTGTTCGTAACTTAAAAGACCCTACATGGATTATTTCAAAGGTTAGTGCATATTTTTTTCCTTAAGAATGTGTTCTATAAGCTATGTTTTATACTTGTTTTATTGATGTCATGTTCCTTTTCAAAGTTGTAGGCAACCATCGGGGTCCAACTTATATGGTTTACATGTTTTGAGGCAAATTTATAATATTATCACCCTAGGCATAACTGATTTTACTGAAGATGTAAATGTATATTTCAAAAATGTTGTATTACTTTATTGTTTTTAAGTTAGCAAGTTAATGTTTTGTCTAGCTTTGGTGTTATAGATGTTTGATCTTGCTGTTCCCTTTCCTGAAGAAGATATTGATATCATTTGCAATTGTTATGCTGAATTCATCTATGAGCTTTTACACGAAAAGTAAGTTTTTTAATCCAATGTTGTTCTAATACTTGTGGTTTTCATATCTAACTTAGTTTATATCTTTGTATAGGACAATTTCTGGGATACAGGTGATATAGGTTGGTTGCTAATACATGCATGGGATTTAAAGGATTAACCTTTATACTTTTTCTTCTTTTTGTTTAATTTTTCTATAAAACTGAGGAATTTATCTTTCCTTCGCTTTTCTTTAAAAGTTTTGGAATTGAAAGTGTATAAAGTTGAGATTTTCCTACTGTCATTGTTAAATTGCAGTTCATTGTCATCTCAGTAGATTCAAATTGTGTTTTAAAATACTTGATGATAATGTGTTGATATTATTGCTGAGAATGTGGGTAGGAAGAATGATGATAATTTATGAAAAAGGAAATTGTTGCTTCTAATTGTGTGTAATAATGTGTTGAATTTCAATGGTTTTTATTGATGCTGCTTCTATGAAATGTGGGTGTAGTAATGCTACTGTCATTGCTTCTGATTGTGTGTGATATGTGTTGTTACTTCTGTGGAATCTAGGATTGTCGCTGAAGTGGCTTGTTGGCCTGGGTAAAGCTATTTTATAAGAGGAATATATTTTAAAAAATGAAACTTTTTAGATCGGTTGTGGCCACAAACGGTCTAAAAAGTATGACATTAACACCACAATTGGTCTAAAAAGTCTGACATTAGGTCTTAATGTCTTCATTTTTAGACCGGTTGTGGCCACAACCGGTCTAAAAAGTGTGACTTTTTGATCGGTTGCTTAACCGATCTAAAAAGTAACAAACTTTTTAGACCAATTGTATAAAGAACTAATCCAGAACTGGTCTAAAAAGTCATTTCTAACCAGTCTAGAAAGTTCATTTTCCACTGGCGAACCTACCTTATTTGCCTCTTAAATCTTGCTTTATCTTCTCTTCTTGTGTTATCCATATGAGCTCTCTCTCTCTCTCTCTCTCTCTCTTGGTTGCTATGCTTTGACGAAATGTAACATCTCATTCTTAGTCACCAATATTCCTTGTATGTAATTGATATACTTAATGGAATAAAATGATGAATTGTGATGTGCATAAACTGGTAATCACTCCAATCTGTGGTGACAGACAACTTGGCTAAGCTAAGACACAAAGAAGCAACTATTGTCCACTAAAAGGCCTAACATTGTAACCTAAATTGGAGCATGGAAGAGCACAAATCTTGGCCCAATTAACATGTTAAAATTTGGCCAAATAAAAGAAGGAAAGAGCAAGAAATGATATTACAATAAATCATAAAATATAATGGCAAAATGGTAATTGCCATAAAACAAGAAACAATTTATTTTTCCCTTTCCTCTTAATGTTTTTGGCTAAATAAGAAAAAAAAGGAAGGAAACTAAATACTTGGAAGACAAGAAATTCCATGTGGAATTATTTCAAAGCCAAATAGAAGAGGTGATGTCATAAAATAAAGGTATATAGTAAAATTGCAATAATATATTGTAATTAAAGGGAGATTATGTGAAACGCAAGAAGCTATATTTATTTCCCTTTTCTCTCTTAATTACGGTTAAAGAGGAGAAATAAGGGGAAAATGAATTTACTTGGCTACGATTAATTCAAGAGGAAAAGAAATTATGGCCAAGTAAATCATGCACATGCTAATAGCCATTTAACAATATTATTCCATAAAGCAAGAAGTGATATTTTGAAGAGTCTTTAATCCCTTATCTTCTTCATTATTTCGGTAAAAGTGAAATAAATAGAGAGAGAAGAAAGCTTGAAGAGTAAGAAGAGCTAGGGTTTCAAGAAGCTAAAATCTAAGGTAACAGGCTTGATTTCAAGTGATTATGCCTTCTAAATCACTTGGGAACCTCTTCTTCTTCTTCTTCTTCAAAAGCATGGTTAGCAAGCAAAATCAAGAGATAAGAGAGGGATGCAGTGGCGCCTAGAGATAGAGAGTTGAAAAATCAAGAGGTAATCTCCAAAACTTTGATCCTCTTGCCTTATGTGTTGTTGTGGTGGTTGTTGTTGATATTCGCTTGGTTTTGTTGTTTTTGTGAAATTTGGAAGATAAAACTCTAAGCGGTTATGCTGCCAAAATTTTCTCAAATCATGTTTATTTAGTGTTTCAATGGTTAAACATGTGATTAGGAGTAGAAAGGAAGGTGTTTATAAATTGGAATCAAGAAAACACATTTTCCCTTTTCTTTATCTATGTTTCGACCAGATGCAGACATAGGGGAGGATTTGGAATTTTTTAATTTTGATAATTTCATTGGATTTAGAAGGTAAAATTATGTAGGAATACATGAGTTCATAATTTTTGAAAATTTGTATGCAAATATGTAATTTATTGAAGTTAAGGGGAAATGTTGTTTGATTTGATTCTTAGAGGTATCGTTGTTTTGAAATGAATTTCATTAGTCAAAACTGATCCAAATATTATGAAATTTTTCAGGATTAAATTAGAGATATAGAAATTTAATTTTATAGGTAGATTATAATTTTTGGACTAGTAGATTAAAAATATGATTTTTTGAAGTTGAGCCCTATTTCTAGAATATAATCTGGAACAAAGGAAGTTTGGCAAATTTTTGAGAAACCTTTGATGACATTGGTCAGAATTAGGTATTTTTTTATGAAACTAAGCTTAAAGATATTTTTATAGGATTTGGAACCAGTTAATTTGGAATTTTCTAAAATTAATTATGACTTTCCCAATTTGACTAAAAATCTGCCAGTTTTCTGGAAAACTGTGAAACTGCACTGTGCAGAGTTGTACTGTGCAGAAACTGTTGTAACTGCATTAGATAACCAACAGAATATGATTAAAGGAAGTAATAATGCAAGTACTAACTAGTTACTTGTAGCTTAATTTATAGGAATATGCAAAAACCCGAGCTGGAACAAGAATATAAGACTGAAAAAGGACTTAGGTAGTAGCACCTTCTTTCATACACAATGTGATTATTGTATGTTTGTGTATGCCATCTTTTTGTAACATAAGCATAGTGTCTAGGACATGCATATTAGCTTAGTTGTGGTTTGGGACCCAACGGAGATGTAGAGTTAAGCCAATGTTACAGACATTCGTTTGGCCTTGGACACTATGCACACAACATTTTGTCATCTTATATAACACGGTACATTGCATATTATTTTCGCATTTTATATGACTGAAATCCATGTTACTACTGAGATTCGCTCAAATCTCACCCTTTTTAAACATTACAAACATTACAGTTGAGGCTAGCAGCTCAAAAAGCAAGGCAGTGGTTACCAATGAATAGAGTCCCGGTACAGACTGAAGCTGCCACTGGTTATCTAGCATTGTAATTTAGTTTCTTTTAACACTTAAACATTTGTGTATATTTTTCAAACCATACGGGAAATTCCTGTATTGTAAACAAGTACTAAATGTTAGTATGTTTCCACTATTTCTGTATGTCTTGTGAACTATGTACTTAATACTCTGTAAATATTGAAATGTTAAATGTTTTGACATTTTTGGTATCAGAGCTTAAAGCGGTTCTAGCATTCTCAGATAGTCTACTGTATGGTCTTGTTTGCATGGTGATAGGAATCATATCCAAACGACAACAATGTGAATGATCACCTCTATCAGTGAACCAGTATCCCCCATAAGAATGGATCCTTAACGAGCAGTATAGTATATGGCTCATAAAACCGAGAGGTCATAGAGTGCTAAAAACGCTTTAGAAGCGAGTTAAGTTTAGACCTGTATAGAGACCACAGCCACGACCGGAGCTAGTACCTAACGCATCAGTGGGCAATACTGATCAGCCACAGGCAGAGTGTCAAGCGTCCAACCCGCGTGTGGGTGATAGTACTAGGGGCAGAGACAATGTATATGCCATATGACCTATGGCCAGATGAGGAGCTATGGGAATATGTTCGAGGTAGGTACAGTCGTGTAGTACGAGCATATGACACTCCAGTTAACCATTACCTTGCCTACTTGAATGCAATAGACATCTTATACTGGAAGCAGGTGTTACTGGATATCGATCAGCTGTATGAGTTCTGGATCTTCACTACCATGGGTTTCTTTTCATATACAAGCTTCTAAAACTAGAAGAAGAATGACATAGTAGAGCAAGGGTCGAACAACCACTTTAGGGAGTTCATGGAGCATATCACTGACTATATGCGGAGGCACATGAACCTAGAGTGATGTGGGGCATTATATTTTGGGTGACTAGAGGTAGCCGACACATCTTTTAAGGTAAGGACAGTCACAAGAAACTGATGGATAAAAGATGATAGTGTCGGTGTCTGTGTTTTGTACAGGTATATAGAAAGTTAAGCGTTATTAACTCAGGGCAATCACGAGATGGCTGACCCCCAAGGAAGCCTTATGTATAGTTAAGACGTGATATGTAAAAGGACTAAAGACTTATTGTAGAGTAGTTTTAGGATATGTGATGTGTAGTATTATCCCTAACTACTGTAAATACATTCTATGTGATATGTTTGAGTACCCAAAATTTTGAGAAATGACAAAAAATGCCCTTCTATTATATGAAATTTATTTTTTCTCTATTTTCATATAGTGAAGTATAGAGATGGCACGCATAAGAAGTGGTGCTAGAGGCCCAGATAGAGGTAGAGCTAGAGGTAGATATGGGCATAATGACCGAGATCCGAGAGCTAGACCCAATCCCATACAACAGTTACTGGGTATGATGACGATACAGCAGAACATGCTAAACGAACTAAGAAATGATCTAATGATCTAAGGGGGTGTAACAGAAACAAAATGCATATGCATAAGTACATAATAACCCTGATGGAAAGGGAGGTAGTGATGAACAACCTCCAGAGCCTATGCCAAAGATTCCTAATGGGCCTATTATCGAGGTCGAGTGTATGCAAAATTAGGTGACCTGACTTAACCAACATCAACCAACTATTTTTTGAGGGAGGTTCAATCCCCAAGCAGTTGAGGACTGGTTGACCCGTATTGCAAAAAAATTTCTAATTTTGGAGTGCCCAGATGATATAAAGGCACAATTAGCAACTACAAGCTGGAAGGAGATGCCGATAAGTGGTGGACGAGCACTAAGTTAATTCTGTAGGCTTGAAATATTCCCATAACGTGGAAGGTATTCCAAGAAAAGTTCAATGAAAACTACTTTCCTCCATCAATGAGAATAGCCTAAGAAACAGAATTTTTGATAATACAGTAGGGTCAGAAGGAGAGCTTCAATGAGTACTTGGCTCATTATATTTGGCTTTCTCTATACTCCATATATTTGAAGTATCGTGATGATGAAGAGTGGAGCTTGAATATGATGATACAAGGTTTAAAGCCAAAACTAAAGGAGAAGCTAGTCTCCAGACATTTCAAGGAGTTTAACAAGGTTGTTGAAGAGTGTCGGATCATAAAGCACAATCTGTTGGATCTGTACACCTATAAAAATGCTAGAAACAAGAATGTGATACCTTATTTCCTATAACCTCAGATGAGTATAAAAGAGTAGTGGAATCATTTGGGAAACCAGGATTCAAACTCGGACTATCCAACTTTTGAAAATATTTGCAAATTTCCCACCCTTAACTCAAGAGTTGAACCCAGGGTTTAGAGGGTAATAAAATTTTCACAAATCATTTTCACTATCTCATTTAGTCTTATCGGCTCTTCCTTTTATTTGTTTATCAGAGTTGGCGAGCGTTTATCTTAATTACATCTCGTTAACGATGCGAAGCATAAACACATATTATCAATCATTATCACTAGTGCAGAAAAGACTTTTTATATGTGACGGAAATGACTTTTTACACTTGACATAAAACAGGTGTAGAAAGTCCCACTTTATACACCTGACTGCTCACGTCAGGTGTAGAAAGTGTGGAAAGTGAGACTTTCTACACCTGACGTCTCACGTCAGGTGTAGAAACTCATTTTTCGAAATTTTTTTTATTCTACTACAAACCCATTTACATAATAATAAACAACCAAACACTTGATAAAAAAAATTACAACAAAACTAATATGAAATATCAAATTCTAATCCAAAATATTAACAAAGCCATATCAATGCAGGTACAAAAACTTGGCCTCACTTTTACAATGAAATTTGTACAATCAAAGTCAAATCCAAAACCAAACAGTGACAACGAAATTCAACATGTCTAATACCAAATAGTTATTAACATTACATGTTTGACATTACACTCACAAGTTTGTGGTCTCTAAAAATAAAGTTGCCCAATGTGTTCGAACATCATCAATGTCCTCTTCAGAAAATGCATCCGTAATGTTAAACATGTAGAGATTTTAAAATAAAAAAACACATCAACTTAATAACTACAAAATGAACTTAATAAAACAAATATAATTAAATACAATTACCTCTATAGTAAATTATGTACTACCCAAAAGACTGATGTTTAACATGTGCCTTATCACATAATATCCACAAGCCTTATTCCCTGTTTGACAATAGCACTATCGAACAACGTGTATTATATGAATTATCTGAATAAGATAACTATGTTCATAGAAGAATTGAAATCATTTACCTTTGGTTGTATCCAGATAGTCTCTTTAAGCTCGTGTGTGTGCTTTTTCTTAATACTCTTTGGTATGTTTCCATTACCCTGTGATAAAATATACACAAGAGGCTAGATTATATAAAAAACTTAAATATTGCAAATAAAATGTCATTGTCAAAGTATACTTACATTTCCATTGTTTTCTTAAAATCCTTTCCTGGATTATAATGTAATGAACATAAAAAAATGATGATGTTATGCTTTGGACATAGAAGTACTAATTGCTAATGAGTACTGCAAAAAGAGGTATGAATTATGCAAATTCATAAAAACAAGGTATCAATTACAAACTTTTTCTTACTCGTGAACATATGGTGCTAGGTAGCAATCTTTTCCATCTTCACAAAGCCTCTGCCGAAGGTATGACTCTCTTATCATGAAAGTGTTCCCTTTTTTATGGATGTGAAGTGGACAAAGGAATCCAAACTTGTCACTGTTACCTGATAAAGTATAAAGGCGATGGAGGTACCTACAATAGTGAAAGCATGTTAGATTCAAAAGTTGAATACTTAGTAATATTGATAAAAATATACATATATCATAAACAAGAGGACGTACGGTATGGTAATCTGATCCTTCATTAACATCCGGACCACATCCTCCTACTCGATATGCAAAAAGATGTCCCTCTTACCCACAATGTCTAGATCCATCATTAATACTTCAGTTGAGAAGGATCCATCAAACGCCAGCAGACACAGATGTTGAAGCTGCTTCACTTGGGTTTGGGTCTAGGATTAGGGCTGGAGTTGTGGGACCACTTCATTGGATGTGGCAGTTTTCTAAATAAACAAAATTTATTAAGAAAGAATTAGTAACAATTGCATGTTATAAATGTGTAATATGAAAAAATTAAAACACATCAAGAAGACAAATATTTTCATACTTCAGCATAAACCATAGTTGGATCTACCCGGAAGTGTCTCTTTGGCTACCTATGGAAAGTTTTGAGGGCTTCACCCACAGTCTTCACCTCATCATTGGGAAATGGCATAGGCGCATCTAGAATTTTTACCTCTCTAACCACCACCCTCACTTCGTCATCTTGCATTTGCTTATGGTGGATGGTTGGCCCCAAGTTTTGTATTGTGCCAAGTGCTACTAAGAGTCTATAAGGGTCCTCCAAATATAATTCACAAGTTTCACTATTTTTTTGGACTCCAGAATCCTTTGATATACGCCCAAGAACACAACTCCCATTTGTGCTTTAAATTGTAGGAGAATGAGCCGTATGGATAGTTGTGTCTTGTCGTAAGCTTAGAATGCTCATCATTTCTTCCTTCAGTTGTAACATATGGGTGGTCGTCTGCTTCCTTTTATTCTCTAGTATCAGTTCCACCTTTTCCTTAGTCAACATTCCCAAAGAGGCATAGCGTGTATGTGCTCCAAAGTAGTCTTGTGACACCTCACTTTCAACATCTCACTGGATCTTAGTTCCATTAAATTAGAGTAAGCGAGTGATCATTTTAATAAACTAAAACCTGTTCTCTTATTTATGCTAGAGCGATTCTCTTATTACATTAGAATGGTTCTCTGCTTTAACAACAGTCATTCATTCATCCTCGTACATACACATATATATCAAGCCATACAAGGCTATTAAATGTAAATCTACTACATCACATCTAGATAGTAGTGCCTCGCACCACGATCTTCACCTTAACAATTTCTCCTTCGAGCATAACTCCATACATCCTTTAACTTGTCTAAAATGGTTGTTTGGGAGGAGTGAGATTCAAGAGAATCTCCTTAGCGAAAATACCACTATACATGCTAGATATATATGAATGCATGACATGCTTGCCTATACTACTTCATGCCAACATAATGACATGCTGCGCGCTCGATGTTATGACATACATATGGCCATTGTATAAATATAACAGGGCTTCAATCAATCAAACATGTTCAACACAAACAGGCATAGCAGTCACATAATCAATATAAGACATACATATCATACACATGCAGGAAAGGTAAGTTCACTAAATGTCGGACTTCACGTCCGTCCTTAATCCTTCGTCTTTGCTCCAATTCGGGCACGTCCATTCATCGAGTCCTAGAATTCCTAAACATAGCATACATGAGTCACCACTCATCCTTATAACATTCTAGACTCGTATTAGTTGATAATTTAGCCCAATTATGATAAATTACCAAAATGCCCCCGGAAGCCCGGCCTAACTGTACTGATACAGAAATTATGACATGGGCCAATCCTACACAATTTCACGTATAGAATCCATTTATGAATTTATATTAGTCAAATTCAGGCCCCAATGATGGAAATACCCCTTAACAGCCTTTATTTAGAGCTATAAGGGTAATTTGGTCATTCACCCCTTAGGCCTTTTATCACCTCATTATCAACATGAACCCTACACAATTTGCTCTTCTGAACCCAATGGAATCATCCAATCAATGAAATTCCAAATCTTTACTCATGGCACACATTAGGCGGCTAATATATAGTTCTCAAAAGAGTTGTGTCGGTTCCTCCATTTCTTAGGCTTAATACCTTCCTTTCTACTTGTAATTACATGATTAGCTATTTAAACATCCATTGGACATCATTTTGGCCACTAAAATACTGTTTGAACGAGAGAAGAACAATACCCTACTCTCAAAATACTCATCCAAACGACAAACTAAAATAGTAGAAAGGAAGCTTACGCTTACCTCTACGCCTTTTTGAATTCGGTTTGGAATTCCGGTGACGCTTCGGCCGGCGAGACAGCACCAACCATCTCTAAACGAGAATCTGAAACCATAGAAATGAAGCTCGGGATGAGTAGAGTAATGTTTGTACTGGGTACTTTGAGAGAAGACGTTGTTTCGGTAGAGTTTCGGTGATCTCAAACTTTCTCTCTCTTCTCTCTTTCTTCTGTGTTCTCGTTCTTTCTCCGTTCTCTTTCTCTTTCATTTCTCGTTCTCATCTATTCTCTTTCTCATTTCTAATTTCTTTCCCTTTCCCTTTTAATTGCACGAGAAAGAGTGAGAATTGATGATGAAGGGTGATTATTACAAAATGAGTCACCAAAGTGGCTTATGACCAATTGGTCCAACTATCTCATTACTTGCATAACAAGTTTCATTTCTCTTTTCCTTCATCATTCCCTCAATATTAATGAGAAATAAGAGAGTATAATTCACTCTCAAATTATCCCATTATACCACTTTAAATGGTCAACTAAAGCCTTATGCTTTTGGCTCTTTGACTTTACTTGATAGTAATTACCAACATGGCTTCATTAATTACCAAGTAGTCATTTTCCTCATTTTAATTCCCATTTAACTCAAATCATTGGGAATATTAGGGAAAATATCATTTCTCATCTTATGGCAAAATTACCATTTTGCCCTCACCTTCTATTTCTATTTTAATATCCAAAGATATTAAGGAATTTTGGGAAAAATATCATGTCCTACTAGGACATTTGCTAAACCGGGGTCCAGCAGTCCACTTAATCCAGGCTTAACCTCAAGCCTTTAATCCCAAAATTTGTAGTATTACAAGTCTCTTATGTCTACTTCTCATCTAATGCCCCTAACACGACCACCATGGTTTGGTGTCCCCATGGCAACCATCAAGATATCATTTGTTCCCTGTGGAATGAAGGTTCCCTGGGCATGTTCTAGTTGAAGTTGATCCTGTAATATATAAATAACAAACATAATTAACATGTTACTATATAACAAAGAACATAATAAGGATTGATGCTAAATTACTTACAATCTTTTCAACAACTACACGTGCCTTCTCGCTCGTATACTCTCCTGTCTTCTTTAGCGTGCGGCCTTCCATTTTTCTTTATGAGATTTTGGAGATAGTGGAAATATAATAGTAGATGGATCAGACTGAGCCTCTTCTTGTCGCCTCTTCTGCTTCTCCTTCATTATTAAATGTTCAAGCTTTTTATAACCCCCACGAGATATATATGTGGGGAAAATAATTCTTTCTACTACTCACTATAGCTTTTTCCCTTATTATCTTTTAATAAGAAATCAATAAATGAGAATAAAATAAGTAACTAAGTGAATAGAAACTAACCAAGGCTTCTGGTGTAATCTTAATCCTATAAAATTCTTTCCACGTAGCTTCATCAAGAAATGTATACTCCTCACAACGATTAGGAGGATTCTCACCCTCTTTTACCTCGACATGTACAAATCTTTTAGTTAGAGAGGTCTTGAAGGCCGTCCAATGGTCTACGTAATATAATAACAATTTATCCTCCAAGGCTTGAGTAGGAGCAATGTCGTAAGCTATGAAGTCATTATAATAGTTAGTAACATGAATAAATGTAATAGTTACAAAAGTTAATAGGTTCATAGTGTTGTACCGCTATAGTGTTCCAAATATGATCCTTCACATATTCATCCACTTCATACCACTCCTTGATCATTATGTTAGGCTTACTACATACTTGGATGGCAACAAAGCTAATAAACTTGCTCTTGTTAGGCCTGATTGGTCTCCATTGCCTATCAAATTCAATCGGCATCCTTTAGTCATTCAATCGACTCTTGGTCAACTCTTTCAGTATGGTGCCACGTCTACCCTTTCTTTTTCACTGAGTAGACTAGCTGCTATGCCCAGAAAGAGTATCATCATTATTAGGGAGATGCTTCACCATATTCCTATTTAACAATGAAATAAGGTAAGTAAAAGAAAATTAAATATTATAATAAAATAATGAAAATCCAAGATAGATAATCAACAAAATAAGATTACTAACCTTTAATTAAATTTTATCAAACAGGAGTAAATATATTCTCCCATATCCTTTCATGGTAGTCAGTTCTTATGGCATGTATGTCATCTACTTCATCTTCATTTAATTTAGGCAACCCTGACGAGAAAGTTATAGTCTAAGAAACATCAAAGTTTAATTCACTATAATCATCACTGTCAACCACCCTTTTTCCTTGGAGAACCACGGACCAACTTTTATTTGCTAGATCAATTATATATAACACTTGCTTTGCGTGGGCTGCTAAAATAAAAGGCTTCTCAGTGTACTTTAATTTATTAAGATCAACCAATGGAAATCCATACTTATCCACTTGAACACTATTATTATCAATCCACTTGCATTTGAAAACTGGAACTCTAAATTTAGTATAGTCAACCTCCCAAAACTCTTCAATAACCCCAAAATAAGGCATAGCTGCTAACTTTGGCTTTTTGTCTTTTGAACTGGAAAAATGCATGGATTCAACCACTATCTTAACTCTCCTTTTTTGCACAGTACTCTTGTCATCTAAGGATTTCGTATAGAAGGAATATCCATTAACATCATATCCACTCCAACATATGACATTAAAGCTAGGACCCAATGCCAACCATTTTATAGTTTGAGAAACACTATTATCATTCATAACTTGTTTTTTAAACCATTGTGGGAAAGTCTTGTTATGCTTAAGCAATAACCTTTGTTCAGTCATTCAACCATTTTGTGCCCTTATAATTCCTTTGTGAATAGATATATAATCTTGAACTTCATCAGTGTTATTCAAAATGTATAAATGTGTTTGTAACACTGCATCACGATCCATATTAGTTTTCACTATTACCCCACATGTACCTTTACCTAAGAATCTCTTCTCATGATGAGATCTTAGAAGCCCAATAGCTTCTTCATTTAACAAGTAGTCTAAACATAACTCAATAGCTTCTTCAACAATATATCTTTCAACTATAGAAGCTTCAGGCGTGTATGGATTCTTCACATACTCTTTATGGATTTTCATGTATCTCTCAACTGGGTACATCTATCGTAGATAAACAGGGTCACATAACCTTATCTCCCTCACTAAATGAACAATAAGATGTATCATGATATAAAAATGAAGGAAGAAAGAGCATCTCAAGTTGGCACAAGATAATAGCAGTATCCTTTTCCAGTTTATCTAATTTATCAGAGTCAATCACTTCGGTGCATATGGCATGGAAGAAAAAGCATAATCTAGTTATAGTGTGTCTCAAATCATTTGGCAATATGCCCCAAATAGCTACCAGGAGTAGTTGTTGCATCAAGAAGTGGCAATCATGAGACTTTAAGTCTACTAATTTCAAATCTTTCATCGACACAAGCTTTTTAACATTTGAAGAATACCATTGAGGCACTTTGACACCACGTAAATAATCATAAAAGCTTCTTCTCTCAACCTTGGACAAGGTATGAGAGGCCGGGGGTAGATAAGTCCGCTCACCTTGTGGCCTTGGATGTAAGTCATGTCGTATTCCTATTTCAATTAAGTCTAATCTTGCATTTACACCATCCTTGGTCTTACCCTTTATATTGAGAAGTGTCCCAATAATACTATCACACACATTTTTCTCCATATGCATGACATCAATACAATGCCTCACATCAAGACTTTGCCAATATAAAAGATCAAAGAATATAGATGTCTTTTTCCATACATTTTAATTAGCTACACTCTTCTGCATCTTTCTAAAGATAACATTGATATCTTTCACCCGTTGATAAACTTGCTCTCCTGTCAATGGCACTGGAGCATCTCCATACTCTTAATGGCCATAGAAAGCCTTCTTTAATCTATGATAAGGGTGATTCTAGCTAAGAAATCTTCAGTGGCCAAGATAGACTGTCTTCTTTCCATGTTTAAGTTGATGGTGGCATGTGCCTGCTTCACAAATTGGACATGCTTTGTGTCCCTTGACACTATACCCATACATGTTTCCATATGCAGGGAAGTCGTTTATGGTACAGAAGATTATGGCACACATCTTGAACACCTCTTTTCGATTCACTTCAAACACATCCATACCTATCACCTACAACTCTTTCAAGTCTTCAATCAAATGAGCTAGGTAAACATCAATGTCATTTCCTAGCTGTTTGGGACCCTAAATGAACATAGGCAACATAATATACTTGCGTTTCATACATAACTGAGGAGACAAGTTATAAATTACTAAGAGAATAGGTGATGAACTATAAGTACTGCTAAAGCTGCCATAAGGATTCATGCCATCAATACACAGCCCAAGTCTGAGGTTTCTTGGCTCCTTTCCGAACTCAGGAAATATCCCATCAATTTCTTCCATTGAGGAGAATTGGCTGGATGGCAAAGCTTCCCATCGGATATTCTCTCATCTGCATGCCATCTTAAGTTCTCACATCATTCATATTAGCAAATAATCGCTTGAACCTTGGTTTCACTGGAAGATACCATAACACCTTCGCAGGAGGGCCCTTAGTAGTCTCATCAAACTCTGTATCGTAATTCCCTTTCAATTTGTAATGTGAAGCCCCACATTTTAAACACTTATGCTCCCGTTCGAACTCTTTTCTATATAATATACAATCGTTAGGGCAAGCATGTATCTTTTTATACTGCAGACCTAACGGACACAACATTTTCTTTCCCTCATAGTTACGCTTCGGTAATTCATTACTTTTTTAGAAGCATGTCTTTCAACAACTCAAGCAATTCTGTAAAACTCTTGTCACTCTACCTATTACTTGCTTTTAAGTAGAAAAATCTTACCACAGCTGACAACAGTTTGAATTGTGTACATCCCAAGTACAAAGGCCTTTTTGCATTACTAGACAAGTTATCATATGCATGTGATAGTTTTAAGGCCTCTTTGCCAATATCATATCCTCATGTCCTCAACTTTCACCTCTTTTGATACACTAAGCTCTTTTACTAATTCACCATGCCATACCCATCATGTATAACTTTTCAAGAACCCGTCACAAATCAAATGCTCTCTTATTTCTGTGACACATAGTTGCCTCAAATTTAGACAATTTACGCAAGGACAATAAAACTTCCCAAATTTATTAACACCAGCATTTCTTATAGCAAATTTCAAAAAATTCTTCACCCCATTATCATACTCATCACTAGTTCGTCTAACATAGATCCAGCTACGATCCATATATGCAAATATGCTTAAAGAGCAAATGAAATTGTTTAAAATTTTAGGTGTTCAAATTATAGGACCATTGAAGGATATTGAATGAAATTACAGAGATAAGAACAAAAGAGTCTCTCTAGTTGGGAGAAACAAAAGAGGAAGTAAAGCACATGCATTGTAAAACCACTTATGTTTGTGTCCAACCAGCAAGCAAGTCATCAAACAAAACCAAAATCCAGAGGTTGGTGTCCATTAGCTATAAGACATGTGGTAATAGAAAAGCAAATAAGGCAGGCTACAAGTACATTAATTCACAATTGCCATTAGAGTAAGAAACATAATATAGTCAAAGAGGAAGCAAAGCACATGCATAGTGAAACCACTTGTGTGTTTGTGTCCAACTAGCAAGCAAGTTATCAAACTGGACCAAATCCAACCTCTCCTTACACCCAAGCTATTTTAACTATAGTTACATGAACTAATGTCATTCCCAAGACGTATATACGAGCATAGATGTTTTCAATTAGGAAAAAATAAGTCTGGAAAATTGCATAAGGCAAAATTATTAATCTAGAGTATACCTTGTGGATTTAGTTTGTGGCTGCTAGGCTCCCGATGAAACTAACAGGTAATGCAAGCGACGAAACCAACAAGTTACAAGAATCTGTTCTATTTCTGCCATTGATAAATATTAAAAAACATAACTCGAAACTTTAAGAAAGACTATCTTAACAAGTAAATGATAAGAACTTCATATAAATATTTCAAAATGCAAGACTATCTTAACATTAAAATTTAAGAAAGATAACTTAGGACTTTCTTTATCATGTCCATGCATAAATATTTGTTACAAATAGAGATGAAAAATAATATATATAACATTAAATAAAATCCTTATCTTATTAAACCCTTAAGGATCAATAAGCAAAATATATAATTCCAACAAGCTTACTTTAATGATGTAGTATTAAAAGTCCTTTATAAACTATGCAGAGAAACAAGTAACCTTAATGTAAACTCTTAGTGTTTACTCATTTCAATATCAATGGAGAACTAAGATAAATCTAACAAACACTTCTTAATAAAATCGTACTCAAGACTTGTGGTAACTAAATAAAATTATCTAGTAGTAAAGATATCAATGGGATGTTATTCACTCACCTAATAACTCTAAGTGATTCAATATGTCATCTTAAGTTAACTTAGAGAGATTTTCCCATATTACTACCTAAATCCAAAAGAAAGAACTACCAACTATAATTCAGAAGTTTCCCTATTCAATTTTCCATTGCAAATTTCATTATTCTAAGACCATCTTTTTTTAAAAATTGTGCCCAGATAAGAAATTTCTTATAGCATTAAACAAAACAATGACGATAGGTATAGGACCAAAGCAATGTGAATTATTCAACCTTGACTTACTCATGCACTAGAGTTATCATCCACTTAGTTACCAATATAAGCTCAACAAAAAAATTATATATTTACACATATATACATACATATATTCCCTTTCTTAGGCTATTTCAAACACATGCAAAGTGCTATAGATTGTTTGAATAATAGATTTCATTGATAATGTTAGAATCAATTTAAAAGTATTTCATAGATTGGAATAAAAAGAATTAATTTATTTTCATTATTATTATTATTGTTAATATACCATTATAAATCTTAGATACCTAACGCTTTATAATTTTGCCAAGGTTGTGTTAGTCAATTCTACTTATTGATTTACTTAATGATATTTCTCTTACATTTTTAACAAATTTCATATGCATCCTCAAATAATATTTTAAAACAAGTCCTATCCCATAAGTCTTTCCTAACCCACATCAATGCAATGAGTCAATCTTATTAACAACTATAAGAGTTTCAGCAACCATATAACACCTCACCAAACCTTTCAACGCATTACAACAAACAAAAGAAGATTAAGAAAAAAGGGGTAACATCAGTTTTATCTATTTTCTTGGTTTCAAACCCTCTTTCAAACATTTTGACAAACAACTTGTGGGCAAACAAATATTTTTTTTGAAATTGTGATCCAAACAACACCATTCATCAACAAAGCCTCAAAAGGCTTTATAATCTTTAGAATCATAGACAAAAGTGTAGCTGTTAAAGTTCTAGACACCATTGACCATTAAATAAAAGAGAATCAAATTGTGCTTACAAAAAAATCATATTATACCTTTTAGATTTTCATCATGACAACCAAAAAGGAAATGGTATAAAAATACCTCTTACTAGAAGTTCTATTTTTTTTCAATGTTTTAGTTCAACAATACCACAAACCCTCCCCTGTTTTGAACGTCTAGCTAGCAACAGGGAAGAGAAGAAAATTGAACCCACTCACTATAGATCACGACAAACAATAAAGGAAGAAGAGAAAGGAAGTGATTTAACCTCTAAACTCACTCTCGCCATCTCCTAGACTACAAACAATTCCCACGTATGTGTGTGTGTGTCTTTTTCCCCCTTTCCCATATCAACATAACCATTCCCTTTAATTCATTATTCTCGATACTCCCTTGTCTTTACCAAAAAGACCATTCCCTTCATTTCCCCTTTTTTAACTAGAATTTTCAATCTCTGATCTTTCATTCCAGATGCAGCAAATAAAAAAAGAAGAGAAAGACGAGTTGGAATAGAGATCTTGGTACTTACCTTAGTCTAGATCGAAGCTTGTATATGGATTAGAGCTCACCTTCTTTCTTCTTTCCAACGAATTCCTCTCTGACTTTCACTCTCGCTCTCTCTTCTCTTTAGCTGGCTGAGTATGAGAAATGAAATGGAGAAAGTTTGTGTTTAGGGTGTATGGAACATGTCTTGCCTATCCGGATTGGTGAGATAGAAAAATTATTTCATGGGTTTTGGCAGGTTTGATAAGCTAAGGCGGGATTTTAATTTTTTTTAACAAATTACCACTTTTTACACTAGTTGGGTCCCAACCGATATAGAAAGTCATTTTTCTACATGGGTTGGGTTCCCAACCCATGTAGAAAGTAGTTATTTATTCTTTAAGAAAATAAAAATTTAAAAATAAAATTAAAGGCATTAATATTAAAGAAAAAAATTAAAATTTACTTTCTATACATGTTGTCTTTTCAACACGGGTGGAAAGTTCTTTCATCTTCATATATTTACAAAAATGCCACCGGTCACACTTTCTACACGTGTTCTATTTTGTCAGGTGTAAAAAAAAGGTATAAAATCTCTATTTTGTACTAGTAATTCGTATATTAAATTTCACTCATGTTCTCATCATGTCCATATAACCATATACATCATATACAACCCAAAATATCCCAAAAACACAAGAAACTAGATAACCAAAATGACTAAAGTCTTCAATGCCCCAATCCTTTAGTCATTCGCATTTTCCTTCCGCTTGCCCCTTGAGCTTTCTCCATGTACTAAAAGTGGGTTTTTGGAAAAGAATGAGATTCAAAAGAATCTCAGTAGCAACATATATCAATCAAACAATTATAACACTAAGGCATGCTAAATAATCACCATTCATCAGAATCATCACTTAGCATTCAATACATCACATATAACTCATAAACTATCATATCGCTAAATATATTACAAAGTTCCGAGGAATACCCGTGCAATAGGCCTTGGGCACACACTTGTACAACAGTGATCCTTATGTTGGCCTAAGCATCCGCCCGTACAAAGATAGGCCCTAGGAAACTACCCCATATATTCAAATACGTCAGACAACTCATGATAAACACATAATTCATACATTGCATATCATAACATATGAAAGACATATTACTACCTGGTTGCTTTTCTCCAACAACTTCCAACTATTTGTCCAAGCTCGAGTAAGCCTTGAGTTTCAGACAACTACCAAGTCCTGAAATCTCGAATATACCATAAATGAGTCATTACTCATTCATGAAAATTCCTAGCTTATAGCATTAATCAACTTAGCCTAACAGTGCCAAATTACCAAAATGCCCCTTAAGACCCAGTCTACCTGTACTTTACTCAAAATTATGACTCAGGCATATCCTATACAATTTAACGTGTATAATCCATTTTTGACCTCCAATTGGTCAAAATCAGGCCTAAATGATGAAATTTCCCTTGACAACCCTTACTTAAGGCTTTTAAGGGTAATTTGTTCATTTCACATTCTGGGCTTTTCTCACTTCATCATCAACATAGACCTTACATAATTTGGCCTCCTAAACCCAATGGAAGCATCAAAACTATCAAACTCTTATTCCCTTACCATGTCCAACATAAGGCAATTTAATAGTATTCCTAGAAAAGTTGTGTCGGTTTCTCATTTTCTCTTGTTTAATCACCTCCTTTCTACTTATAATCACACTGTTAGCTATTCAGACATTCATTGGACTTGATTTAGAGAAACTTGAACATTAAGGTCTCTCATGTTTCAATAACTAACTTTCCCTAAAACAACCAAAACCAAGCCAAGAACAACTCTAATAGCATCAATCAAGCAAGAGGAACAAGTTTGGAAGATTACCTCTTGATTTCCAACACTTTCTCTCTCTCCACATTTCTATCTCTCTCCCCACAACTATTGATTTAGCTTGAAAACTATGGATTCAAAGGAGGAGAGGTGAGTAGGAGAGGTTATTGAGGGATTAGGGAGCTTAACGCATAAGGTACAAGCTCCCTTACCTTTGATCTTTACCTAACTCCCCTTGTACGCTTCACTTTCTCAGCTCTCTCTTACTCTTTTTGATTCAATTTGCAAGAGAATGAGATGAAGAAATTAAGGGAATTAATGATATATTAGGATTATATGGCTTAACATACACATGGCATCTTTTCATTGGCCAATAATGCTACTTCTTTTGTTTAATATTCATTTCCCATCATACTCTCTTTATTCCAGCCAAAAATGAATAAGAATTGAGAGAGAAATATTGATCTTGCACTATGCCATTACCAACTTACAAATTGTTGACTTTTGCATCTTTGACTTTTAACCATTTGACCTTTCTTGATAATAATTCACCAAAATAGGTTTATTAATTATCAAGTAGCCATTTTCCTCTTTTTAATTTCCATTTAACAAAAATTATTAGGGATATTATGGAAAAAATAATTATTTCTCACTTTATGGAAAAATTACTGTTTTGCCCCTACATTTTATGATTTACCATAGTGAATCATTTTTTGCTCATTCCCATTAGTTTGACCCAATTCTGACACTTAAATGAGGCCACTATTCATGTCATTTAATTCCCAATTTTTGGTTACAATAATAGGCCTTTAAGTGGGCATTAATTACCTCTATGTCCTTTCTTAACCGAATTATATATAACTGGCGATTGAGATATTTATGTAAATTCATACACACCATAATTCACCATTTTATTCTAATAAATATCACAAATATATACATAATGAATATTGGTGAAAATGTGGGTTATTACAAAGAACACATCTGGTAATGGGAGCTCTTCTCAGAAGCGCAAATATCAGGGTGGTTCTTCTGGTGGAATAACAAAAAGCCATACTAGCCTGACGCCTGAAGTAACCAAAGACCCCCTAGGAATAGAATGTGCATATTCTATGGCAATCTTTACCTTTTTGACTAGACATGTAGTGCAACAAGGCAGACATCAGCACCATTCAGGTAAATAGTTTGCTATAATTGCCATAAACTGAGACATTTTGCTAAAGATTGTCTACAATAGCAAGAGCTTGGAGAGCTAAAATAGCGTGTTTAGGGTAGAGTATTTGTTTTAACACAGGAGGAAGCCCGGAAATCACCTGATCTGATTCAAGGTACATTCCTCGATAGTAATTTGGTACAAGCATTATATGATTCAGAAGCTAGTTATTCATTCATTGCATACGATTGTGTAAGATGACTAGCCCTGAGTGTGTATCAATTACTATATGATTTGACAATATCTATGCCTACAGGAAATAGATTCATCATAACTGAGGTATGTCTAAATTGCTTAGTAAGCGTAGAGGGACACGAGTCTACAGTAGATTTGATTTGTTCGCCATTGAATGGACTGGAGGTAATTCTCAGTATCGACTGGCTGACTATAAAAAACATTTTGCTGGACTGTAGAAGCAAGAGGGTTATTTACCCTAAGTCGCCATTAAAGACTAACATAAAGATCAACCTTAACTTTCTCTCCACAGCTGAGGCTAAGAGATGCTTACATAAAGGTTGTCAGGGATACATCGTGTTCTTCTCCATGCAATCAGAGGTAGGAACAATATTGAAGAACATCCATGTAGTAAATCAATTTCTTGATGTATTTTCAGAGGATATCAATAAATTATCCCTAGACAGGGTAGTAGAGTTCGCAATTGAAACCAAGCTTGGAGTAGGATCGATATCAAAAGCCCCATATAGAATGGCACCAAGTGAAATGGCAGAGCCAAAAAAGTAGATCGAGGAGCTGCTAGAGAAAGGGTTTATTAGACCCAGTGTCTCACCATAGGGAGCTCCAGTACTTTTCGTTAAAAAGAAAGACGGAAGCCTATGACTCTATATTGATTACAGGGAATTAAACAAGGTAACTATTAAAAACAAGTACCCACTTCCTAGAATTGATGATTTGCTCAATAAATTATCAGGTTCCTGTGTGTTCTCGAAAATTGATTTGAGATCTTGGTATCACCAACTTAGGGTGAAGGTAAACGATGTACCGAAGACTACTTTCAGAGTTAGATATAGTCATTACGAGTTTCTAGTAATGCAATTTGGGCTAACCAATGCACCTTCCATATTAATGGTTTACATGAATTGAATTTTCTATCCATACTTGAACCAATTTGTGATAGTCTTTATCGATGATATTCTAGTGTACTCATAAAGTAGAGCAAAGCATGAACACCATATGAGAACTGTGTTGAACAACTTGAGGAGCAAGCAACTCTATGCCAGGTTGAACCAAATGTGAGTTTTGACTTTCAGAAGTCAAATTTCTTAGCTATGTGGTCTCACAGTAAGGGGTCTCGGTAGATCCAAACAAGGTGGAAGCAGTACTGAACTGGAAGAGGCCAGAGGCTGTTTTTAAGATACGTAATTTTTTGGGTCATGCCAGGTATTACAAGCAGTTTATACAGAATTTCTCTATAATAGCTTTACCGTTAACAAAGTTAACACATAAAATTCAACATTTTATATGGGACAGTAGTTGTAAGAGGAGCTTCGTAGAGCTGAAACAAAAACTAATAACAACACCAATATTAACAATCCCAGATACGCAGTTATCCTTCATGGTTTACACAAATGCCAGTAGGCATGGATTGTGATATGTCCTGATGCAACACGGCTGAGTAGTGGTGTATGCATCCCATCAGTTGAAGCCTCACGAACAGAGATATCTTGCATATGATCTTAAGTTAGCAGTGATTGTGTTTGCACTAAAAATATGAAGACACTATCTCTATAGGGCGACTGCAAAGCTGTACTGCGACTACAAGAGCTTGAAGTATTTGTATGATCAGAAAGAGCTTAACATGAGAAGGCACAGGTAGATGGAGTTGCTCAAAGATTACAACCTGGAGATCAAATATCATCCAAGCAAGGCTAATGTAGTGGCAAATGCATTGATCTATAAAGCAGTGCAGGTGGCAGCCCTCGTGACTCACGAGAGAAGGATGATTGAGAATTTTAGAGATCTCAACTTATCGAATTAGATTATGATCAATAGCAGTAATGTCATTCAAACAAAGAATGACCTGGGAGCAGTTATAGAAGAAGCTTAGATGTAGGATAAACGCACGCAATCTATCAGAGATACGATTGAAAATGGAGAAACTTAATCATTCACAAATTCTAAACCTATCTCAGGATTTGAACCTGAGACTGGAAAGGTGTTTTTGAGAGTAATGAAAATTTTCTTAAACAATTTCACAAATAATCACTATCTCACTAAGTCTTACCAGTTCTTCTTTTCATTTTATCAAAGTTTGTAAGCGATTCTCTGCTTAGTTTTCAAGTTTCATACCTTAGTTAAGTTTCGTTAGCAATCGAAAGCGTAATAAAGGTAAATTGTTCTTTTCCTAGTCTACCGACATTACCATTTTCACTAGTATAGCATGTCAAAGTTACAGGCTATTTATACTGTATATAGATTCAAAATATCTAAGTATAAGAAACAGACAACCAACAAAACTATAATCTTTCACGTTCCAGCCTCTAGCCGCCTGCATTTACCTTCTCTTTCCCCTTAAGCTATCTCCCTAAACTATAGATGGTTTATGAAAAAGAGTGAGATTCAAAAAAATCTCAGTAGTAACAGTGTACCAATCGTACAGATATAACATCACAAAGCATACTACACAATCATCATATAACATAATTATCACGAAAACATTCAGTGCATTACATGCAGTTCATAAACAACCATAGCGCTAAGTATATTAAAGGCCCCAAGGGATACCCATGCAATAGACCCTGGGCACCCACTCGTGCATTACAGAATGTTATTAGCCTAAGTGTCCACCCGTGAAGCAAGGCCCCAGGCCACTTCTCTACATAACCAGAATGTGTCAGACAATTCATGATGATTTCACACACCATACAATGTATATTATAAATGTACAAAAGACAAGTTACTACCTGGTGGTTTCTCTCAAGAAATTTCCAACTATTTGTTTGAGCTCGGGCAAGTTCTAGTTCCTATCAAAATTAGAGTTACAAGTAAATGGTTATTACTTGCACTATTACTACCTTTAAATGAAATTCTATTGGTTATCTAAAGCAGTTATAACAATTTCTGCATAATACAATTCTGTACAATGCAATTTCACTGTTTTTTCATAAATTGATAGATTTTTCACTCAAATTTGGAAATTCATAAATAATTCTAAAAAAATCCAATTGGACTGATTCTAAATCCTAAATGAAGCTATTTCAATTTAAATTTTTGGAAAAAATATTTACATGTTTCCAATATAGACAAATTATTCCCCAAAATTCATTAAAAACCACTGTTCCAAATTCCTTCCTAGAATTCAGGCATAACTTCAAAAATTCACCATTGATTCTAGGAAACTCTATATTGAGTGGTTAAAAATTTTATGAAAATATATTTAAATATAATTTCACATAAAAATACTCAATTCTAGCTATCATAGCCACAACATTTCTAGAATTTCTCCAAACTCACTCTGTTCCAAATTACATTCAAGAAACTGGGCAAAAGTTCACAAATTCATATCTAAATCCAAACAATTCCAATTGAGTTGGTTCCAAGTCATAAATTACCCTTATTAAGTATATTTTCAAGGAAAAATATATCCATTATCTATATGTATACAAATTAATAAATTACTTTAACTTTCTACACATTGTTCCAGAAATTTCCAGCTTTATATGACCAAACTTCAAAAATGTAGAACTTCCAGCACACAAATTCAATTGAGCATTATGACCTATCAAATTAAATTTATATGTGTCTAATTGTAAACTAGAAATTTTCATAATTTTAAGACAATTTCTAATCCTTAAATTATCACGAACAGTAACAGTGCTTCAGACAAGGCAGATTCACACTATGAACAATCTTAATTCATAAATTCCCAAATTATTATACAAGCATCCAAAAATCATGAACACTTGTAGACCTACACAATTTTTCCCTCTAAATCTAATGGAAGCATCAATATGGTCAAATTCCTACTACTTCTATATGAAACAGTACAGGCAGAAAATTGAGATTCTCAGAAAAAGTTTGTTGTTTTCTTGTTTCCTCTTGCTTAATCACTTCCTTGATACTTCTAATCAAATGATTAGCTATTTAAACACTCATTACACATGATTATAAGAAATTTGAACATTAGGACTCCTTAGGGTTTTCAACATCCATATTCCACAAAAACATCCCAATCCAATTCAAGCCAACAACAACAACAACCACAACAAAGGCACAAGAAGCAAGTTTTGGAAGTTTACCTTTGATTCTTGTTGTTTCTCACTCTAAAACTGTCTCAGTGCACTCTCTCTACACCTCTGATTAAGCTTGAAAATCATGGTTTCAAAGGAGTAAAAGTGATTAGAAGAGGCTACAGAGGGGTTAGGAAGCATGAATCACAAGATTTTGCAAGTTCTACCTTAGATTTTGGAAGAACCCTAAGCTTTCTTGTGTTTCTTTGCCCTTCACGTTCATCTTTTTTCTTTTCCTCTTTGTTGGTCAGTGTGCATGGGAATGAATGGAGAAAGAATGAAGAATTGAAGACTTAATACAATGGTTTAGGTTGCTTTACATGTGGCATATTCACATTAGTCCAAAATTTCCTCTTTTATTCAAATATTCCAATAATTCCATTTCTCTTTTATTTTCCCTTTAATCAACCAAATTTCATGAGGAATAGCATAGAAAATATTGCTTTGAACTCCTAATGTCATCTTGTAATTTGTTGACCAAAGTCCTATGTCTTTGCTTTTTGACTTCTTTTCCAAGCTTTGATTTTTCCTTTGGTAAATAATATTACAAAATGAACTTAACAATTACCAAGTAACCATTTTCTCTTTTTAACACCCATTTAACTGAAACTATTGGGAATATTGGAGAAAAATGTTTATTTTCTCATTTTATGGCAAAATTACCGTTTTGCCCCTACGTTTTATGATTTATCAAAACAAATCATTTATTTCTCTTTTCCCTCGGTTTGGCCGAATTTTTTACACTTATATGAGGCCATTATTTGTGTCATTTTATGTTCAAATTTTGGTTATAGTATTAGGCGTTTAAGTGGACATTAATTGCCTCTTTGTGTTCCAAATTAGCCAAATTATGTATAACCGGCGATTGAAATATTTATGTAAATTTATGCATAATATAATTCACCATTTTTATTCCACTAATTATCACAAGTACATTAGTGGATAAATGGGGTATTACAGGTATAGGCTTGCTCCAAATTGTTATGTGATCACATTACATAGGTGAATTCCGTGTCGAATTCCTATGTATGAGATATGATATTGCAAATTAGGAACGGATAATCATTTTAATCAGGATAAAATCATCATTTGGTTCCTGAGCATTGTCAGATAGGCTTAGGCATTTTGATTGCTGCATCATGATAAATGTTGCATTGTATGTTTATTTTTTGCATTTTATATGATTGATATTATGTTACTACTGAGATTCGTATGAATCTCACCCTTTCTATAAATTAAAAATTTACTCAGCTAGAGAAACAACTCAAGTGCAAAGTAGCGGATATCAGCAACAGAAGGACTGGTGCTGGCTCAATAATTTCTTCGTTGGTTATCTATAAATTTTCCTATGTAGTTGAATACATACAAATCCTATGGGTTTATCTGTAATACAATCAAGAATATTGTATCAATATATTGTACTATTTCTGTATAATACTCTAATAAATGTCAAAATAATGAGGGGTTTGATAGAGAGAGTTGGAAAATCAAAAGGTAATCTCCAAAACTTTGATCCTCTTGCCTTATATGTTGTTGTCGTGGTGGTTGTTATGGATATTGGCTTGGTTTTGTTGTTTTTATGAAATTTGGAAGATGAAACCCTAAGGGGTTATGCTACCAAAATTTCCTCAAATCATATTTATTTAGTGTTTGAATGGTTAAACATGTAATTAGGAGTAGAAAGAAAGGTGTTTATGGATTGGAATCAAGAAAACACATTTTCTCTTTTCTCTATCTATGTCTTGGCCAAACGCAGAACATAGGGTAAGAGCTGGCATTTCACAATTTTGATGATTCAATTGGATTTAGAAGGAAAAATTGTGTAGGAATACATGATTTCATAAATTTTTAATAATTGTATGCAAATCTAGAGTTTATTTAAGTTAAAGGGAAATGTTGTTTGATTTGATTTCTGGAAGCAGTATTGTTGTGAAATGAATTTTGTTGGTCAAACTTAGTCTAAATTTTATAAAATTTGGTAAGATTAAATTATAGATGTAGATATTTAATGTTATAGTAGATCATAATTATTGGACTAGTAGGTTAAAAGATATGAGTTTTCAAAGTTGAGCCCTATTTCTAGAATGTAATATGAAAAAGAGGAAGTTTAACGAATTTATGGGAAAACTGTGATGACAATGGTCAGACTTAGGTATTTTTTTATGAAAATAAATTTAAATATCTTCGCATAGGCCTTGAACCAGTCAATTTGAAATTTCTTAGAATTAATTATGATTTTTCAAATTTAATTGAAAAATCTGTCAGTTTTCTGGAAAACTGTGAAACTGCACTATGTAGAGTTGTATTATGCAAAAACTGGTGTAATTGCATTAGATAACTAACAGAATATGATTAAAGGTAGTAATAATACAAGTAATAACTAGTTACTTGTAACTCAATTTATAGGAATTTGCAAAAACCTAAGCCGAAAGAAGAATATAGGACTGAAAAAGGACTCAGGTAGTAGCACTTTCTTTCATACACTATGTGATTATTGTATGTTAGTGTATGCCATCTTCTTTAACATGAGCATAGTGTCTGGGACACGCATATTAGCTTAGTTGTGGTATGGAACCCAAAGGAAGAGCATAGTTAAGCCAAGGTTGCAGACATTCGTTTGGCATTGGACAGTGTGCACACAACATTTTGTCATCTTACATAACATGGTACATTGCATATTTATTTTCATATTTTATATGACCGAAATGTATTTTACTACTGAGATTCGCTCGAATCTCACCCTTTTTCAATATTATAAATATTACAGTTGAGGCTAGCAGCTCGAAAGGCAAGGCAGTGGTTACCGGTGAATAGAGTCCCGGTGCAGACTGAATCTGCCACTGGTTATCTAGCATTGTAATTTAGTTTATTTGAACACTTGTATCTTTGTATATATTTTTTAAACCCTACTGGAAATTATTTTATTGTAAACAAGTATAATGTCAATATGTTTATGCTATTGCTATATGCCTTGTGAACTATACACTTAATACTCTGTGAATATCAAAATGTTAAGGGGTTTAACACGAAATGTGGCTAAAGAGAAGAGATAAAGAGCCTTTAAGATATCATCATCCACCTCCTTGATATATAATATTTAATTGTTAATTATGATGTGCTTGTTGACCTAATTCATCATCATTTTTATACTTGGCTTAAAATGCTTCCAAAATGTTTCCAGGGGGTCACCCATCCAGAGATTTCCTTGGGTTGACACACTCAACCTTAGTGTACCTGTGCAAAAATGCAGATACCGGCTCTAACTACTTCCGACCACCAGTACCCCGTGACACACTTGTCTCAAAATCATGCCCACTGCCTTCCGGCATCAAAATACTATGTATGGACTGCATATCAGTGTCAACACATGTACTTAAACACGTATCCTGTGATATGCTCCCTGAAGTCCACAAAGTTGTCTGTTGGACTCCACTTTATAATCTCATTCTTCCCCAAGACCTTAAAATGCAGTATATGGGAAGACATACATCACTATGTGGATCCAAATGTCATTTGGGTCTCTATATCCATAAGACATTGCTCACACTATACTAGGATTAGACCATCTGATTGTCATGCTTTCAGATAGTCCGTAGATATATACTTCAGACGTCTTCCCATAGCTCCTGATCCATTACTGATAATGCATCACATATACTATTCCAACTCTAGAAACCGTAACTGAATCTAGATCCGACTCTATCTTGTCTGTTTATGGCTGATCAGTATACCCCACTGATGAGCCTACTGTTGATTTTGTTCTAGGATGAGCCCCACAATCTGGCCTTACTCAAACTCACTTCCTTGGTGTCCTTACAATCTGGCCTTACAATTGCTGATGTAAAAGATAGCCAAGGAAACATCATCGTTGAGGGAATTGAAACAAATATAAGAGATCAAAAAGTCCTACTGTCTGGAGATCTCATAAATACCTACCTAGGCATAGAGGATGTTCCAATGAAGCCTCCACGAGTATTTAATATTCATGAGCTGGTTGACATCTTTAGACCAGGACAGCCTGGTGTGCCTTTACCCACTTCTCCAGCTGCTCTTCCTAATGACCAGAGAGCCTTGTTCTACATTTATATCCAAAGCATGGTTAACAAGGCAAAGAACTTTACTCATATCACGGGGAAGGATCTTCAGATGATGGCATCTCTTATGACAAGAGAAAGAAGAAATGTGGGTGAATTCATCTTTCAAGAAATGAAGAGGTTCATGTTTCACTCCTCCAGGTCTACTACTATTCCCTATCCTCAGCTTGTGTCCTAGATACTTTCCATGCACAATATTTGGCATTTGACACCTGAAGGAGACATAGTGAGGATTCCTAAGTTTGGGAAGATTCACCTCACTCGGATGGGAATTACTATTCCAGCTGGAGCTTCTTCACAGCCTCAGAGACATCATTCACCACCTCCTTAGGCAAGCCAGAGAGATCCTCAGAGGATGGATCCTTCACCTTCCAAGATGGATGAGGCTCAGTCTTCCAGAGCAGTATCTCATGGTCCTTCATTCACTCAGGCTGCTCTTCAGACATATATTCAGGATGCAATCCAGTCTGCTGTTACTCAGTTGAAGAAGTCTAACGCTCAACTGATTGATCAAGTCAACGATCAAGTTACAGTGTTAGTAGAGGCAGTGAATCACAACTTCAATTTACTTTTTGAGCGCCAGACAGAGCAGACAAAGAGGATTCAGAGGATTGAGGATGCACTCAGGTCTCACCTTCACATTCCTTTCCCTGACTCACCACCAACCACCTCACATGTCCCTCCTATATCTGATCCTCCACTCCCAGATATTTCACTTTCTGATCTTCCCATCATTCCTCCCATTATTCCTTCAGATACTCCTCCTGTACCTCCCACATCCTTTATCTCTGACCCTATTCCTGCTGGTGATATTCTACAGGCTGATCCCATCGTCCAGACTCCATCATCCTCTTCACATCACACTGATTCCAATTCTGATACTGAGGAAATTGTAGTTGAGGAACCTACTACAGAGGTTATAGGACTTACTCATTCCACTTCCACCACTCCTCTTAAGCCATCTTCTACCACCTTTTCCTTCAAGTCTCCTGCACACCTTTCAATTATTCCATATGTTCTACCTATCTCCTTCTTTGCTTCTGCATCTACTCAGGCATCTACACCATCTACCTCTCCTTTAGATGATGCCAAAGAGGGGGAGAAGAACTGATATGATCATATGTATTTTATTTTAGTTTATAGTTTCAGTACTTGTCATGTAGTTGTGCAGCTTGTGTAGTTTCAGTATTCTTTTCAGAACTGACATGTACTTGACCTTAATCTAATGAGAATATAATGTTAATGCATCTGTGTTTATGTTTGCAGCAGCCAATATGATCTCATGAAAATCTTAATGTATTTGTATTTATGATTGCAGCCGCCAATATGATCTCAAGAAAAGCAAGAAGTTACTTCATATGTGAATGTTTAAATTCTGCTTATAATGGTTTTCTGAACTTTGAACTAAAATATTTTATTTTCTATAAAAGGTGAAACACTCTTAATCTTTAAAAACTCGTCTTAGTTCTTGCTAGTCAAAATTGTTGCAGAATTTTTTGAAAAAGATCAAGTAAAGATTGTTAGAAAATCAAAATTTTGAACTTGATCATATAATATGTTTTGTCATCATCAAAAAGGGGAAGAATGTTAGATTTCACGTTTTGATGATAACAAATCATGTTTTGGAAGCTCATGGATTAAATATCAGCAAAGGAAGTAATTCTGGTGATCTGTGCAAGATCACTCGAGTCATTTAGTTAATCACTCGAGTGATCACTGAAATCACTCGAGTGATTTGGAAATATAACAGATCACTCGAGTGATATGTGAAATCACTCGAGTGATGCGCATAATCACTTCCAGTGATCGATAAATCATTGCAAGAAAAATTCACTGTTTTGAAAATCACTTCCAGTGAATGCCAGATCACTCGAGTGATGCGCCAAGTTTTCCAAATCACTTCCAGTGATCCTGAATCACTCGAGTGATACCTGAAGAATTCCAAATCACTTCCAGTGGATTCAAAATCACTGCAAGAAGAAGTCACTATTTACAAATTCACTTCCAGTGATTCCAAATTCACTCGAGTAAAACATGGAAATTTCAAGATCACTTCCAGTAAACCAGTAATCACTGTCAGAAGCTTTCAACGATTTTAAATTCACTCCCAGTCATATCATATTCACTTCCAGTGATATTATATTTTCTCCAATAATGATTTATTGTTATAGTAAACACTTTCCTACATACACTATGATCCACTTGCAATTACTTCCATGAACAACAACTGATTTTGTTAAGTGAAATTCTGTTATTACTAATTTCTCCAAATTGCTATCAAAATCATATGGTATATTATTTTACTGCTCAGTTGCGAAAAGAAGATCACTCCTGATGGTCTTATTATTGTATTTCAGAAAACACTTCCAGTGATTCATATTAGTCTGTTGAGATTCAAATATTTTCTAACGGTAACGTTCTCAAAGTGTGTTACAGCTGTACTCCACCATCACGCACATGACAAGTAACTAAACACTCCACTCAAACGACAACTATTCATGGTAGCAGCAGAACTTCAGAAGTAACGGAAGACAAATGATGTTACATTTGTCAGAAGCATTTTTAAATCAACGGACAAATTTACAACGGTCTTCAAAGTCTCTAATATATATGTCCAGCCATTCGAAAAATACAAGAACGAAGAAAAACGCCTAAATACTCTACAAGCAATATCTTCACAAGTGCTTCAATTCTTCATCTGTACTTCAGTTCTTAACTACATACTATGTGAAAGAGATTTGTCAGTCATACTTAATCATTTCCAATAGTGATAATTTAAGGTTGAGGAACCTTAAGTAGGGATTTGAGATTACCTTGTGTAAGGGGGAGCGAGTGTCAAGAGGAACTTGCTGGTTGTACTGTGGTGCCAAGAACCCGCTGAATCTTGGAAGAAATAGTGAAAGGCTCAGAAGGATTTCTGAGGACTGGTCGTTGGTCAACTGGTTGAGACCGAACCAGTATAAATCTCTGTGTGAATCTTGGTGATATCTCTTCTTCTTATTTACTGTGTTTAAAGTTTTATAAATTGATTTTAAATTTCTGATTATTTTCTAATCACCCAATTCACCCCCCTCTTGGGTGAAAAGCTTGCTCTAACAATAATTATTGGACTGGTAGGTTAAAAGATATGAGTTTTCAAAGTTGAGCCCTATTTCTAGAATGTAATATGGAAAAGAGGAAGTTTGAGAATTTATGGGAAAACTGTGATGACAATGGTCAGAATTAGGTATTTTTTTATGAAAATAAATTTAAATATCTTCGCATAGGCCTTGAACCAGTCAATTTGAAATTTCTTAGAATTAATTATGATTTTTCAAATTTAATTGAAAAATCTGTCAGTTTTCTGGAAAACTGTGAAACTGCACTATGTAGAGTTGTATTGTGCAAAAACTGGTGTAATTGCATTAGATAACCAACAGAATATAATTAAAGGTAGTAATAATGCAAGTAATAACTAGTTACGTGTAACTCAATTTATAGGAATTTGCAAAAACCTAAGCCGAAAGAAGAATATAGGACTGTAAAAGGACTCAGGTAGTAGCACTTTCTTTCATACACTATGTGATTATTGTATGTTAGTGTATGTCATCTTCTGTAACATGAGTATAGTGTCTGGGACACGCATATTAGCTTAGTTGTGGTATGGAACCCAAAGGAAGAGCATAGTTAAGCCAAGGTTGCAGACATTCGTTTGGCATTGGACAGTGTGCACACAACATTTTGTCATCTTACATAACATGGTACATTGCATATTTATTTTCATATTTTATATGACCGAAATGTATGTTACTACTGAGATTCGCTCGAATCTCACCCTTTTTCAATATTATAAATATTACAGTTGAGGCTAGCAGCTCGAAAGGCAAGGCAGTGGTTACCGGTGAATAGAGTCCCGGTGCAGACTGAATCTGCCACTGGTTATCTAGCATTGTAATTTAGTTTATTTGAACACTTGTATCTTTGTATATATTTTTTAAACCCTACTGGAAATTATTTTATTGTAAACAAGTATAATGTCAATATGTTTCTGTTATTGCTATATGCCTTGTGAACTATGCACTTAATACTCTGTGAATATCGAAATGTTAAGGGGTTTGACATGAAATGTGGCTAAAGAGAAGAGATAAAGAGCCTTTAAGATATCATCATCCACCTCCTTGATATATAATATTTAATTGCTAATTATGATGTGCTTGTTGACCTAATTCATCATCATTTTTATACTTGGCTTAAAATGCTTCCAAAATGTTTCCATGGGGTCACCCATCCAAAGATTTCCTTGGGTTGACACACTCAACCTTAGTGTACCTGTGCAAAAATGCAGATACCGGCTCTAACTACTTCCGACCACCAGTACCCCGTGACTACACTTGTCTCAAAATCATGCCCACTGCCTTCCGGCATCAAAATACTATGTATGGACTGCATATCAGTGTCAGCACATGTACTTAAACACGTATCCTGTGATATGCTCCCTGAAGTCCACAAAGTTGTATGTTGGACCCCACTTTATAATCTCATTCTTCCCCAAGACCTTAAAATGCAGTATATGGGAAGACATACATCACTATGTGGATCCAAATGTCATTTGGGTCTCTATATCCATAAGACATTGCTCACACTATACTAGGATTAGACCATCCAGTTGTCATGCTTTCAGATTGCCCGTAGATATATACTTCGGACGTCTTCCTATAGCTCCTGATCCATTACTGATCATGCATCACATATACTATTCCAACTCTAGAAACAGTAACTGAATCTATATCCAACTCTATCTTGTCTGTCTATGGCTGATCAGTATCCCCCACTGATGAGCCTACTGATGATTTTGTTCTAAGATGAGCCCCACAATCTGGCCTTACTCGAACTCACTTCCTTGGTGTCCTTGACATCCTTATACCGCGCTCATACCAGTATTATGATACTAGCTGCGCTCTGGGTATTCATTGTTTCTCCGTGGCTAGTTCATAGAAATATCACCTTTTTTTTGCATATGTCCTGTCACAGTATAATCAAGACCACATCAGTATACTATCCTGTTGCCAGAACAGCTTGCTATATACCAAAATATGTCACACCCACCTAACATACCCGTTAATATTGATATTAACTAGAGTAGCAATGCGTAGTTTAGTAGGCACACAGGAATAACATAAATATACTCATAATATTGACACAATATGCTTGATTATATTATAGGAATTGCCCATAGGGATGTACATAATGTGTACAAAAATGCACATGAATATATAGGAAGTGTAGCCACATAGGACTACCAAAGTGTCTAAGTCTAATCCAAGAACAGTAGACATATCCTTGTCTTTGTTCCACCACTGCATTCCTCTGCGTGAAGTCTTCCTCTCTGTTTTCAATACATCTCCTGTGTTTACCTGTCTAAATGGTTGGTTGGGTAAGATAAGATTCAGGGAATCTCAATAGTAAAAAATTACCATAATGCATGCATGATATATGCTAAGTGCATGACATGTTAGCCTTAACTAGATGCATGCCATGTAATGACATTTCTGGGTGCTTAATGTTTCATGTAACATACTCATAGCCATGGTATAAACTGAAGCAGAGCTTCATCATTCAAATATGCTCTACACAATCAAGTAAAGCAATCACATATATCACTAGACAAGCATAATATCAAATACATGCAAGTAGGGTAAGTTTACTACCTTTAGGACTTTGCGTCCCTCTCTTGTACCTTAGTCTTCCAACCATTGCCTCTTCTATGTCACTTTATGGCCCTAGATAATTAATGACATTATTTGAGTCATGAAAAGTGAATGTCCAATAGGCTACATTAGCCTTAAAGTCTTACTTTCACCCCTGGAGTTCATACTAATTACATTTGGCCCTTTCTTTCTTAAAGTTTCATTGTAGCCAAAAGTTGCCAGCATTTTGACTAAATTTTGAAAATTCATAATTAATTCTATAGAACTCCAATTAAGTTTGTTCAAATTCCTATTTAAATATATTTAAGTGTAATTTCATATAAAAATATCAAAATATGGCTATTACAGCCAAAACATTTCCAGGAATTTCATCAAAGGTAGTTTGCCACAAAATTGTTCCAGATTCATGGTCAAATTTTGAAAATCATATATTTCAATCCACTGGTCCAAATAGCATATATTATCTATCAATTTAAAGCCCATAATGTATACTTTCATCTTATAAAATTTCATAAGGTTTAGACCAGCATTCAAAAACACACCACAACAAATTTTTTTTAGAAAACGAATCAAATAGCACTTTCATCTTAACTTCCAAAAATTTCAGATTTATACATAACCATCAAAAAATCACAACTAAATGTTTCACCACACAATATTTTGTGTAGAATCCAATAGAATAATCAAAAACACCAAATTCCAGCCAAAACACTCAATTTTAGGTCTGGCCAAAAGTTATGGAATTGTGAGGGAAAATGATGTTGTATGATTTCAATCCCTAAAACACCTTCTTATCACTTATAATCCCATATTTAATCAATTAAACGCACTTCCTACATGATTAATAGAAAATTGGGTAGCACCTTCCATTAGGGTTTGTGCTTCCTAAAATCATAAACAAAGCAAAGCAAGCCACCAAGCAACCACAATTATAATCACTACTATATAAAGCACTTTTAACGTTCTTTTGTGGGGGGACGCCTATGCGAGTGACGTAGTAAATAATAGAAATAATATCTGTTAATAAAGGGACGCCTAAAGTGAGACTTTAGGCTTACCTAAAGCAGTTAGGGACGCCTAAATTTAGGCATCCCTAACTGATAAAGGTACGCCTAAAGTCTCACTTTAGGCGTCCCCATTGTGATAAAAGGGATGTCTAACTTTACATGTCCCTAATGCTTATATATGTAAAAACTAATTATTTTTTTAAAAAAGATTTGTTTATATTTTTGTTCTCCTAACAAATTGAAAACCATAGAAACAGGATTGAAGAATAAATCACAATATCCTTACAAATGGTAAGGAAGCATCCAGCAGTAACTAATAAACTCCTACTACCATATATGTACAAAAACCACCACAAAGTGTTGTATACTACACAACTATACTACCTAACATAAACATACACTTTTATGGATCTATGTGTTGAAGAAGCTGCCCAACCAAAAAGTCTCTAATCAAATTAATGTCTTCATGTAAGTAGGCAGCTTCATTATAAAAAATCTGCAACTTAGAAATATAAGATTAGATAAAATCAGTGAAGCGAAAGAATTAATTAGCAATTCAATTATAATACCCAAAATATTATCATTTGATTACCTTCTTAAAATCCCTTGTAACGCCGCTCTAAATGATGTTAAACATGTAAAGGATAAAGTAGTAGCCATATTCAATGGCCCCTAGCTGTCGAGGGCACTATAAATCAAAAGCATTTGGTTAAAATATATAAATTCAAATCTAAAACAATTGTTAATGAAAGAACTTGAATTGAAACCACATACTTTTGGATAAAACCACTTTGGGGCTCTAAGAACACTACTCTCGTGTGACCCGGCAAGAAGTCTATATTCTGGGTCCCACTACCATTAAAATGATGTAAAACCACAAAAATTTAAGCAATTCATTTAAGTTGAGAGTCAATAAAATAAAAACAAAATAACTTACGTGTTAAAGATGGATTTTGTTTCCTTGTCTAGCTTTTTACCTAACGAATCAAACCAATAGACGTGGTTAATATGAGGAAAAATAACGCATAGACTTCAATGATAACTAAAAAATGAAGTTAGATAACAAGTCAATAATTTTTTAAACTACATAAAAAATCAAAATTAAAGTACGTACCTATGAACAACTGGCGCTAGACAACAATGAAATTTGGTCTCTCCCATTGTATAGCCCACATAATGTGTCCTTTTTTGCATAGTATTACTATCCCTTGTCATATTTGTAGGACACAAGAATCTGTATAAATCATGTCTTCCCATATCGATGCATGTGTGGTTAAAGGACCTAAAATAGAAATAAAATGATAAATGAATTATTGAACGTATGAAACCAAAAGCTTAAAACAATTGTCAACGAAGGGATTTTATTTTACTAAAATTTTTTAAAAAAATTTGGTAACATTTCCCCTTAAACGTAAAACATCCCAAAATTTCAATAACAAATCATTTTAACTTAATTTAAACAAAACTAACTAATTAAGTCAATTCAGGATAATATCAACAATTTAATCCAATAATTTCATTAAAGGAATGAAACTTTGAATTCAAATTGCATACATGCTTTTATAATAATTAAAAAAATAACAAACTTTAATTTATCAAGTCATAGAAAAAACTACAACGGACAAATGCATAGTTAAAAACTGCAAATTTAATTTACTATGATATTTTGTATAATAAATTTATGCAATATAAAAAATTATTTTTTATAAAAAATGTAACAAACTCATACTACTAACTATAATAGTGTAATTTAAAAATTATAACAAGTAACATTCTTCAAAAATCATAAACATTATAAGATATTTCTCAAATTATGTGTAACACTCACAATCACAACTCATAAGTCACAACCTTCAATTTGGACCAAACAAGCTACACCCACAACACATATACTTCCATAAGTCACAACTCACAAGCTACATTACATGTACTTCCATAATTTAAAATTTTGGACCAAAAAAGCTCAACTCATATGTCACAACTCGTAAGCTATTTGGACAAAATTCATATAGATTCCTCCACCCACAACACACATACTTCAAATGCAAGTTAATCTATTCAAACTAGCGATATCCTCAATGGCACAAAAACAATTCCAAAAAAAACAAAAGGGTAAATATTTTTCAATATAGCCCGGAATTTATTTAAAAAATGAATAAAATAATAATTCAAATCACTTAAAAGTTGAAGCAGAACGATCAAGCATAAAGCATCAAAGGAGATGAATAGGATATTTAAATAAATAGTAAAGCAATGAAGGGCAAGAATCAAAACAATTAAGCTAATGAGTAGGGAAAATACACTGAATTACCAACAGTTTGAAGAAAGCAATTTGAGTGATGCCGAAGGGTTAAGAGTGCGAGAGAAGAGAATCACAGGAGAGATTTTTTATTGTGCTGTACTTACTTCTTATGTCTTTTGTCTTGAACTAGATGTAGCTGAGAGACAGACAGAGGAGTAGCTGAGACAGATGAGGAGTAGCTAAAAGAGGACTTGAACCACGGAGAGAGGAGGAGTAACAAGAGAAGAATAGAGAGAGGAGGAGTTCATGAGGTGGAGTAAAGAGAGGAGGACAGAGAGAGGAAATATGGGCTTTAGGTGTCCCTAATATGGTTAGGGATACCTAAAGTCCCTCTACGCATCCCCAAGCTATATTGGGGACGTGTAAAGGTAGGTATGCAGGTGCAAGACCAGTATGCTTGTTGTCTTGCATCTGCACCTGTCATGGCTGACATGACAGGCTTTAGGCATCCCCAGTTTGATTGGGGATACCTAAAGCAAAATTAGGCATCCCCGGTCAGTATAGGGATGCTTAAAGGTGCAACTGGGGACACCTAAAGCACAATTAGATGTTCCCAGTCAGTCTGGGGATTCCTAAATATGTATGTATGAATGTGTGTATGTGTATGCATGCATGCATACACATACATACATATATATATGTGTACATATATATATCTACACATATATATGTATGTATGTATGTATAAATGTATGTATGAATGTATATGTATCTACACATATAGATCCACACACACACACACACATATATGTATGTATGAATGTATGTATGTGTATGCATGCATGCATGTATGTATGTATGCATATATATATGTGTATCTACACATATACAAGCATATATGCATATATATATGTGTATCTACACATATACAAGCATATATGCATACATACATACATAGATATATGATTGCGCACACACACATACACACATGTATGTATGTATGTATGTACATAGATATGTACATGTACATGTATGTATAAATCTATCTATCTATCTATCTATATGTGTGTGTGTACATAGATACATATATATATGTACATATCTACTTATATGTACATATAGATATATACATATATATAATCAAAAATGGCAAAAGGTACTTTTGAGTTAATGACAAAATTCTAAGGGCATTTTAGTCCAATAGGTTAGATATTCTTAGCCTCCCCTCTAAATCCCCTTAAGAGCAGAGTGTAATATCTCATAATTTGAGTCTAGGAACTTGAGGATAAGCCTATATCAGGCAAACTACATATTCAGTTTCTATTAATGGTTTGCTTATTAAAGATAGCAGTAAGGAATAGATATCATATGCTAAAAATGGAATTGTTATTTAATTTGATAAGAGGAAAAACAATATTTAGTAAGTTTGATTGAAAATCAGGATTTTTTCAAATAAAATTAGAAGAAGAAAGTAAGAAATATACATATATGTGTGTATGTGTATAGATACATATATGTGTGTGTGTGCACGCGCGCATATATATGTACATATTATGTGTATACACACACACACACACACATCTATACATACATACATACATACACATATATATGTATATGTATATGTACACACACACATACATATATGTATATGTACATATCTATCTATCTATCTATATATGTGTACACACACACACACACACACATATATATATATATATGTAGTCAAAAATGGCAAAAGGTACTTTTGAGTTAATGAAAAAATTCCATGGACATTTTAGTCCAATAGGTTAGATATTCTTAGCCTCCCCTCCCAATCTCCCCAATTTGGTGGGGGGTACGGAGAGGTTTTGAGTGGAGCGTAATATCCTGAAATTTGGGCCTAGGAACTTGAGGATAAGCCAATATCAGGAAAACTACTAGGCCCGAGTTTAGTAAGAGTCCTAAGAATATTGTGCCGATAGAATGATTTTCAGGGACTATATCCAGGTAAAGAATGAGTCTCTAGGTTACATGTGACTCAGAGCATATAAGTAGTCGTGAATAAGTATAGAACCCCTATATAAAGAAAGAATAATGCTTCTGTATACATAATAAAGGGGTAAAAATGTGAGATATTACATTTTTTGTATTAGAACATGTGATGTCAGACGACAACATAATTAGGGGTTCTCACAGTATGATCTGTGGCAAAGTATTAACTCGTACCCCAACATGATTAACCATTTAAACACTAAATGTACATGTTTACAGGAAATTTGGGTAGAATTTTCCTTAGGTTTTGCTTTAGCCTAATATTTGAAAACAAGATAAAACAACATAATATCCACCAACAACATCAACAACAACATTCAACAAGGCAAGAGAATCAAGTTTTGAAGTTTACCTCTTGATTATTGTTACTTCTCTCTCATTAATATCTCTGTCCTCCCTCTCTCTACACCCTTGATTAATCTTGGTAATCATGGTTTTTAAAGAGGAGAAGAGGTTATAAGAAGTTCCTACATGATTTGGAAGGCAAAAGTACTAGGATTTCATCACTTACCTTGGTTTGTGATTTGGAACCCTAGGTTCTTTCTCTTTTGCTCTTAAACTCTTTGAAACTCTCTCTCTCTCTCCCCTTTTGCTTCAGGATCATCGAAATGAAGAAGATAGAAGAGAATAATGAAGATTAAGTCACTATATCTCTTCTTGCTTTCTTACTTTAAATGTGCATGCCTCTTATTGGTCTATCTTTTCTTTCTTCTATTTTTTTTTCTTATCCACACAATTATGTCTCCTTTTTCCCTTGGTCCACTAAATTTATTTAAGGGAAGAGAAGGTATATATATATTTCTCTTCATTTCCATTTGTTGACCGAAATAATTAACGGAGGTGGAACCAAATTTCGCTTCTTGCAATTGCCTTTAGCCTTCTTTCAAACCATTAGTCAAAGTCATACCACCTTTTTGCTTTGACTTTCCTCTTCTTGCTTTAGTATAACTCAAGCAAATATATATATCTATGTAGTCCCATTGCTTGACCAAAATGTATACAGGAAAGAGGGAATTAATTTTCTTCTTGCTATTTATTCATCAAGCTCATATGTTCTCTTTTGACCTTTTGACTTTTTTGTGAATGGCCAAGGATCTCCTTCTTGATTCAATGTTGACCAAAAAGTATATAAATATATATACTTCTCCTTGCTTCCTTGTTCAATTGAAATTGTAAAGAAAAGGAGGGAATAAATAGCTTCTTGCAGCTCCATCAATTGCTTCTTACAAATTTTAACTTTAGTTGAAATTGTTGACTTTTCTTCCAACTTTGATTTTCCCTTGGTAATAATATTCCAAAAAAGGCTTATTAATTACCAAGTGGCCATTTACCTCTTTTTATTCCCATTTGGCCAACATTATTGGGAATATTAGAGGAAAATAATTGTTTATTGTTTTATGGAAAAATTATCATTTTGCCCTTACATTTTATGATTTATCGAAATAAATCATTTCTTGCTCATTTTCCTTGGTTTGGCCAAATTTTTGACATTTATATTAGGCCATTAATGGTGTCATTTTTTTGATCCAATTTTGGTTACAATATTAGGTCTCTAAGTGGACATTAATTGCCTCTTTGTGTCCTTACTTGGACGAATTATGTGTAACTGGCGATTATAATATTTCTATAAATTTATGCAAACCACAATTCACCATTTTATTCCACTAAATATCACAAATATACACAAGGAACATTAGTGGAAAAAGTGAGGTATTACACTCACAGTATAATCTATGACGAAGTATTGGCTCTTACCCTGACATGACGGTTGTAATGGCCGAGGTGCTCTAGGCCAAGAGATGGTGCATAAAACATACTGCTAAGGGACATTGTGTTGCCACGACGTCTGCGGGAGAGGTTGCACCAGTGCTAGTGAGACATTTTTGGTATCAGAGATGGTTCTAGAAGGAAAATTTGGTACCATGATAGGGGGGTTCTCATAGTCTAATTTATGGCAAAGGATTGGCTCTTACCTCGACATTGCCAAACGGCTAGCCACCGTGGTTGGTTGTACCAGACAGTTGCCCTAGTCCGAGAGGTGATGTGTATAACTAGAGTCTGAGGTACCTTTTGTTGCCATGACATATAGGTGCTACGGAGACAATTTTTAAAATGTAGTACCTTACATTTATTCCCCTTTATTACGTCTACGGAAGCGTTATTCTTTCTTTACTTAGGGTTCAATACTTATTCACAACTACTTATGTGCTCTAAGCCTTATGTAACCTAGAGACTTATTATTTACCTGGATATAGTTCTTGAAAATCATTCTATCACCTCAATATTCTTGGGACTCTTACTAAACTCAGGCTTAGTAGTTTGTGTGATATAAGCGTATCTTCAAATTCTTAGGCCTAAAATTCAGGATATTACAGGGAGGGAAGGGAAAATTTTTAAAAATTTCCTCTCTCTTCCTAAATTTATAGTCTTGCCAATCAAGGGGACAGGGGCAAAATCCCTCCCCTCACTTCCCCTTACCTAAAACCAAAGTACCTTTTGTTTGTTACACACACACCTTTTATTTATGTATATATCTATGCGCGCGTACGCAAACACACAAACACAAATATATATATATATATATATATATATATATATATATATATATGTATACATATATATATATGTGTGTGTGTGTGTGTGTGTGTGTATTACATGTATATGTATATATGTGTGTATATATGTATACACGTGTGTAATATATATACATACATATGTGTGTGTGTGTAATATATATCTGTATATGTATACATATGTATATGCACATGAACGTACACACACACACATATATATTACACATACATACATACATACATACATACATACATACATACATATGTATGTATGTAAGTATTTATGTATGTATATACATGTATCTATATGTGTATATGTATGTATACATGTATATATATGTGTACTCACACACACACACACATACCGTGTATTATTATGGTGTTTGATGATTCTGGTTTGTGCTTCTAATATACTAATATAAATTTATGGAAAAAGGCTATGATCTTAAGCATATATGTGCTTGTCATTTTCTTCTTTAATCTGTGTTAGTTTGATCATAAATAAGAATCTTGAGGCATATATGGTATTTTGGTTTTTAATGCTTCTGCTAATTTCACATTAGTACGTCATTACTAAAAAAATAGGAAATAGTAACACACTTTTTGTGTACTTCTTTAAAGAAGTGTCATAGCTTCTTCTGAAGTTTTATTTTTAATTTTTTTTAAAAAAAATTGGCATACAGGAAGTGCCACAACTGCTTGGGGGCCTTATGTAGCGCTTGCTTCCTAAGGTGTGATACCTCATTCCCTAACACTACGATAGAGTGCAAATGAGTAATGAAATGACTCGGGAGACCAGGACTTGAACCCGAAACACCCAACTTCTGAAAGTACTTATAAAATTCCCCTCCCTCAACTCAGGATTTAAACATAGAGTTGAGAAGGTAATAAAATTTTCTATAATCATTTTCATGAAACTTCACTAACTCATTAGGTCTTACCGATTTTCCTTTTATTTATCATTCATTAGAGTTTATGAGCGAACCTATGCCATCTTTGTATAATATAACCCACATGCACATTACATTAGCAATGGGAAGCTAAACTACTAACTTATACCATTCATTCATTTAGTTAACTTCACAACATGTACACCACGTATGTCACTTACTACATATACAATCCAATATATATATATATAGACTAAACAACCAAAATACTAGGGTCTTCAACATCTTGACGTCTAGTTATCACTTACCTTCTCCTTGCCTCGCAAGCTTTATCCCTATACTAGAGATGGGTTTTGGGAAAAAAGGGTGAGATTCAGAGGAATCCCAATAGTAACACAATCACACATATAAGATAACACACAAGGCATGTTTCATATTTCATCAATCAACAAAATTATCATAATATCATTCAGTGCATCTCATGCAATTCATAAACTGACTTAGCGCTAGACAGGTTCTCGGCCCTAAGGAGCACCTGTGCAAAGATAGGCCTCGGGCCCAGCTCATGCAATTATGAACATTACCGCTTGAGTGTCGACCCGTCTAACCATAGGACCCAAGTGATCACTCCGCTCAATCTAAACATGTTATACATTTTGGAGATGATATCAAACAATACCTATACATGCCATGTTATATGAAGACGGTTACTACTTGGTTTCTCTCTTAAGTGACTTTTCCCCCACTGGATGCAAGCTCGGGCAATTATCGCACCTTGAATGGTTGTCAAGTCCTGAAATCTCCAAATACACCATCAATGAGTCATTACTCATCCCTATATCATTCCAAATTCATAAAATTGATAAAGTTAGCCTAAAAGTGCTAAGTTACCAAAATACCCTTAGAGACCCAGCTTAACCTTTTGTACCCGATCTCACTCCACTTTACCAAAATTTATGACTTGGGCTATTCCTACACAATTTCGTGTGTAGCAGCTATTTGGTCATTTCACTTTTTGTGGCCTTTCTCACTTCGGGGTCAACATAGACCCTACACAATTTAGCCTGCTAAACCCAATGGAAGCATCAAAATTATTAAATTCCTACCCATTTGCCATATCCAACACAAGGTCACCCTGTAGGATTCCTAGAAAAATTGTGTCGGATTCTCGTTTTCTTTATCCTAATAACCTCCTTTCTACTTATAACCAATATATTAACTAGTTAGACATTCATTGGACTTGATTTAGAGACACTTACATATTAAGGTCTCTTTGGTTTTCTTGAATTATCATATACCAGATGAACCATAATCAAGCCCAAAACAACTCTATTAACCTTAATCAAGCAAGAGGAACAAGTTTAGGAAGTTACCTCTAATTTCTTTAACTTTCTCTCTCCTGCTTGTTTTCCTCTCTCTCTCTCTAACTCTTGATTTAGCTTAATATCAATGGATTCAAGGGTAGACAAGTGAGGAGGAGAGATTATGGAGGGATTAGGTGACTTAAGACACAAGGTACAAGCTTCTTACCTTGAGATTTGATGATCCCTAGCTTTCCTTCTCTCTTTCGTTCTCAACCCTCACTCTCAACTTTTTTGATTCAGTTTGATCATGAGAATGAGCTGATGTAAAATGAAGAGATGATATAATAAAATGGCTTCATTAATCATGCCAAGTGTCACTTTTGCATTGGTTCAAAAATGCATTAGACTTTAATTAATTCTATTTCCATTTCTCTTCCTGGTTCAACCAAGAATTAGCATGAGAAATACAAGGGAAATCTGAATCTCCAACATCCCATTGTGCTATCTCGTAACTTGTTAACTAAGTCATTGACATTTTGACTATTTGACCATTCTTAACGATAATTTACCAAAATTGGTTTATTTAAGATCAAGTAGTCATTTTACTCTTTTTAATTCCCACTTAACTCAAATAAGTGGGAATATTGGGGAAAAATAATCATTTCCCACTTTATGACAAAATTACCGTTTTGCCCTTACGTTTACGATTTACCGAAATAAATCAGCTTTCACCTATTTATTCGGCTTACCCTCATTTTGACATTCAAATGAGGCCATCATTTATGTTACTTAAATTTCCCTCAATTTTTTTAGCATAATAGGCCCTTAATTGTGCATTAATCTCCTCTTAGTGTCCTTATTCGGCCAAATTACATGTAACCGGCAATTGGAATATTTTCCATAAATTCACATAAATTCCTGCACTTCACATTTCACCATTTTATTCCACTAATATATGTCAAATATACATATAAAGAGTGTTGGTGAAAATGGGATGTTACATAAGGTGTTTTTTTAACCAAAAAAAAACTTAAGTACCAGCTGGAGCTTGCACAAAGAAGTTTCATAGTTGCTATACACTTTGTGTCCCACTTAGCTTGGTAAACGCTACATAAAGTATTTTTTTCAAACTTCTCTCTCCCGTAATCTACTGCCATCACATTTATCATCTTGGTCTCCATTCCTCATCCAACATATGCCATCACTCCTTATCCTTTTAGTCCCCACATTTCCTCCTTCTCCTCTTTTTGTCACTCATCACCCTCCCCACTTAGATCAACACTTCCTCTTCATTCATTTGTTCTATCACTTCTCACATTTCCTCCTCCTCCTCTTTCCATTTTTGGCACTTCCTCCACATTTCTTTGATCCTATTTCTTACACCAACCCAACCCCACTCCTCCTCCCTTTTGGTCCCATTTCATCCTCATTATAGTTTCATTTTATTATATAAGTACGTACCCATTCACTTTTTCTTTTTTTTATATATATTTTAAAGCTACTTACAACACATTATCTTCTTAACCACCTTTTTTTTATTTTTAAGCATGTATGCAACTTTGTCTTTGTCTTTTTTCTTTATTATTATTTTTTTCAAGTGTTGTACTTGAGGTTTTAGTTCACTCTATTTAACCTTCCTATATACTGTAAGCTTTTTTAAAAATTTTGAGCTTACAAATCTAATTTTATTAGTAGTTAATAGTTTAATTTGCTCAATATATTTTATATTTAATTTATTATGAAATGTAAAATAATTATTCTCATTTTTATACGCCAAAAAATAAATAAGATAAAATTAAATGTTATTATATATAGGTTGTATGAGAAGATATATAGTAGTTATAATTTTTAGTTGCTGTAGTCATTGTTAATATTGATGAGTTGCATAAATAAAATAATTATTTATTTTTAGCACCTGTATTTTACTTAGCAGTAATTTTGTTAATTAGTTATTTGTTAATTTATATAATTTTGGAGTTATTTGATTGTGGTTTTTTTTTCTTCATTTTGTTGTAGATATGAAAATGTGTTTAAAGTGTATTATTATCTATAATTATAGGGTTCTAAAAGAAAATACAAAAAAAATATTTTTTAAAAAATAATACTTCTTGTGGCACTTCCTTAGAAAAGTGCCACAAGAAACAAAAATAAAAAAAAATTACAGACTTCCTATAGCGCTTCATTGGGAAGTGCAGACTTCCTATGGCCTTCCTTATGGAAATGCCACAAGAAGTGTTCTTTTGTAATATATATATATATATATATATATATATATATATGCTATGGCACTTCCAAGCGCCACAATTACTTTAGTATATGCCTGTATATATATTTATTAAATGAGATGCTTCTTGCTTTACATTTTTTCTTTACGGTTCTCTCATATATTCTTTTGCTGCATATTGTTTAAGTGTGAGAAATAAAGTAGCAGATTTAGTTTTAGAACCCAGATGGAAGATATGAGACACACATATACATAATACTATAAAGGAGAAAGAAAAAGGTCTCAAGAAACCCACTATTGTATGAGAAAACCGAACCAAGGATGTAATATTTTTTAGGTTTGCTCATTTAGAAACTTTACTCATAGGCCGCAGAAACACATATAATTATGTAGAGAATAGAAAGAATAACGAAATAAACCCAAAAAATATCAGATTATGTAAGCAATATTGTTTCAATTTTTTTGTTAGGTTCCCCATAAAAATCAGTTTTTAGGCTGTCAAACTAATCCCATTATGTAGATCCTGAAAAAATGAAGAAAATGATACCAATAACACACCAAACAGACATCAGACAATGGAAATATGGAAGAGAGAAGTTTCTAGTCTATGGACTCGACCTATCACTCTAACCAGGTCAGTACTAACCCTGCTGGAGGTTGAAGATGATGCCCAAGACGAAATGATGGCATTTTGGCTTAAGGGGTTTCTCCTCCCTTTTAATGAATAAGATGTCATTTTGCGCTTCATTTTTTAAAAAAATGAAATTGAAAAAAAAAATAGATGGAGGAAGACTTCGTCTCAACAGTGAATTGAGCTATTAAAAATAGTAAGGAAAAAGAGGAGCAAGTGATATTCTGGGCTCTATAGAATTTGGGTTGAAAAAAAAAATTTGAGGCTTGTTTGGGATTTCCCATTACTTCTGAATTTTCTGATTCTTCTTCCTTTTTCGGGTATATAAGGACTCAATTGGGCTCTGATTGAGACACAATTTGTTTCTAAAAATGTCTAAATTTGTTATCTACATTTAGAAATATAATTTTTCTCTTTTTAAAATATGTTTGGACTTATTTCGAAAGTTTCCAGTGATATTATAGTGATTTTTACATGTTTAAAAAATCCTAATATATTTGTAATGACTTATTTTATTTTATTTGAAGTAAATATGAATCAATTTTTTTCAAATCACTAAAACAAATGGTTTTAGTCTTTTGAATAATGTTTTCATTGAAAAACTAGTGCCTAAGGTTGAACTTATTAGTGATGGTTTAAAAGATGAACAAATCTTTTGTTAAAACTTTTAAGTGTTTATCTAAACATATGTTACTTAGAAAAATTGAGTCTTTGAGTAATGAATGAGTTAGAGATTTTCCCTTATGAGTATGAAACTCTAAGTGATAGCCTTGAAGGAGAATATTTTAAAAAAGATCAAGATGAAAAGAATATAGAGTAAGGTTGGAATTTATCTTGAAATGGAATGAGAGGTGCAACTAAAAGAGAACTCAGAAGAAAATTCTTAAGCAATCTAAATATCTTGAATCTTAAGTGTCAAACCCCTTAATATTTTGACATTTATCAAAGTAATAATGCACAATTTAATAGACATACAGAAATAGTATAATGTACTAATATAATATTCTTGATTACATTACAAAAAGTTCTCCACAGGGTTTGTACATAGTTAATTACAGGACCCAAAATTACATGAATGGTGTAAAGATAACCAACACAAAATTCTTCATCAGGACTTGATCCTTCAGTGGCCGGTGTTCACCTCTTTGCCTTTAAAGCCGCTACTTTTGGTTAACTAAATATTATTTATGGAAAGGGGTGAAATTTAAAAAAATCTCAGTAGTAACAAGCAATCAATTATATAAAATGTGAAAGATAAACATGCAATGCAGCATATGATGCATCAAACAATAATGATGTATACATGTCTGTCAAACAATGTTCAGGATCAAACAACAATTTTTTTTTGGATTAAAATGGTCGTTTGTCCCCACTTACCAATCAGTGATCACATTGTTATTCTGCTCAGCCTTCGGTATAAATGACTATTTTTCCCCTACTGAGCTTACTACATGCTTAGTTTCAGGATCATATGCTTTTATGACCCCTATTTGCTATAATATTCTAGAGCAGATACTATTCTGTTCGTACTTGCCACTAGCTTACCTAGACCGGGTATCTGCCAACCCTAGAGGTACTTGTGCTTTTCCCTCATAGTGGTACTTGTGGTTTTCCCATACCCAGCTCTAGGAATTACTGTCATTCACATGTCATTGCATAGAACATGGAGAACAATGCATATTAACAATCACATAGAGTATGAGAGATAGAGTTACTACCTTACTCCTTTCTTTGCCTAGCTTCTATCAGTCCTTAATTTATAGTCTAGCTCGGCAAATATCAAACCCTAAATTTCTCAAATTAATAACAAATGATTTATTACTCATTCATACCTCATTCTAAGACTTATAAGTTGGTTATCTTTTCTAAAAAATGTGTAATTACCAAAATTCCCCTAGGTAACCCTGTAGAATTCCCTTTATACTCAGTATAATTGTACTTTTTCAGAAATTATGAATCAGGCTATTCTTACTCAATTTCACTTCTAGAATCCATTTTTGACCTCATTTGATAAAATCACACTAAATTTCCAGTTTTACACTTGACAGCCACCAATTAGGGTTTTTGGGGCAAAATTGTCATTTCATACTTCATAATTCACATGTTTCCTACACAATTTTTCATTCCAAATATAATGGAATCATCAAATCTATCAAATTTCAACCCTAAACCCTTGAACTCCAACTAGCTGAAACTTTCAAGATTTCAGGGAAATTGAAGTTTTTCAATTTCCAGCCAATCAAACACCTTATTTTCACTTCTAATAACTTATTTAACCACTTAAACGTCATTTGCACATGATTAATCAAAGTTTGAGCAGCATCTTCCCTTAGGGTTCTTGCATCCAAAATCACAAATCCAAGACCAAACAAGCCAATAATCAACTAAAACCACTAACAACAATTATAATACATTAATATACAACAAGTATTTCAAGCTCACCTTGTTTCTCTTGTTTTCTCACTCTAGTCATACACCGTCCTCCTCTTTTCCCTTGATTTGATTCTAGCTTTACATGATTTCAAGGAGGATATAAGGAATAGGGAAGGTTTACAAGTGATTAAAGGCAAAAACACATGACTTTCACTACTTACTTACCTTGTTTTGCTTCTTGATTCTTCTTGCTCTCTCCTTGTTCTCTATTTTTCCTAAGCTCTCTCTCTCTCTCTCTTCTTTTCTCTTCTTAGCCAAAAATAATGGCCAAAATGTGCTTAAATGAGTTTATAAAATATCACTTCCACCTCCTTAATTTTTATTATATTTTATTGCCAAGTATTTACACATGTCAATTTCTTGCTCTTTCTTTTTCCAAATGGCATATTCTTACTTCCACATGTCTATATATGTGGCAAAATCATATGCAATCTTACTCCTCTCTTACTTAACTAACTTTACACATTATTTAAGGGGAAATATTGGATTTTTATCTTTATTAGCCAAATGACTATTTTACCCTTACATTTTATTGATTTTTTGAAATAATTGCCATTTTCTTCTTCACCTTTTTTTGGCTGAATCTTTTCAATGCATATTGGGCCAAAAATTGTGCTCTTCCATACTTAATTTTAGGCTTCAATATTAGGCTTGTTTATGACAAAAAATTGGACTTTGTGTCTTCCTTAGCTAAAAATTTCATATGGTCACTATTACCAATATTTTGGCTACTTCAAGCGCACCGAAATTCACCATTTTATTCCATTGAATATAAATAAATGTACAAGAAATTTTGGTGAATAAAATTTGGGATGTTACATTAAGAAAGTTAATGTCAAGATTCAAATTTTGAGAAAGCTCAATGAGGTAAAATTGAAGGTTCAAATACTGAAAAAGGAGTATTGGATCAAAGTAAAGGAAAATCTCAAATGGAGAGATTTCCTAACGATTCAAACTCTGGATCATGATGGATTTTTTAACACCTTAACCCTACAAAATTTTTCCCAAGGAATCTATTGGAAACCTTAAATTTGGCAAATTCTCGTTCCTTCTTGATGCCCTATTCTGACCAAAACAGAACCTCACAAGACAACAATTCACCAAAACAGAATTTTGTTCAACCACTTGGTCCAATATAATCATAAATCATAATCTAACCATAAATACATGATTAAACCACAAACATACCCCTTAGATGGAAAATAAAAAGTAGCCCACCCTTACAAAAACTCATCTAAACAACAAACCAATTGGTTTAAAGGAAGTTTACGCTTACCCTTACGTGTTTTCGCAGTCGGTTCGAAATTCCACTAGTACTCCGGTTGGCGAGATGGCACCAAACACCTTCAAATAAAAATCTAAAACTGTAGAAATGAAGCTTGGGATGACTAGAATAAGGTTTGTAAAAGGTACTTTGAGAGAAAACATTGATTCGATAGTGTTTCGATGAATTAAAGTTCTTAGAAAATATTATTCACTCTTTCTCTTTCGTTTTTCAATTTCTCCCTATTTTCTCTGATTTTTCCTATATTTTTTGCTATTTGGATGAAAATCTAAAGGTCTTTAATGGTCTTGAAAAGTTAATTTCCACATGTCAAAATCCTACAGTGTCACGTATCCGATAAACGATCAAATGGTGACACGTGTTTCTAACTTTTTGGTCTTCCCTTTTTCTCTCTCTTAGGTGGCGCCATAATTTTCATGGGAAAGGAGGGCCTGAAAATTCCTCCGGGCTCTTGGGTTTAGTGTTCGGGAAGTCAAGTATATGACCTAGCTAGAGACCGGTGGATTTCCCTAACCATTACGTTAGGTGTCACTCTCTAGTGGTGACAACTCAAAAGGCAAGATTACTTTTTCACCATGAGAGGACAACTGTCATGTTCTCATTTAGCCAACACAAAAGTTGTGTCATGATTGCTTACTTTATTAAAGTTACTTTAATAAAGTCACTTTATCGGTGTCTCCTCAAGATTCTACTCAGGTTTTTCTCAGGACTATGACACGCATATTGAGGCCATCAAATGACACTAGATCAGAGTGTGTGCGTAGGCTTCACATGGCACCACATACCAACATCCACTCTAAAAATGAAGGGTTTACATGTATGCCTTAAAAATGGCATGTGCATACCTACAACAAACTATTTCACCTGAAAATCGATCCCTTACCTCATAACAAAGTTATGTCACGTCTTTCTACCAACCCACTGGCGTCATATATACGTTATGTGCACATTTTCACCAACACTTTAATCATACTTCTTGAAAATACCAAGCCCTTTAAACGATAAGGCCAAATCGCATAGTCTCTGAGAGTCTTTCTATATCTCATCCTTTTTAGGACTCTTCCCAAATTGGGCTTAGTCATTTGACTGATACAGGCTTATTGTATCACCCCATTTTAAATCACCAATGTTTCTCATATATAATGAATACATTTAATGGAATAAAATGATGAATTATGGAGTGCATAAATTTACAGAAATATTTCAATCGCCGGTTACACACAATTTGGCCAAGTAAGGACCCAAATGAGCAATTAATGCCCACATAAAGGCCTACTATTTAACCAAAATTGGAATATAAAATGACATGATTAATGGCCTAATATACATGTAAAAAATTGGTCAAATCAAAGGAAATGAGCAAGAAATGATTTATTTCAAAAAATCATAAAATGTAAGGGTGAAACAGTAATTTTTCCATAAAGTGGGATGATTATTTTTCACTAATATTCCTAATAATTTTGGATATATGGGAACTAAAAGGATGGAAATGGCTACTTGATAATTAATAAGCCTGTTTTGATGAATTATTATCAAAGAATGTCAAATAGTCAAAAGTAATGGCAATGGGATAATTGAGATCAATATATTCCTCTTAATTCTCATTTATTTTCGGCTGGAATGAAGAAAGCATAAAAGGGAAATGATATAATTAAACATGAAATTGCATATGTGGGCCAATAAGGAATAGGTACCTATATTAAGTTATTTGATTAACTTAATATATATATATTCCTTCATTTCTTCATCTTATTCCTTGTGCAAAACTGAATCAGAAAGATTGAGAGAGAGAGCTAAGGCGATGAAGAACAAGAAGCAAGGAAGAGCTATTGGTTCTCAAGATCAAAGGTAAGGAAGCTTATAATCTTATGATTCTTGCTTCCTAATCTTTCTATTATCTCTCCTACTCACTTCTTCTCCATTGAAACCATGGTTTTCAAGACAACCTCCAAGAGGAGGGAGAGAGAAGTCAGACGTTGAGGAGAGAGAAAGAAGTGGAAATCAAAGGTAAACATCCAAACTTGATTCTCCTGCTTTAGTTGATGCTATTGTTGTTGTTCTTGGCTTGGTTTGGTTATTTTTGTGAATGATGGTTCATGAAACCTAAAGGAACTTGTTGTCCAAGTTTCTCCAAACCTTGTCCAATGAATGTCTAAATAGCTAATAGTGTGATTATAAGTAGAAAGGAGGTGATTAGGTAAAAGAAAATGAGAAACCAACACAACTTTTCTAAGAACCTAAAATATAAGCCCTATCTTGGATGTGGTAAAGGAGATGGAACTTGATAATTTTGATGCTTCCATTGGTTTTAGAAGATAAAATTGTGTAGGATATATGTTCATGATTATGTGAGAAAAGCCCTAGAATGAGAAATGACTGAATTATCCTTAAAAACCTAAAAGAAAGGACTGCTAAGGGCATTTTCATCATTTGGCCTTGAATTTGACTAATCTGAGGTCAAAAATGGATTCTACATACGAAATTGTGTAGGAATGGTCCAAGTTATAATTTTAGGTAAGGTACATGTAGACCGGGTCTACAGCGGCATTTTGATAATTTAGAATTGTAAAGCTAAGTTAACCAAAAGCATATGATTGGATTAATATTTGAATGAGTAATGACTCATCTATAATGTATTAGAAATTGTAGGAATTTATGACGATCTGAAGTCTAAGACTTGCCTGAGAACAGAAAAACAAGAAAAGAATTCTAAAGGAAAGCAATCAAGTAGTAACTTCTTCTTACATATACTATGTGATGCCTATTATGAATGTCATTCCCTGAAACATGAGCTACTATCCTAGACACACCAATTCGCCATGTTGTGGTCAGGGACCCGACAGGGGCACTAAGTAGACCAAGGGGCAAACCTGTAGTTTGACCTTGGGCAAGTGTACACACATATCATTTCGATCATCTTACATGACATATGACATTGCATATATGTTTTCGCATTCTATATGTTTGTAAGCATGTTGCTACTGAGATTCCTTTGAATCTCATTCTTTTCAAAATAGAACATTTTAGCTAGAGAATGCAGCTCTAAAGACAAGTCGGTGGCTACCGATGATTAGGGTCCCGGAGGTTTTCGTTGCGGCTATAGTTGATTTGCATGTACATTAGATAATTTTGGATGATTTAAACATGTATTTATATGTGGTATCAAACCTCATGGAGAATTCACATATAATGTAAACTTGTATTTAATATCAATACCTTTTTGCTGTGCATGTATGCTTTATGAATCTTTATGCTAATCGCTCGCGAATATCGAAACGTTAAGGGGTCTAATATTTTTTGTATCAAAGCATAAAGTATTTCTAGCATTTATAGAATGCAGTATTGATATGGTCTTGTTTATATAGAAATAGGAGGCATGGTAGTAGGATACTACCTAAGAATGATAATCAGTAGAAGAGAAAAGATTGAATAACCTATGAATGAATTTGGATTTATTTTTGAAGGGGAACCAGCTTTGGATAACTGATGAACTCAAGTGCATGATGTAGAACTCGACTTCATGGGTCGTTCTCTGGTGAATTTGGTGGTGAGAACTCGAGTTCAGGATACTGAACTCGAGTGCATTAATAATTTGGGCAATTTTGGTTAGGAACTTGCGAGAGTGCAAGACTAGAACTCGAGTGTAATTGGTAGAGAACTCGAGTTTATATATGTGACCTCGAGTGCACATCCTATTTTGGCAAGTTGAAAATCTCATAGGTAGGAACTCTCTTCCCAGGACTCGTAAGACTCGAGTGTGATATCCCCAGAACTCGAGTGCTGAATGTTAAACTCGAGTGCAACATTTATCTGATGGCATCTAAGAGCTTTCTAGCATAAACTCCCACTTATAAACTCTCAGGACTTGAGTACATAAGGAAGAACTCGAGTGTGTTATGGTGAACTCAAGTGCTAGCCCTCCTGAAATGTGTAAAGTTGAGGAATTAGTCAAGTATTAGTAGAAAACCACCTGAGCTCAAGTGAGATTGGCAAGACTCAAGTGTTTGGGTCAGAACTCGAGTTCTTGAGTCTAAACTCGAGTTCAGAGGTAGTTGAACAAAATATGGGAAGGTGATGTATTATATGACCACACTATATGATATAGGTTGAATATACATGTTATATGATGTGTATGAAAAACTCATGTATCCAAATTTTTGTGAAAGGACAAAAACGCCCTTGCATTTATATGAGATTTATTCCCTTCTCTATTTTCATGTAGAGTGAATTATAGAGATGGCACGTATGCGAGAAGGTGGCAGAGGTCGAGGTAAAGGGTGAGGTAGAGGCAGACATGGAAATAATAACGAGGAACTGAATGCTAGACCCGATCTAATACAACAATTGATGGGTATGATGCTGGAACAATAAAATGCATTGAATGAACTTCAAAATAAAATAAGAGAAGGGAAACAAAAGTAAAACACTAATGGAGAAGCTCATAATAATCCTGATGGATAGGACGGAGGTCACCTACAGCCTCCAGAGCTGGAGCTAGTGGTGCCCAAAGGTCCAATTGTTGAAGCTGAGAGTATGCAGACCTAGGTGACCAGAATGAATCAATATTAGCCTATTATTTTTATAGGAAAATTTGATCCTGAAGAAGCGAAGAATTGGCTATCTCGTTTGGAGAAAATCTTCAGAATTTTACACTACCCTGACAACATTAAAGCCCTTCTAGCAATCTATAAGCTGGAGGGTGATGCTAATCGATGGTGGTAAAGCACTGCACTGAAGCAATTCTACAAGCATGAAATATTCCCCTAACATGGGGGTGTTCTAAGAAAAGTTTAATGAGAAATATTTTCCCCTATCAATGAGACTGGCTAAAGAAACTGAATTCCTGACTATCCAGCAAGGCGACAATGAAAGTTTTGATGAATACCTGACCAGATTTACATGCCTATCCAAATACTCCTCCTACTTGAAAGTTCGTGATGACGAAGGATGGAGTTCGGATATGATGATATGAGGATTAAAGCTAGAGTTGAAAGAAAAATTTATTTCCCAATACTTTAAAGAATTTCATAAGGTTGTATAAGAGTGTCGAATAACTGAACATAATCTGATAGAACTACATACCCACAAAAGCACTGGTAACAAGAATGCATCTGGTAGTGGAAATTTTTCCCAGAAGCACCAATATTAGGGTAGATCTTTGAGTGGCAATAATAAGAAGCCTAACTAGTCTAATAGCTGAGGTAATCAAAGATGATCTGGGAATAGAATCTGTCGATATTATACAAATCCTCTCCATCTAGGCCAGACGTGCGCACAAGTGAAACAAGCAATGATAGCAGTCAAGCAGATTGTTTGTTACAACTACAATAAGCTAGGACATTTTTCCAGGGATTGTAGACAATGACTAGATCCAAGAGATTTGAGGAAGCAAGTGTAAAGCAAAGTGTTAGCTTTAACACACAAGGAAGCCTAAAAGTCACTAGAGCTTATTAGAGGTGCAATTTCTCTCAATGGTAATCTAGTACAAGCATTGTTCGATTCAAGAGCTAGTCATTCATTCATTACATATGAACAGCTAGGCCTGAGCAAGTATAGATTACCTTATGATTTGACAGTATCCACACTTACAGGTAATGGAATCATTACAACAGAGGTTTGCATAAATTGCATCATAAACGTAAAAGGGCACGAGTCCACAGTAGACTTGATTTTTTCACCATTGAAGAGGCTTAAAGTGATTCTCGGAATCAATTAGCTAACCGTAAATAACGTGATGCTGGATTATGGAAGTAAAAGGGTTATTTACCCCACTCCACTAGTAAAGGCCAATACAGAAATCAACCTAAACTTTCTCTCCACAGCTGAAGCTGAGAGATATCTACATAAGGGTTATCAAGGGTATATTGTATTTTTCTCTATGCAATCAGAAGCAAACGTAGCATTGGAGAGTATCCCTGTCGTGAATAATTTTCCTGATGTATTTCCAGAAGATATTAGTGGATTACCCCCGGACAGGGAAGTGTAGTTCATAATTAAAACTAAGTCTGGTGCAAAGCCGATATCGAAAGCCCCATACAGAATAGAGCCAAGTGAGATGGCAGAGCTGAAAAAAAATTAAGGAATTGCTAGAAAAAGGGTTTATCTAACCCAGTGTCTCATCATGGGGAGCTCTAGTGCTATTTGGGAAAAAGAAAGATGGAAGCCTACGACTCTGTATTAATTATAGGGAACTTGAGCTCTAGTGCTATTTGTCAAGAACAAATACCTACTTCCAAGAATCGATGATTTGCTTGACCAACTATCGGGAGCCTGTGTGTTCTCGAAGATTGACCTGAGATCAAGTTATCACTAACTCAGAGTGAAGTTAGACGATATGTCGAAGACTACTTTCAGAACATAATATGGCCATTAAGAGTTTCTAGTAATACCATTTGGATTGACCAGTGCACCTACAGTGTTCATGGACTACATGAATCGAATCTTCCTTCCATACTTGGACCAATTTATGGTAGTCTTTATCGATGACATACTAGTATACTCTTAGAGCAAAGTAGAGTATGAACACCACTTGAGAACTGTACTGAACACGTTGAGGAGTAAGCAACTTTATGCCAAGCTAAGCAAATATGAGTTTTGGCTTTCAGAAGTTAAATTTCTAGGTTATGTGGTCTCACAACAAGGGGTCTCAGTAGATTCTAATAAGGTGGAAATAGAACTGAACTAGAAGAGACCAGAGACGGTATATGAGATACGTAGTTTTCTGGGTCTCACAGGCTATTATCGACGATTCATACCAAATTTCTCAAGAATAACATTGCCATTAACTAAGCTAATACGAAAGACTCAGCATTTTGTGTGGGACAACAATTGTGAGGAGAGCTTCACTGAGCTAAAATAAAGGCTAGCGACTGCACCAATTTTGACAATCCCAGATCTGCAATCAACCTTCATGATTTGCATAGATGCCAGTGGGCAGGGATTGTGATGTGTCCTAATGTAGCAAGGCTATGCTGTGACATACGCATCTCAATAATTGAAGCCTCACAAACAATGATATCCCGCATACGATCTTGAGTTAGCAGCGATTGTATTCGCACTAAAGATCTGGAGACACTACCTCTATGGGGCGATCGTAGAGTTGTACTACGACCGTAAGAGTTTGAAGTATCTATACGATCAAAAAGAGTTTAATATGTGATAACACATGTGATGGAGTTACTCAAAGACTATAATCTGGAGATTAAGTATCATCAAATCAAGGCTAATGTCATGGTAGATGCATTGAGCTGTGAAGTAATGCAGGTGGCAGTCCTTATGATTTATGAGCAAAAGTTAATTGAGAACTTCTGAGATCTCAACCCATCAAATCAGATAATGATTAATAGTAGCAATGTCAATCAGACAGAGAATGATCTAAGAGCAGAAATAAAAGAAACTCAAAAGCAAGATAGGCGTGCTCAATATATTAGAAACATAATTTCAAAGGGAGAGACTCAGGAGTATGATTTATCACTGAGTGGGCTAGTCCGATACCACAAGCAGAACTGAAGCGACAAATCCTAGAAGAGGCACATAAGAGTAAATATACTCTGCATCCAGGAGCAACTAAAATGTACCATAATCTAAACTCCACATATTGGTGGCTAGGAATGAAAAGGGACATGACAAGGTTTGTTGCTCGTTACCTTACATGCCAAAAAGTAAAAGCCTAGCATCATTGACCTTTAGGGCTACTGCAAAACCCTACAATTTCCAAGTGGAAATGGGAGAGCATCACCATGGATTTTGTGACAGGATTAACAAAGGTTCGGAACCATAATGCCATATAAGTGATAGTAGATCGATTTACGAAGACAGCCTATTTTCTCCCCATCAGTATACACTACTCGCTCAATAAGCTTGCAAACATCTATATTAAGGAGATAGTGCATATCCATGGTATGCTAAAGAACATCATATCTGACTGAGATCCTTGATTCACTACTAAGTTTTTGAAGGTAGTACTCGATGCTTTAGGTACCAAGCTCCAATTCAGTACGACCTATCATCATCAAATAGATGGGAAAACTGAGAGAACAATCCAGATACTAGAGGATATGCTCAAGGCGTACGTAATTGATTTTAAAGCCAGTTGGGACTAGTTTCTTCCTTTAGCAGAATTCATATACAACAACAGCTATCACTTGAGCATTCAAATATCTCCCTATGAAGCGTTGTGTGGAAGGAAATGTCAATTGCCCTTGTGGTGGACAGAACTGTCAAATAGACAAATGTATAGACCAAACATTGTTGATCAAACAATGGAGCAAATAAAGCTAATCAAGCAAAGGCTACTAGCTGCACAGAGCTTAAGAAGAGCTATGCCGACAAGAGGCAAAAACCTCTCGAGTTTGAAGTTGGAGATCATGTATTCATGAAAGTTTCACCTACTATTGGCATCAGCAGGACGATGAAGGTAAAGAAGTTGAGCCTAAGGTACATTAGTCCTTTCGAGACCTTGTCAAAGATTGGGCAGTAGCATACCAGATAGCTTTTCCCCCAAGCTTAAGAAAGCTGTATGATGTCTTCCATGTGTCACTATTGAAGAAATATCGACATGATTCTGAGCATGTGATCGAATACGAAGAAGTTGACTTACGAGATAATATGACGTATGAGGTCACACCTGACTGAATTATCAATCGGTAGGATAAACAACTGAGATACCGAAGTATCCTGTTCATCAAAGTAGTATGGAACAGATTATCTCCTAGGGAAGCTACTTTGGAAGCTGAGGAAGACATGCAGAAGCGTTTCACAGAGTTTATGAGTATGTACTTGTAACAAATTTTGTGGATGAAATTTATTTAAAGGGGGAGAGCTGTAACACCCCATTTTCAATCACCAATATTCATCCTATATAATGAACATTTTTAATAGAATAAAATGATGAATTATGGTGTGCATAAATTTACAGAAATATTTCAATCGCCGATCACACACAATTCGGCCAAGTAAGGACCCAGAGGAGCAATTAATGCCTACAAAAAGACCTACTATTGTAACCAAAATTAGAATATAAAATGACATGATTAATGGCCTAATATACATGTCAAAAATTGGCCAAATCAAAGGAAAGAAGCAAGAGATTATTTATTTCGGTAAATCATAAAATGTAGGGGGAAAACGGTAATTTTTCCATAAAGTAGGAAATGATTATTTTTCCCTAATATTCTAAATTATTTTGGATATATGGAAACTAAAAAAAGGGAAATGGCTACTTGATAATTAATAAGCCTATTTTGGTGTATTATTATCAAAGAATGTCAAATAGTCAAAAGTCAAAGGACAAAAGTCAACAATTTGCAAGATGGCAATAGGATAGTCGAGATCAATATTTTCCTCTCAATTCTCACTCATTTTTGGCTAGAATGAAGAAAGCATAAAAGGGAAATGATATGATTAAACATAAAAGACATATATGGACCAATGAGGAATAGCCACCTATATTAAGTTATTTGAGTAACTTAATATATATCTATTCCTTTATTTCTTCATCCTATTCCTTGTGCAAAACTGAATAAAAAAGGGTCAGAGAGAGAGCTGAGTCGGTGAAGAACAAGAAGCAAGGACAAGATCAAAGGTAAGGGAGCTTATAATCTCATGATTCTTACTTCCTAATCCTTCTATCATCTCTCCTACTCACTTCTTCTCCTTTAAAACCAAGGTTTTCAAGACAACTTCCAAGATGAGGGAGAGAGAAGTCAGACGCTGAGGAGAGAGAAAGAAGTGGAAATCAAAGGTAAACATCCAAACTTGATTCTCTTGCTTTATTTGATGCTATTAATTTTGTTCTTCGCTTGGTTTTGTTGTTTTTGTGAATAATGGTTAATGAAACCTAAAGGACCTTGTTATAAAAGTTTCTCCAAACCTTGTCCAATGAATTTCTAAATAGATAATAGTGTGATTATAAGTAGAAAGGAGGTGATTAGGTAAGAGAAAATGAGAAACCGACACAACTTTTCTTAGAACCTAAAATATAAGCCCTATCTTGGATGTGGTAAAGGAGATAGAATTTGATAATTCTAATGCTTCTATTGGGTTTAGAAGATAAAATTGTATAAGGTATATGTTGATAATTAAGTGAGAAATGACTGAATTATCCCTAAAAACCCAAAAGAAAGGGCTACTAAGGGCATTTTTGTCATTTGGCCCTGAATTTGACCAATTTAAGGTCAAAAATGGATTATACACGTGAAATTGTGTGGAATGGCCTAATTCATAATTTTAGGTAAGGTACATATAGACCGGGTCTACAGGGGCATTTTGATAATTTAGCATTGTAAAGCTTAGTTAACCAATAGCATACAATTAGAGTAATGTCAGAATGAATAATGACTCATTTATGATGTATTGGAAATTGTAGGACTTGGTGATAGTCCGAAGTCTAAGACTTGCCTGAGCTCAGAAAAACGAGAAAAGGATTCTAAAGGAAAGCAATCAAGTAGTAACTTCTTCTTACATATACTATGTGATGCTTATTATGAATGTCATTCACTGTAACATGAGCTAATGTTATAGACACACCAATTCACCATGTTGTGGTCAGGGACCTGATAGGGGCACTAAATAGACCAAGGGGAAAACATGTTGTTTGACCTTGGGCAAGTGTACACACATATCATTTCGATCATCTTACATGACATGACATTACATATCTCTTTTCGCATTCTATATGTTTGCAAGCATGTTGCTACTGAGATTCCTTTAAATCTCATTCTTTTCAAAATAAAACATTTTAGCTGGAGTAGGCAGCTCTAAAGATAAGTCAGTAGCTACCGGTTATTAGGGTCACGAAGCTTTTCGTTGCGTCTATAATTATTTTACATGTACATTAGATAATTTTGGATGATTTTTACATGTATTTATATATGGTGTTAAACCCCGTAGAGAATTCACCTATAATGTAAACTTATACTTAATATCAATACCTTTCCGCTGTGTCTATGTACTTTATGAATCTTTATGCTAATCACCCTCAAATATAGAAATATTAAGGGGTCTGACACTTATCCTCAAATTTTGAGGCCCAAATTTTGGGATATTACAGAGTTCAGGGAAATGACGTTCCTCATATGTAAAGTGAAAGCCATCTCAATGGAAGAAAACTCTAAGCCCATTCCAAACCTTAATACTTGAAACTTTAAAAGATTTTAGAACAAAGACTAAATTTTTCTGTTAAGAAATAAATATAATTTGCATGAGACATTTAGAATATTTCTTATAGAAAATAAAAAAGGAACTCTGGGAGATTGTTGAAATGATAGGGGCCGGATATAAAATTCTTGTAACTTTAGAAAAATAATAGTGATTGAGAACCTATCAAATTAGATTTAAGAATCATGAAGACTTAACCCTTTATAAGATTTATTTTGGTTGAAAATTATGTTAAATAGAGAACTTAAATTAACTATTAAGTTTTCTCAACTCCTAAATAAGAGTTTAATAAGCCACTATGAATGTAATGTAATGAAAGCATTAAGAAGTAAGAGTCAAATACTCTTTATTAGTGGGAGCTCTTGGAAAATGAATCTTTCAAGAGTGTCATATGATCTATCTAAGTAGGAGCTCTTACAAAATAAGTCTTCTGAGAGTAATAATTGAGCTTGCTATTTAAGGTATTGTGATGGGAGGCAAAACGCATTCTCCTGACCATATACCCAATGACATTTGTTATTTTTCTAGTCAGCAACCATATAAGTACATGATGTTGTATACTTCAATGTGTTATATTATTGATAAGTTCTTAGATTAAATAAATTACAAATAACCTTGCGTGTAGGATAATTTGAGTGGCTAAGCTAAGAGAGGATACTAAGAACATAATTTATAAACATAATAGGGACAATCAAAATATCTTATATTTATAAAAATAATTTGTTGCCAAGCCAATGACAAATTGTCACAGTAATATTGAAGTTGAGATGTCAACTTACTATAGAAATGATTACAAAACCTATATGGCTTGATAAGGGATACAAAATAGTATGAACTACCCTATAAAATTATATAGTTGTAATTCAATCTTTCTTTCAATAAATTTCTTTGGGTGATAAATTCTTTATGTATGATTGCGTTGTCATTTCTTATAATTTAAGTATTGACTTAAATATATGTCTTACTATTCAACGACATAGAATTTGGTTCTCAAAATAGTATCATGAAAATTTTTTAGTAAGATACTAAAATTGAGTTTACAATGCAACTATTCTTTTTCATTGCATGTGGTCCTATAAGTTTAAGGGTAAGTGTAGTATCCCCAATTTTAGGCCTAGGAACTTAAGGATATGCCTATATCAAGCAGACTAGTAGGCCCAAGTTTACTAAGAGTCCCAATAATATTGAGGAGATAAAATAATTTTCAGGGACTGTATTCAGCCAAAGAACAAGTCTCTAGGTTACATGGGGCTCAGAGTGCATAAGTACTCAGATAAAGTATGCTAATATATAGGTACCTTGGCATACTTGGCACCATATTTGGATAGTGCAAAAAATATATGTGTGGGCCATGTGGGGCCCTAGACTGTATGATTCGGCTCCTCAGGGTAGAGAACAAGTCTCTAGATTATATGGGGGCTTAGTGTGTCCAATTAGACTGATAAAATATGTAGGTAGAGGTGTGCACGTGGCATTTTTAGGACAGATACATATACCATGTGTTTTCTTAATAGGAAGAAGAGACATAGGCCATATAGGTCTCGCATGTAGACATACCAACATATGCACTCAGCAATCCCCTGAGGTAGAACATATGGCACGGTCTCGAGTAAGATCCCAAGTAGAATCTCAGGTAAACACTGATAAAGTAGCTTTATTAAAGTAACTTTATTAAAGTAGCTTTAATAAAGTAGTAATGATGACCCAACTTTTGGGTTGGCACCACAAGAAGGTGACACTCGTGCCTTCATCATGAGATTCATAAAGTGACTTTTGTGTTGGCACTCTCTGGAGGCGACCCCTAGCACAATGGCTAGAGAAATCTACAGATCTCTAGTCTGGATACACGATTGACTTTCTCGAGTACTGTAGAGGAGAGTTATAGGAATTCATCTGACCCTACTTCCCTAACATTAAAGTCGGTTAATACTCAGGAAAAAGAAGTAGATTGGGTGGGTCAAGGACACGTGGCACTTTATAGACCCCATACTTAGGACACATATCACTTTAAGACAACACAACTCTCTCGCTCTTTTCTTATTAAACTCAGCCAAGAGGCCAAAAATGGCAAACAAATCATGGAAAATAGAGAGAAAATGGAAGAGAAAAGAGAAATGATGAATAGTGAAAGCTCTTGAGCTCCGAAGCGGATTTCACTTCTGATTCGGTGTTTCCAGCTTTTGGAGTCTTCTCTAATATTGTTCCTCTCAGTGAGAGCAACATTTTTATGGTTTCAGATTTCTAATCCGAGATGTTTAGTGCCATCTACTTATGAGAGGTACTGCCAGAATTAGGAATCGGTTATGTAATCGAATAAAGGTAAGCTTAGGCTCCGATTTGAGCCATATATCTTGATTTTTAATCAGTTAAATTTGGAGTTAGGAGGGCTATCCTGTTTTTCCCAGATACTAATTTTTATGGAAGGAGTATAATCGGTTGAAATGAAGAAGGGAATAGCACAATTTTTAGCTCAATTATATTGTTAAATTTCGGCCAAACATAAGAGAAGAAGAAGAAGGCCCAATTTAATACAAAAATGTATGGGAAAAATAATCATTTACCATTAAAGCAAGAAGTCATTTATTTTTCCCTTTTTATTGGGATATTTTCTATGATACCTTATTTCCAAACACTACGGTAGATTACTAATTAGCTAATACTCACCGACTATAAACATCAGAGTGCGGAAAATACTAGAAATTCCATACAAAGCCTCTGCTGGATATACATATTCACCTACTTACACATTCATACATAATTCATATTACAACACATATATTCATTCTTCCCTTTTTTTCGTATACAAACCACAACTTTACAATATTCTCAAAATTCATAACAAAAGCTTGACAACCAAAACTAAGCTCTCCCACTACTAGGCCTCGACTTTTCATCCTTTTCCTTTTCCTTACCCCACGAGCTTCCTCCCTGTACTGGAGATTTGTTTTGGGAAAAGGATGAGATTCATGAGAATCTCAATAGTAACGTCATTAAACATATAACATAACACACACAAGCATGATTTACTCATATTAAATCATCAACAAAATCATCAAACATTATTCAGTGCGAACATGCAATTCATAAACCAATTTCGTGCTAGATGAGTTCTTAGCTCAAAGTGCGCCTGTGCACAATGTATATAATACAACTTCATGACCGACATCGCGCTCGTGCAATTATGAACATTTCACGTGAGTATCAACCCGACCTGCGATAGGTCCTGGGTGATCACTTCGCTCAATCTAAACATGTTAGACATTTTGATGATGATAACAAACAATACGTATGCATGTCATATTATATGAAGACAGTTACTACCTGGTTGCTACTTTACGCAACTCTTCTACTTGATTCAAGCTCGGGCAATCCTGAGGCTAAACTGGTTGTCAAGTCTTGCAACTGTCAAACATCACCAAAGGAGTTATTACTCATCTATACACCTTTCCAAACTCATATCATTGGTAAATTCAGCCTATTGGTGCCAAATTACCAAAATACCCCTTAGGTCCTTATTATCAGTATTTTCTCATAATCATGATTTAGGCCATTCCTACATATTTTCATGTGTAGAATTCATTTCCGACCTCGAATTGGCCAAACTCAAGGCCAAATGGTCAAAATACCCTTGACAGCCCTCAAATAAGGCTTAGAAAGGGAAATTTTGTCTTTTCGCTCTCTCAGCCTTTTCTCACTTCGGGGTCAACATAAACCCTACACGATTTGGCCTCCTGAATCCAATGGAAGCATCGAATTGGTCAAATTCCAAGTTATTCCCCACATCCAACATATAGAAGGGAAATGAAATTCCCAGAAAAGCTGTGTCGGATTCTCGTTTTCTTTAGTCCAATCACCTCCTTTCTACTTATAACCAATATATTAACCAATTAGACATTCATTGGACTTGATTTGGAGACACTTACATGTTAAGGTCTCTTTGGTTTTCTTGCATTATCTTATACCAAATGAACTATAATCAAGCTCAAAACAACTCTACTAACCTTAATCAAGTAAGAGGAACAAGTATGGGAAATTACCTCTTGATTTCTTGGACTTTCTCTCTCTAGGTCGATTTCTCACTCCTCCTTCATGCGCTTGATTCAGCTGAACAACATGGAGATTAATGGCAAGGAGATGTTGAGAAGGGACCTTAGAGGAGATATGGAGCTTAAATCACAAGGTATGAGCTCTTACCTTGATGTTCCAATAATCCCTAGCCTCCTCTTCTTTTCCGTCGTCCTTCTCATTCTCAAGCTCTCTCTTTTGTGTTTCAATTATGTGCGTGCGTGAATGAGAGCTGATAGATGATGAATTGATGAAATAAATGAAGATTTTAATCAATTGCACAAGTGTCTAGCTTTCATTGGTCCAAAAATGACATTATTCACTAATTAATCAAAGCTCTCTTTTCTTCATCCATTTCAACTGAAATCATGCAGGAAATTATGGGAAAAGTTGAATCTCCAATTATCCCATAGTGTCAACACGTAACTTTTTGACCAAGTAATTGACCTTTTGACTATTTGACCATTTTTCCACCATAATTCACCAAAAATTGGTCCATTTATTATCAATTATTCATTTTGCTCTTTTTAATTCCCATTTAGCTCAAATCATTACGAATTTGAGGAAAAATATTTATTTTCCACTTTTCGGCAAAATTACAGTTTTGCCCCTGCATCTTATGATTTATCGAAATAAATCATTTTCCACTCATTTCTTCAGCTCAACCCCATTTTGACACTTAAATAAGGCCATTAACCATATCATTAAATTTTGTAAATTTTGGTTACCATATTAGGCCTTACCGGTCTCTTATATCCTTATTTGGCCGATTTACTCGTAACTGATATTTGGAATATTTTTCATAAATTTACATAAATTCATTCACATCATTTTTCACCATTTTATTCCATTGAATACACATCAAATATATACATAAATGTATTGGTGAAAAATGGGTTATTACATTTTCAACCAAAATAGAAAAGCAAGAGGGAAAATAATTATTTGGATATTAATAGTGTCGTATGGATGCATTTTTATCCAAGTTTAAAAAGATGACACAAATGTCAAATTAGCATATGTTAATTTACAATTAAATACTAATATTTTTGAGGATGTGGAAGGAGATATTTAAAGAGTTATTTATCTCTTCCAAAGCCTCATATTCTCGTCCAACAAAATAAGGGAAAGAGAAAATAATACTTGGCCATAAATGGTGCCTTTTGAAAGCCATTAAAGACAAGTTCAAAAAGATAAATCAATTAGTAAAAAATCACATGACTAATTAGCAATAAAGTAATATTATTTGAGGAGGTGGAAGAGCGATATTTTAAAAGCTCTTCATCTTTCCTTTAAGGCCACATTTCGGCCAAACAAAGAGAACGAGAAAGAGAGAGAGAGAGAGAGAGAGAGAGAGAGTTAGAGAAAAACACAAGAACAAAGGGAAAGAGCAAGGATCAGGAAGCAAGATCAAGGTGAGTTAGTAGTAATTTCTACTTGTTCTTGTCTTCAATATCTTGGAAACTCCCTCTAATCTATATGTCTTCATGATTCACACATGTAGCAAGAAGAAAATCAAGAGAGAGAAGAGAGAGAGCCCATGGTTTGAAGGCTTAGGGAGAGAAACCAAGACGTAAACTTAAATAACCTTACTTTCTTGTTGATTCAAGGTTGAAAGATGTTGTAGTGGTTGTTTGGTCGTTTGTTTTGCTTAGTTTTGTAAATTGGGATGTTCAAACCTTAAGGGGAGATACCACTATTGCAAAAATCACTTTTTAGACTTGTTAAAAAAAACATTTTAGACTGGTTCTAGATCAGGTCTTGATATAGCTGGTCTAAAAAGTATCTAACTTTTTAGACCGGTTTTAAAAACTTTTAGGTTGTATTATAACCGATCTTAAAGTCTGACAAACAAAACCGTTAAAAGGAAATTTCAGGTTTAAAATATACTTTTAAGACCAATTTCTTTGAGAACCGGTCTTAAAAGTATAGGATTTTAAGAACGGTTCAGAAAAAAACCGATCTTAAAGTTATATTTAAAACCAGTTATTATGAAAACCGGTCTTAAAAGTGTTTGTTATTTAAGACCGGTTCTCATTTTAACCCATTTTAAATATTACTTTAAGACTGGTTCTTATGAGAACCGGTCTAAATTTTTTTTTTTAGTTTTATTTGTTTCAATCTACCCAGGCCAATAAGTCATATTCAACGACAATTCCCTCTCCACATACACAAGCAACAACACATGTATATATATATTCCCAATCAGAAGCAATGACAACAATATTTTTATTTCCAGAAACACTTGGTATTTCTCATAATCAATTCAGCCTAAGCCATTATGTTATCCTATATATGCAAACTTGCTCCAAATTTAGAATCATGAAACCTAAAATCCATATTAGTTCCCATTTCCCTCTTTTGTTAAATATGACCTTAGTTATCCTAATTGGTATGAAGCTATAAATGTCATTCTCTTCAAGGTAACAACACTTGGCCCTTACAACCCTCCACCCTCAACAATCACAGAATCAACATTATGAATAAAAATCATTCAAAACGAACACATTCAATTCTAATGACTACCAATAACATATGATCAACTTATTCAATTCTTAGCAACAATACAATATTGACAATTTATAATCATCAGGAATTTTGAACCACAACATAACAATGATAGCAGGAAAATCTCAACATTGTGTGCACTTTCAATCCCAAAGCTTATAAAGAAAAGCAGGAGAAGAAATATTTCTCATTATATAGAAAAATTCCAAAGCTTTACAGAGAAATGAAAAAAATGGAAGAAAATTTACAATAGTGATCCCATGCCTATATCGACAACTAACTAGTATCATCAATATCCAATAAATTGTCCTGAGCAGAGATATAAACCAAGTTAGGTATATATGAAAACCATAAGTATTATTGGAACAACATAGGATCTGATTCAAAAACTTACTAATTTTTTAAAAGCTCATAGATGAATTTAGCACAACAATTGCGGATGACATCAATATCTTCTTCAGGAAAGGGATCAACAAGATCAAACATCTGTATGTGTAACACCGAAGCTAAACAAAACATTAGCTTACTAACTTAAAAACAATAAAGTAATAAAAAATTTTGGAAATATACATTTATTACCTCCTCGGTAAAATCAGTCGTGCCTAGGCTAATAATATTGTAAATTTGCCTCAAAATATAAAGACCACATAAGTTGGAGCCCGGTGGTTGCCTACGGGTCTGAAAAAGAACATGATATCATCAAAGAAAGCATAAAAGCATAGCTTATGGAACACATCTTAAAGAAAAAAAATATGTACTAACCTTTGGCGTGATCCATGTAGGGTCTTTGGTCGAGAATTGTCGAGTTCTCGTAAAATAACCAGTTTCAATAAGAATTTGCAGTATAGAGAACCTGGATCATTTCCCACGGAATTCACATGCAGTCTAAAACATTCGAACAATGATCGATTAGGGAGGTTTAATTAAACTATTAACAAACAATAAACTCATATTAAAGACAGTAATTGAAAACGAACTAGACCAAACGGATTAAAATGACAGACCTAGAATTGGGATTCATAGTTTCCTACTATCATTGAACAAGGATGAACCGAAATCTCTGCATTCATCCAGAAAATCCCTCGACTAGACGATCATCTAGGTTCTGTTCGTATGTGTGGCGTGCTACTGTGCGATCACACAGTATCACTGTAACCCGATTCGAACTGTGTCCTTGGGATGTACCAATCCGAATATTAAAACAAACATTCGAACTATTCCAGAAATCAAATCTGATTAGAGTTAATAGAAACGAGTTACGTTATCAGTTTAAGTATGTCCTCTGATTGGAAACGTGAATCCTCAATCCATAGGTCAATCACAAAAACTTAGCCGGACATGGCTGGAAAATCTAAAAAATGAATGAAGAACACGAAAAACATAAAGAACATTTTTCAGAGAATAAAGAACTTCTGCTTTCAATCCAAAATCATCCCAAATCTATTCTGTCCTATTGTTTCAGCTAACTGAAGTAAAAACCTAATTGTCAAATGGGTCAGAGCCCATCAGTTCAGCCCAAAATGGAAATTAACAATAAATGGTGCTTCATTACAAAATTTGGGCCCAATAAAAAAATCCAGAAAAATACGTATAACATTGACTACAGTTTTGACTATCCTCTTATTCGAATCTGCCCTTCAAGTCCTCATATCAATTATTGCCCTTTGAATAATCTAAAAAATGAGACAAGAATGAGATCATACGGATATCTGGTTCAAGAGTTATGATCAAAATAGAGAAGGGTTGTAAATATGGAATTTCTATTATTAAAATATGTTAAATCCAATAAAACACTCAAAGCCCAAATAAGCATAAAAACCCATTATTTATTAACTAAACAATCTAAATTTATTAATCAAGAGATACAAATAAGTGTAATAAATATTCAATTATCAGTCTTTTAAGTCATGAACATGCCTATCGCATTTAGTGTATAGGAATGTCCGCATAGCCCTATCATCAAAATAAAAAAGATTACTTATTCTGTACACAAACTTTGCACACAAAAGGTAATAAAGCAAGAAAACTTACGAGTTCATGGTCTTCTTCAAGTCACTCCCCGGTTTGAAGTGGAGGGAGTGTTAAGAGTGTAGGATGGTATATTTAGAAAATGCAAGTATACACTTTCGTAATCAAGTAATATAGAAGTGAGTAGAGTATCGTTCCCACGAGGATTGATCACTAAGTACCAAAATTAGTAATTTTAATTCTATTTAGTCGGTCGATTAGTTGTGATTGAGATTGCAAGATAAAAATGATGAAATATGAATACAAGTGATATAAAGACAAATATGAGAAAAAGCCCTTGGGATTAGATTTCACTTAACAAATTCCGGATTGAATCACTTATCTATTCTAGTCCAATTTATTCCACATGATTGATAGTCGAGTTTCCCTATTTTAATTATTAGCCTCTTCCAAGGTCAAGTAATTCTATAATTAATTGCTAACCCAATATATTCCTATATAAATTTAAGCAATCAATCATGCATTAAGATTTATGGAACTCAATTAAGACTACACAACCCATATGAACATATTCCTATTTCATATGCAAATTATGGTTTTAATTATAGGATCCACACACATGTATCTCCTTCCGGTCTCAACATGCATATTGAAATCATCCAAAAGGTGGCCAATCAATTGTATGCATTAAGAGCAATAATTAAAACTCAATCATGAAGGAAAAATTAAAACTAGATTTAATAAGTTAAGATTCAATCCGTCATTAGTAAGCTACGTCATCAACCAAGGAAAAGGAAAATTTAGCTCATGATAAAATTAAAAACAAAACCAAAATAAATTATAAATATCATAAATATTGCATAAAAATTAATTACAAAAACATAAAAATACAACTACAAAATGCATGAAAATGGAAAATCTAGCCTACCATGTAGGAGGTAAAACCTTCCATGCAAGAGGCATACAAAAAGTAATACAATGCAAGAAATGACTATCTAACCTTCCATATAGGAGGTAAAACCATCCATCCAGGAGGCATGCAAGAAGTAAGAAAATGCAAGAAATAAATTCTAAAATAACAACTCTCTCTAAAATAGAAGCTCTCTCTCTCTCTCTTCCTTCATCCTCTTCCTCTCCTCAGGCCAAGAAGCTCTATTTATAGGCTTCATTTCGGGTGCTACAGTAGCTACTACAATGAAAGCCGGCTGCTACAGTGTTACGTTCACCTACCGCACTTCACCAACTGCACGCTACATTACCCCTACTATAGTATGCTACAGTGATTCCAAACAGTACCATACATGAACAGTGCACGTGTGAATAGTACCGCATAAATAGTAACTTCCCCTTAAATGCCTTCTTTAATTCTTCTTAATGCGGTACTATCCATGGCTGCACGAAAAATCATTATTTATTTATTAATTACACCCAAATTGATTACATTCAGCTCAAATATAGTCCACAAAATCATCATATAAGGGAAAATAAATATGCAAATATTTTACTTATCAGGGAGCATAGGAGGATGACTGTGTAACTAGCCTTACACAGAATAACCAATTGCCAATAATCCCTTAAAAAAAGAGAGAATGTTAAAAAAATATAAAGCATTATATGTGTTTTGGAATATAAATTTGATTTTTTTTACCCATGCACATAAGGAACCAAGAAACAGCAGTTTCTGTTTCACTGAGCCTCTCTGATAAATATCTATGTCTGATGGAAGAAGTGGTCCCTTTCTCTTGGACTTGAACTGGGCACATGAATCCAAATTTATCACTCTGGCCAGAAGGGACAACCTATGATTCATATACCTACAAAAATGCAAGCACACAAATTAAAGTTAAACAATGTAATTTTTAAGATATTTACTTCTAATTGAAGAAGATACTTACATAAAAAATAGTTGGACAATCCTAACCGTAAGATATTGCTTAGGAGCGACTAGGGACATTAAATCTTCCCTATCAAGATAGCATATCGCCCCTGACTTCCCAACAACTGAATCCGTAGGCCAACTTCTTATTAGGAAGGATGTATCGTATGTCATCTGAATCACTTACAGCATCACATTCAGTAGAGGCTGTGAAACTTCATGAGGGAAGGAAGCTAGACTTGGGGCTCTGATCGGGGAATCCGTAGCTCAAATAGAAACAGGGTTCTTCGGCCATGATGTGAAGGTACCCAAGACATCGATCACAATCTTGAACTCCTCAGAAGGGATAGGGATAGGTACGTCTGTGATGATAACCTCCTCAACTGACACCTTGACTTGATCATCTGTCATCTGTTGGAGGTGAACAGTTGATCCTAGGTTGTGCACACTCCCCCGTGCAACTAACTGTCTCAAAGGATCCTCAACAAATATGTCACAAGGCTCACCAATGTCCTTTCCAGGACCCTCTGATGACTATCCAATATTGCAACAACTCCCTTTGGTGATCTGCTTATTACGATCGAGCGACTGTGCCTGGGCAAGAACGGTATCCTGTCTTGTGCTCACCATGGCTGTCCTACATTTGACAAATAATATTGAAAAAATTCCATGGCTTCTTCAAAAACATATTTCTGAATAATAGATGCTTCAGGCCAGTTAGGGTTCTTCACATATCCTTTTAGAATTTTCATAGTTCTTTCAATTGGGTACATCCATCGAAAATAGATAGGCCCACATAATTTTATCTCCCTCACTAGATGAACAACTAGATGTACCATGATGTCAAAAGAGGAAGGAAGAAAAAGCTTCTCAAGCTGGCACAAGATCGGGTATCCTTCATTTTCCAATTCCTCCAATCATTCCATCTCAATGACTTTACTACAAATCGCATTGAAGAAGAAATAAAGTCTGGTCAATATTTGTTGAAGATCATATTCGGAAATGCCTCGAATAGCCACTGGGAGTAGTTGTTGCATCAAGACATGACAATCATTAGACTTCAGCCTTATTAACTTCAAGTCTTTCATCGACACAAGCTTTTTAAAATTTGAAGAATACCCTAAGGGAACTTTGATGCCATGTAAACACTCATAAAAACTTATTTTCTCATCCTTAGACAAAGTATGAGAAGCTGGAGGATAAAAAGTTCTCTTACCATGTGGCCTCAGATGAAGTCTGCCCGTATTCCCATTTCTTGCAAATCTAATCTTGCTTTAACGCTATCCTTAGAACTACCTTGTATGTTGAGTAGTGTCCCAACAATACAACCACACACGTTTTTTTCCATATGCATGAAATCAATACAGTGTCTCACATCAAGATTCTACTAATATGGAAGGTTAAAGAAAACAGACCTCTTTTCCATATATTTTTTCCATTTCAATTCTTCGAAGTCTTATGAAGATGACATTGATATTTTTTACCTTTTCATACACTTTCTCCCTAGTCAATATCTCTGGAGCATCTTCAAACTCTTGGCCACCAAAAAAGCCGTTCTTTAATCTACGATATGGGTGCCCCATCTAAGGAATCTCCTATGACCAAGATAAACAGTCTTTCTTCCATATTGAAGTTGATGGTAGCATGTGCCTTCTTCACAAATCAGACATGCTTTGTGTCCTTTAAAGCTATATCCCGACAAGTTTTCATAAGCAAGGAAGTCGTTTATAGTACAAAAGATCAAGGCTCGCATTTTAAACATCTCCTTCTTGTTCGCGTCAAAAACATCAACACCTTTATCCCATAACTCTTTCAAGTCATCGATCAGGGGTTCTAAGTAAACATCTATGCCATTTTTTGGGTTGTTTTGATCCCGAAATTAACATAGACAACATGATGTACTTTCGTTTCATACATAACAAAGGAGATAAGTTGTAAATTACCAATATAACAGGATATGAACTATGTATACTACTTAGGCTATCGTAAGGATTCATGCCATCCGTGCTAAGCCCAAGCCTAAGGTTCCTAGGCTCTTTGCCAAAGTTAGGAAATAATTGATCAATTTCTTCCATTGAGAAGAATCAGCTGGATGTCGAAGCTTTCCATCGGAAATCCTCTCATACGTATGCCATCTCAAATTTTTGGCATTAATTTCATTAGCAAACAGCCTTTTGAACCTCGGTATGATTGGAAGATACCATAACACTTTTACAGGGGCCTTATTTGATTTGTACCTTGGGGTTTCACATATCGGACACTGCTCTTTCTCTTCATGCTCTTTTCTGTACAATATACAATCATTAGGACAAGCATGGATCTTTTTATACTTCATCCCTAGTGGACACAATAGTTTCTTAGCATCATAGTATCAACAAGGTAGCACGTTATCATCTGGAAGCATGTCTTTAAAGGCCTCAAGTGCTTCTGAAAAACTCTTGTCACTCCATCCATGTCGTGCTTTCAAGCTTACCAATTTCAATACAACTTTCAACAATTGGTATTTTGTGCACCCCGGGTACAGCGGCTTCTCAGCATCATTACACATATTACCATATTCATATGATTGCTCAAAAGCCTCTTCTCCTACATCACGAATAATATCCTCTATCCGATCATTCAGATCTGTGTCATTATCATCAAAGCCGACTCCCCCTTGTTGAGCTGCACTTGGAATTTCTATTTCTTCACCATGCCATACCCATACTATATAACTCTTATAAAATCCTTCACAAATTAAATGTGTATATATATCTGCAGTACTTAGTCACTTCTCATTCAGACATTCTACATAAGGACAATAGAATATCTCCCTATCATCATTATTACCAAAATTTCTTCTAGCAAATTCTAAAAAATCCCTCACCCATTATCATATTCAACACTAGTTCGTTTAGCGTTTATCTAACTACGATCCATATATTGCAACACCTTTTTTTTCTTTTCTTCTATATATTAACTCCCCTAGAAAAGGCATAAGTATGATGAGAGTATGAAATCATTACACTCCTCAATTTATCTAGTTTAATAGAATTCTTCATCAGAATTCCTCGTAAGATTTAATTACAGTCTGTTCCATTTTCTTCAAGTAATTTTTCCCCATTCACATAGTTCTTATTTCTATTCAAGAGAACACTGTAATTACATCTGATTTTGAAAACATAAACAGTGAAATTTATAGACTCAAGAAAGAAAATGATTCAACATATTCAAAACATGTTCAAGGGACCACTTCAACAGATTCAACAGAAAGAAATTGATAAACAACACAATTACATCTTCAAAATATTCAACAGAAAGAAATTGATATACAAAATGGGAAAGGCCAAGCAATTGTGATTGAACAAATTCATAACATCCAAATTTGTAAATCACAGACCACAGCATCAAACAATTGTTTCCTATCCAGTAATAAAACTACAAGCCAGTGCCAACATTTATATGAAGAGTTCTTCAAAATCATTTTCGCAATTAAAAATCAATTTCACTAAATTTCGCTATTTATACAAAAAATTAACTAAGACAAGGAGACATTACTCTTACCTGGTTGTAGTGACCTTGGATCGTGGCTTGAGGAGCAGGAGGATCTGCGGTTGTAGTGGATGGAGAACACGCCAGAGATAATGGTGGTTTCGTGGATACGTGCCGGGGGATGAACGAAAAATGGAGAAGGAGGGGTGGCGGCGGTATTTTAAAACCACTGGGTTGAACGGAAAATGGAGAAGAGAGGGGCGGCGGTGGCGGCGGCCGTAGCCGAGGTTCAAATATGACCAGAGAAGATGGAGAAATATGACCGGAGAAGAAGGCAGGGTTGAAATGGAGTAGTCGTGGCTGTGGAAAGACTGAGAGGGATACGAAATGAACGTCGGCTAGGTTTGAATATCGTAATTTTAAGATCGGTTATTTCATTAACCGGTCTTAAAATTTATCTAATTAAGACCGATTATCAAATAACCTGTCTTAAAGGTCCTAACTTTAAGACCGGTTATTTAAATAACCGATCTAAAAAAATTCACTTTAAGACCGATTATCAGTACAATCGGTCTTAAAACGTCGTGGATTTTTTATTTGCATTTTAATCATATATTTAAGACCGGTTATTTAAAAACCGGTCTTAAAATAATGACTTTTTGGTCATATTAATAACCGATCTTAAAAATAAAGGGAATTTTTAATTCATTTAATTACACTTTGCTTTTGAGATTGGTTGTTTAGAAAACCGGTCTAAATAATATTTTTAAGACCGGTTATGTAAATAACCGGTCTAAAACGTTTCTGTTAATTATAAAATTGCCACCGTGTGTTTCTTTTAGACCTTATCTGCAATAACCGATCTAAATGATGTGGTCTAAAAAGGTCAGTTTGCACTAGTGTGCTGCCAAAATTAACCCTAATCATGTTCAATAGGTATTTAAAGGGGTTAATTGTATTATTAGAAGAGAAAGGAAGGAGTTTGATTGAATGGAATCATGAAACATAAATTTTCCCAAATATTTCCAAATTTTTATCCAGACCTATTTTGGGTGTGTTTAGGCTGCAATTTCATAGATTTGATGATTCCATTGTGTTCTACACAAAATATTGTGTAGAAATAAGACCGGAGAGGAAGCGCAGGGCTGAAATGGAGCAGTCGCGGCTGTGGAAGGACTGAGAGGGATACGAAATGAACGCCAGCTAGTTTTGAATACCGCAATTTTAAGACCGGTTATTTCATTAACCGATCTTAAAAGTTATCTAATTAAGATCAGTTATCAAATAACCAGTCTTAAAGATCTTAACTTTAAGACCAGTTATTTAAATAACAGGTCTAAAAAAATTCATTTTAAGACTGATTATCAGTACAACAGGTCTTAAAACGCCGTGGATTTTTTATTTGCATTTTAATCAAATATTTAAGACCGGTTATTTAAAAACCGGTCTTAAAACAATGACTTTTTGGTCATATTAATAACCGGTCTTAAAAATAAAGGGAATTTTTAATTCATTTAAGTACACTTTGCTTTTGAGATCGGTTGTTTAAAAACCGGTCTAAATAATATTTTTAAGACCGGTTATTAAATAACCGGTCTAAAATGTTTCTGTTAATTACAAAATTGCCACTGTGTGTTTCTTTTAGACCTTATATGCAATAACCGGTTTAAATGATGTGGTCTAAACAGGCTATTTTGCACTAGTGTGCTACCAAAATAAACCCTAATCATGTTCAATACGTATTTAAAGGGGTTAATTATATGTTTAGAAGAGAAAGCAAGGAGTTTGATTGAATGGAATCATGAAACACAAATTTTCCGAAATATTTCCAAATTTTTGTCGAAACCTATTTTGGGTGTGTTTAGGCTGGAATTTCATAGATTTGATGATTCCATTGTGTTCTACACAAAAAATTGTGTACTCTGGCTATAAATTATGGATCACTAGAATGAAACATTGAAAATTGGAATGTAAACTGTGATACCTTATTTCCTATGACCTCGAATGAGTATACCATAAATGAGTCATTACTCATTCATGTACAATTCCAAATTCATAGTATTGGTTAACTTAGCCTAATAGTGTTAAATTACCAAAATGCCCCTAAAGACCCAATCTCACTATACTTTACCAAATTTATGACTTGACCCAATCCTAACACAATTTCACGTGTATAATCCATTTTTAACTTCCAATTGGTCAAAATCAGGCCCAAATGATGAAAACACCCTTGACAACCCTTATTTAAGGCTTTTAAGAGTAATTTGGTCATTTCACATTCTATGGCTTTTCTCACTTTATCATCAACATAGACCCTACACAAATTTTCCTCCTAAATCCAATGGAAGCATTAAAATTATCAAATTCCTACTCCTTTATCACATCTAACACTGGTAAATCCAATAGGATCCCTAGAAAAGTTGTGTCGGTTGCTCTTTTCTTTTACCTAATCTCCTCCTTTCTACTTATAATCACACTATTATCTATTTAGACATTCATTTGACTTGATTTGGAGAACCTTGAACATTAAGGTCTCTTATGTTTCTTAAGCTAACTATTAACAAAACAACCAAAACCAAGTAAAGAACAACTCAAATAGCATCAATCAAGCAAGAGGAACAAGTTTGGAACATTAACTCTTGATTTCTAGCACTTTCTCTCTCCTCAACATTTTTAGCTCTCTTCCCACAACTATTGATTTCTCTTGAAAACCATATATTCAAAGGAGAAGAGATGAGTAGAAGAGGTTATGGAGGGATTAGGAAGCTTAAGACATAGGGTAATAACTTCCTTACCTTAATCCTTAAAGAACCCTAGCTCCCTTGTATGCTTCACCGTCTCAGCTCTTACTCTCACTCTTTCAGTCTGTTTTGGCATGAGAATGAAGCTAAAGAGATGAAGGAAAGATAATATATTAGGATTAGCTAATTACTTTGACAAGTGGCAACTTCCAATTGGTCCAAAAATGCCATTTTGTCTATTTATTTCATTTCCCTTCATACTCCTCTTAATCAACTGAATTTACATGAGAAATAAGGGAGTATATATTAATTTTGCACTATTTCATTGCCATCATGCAATATGTTGACTTTTATCCTTTAACTTTTGACTATTTGACCTTTCTTGATAATAATTCACCAAAATAGGTTTATTAATTATCAACTAGTCATTTCTCTCTTTTTTAATTCCCATTTAACTGAAATTATTGGTAATATTAGGAAAAAAATAATTATTTCTCACTTTATGGAAAAATTACCATTTTGCCCCTACATTATACGATTTACCCTAATAAATCATTTCTCGCTCATTTCCATTGGTTTAACAACATTTTGACACTTAAATAAATCTATCATTTATGTCATTAAATTCTCAAATTTTGGTTACAATAGTAAGCCTTTAAGCAGCATTAATTGCCTCTTTGTATCCTTGTTTGGCCGAATTATATGTAACTGGCGATTGCCATTTTTGTAAGTTCAGACTTATCACAATTCACCATTTTATTCCACTAAATATCACGAATATACATGTAGGGAATATTGGTGAAAAGTATGGTATTACATAAACTGTGCTGCCAGTATGATTTTCTGTGTGGTAGAATTATTGTAATTTGTTTTTGAATAGGAAAAAGATGTCCAATGAATGTAAAATTGTCTATAATAAGAGTATACATATCAAGCTTTAATTTGAAAGGTCATAAAGGACATTTGGACTTGTACACTAAGAGTTATGTATTTTTGAAGTCAACAAGTAAAACTAGCAAGTTTATGTCGCAGTGTACAATAAATGATAATTCTGGAATGCTATGTGTCCACTAAGGACAATATCTTTCCTCAAAAATAGACTTAATAAGGGTTATATAACCTTTGGAACCATTGCAGTTGCACATATGTAAATAAAGATATGAATTTTCAAAGTTTGATAAAAATTCTGCCAACTTTTAATCAATGTGCGAAATTAAAAAAAGGTAATGGAAAAATGTAATTGCCTTGAACTCTAAAGGTAATGATAACCAACTATATGATTTTAGAATAGGAATATGAATGAGTAATAACTCATTTATTATAAATTTAGAATTTTAGGATTTGTGACGGCAAATAGTATACCGATAGCTCGACACTTGAAAGGGATTTCAAGTGGTAACTTTATATCTCATAAACTATGTGATTTTTTTATATATTTGCATATACCATATTCTATAACAGGAACAGTGCATGGACACAATATCTAGCTGAGGTGCGGGAAAAGCATAAGTACCGTCCGATGGGAAAAGCATAAGTACCAACCGGCCTAGTAACACCTGGCTATGATATACATAGGATGAATAACACCTAGTTGTGGTATGGGACCCAGCTAAGGTGACAGACAAGTAAAGGACCAAACATTCATTTGGCCCTGAACAGTGTGCACAAACATGTTACAATATGAATTTTCTGTTACACTATATGGTGCATAGCATGTTTACTTATCGCATTTTATATGATTGATTATGTGTTACTATTGGGATTCATATGAATCTCATCCGTTTCCACAAACAAACATTTATCCAACTAAAGAAAGAGGCTCTAAGGGCAAAGATGTAATTACCGATAACTGAGGGTTCTGGTCCAGTTTAAGCGGTGCTGTTGGTTATTTATAGGCTTTTTATTATTTTTTAAGACTATAAATATTATGTACATGACCCTATGGGGATTCTTATAGTATAATCATGTACTTATTATCAGTATATTTATGTTATTTTTGGGGGCTCACTAAACTGTGCGTTGTTATTATGATAAATGTCCAAATAAATAAGGGGTTTGACAGGCGGTATGCTGAAAATAGAGAAGAGGACTACATGAGAGAAGTACATTTATGGAACAAAGATATGGATGTGTCTATTGTGTTCATATATATGGTTTATGTACTAAAGGAGACACTTTGGTAACCCTATATGGCTACACTGTTTGTATATATTTATTTTATGAATGAACTAAGAGTGGGCAAAGAACTGAGATAAGAGTCACTCTGATAGAAACAAAATGAATGGTAATCCCTTAAAAAGAAATTAATAAGGTAAGTTTTGGTTTAGGAATGCTAATTATTGATATTCCTAATCCAGAACAAATGAATTAACGCTTTCGTATTTGTAATAAAAAGGTATGTAAGATAGGTCTTATATTTTTGGTATTAGAGCAATCATTCTAGCAAAGGAATTGTCTGTTCAAAGATAAAGGTCCAGTCAGAGCAAAAGATTTTGACTCTTGGAAACATTTTCTGCTCATATAAATAGTATAGTGACTCTCTATTAGTGCTATTATAACTGGGAGTTACGGATAGCAGAGACAACCAGAAAGTTAGACTACCCTTGTTTGTTAACCAGCCTGCAGAAGGAAGCGGTAAAGGTATCGGTACCTAAGTGATGGTATCAATGGTATTAGTATAGTCAGAGGTGGGACCAATACCTAGTTGGTCTTATCGGCGGTACCAGCAGACATTGTAATGATACTAGTACTCTTAACAGTGGTATCAGGATGGTACTAATAGTGTCAGAGAGTAGTGGTATCAGTACACTCAGAGGTAATATCAGTACCTAGTTGGTAGTGTCAGTGGTACCAGTGCATACAGTAATGATACTAATACTTGTAATAGTGGTATTAGGATGGTAGCTGTAGTATCAGAGTAGCACCAGTGATATCAAAGTGGTACCAGCGATATTAGAGAGTAGTTATATCAGCATACGTGAAGAGTGTGCCAGTATCCAATGCACTTGATAGTGGTATTGATACACGTAATGGTGGTATCAAAACATGAGCAATTCTGATAATAGTATTAGAATTGATATTGTGCACGATAAACAAGAACAAGGGTAGGCAATTGTATGACACGAGCCTATGGTTTATGATATTAAAGGTTGAGGATATGTTTAAATCAGATCAAAGATGAAATAGCGCTTAGGTAAAAATGTGAATCAGGTTGCACTATGGCTTTGATACATGATGAAAGTTTGAACCTTGTGGATGATGTTTAACCTTCAGTAATGTTTTGAGGGTAATACCCGAATAACATGAAGGTTAGAATAACCAGTATTGATCTTGATTCTTAGCATGCCTATTAGGTGTAATATCAAGAATTTTGGGATTAAAGGCTTGAGGATAAGCCTGAATCAAGTGGACTGCTAACTCCAATTTAGCAAGAGTCCCAGGAATGCAAGAGAAACAAGATGAATAATAAAACCGTACTCAGAATATAATTTGGATTTTGGTGTAAATTAGTCAAAAGAAAATACCCGATTCATTTAGGATGTGTCAAGATGACATAGAACCTGACTCAGATTCAAAGGAAAAGGGAAATGGTGTCTAGAAAGAATAGATTTGAATTTCAAAAGTTGGAATAATGGCGTCAGTGTGTGTTCTATGCAGGGAAGATTATTTGCATGATGTTTTTAAATAGGAAAATGATGTACAAAAATTTTGAAACTTTCTAGTCTAAAAGTAGACATTCCAAGCTTTAATTTGATATATCAATTGTCAGATTTGGATGTGAATGTTGGAAGTTTTATGTTTTTAAAGTTTGGTCAGGAAAAACTGGTGAATTCTGGAGTAGTGATTAATAAAGTGATATACTGTATTAATATGTGTCTATAAGTATAATGGTTATATTTTTCTCTACAACTAGACTAATTAGGGGTTATATAGCCTTTAGAATTATCATAATTGGACATCTGTACAATTAGTTATGAATTTTCAAATATTGAAGAAAATTCTAGCAAATTTGAGTATATGTGTGAAAATGGAAAAAATGTAAGGGAAAAAAGGTAAATTGACAATAAAGCAAGAAGCCATTTATTTTTCCCTTTAATTGGGATAACTTTCGGTTAAAAAGGGGAGTAAGAAGAGAAATTAGTGTGTGAGATGAATATGCCAAAAGCTAGAGCAATTTTGGCCAAGCAAATTGTAGTTGAAAAGTCAAAAATTGCAACTTGGAAATTATGGACCAATAGCAAGCCAACTTGGAGCAAAGAAATCAACATAATTTCCATCCCTTTTAAAGTCCAAAATCTTGGTTAAAATAGAGAAGAGGAGAGGGAAAATAAAGTCAACATAATTACTATTGGAATTTACCACCATGGTAACTAATTTGGCTTATGCACGAAGGGTGAATTTATGGCCACATGTTTTGCTTTCTCTTGGCCATTTTTGGCCAATCCTTTTAGTGTAAAAGGAAAGAGAAAATCAGAACATATTCCTTCCTCTATCATGTACCCAATTCGGCCAAGAAGCTTGAAAGAAGGAAAAAGAAGATAAGAACAAGGTAAGAGCTTATAGCTCAATTTTCACCTTCCAAACCACCTCTGTTGCTCTTGAGGTCTTCATAAATGTTGTTCCTCTCATTAAGAGCTTTATTTCCATAGTTTTAGTTTCTTAAAATGAGGTGTTTTGTGTTGTCTACAAAATACTAAAGTTGGAGAAATCAAGAACAAGCCCTATAAAGTGAAAGAGGTAAGCTTAAGCTTCAATTTGATGTATATATTGTGTTAGTTGGTGGATTTTTATGGCTTTTCTCTTGCTGCCTTATTTTCATTCATTTAGGGTTTTTAGGGTTTCATGATTTTAGAATGTGATTTTACCAAATTTGAGGTTTCCAATGGATTCCTTTGGCAAAATTGTGTGGGGTTATGGTGTTGATATGATTTTAGAAGGGTTGGAATGAAAACTCTAAATTTGAAATTGAACATAGTGCTGCCAGATTTATGTTTCTGGGAAGCAGTTCTCTTTGTGGCATGTTTTTGAGTGAACAAATGTTATCCAATGGTCATGAAAATTTCTATAGTAATAGTAGATATGATAGACTTTAATTTGATATATAGTATGTACTATTTGGATTAGTACACTAGGAGTTATGAGTGTTTGAAGTTGGACCTTTAAAGCTAGAATGATTTTCTGGTGGTATGGGGATAATTAAAAATTGGGAATGGTTCGTGGACATGTGGTAGTGGGAAGCATTTTTCCCTTAAAATATACTTAATAATTTATACATATAATTTGGAACCATCTTAATTGGATATTCCTAGACTAAGATATGAATTTTCAAAATTTGTTGAAAATTCAGTCAGCTTTTGGGATAACATACGAATTTAACAAATTAAAGGCCAAGTGTAATAAAGTTGAATTACAAGGCTAGAGATAAGCACTTGAGGCTAGTGTAGCCACCTTGGCTATTTAATTATCATGACTCTAATGATGTAATTATATATCTAGGCTCATGAGATGACATGGAAGAGGAAATGGAAGGTTTCCCGAGCAACTCCAATGGTTGGAAGAAAAGGTACAAGAGGAGGACACAAATCTAAGAGGTAGTGAACTCACCCTACTTGCATGTATTCGATATTTATACTTGTGTAGTTATATATGTGATTGTTTTACTTGCTTGTGTAGAGCATATTTGAATGATGAAGCTCTGCTTCTGTTTATGTCATGGCCATGAGTATGTTACATGAAACATTGAGCATACAGAAATTTCATTATGTGGCATGCATCTAGTTAAAGCTAACATGTCATACACTTAGCGTATATCATGCATGATTATGGTAATTGTTTACTACTGAGATTCCTACAAATCTCACCCTCTCCAACTAACCATTTAGACAGGTAGACACAGGTGAAATGCTGGAAGTTGTTTAAGAAAAGAATGCGATGGTGGGCCAAAGATTTAAGGGTCCAGAACTGTATATTTATTAGATTTAGTAACTTTGGTAGTCTTTTATGGCTATAAAGATGTGTGTGTAATAAATGAACTAAGTTTGAGCAGAGAATCGCCCTAATTGAATTAAAGAGAAAAGATAAGAATTGATGAGTAATAACAAAGTTACGAACCACTAGAATACACTTTCGCAAAATTTTAAAATTTTTAGAAAACCCACTCAACTACAAGTTCGAATCCTATTTTAAGGTTGGGATTTAAAAAAGCGTTATAAAAGAATATCGCTTAGTCGTTCAAATTCGCTGCGTAAAACTCATCAAAACAAGTGTAAATGTAAGGTGTTACATTGGATATAATTGAGAAAAGTGATTTTTGATCTGTGTGATGTTGAGGTTCTAGACTTAGTAGTGAACCTAATAGTTGGATGTCTACGCAACATCTAGAGAAGGGTTACCAAGTGAACTGTAACCTATGAATCAATTATTAAGTTCTGATTCATTAAGAATTTAAGATGACCCAGAGCGGGTTAAGGTATTGAGCATGAATGCCCAAATGATATAGAAAAGATTTGGGAGCAGAATAGTTAACTATTATGGCTTTGAGCCTAATAGTTAAAATGCTTATGTAAGATGAGTTAGGTTAGAGGAAAAAGTATGATGCCTGTCTGTATATGATTCCCTGGTAGATTTGATCTTCCTGGCCTTCCACAAACCTGAGGTGATCCTAGGAATTGATTAATTGGCGGAAGTCAAGGTATTGTTAGAAGCTGTAATAATGACTATTGGATTTCCTTGTTAGAGCAAGCTTTTCACCCAAGAGGGGGGTGAATTGGGTGATTACAAAATAATCGAGAGCTTAAATTCAATTTATAAAACTTAAAGCACAGTTAATGAAAGGAAGAGATATCACCGAGATTCACACAGAGATTTATACTGGTCCGGTCTCAACCACTTGACCTACGTCCAGTCCTCAGAAATCCTTCTGAGCCTTTCACTATATCTTCCAAGATTCAGTGGGTTCTTGCCACCACAGTACAAACAGCAAGTTCCTCTAGACACTCGCTCCCCCTTACACAAGGTAATCTCAAATCCCTACTTAAGGTTCCACAACCTTAAGTTAACACTATTGAAAATGATTCAGTATGACTGACAAATCTCTCTCATAGAGTATGTAGATAAGAGCTGAAGCACAGATGATGAAGTGAAGCTTTTTGAGAAGATATTACTTATAGAGTATTCAGGCGTTTCTCTTCGTTGTTGTATTTTTCGAATGGCTAGACATATATAATAGAAACTTTGAAGACCGTTGTAAATTTGTCCGTTGATTCAAAGATGCTTCTGACAAATGTAACAACATTTGTCTTCCGTTACTTCTGAAGTTCTGCTGCTACCATTAATAGTTGTCGTTTGAGTGGAGTGTTCAGTTACATGTCAAGTGCATGATAGTGGAGTACAGCTGTAACACACTTATGAATATAACCGTTAAGAAATATTTGTATCTCAACAGATTAATATGGATCAATGGAAGTGTTTTATAAAAGAAACAGTAATAAGACCATCGAGAGTGATCTTGTTTTCGCAACTGAGTAGTAAAATGATATACCATATGATTTTGATAGCAATTTGGAGAAATAAGTAATAATAGAATTTTACTAGCAAAATCAGTTGTTGTTTATGAAGGTAATAGCAAATGGATCATAGTGTATATAGGAGAGTGTATACTGGATCAATAAAACATTATATGAGAAAATGCAATATCACTGGAAGTGAATATAATGTCATTGGGAGTGATTTTGAAAACGTTGAAAACTTCTAACAGTAATTGCTGGTTCACTGGAAGTGATATTGAAATTTCCATATTTCACTCGAGTAAATTTGGAATCACTGGAAGTGATTTTGTAAATAGTGATTTCTTCTTGGAGTGATTTCCAATTCACTGGAAGTGATTTACAACTTTTCAAATATCACTCGAGAGATTCAAGATCACTGGAAGTGATTTGGTAAACAGTGAAATATTCTTGCAGTGATTTTGAATCCACTGGAAGTGATTTGCAACTTTTCAAACTTCACTCGAGTGATTAAAGATCACTGGAAGTGATTTGGTAAACAGTGAAATATTCTTGTAGTGATTTTGAATCCACTGGAAGTGATTTGCAACTTTTCAAACTTCACTCGAGTGATTCAAGATCACTGGAAGTGATTTAGCAAACAGTGAAATATTCTTGCAGTGATTTTGAATTCACTGGGAGTGATTTAGCAAAAATGCAACATCACTCGAGTGATTCAGGATCACTGGAAGTGATTTGAAAACTTTGGCGGATTACTCGAGTGATCTGAGCTCCACTGGAAGTAATTTGAAAAACAGTGATTTTTTCTTGAAGTGAATTTTCAATCACTAGAAGTGATTTGCCACATTACTCGAGTGATTCAGAATCACTGGAAGTGATTTGGCGCATCACTCGAGTGATTCACAATCAGTGGAAGTGATTTTCAAAACAGTTAATTTTTCTTGCAGTGATTTATCGATCACTGAAAGTGATTATGTGGATCACTCGAGTGATTCCACATATCACTCGAGTGATCTGTCATTTTTCCCAATCACTCGAGTGATTTCAGCGATCACTCGAGTGATCTTGAATATCACTCGAGTGATTAACAAAATCACTCGAGTGATCTTGCACAGATCACCAGAATTACTTCCTTTGCTGATAATTAATCCATGAGCTTCCAAAACATGATTTGTTATCATCAAAACATGAAATCTAACATTCTCCCCCTTTTTGATGATGACAAAACATATTATATGATCAAGTTCAAAATTGATTTTTCTAGCAAACTTTACTTGATCTTTTTCAAAAATTCTGCAATAATTTTGATTAGCAATAACTAAGAGGAGTTTGTTTAAAAGATTAAGAGTTTTTGACCTCTTTAGAAAGTAAAATATGTTAGTTTAAAGTTCAAAAACCATTGTAAGCAGAAATTAAACATGCACATATGAAGTAACTTCTTGCTTTTCTTGAAATCATTTTGGCAGCTGCAATACATTAAGATTTTCATGAGATCATGTTGGCTACTGCAATCATAAAGACAGATGCATTAATATTTTCATGAGATTATATCATAAACACATATTCCCATTAGATTAGAGTTAAGTACATGTCAGTTCTGAAAAGCATATTCAGATTACACAAGCTACACAATTTCATGACAAGTACTTGGAACTACAAAATAAAATACATATGAACCAAAAGAAAATACATATGATCATATCAGTTCTTCTCCCCCTTTTTGGCATCATCTAAAGGAGAGGTAGACGGTGTAGATGCCTGAGTAGATGCAGAAGTAAAGAAGGAGGGAGGTGGAACATATGGAATAATTGAAAGCTGTGCAGGAGACTGGAAGGAAAAAGTGGTAGAAGATGGCTCAAGAGGAGTGGTGGAAGTGGAGTGAGTAGGTCCTATAACCTCTGTGGTGGCTTCCTCAGCTACAATTTCCTCAGTATGAGAACTAGAAGCAGTGTGATGTGAGGAAGATGATGGAGTCTGGAGAATGGGATCAGTGTGTGGAATATCACCAGCAGGAATAGGGTCAGAGATAAAGGTTGTGGGAGGTGCAGGAGGAGTGTCTGAAGGAATAATGGGAGGAATGATGGGAGGATCAGAAAGTGAAATATCTGGAACTGAAGAGTCTGATGGAGGAGGTTGTGAGGTGGTAGGTGGTAAGTCAGGGAAGGGGATATGAAGGTGAGTCCTGAGAGCATCCTCAATCCTCTGAATTCTCTATGTCTGCTCTGTCTAGCGCTCAAACAGAAGGTTGAAGTTATGATTCACTGCTGCCACTAAGACTGTAACTTGATTATTGACTTGATCAATTAGTTGAGCGTTAGACTTCTTCAACTGAGTGACTGCAGACTGGATGGCCTCCTGGATATATGTCTGAAGAGCAGCCTGAGTAAAAGAAGGACCATGAGAGACTGCTCTGGAGGACTGAGCCTCATCCATCTTGGAGGGTGAAGGATCCATCCTCTGAGGATCTCTCTGGCTTGCCTCAGGAGGTGGTGAATGGTGTCTCTGAGGCTGTGAAGATGCTCCAGCTGGAATAGTAATTCCCATCCGAGTGAGGTGAATTTTCCCAAACTTAGGAATCCTCACAATGTCTCCCTCAGGTGTCCAATGCCAAATATTGTGCATGGAAAGAATGTAAGACACAAGCTGAGGATAGGGAATAGTAGTAGACCTGGAGGAGTGAAACCTGAACCTCTTCATTTCTTGAAAAATGAGACCTTTTGGACCAGCGTGTCCTTAGGCAGTCAGACCTAACGGCCGGAGGCCCGAGGCAGTAAGTCTCGTAATGCCTCTGGCATAGGGGTGATTCCCTATGCAGTAAGACCTCATGAGCATTCAAAATTTGCAAGGTGGTCGCTCGAGGCCTATTGCGCGGGTGGACGCCCAGGCCATAGAGATTCCTATTTTGCATGAGCAGTCATCCGGGGCCTATTGCGTGAGTAGACGCATTGCGCGGGTGGACACTCGGGGCCATGGAACTCATGTGATGCACAAGTGGAATCCCGGGGCCTATTGCGCGGGTGAACACTTGGGGCCGAATGCTCATGTGATTATTGTTGTGATGATGGTTTGTTTAGCATGCTTCGCGAACATTGCATAAGAGTATGAATAAGATGAGTAGCAAGAGATGGAGCCTGAAATGAGAAGTTGGTCGGATATCCCGTGCGACTGCAGCGTAAGCCGAGCACCATTGTAGTGGGCCTAGTGGATAGTTCGTTACACAAAAAGTTAAACCCCATGGAGGGGTGGAAGTTGGTCGGATGTCTCGTGCGACTACAGCGTGAGCCGAGCGCCATTGTAGTGGGCCTAGTGGGGCAGTCCGTTACACAAAACGTTAAACCCCATGGAGGGGTGGAAGTTGGTCGGATGTCCCGTACGACTGCAACGTGAGCCGAGCGCCATTATAGTGGGCCTAGTGGGGCAGTCCGTTACATAAAAATGATACCAGGGTTTGTCGAGCGCTACTTTAGTGACAAATGTCACGTGCTCGATACCTTAAGAGGTCTCCTTTGAGGCACAATGGGAATGATTATCCCATAAGCTTGCCACACTCAGACCTGGTGAGCCAGGGGGTGTGGGCCAGACTCCCGTGCGGCTGCAGGGGGCGCCCAATGAGGGTAGCTCTGCAGTGGGCCTAATGGGAAGGCTGTATTCAGCAAGGATGATTGACGGTATTACCTAAGGCCATAAGACCTAGTGGGATAGTGAATACTTAGACTGGAAAAATGTGAGATATGATTAAGAATGAAGCCGAGTAGAGGCTTGAGGCAATAAGACCCGAGATGCAAGTTTGCATTAGACAAATGTTCAGGGGCCATAAGACCTATATGTCTAAGTGCTATGGTTGTTACCGAGCACGGTGACATGGATCAATGTGTCCAGAAAAATATGTTGAGATTGATAAAGTATATAGATTGTACTAGATTGTAGCAGAGGCAATAAGCCTAAGATGCCTCTGACATAGAGGGTGAATCCCTAGGCTGTAAAGCCAGAATATCTAGTGTCTTGGAAGTTGAGAAAGCCATAAGGCTTGATGTGCATACAGTATGATATGGGTGAATCTCAAAGGGGCCGTAAAGCCTAGCATGCATACAAGATGATTCGGGATAGCCCAGAAAGGGCAGTGAGGCCTAAGAAACTAAACGCTGTGAGGTTGGACTAATGAGTCCTGTGTGAGTGCTACATACTGGGTACAAAATGAATGGAAGTACTATATAGTGAGTACATAATGAAAGAATTAGAATGGGAGAAAAATAGACTAAATCTCTAACGATGGTTCTCCAAGGTACAGGTAGTACCATTTGATGTCAAAATTTTGAGGACGAAATTTATTAAACGGAAGGAGAACTGTAATATCCCGAATTTTGAGACTAGAGTCATAAGATTAAGCCTGGATTAAGTGGACTGCTAGACCCTGGTTTAGTAAATGTCCCTATGAGGTATGTTTAAATTCCCTAAAATTCCTTTATATCATTGGATATTAAAATGAATTATTGGTGAGTTAAAGAGTTCAGGGAATAACAAAACAAACTGATTGGAAGTCACACATAATATAGTAAAATGGAACATAAAGTAATTTTGCTACCGGTGAAATTCCCGGTATGGCAGTGATGATTGTGTGACATGTTTTGATGGGTAAATGATGGTGAAAAGTTATGAAACTTTCCAGAATAAAATTAGACTTATCAAGATTCAATTTGATAGGTCATATAACTCATTTGGAGTTGTACACAAAGAGAAATCAATTTTTGAAGTTAGCCCAGAGAAATTAATTATTTTCTGGGGCAGCATCCAAAGATTAAAATTTTGGAAATAGTGAGCTTCTAATTGGGAAATTTTTATATTTTTTCTTAACGCTAGACTCAATAAGGGTCGCATAGCCTTTAGAACCACTCTAATTGGACATTTGTACAATTAGATATGAATTTTCAAAGTTAATGAAAATTCTGCAGAATTTGGTATTTTGTGCGAAAATTTATTATTTGGGCCAATGAGCTTGTGACACGTGGCAGATGAAATATCTTATTCATATATCCATTAAATCATCATCTTCCTCCTCATTTTCACAGAGAAAAGAGCCAGAAGAGAGAGGGAGAGAGTGATCGGATGAAATGGAGAGACGAGAGAGAAAATTCTTTCCTTCGAAACACTGCCGAAACGGCATCCTCTCTCAAAGTACCCTTCAGGAAACTTCCTCTACTCATCGAGATCTTCATTCCTACGGTTTTAGATTTTCATTTGGAGATGCTTGGCGCCATCTCACCAGCCGGGGTGTTGCCAGAATTCCAAACCATTTGTGGAAACGGGTAGAGGTAACCGTAAGCTTCCTTTTTAACCGATTGATTTGTTGTTTGGATGAGTAAATTGGAACTAGGGTACTGTTCATGGCTGGTTTAAAAGATGTTTTAATGGCTAAATGATGTCCAACGAGTGTTTAAATAGCTAATCACATGATTAGGAATAGCAAGGAAGTGATTAGGTAAGAGAGAACGAAGAAACAACAAACTTTTTCGGAGAATGTGATTTTCTGCCCTGTACTGTGACATAGAGAAAGAGTAGAAATTTGATAATTTTGATGCTTCCAATGGCTTTAGGAGGAAAAATTGTGTAGATATACAAGTGGTCATGATTTTTGGACGCTTGTATATGAATTGAGAATTTTTGGAAGTTGAAGAGTAAATGCTGTGAATTTCGTTTTCTGGAGGCAGTGTCATTTTAACGAGTTTTTGAGTAACCAAATGTTATCCAATGACCATCAAACTTTCCAGTCTAAAATTATACACAAAGAACTTTAATTTTATAGGTCATAATGGTTAATTGGACAAGTATGCTATGAGATATGAATTGTTGAAGATATGCCATGTTTTCTGGAAAGAAGCTGAAACAGTGATGTTGTGCGAAATATTTCATAGGGAAAACCTTATCCAAAATTTCTAACACTTTTCAGAGTTAAATTAGAGATATATAGATTTAATTGAATGGGTATTTTGTAATTTTTGGACAAGTATATTGGGAGATATGCATTTTTTAATGTCTGCCCTGTTTTCTGGAAGAACATCTGAAACAATTGGTGTTTAGAAAAATTCTGGGAATGTTGTAGTGGTTTAGTTTAAAATAGAGTATTTTTATATAAAACTACACTTAAATGGCTTCAAATAAAGCTTTGAACCACCTCAATTGGAGTTCTATAGAATTAATTATGAGTTTTCAAAGTTTGGTCAAAAATGCTGGTAGATTGAGTACCATGCGAATTTGAGTAAGAAATTGGTCAAATATAATTGGAATGAACTCCAAGGGTGAAAGTAAGCATATAGGGCTAATATGGGCCATTGGGTATTTAAATTTCATGGCTCTAATGATGTTATCACTTGCATAGGGCCATGAAGTGATAAAGAATGAGCAATGGTTGGCGGATCAATGGACAAGAAGAGAATGACATAAAGTCTACTAGGTAGTGAACTTACCTTTTCTGCATGTATGTGATATGTATGTCTTGTATTGATTATGTGACTGCTTTGCCTATTTGTGTGGAACATGTATTATTGGATGAAGCTCTGTTATATTTGTGTAATGGCCATATGTATGTCATAACATCGAGCATGCAGTATGTCATTATGTTGGCATGAAATAGTGTAGGCAAGCATGTCATGCATTCATATATATCTGGCATGCATAGTAGTAATGTTTGCTACTAAGATTCTCTCGAATCTCACTCCTCCCAAACAACCATTCAAACAGGTGAGCATTGGGAACGTGCTGAGATCAGAAAAGAGGTATGCACGAAAAGGAATGTTGCTGGTTGTTTGAAGGTCTGTAAATATTGTGTAAACCCCTGGTAGGGAAAATTTTGTATTATAATCAAGCAATATTGTATTAATATTATCTGTATATTCATGTTATTCCTGTGTGCCCACTAAACTATGCATTGCTACTCTGAGTAAGATCAGTAATAAGGGATATATGAGGCGGGTCGTTACAAGGAGGACTCAAAGACAAGAGGTAGTGAACTTACCCTAGTTGTGTGTACTCAATATGTATGAATGTGTATTGATTTATATGATTGCTTTACTTGATTATGATGTCATGGCTATGAGTACAGTATGTGAAGCATTGAGCACGCAGAAATGTTATTATGTCGCATACATCTAGTTAAGGCTATCATGTCATGCACTTAGTGCATATCTTGCATGCATTATGGTATTGTTTACTAATGAGATTCCTCCAAATCTCACCTTCCCCCAACCAACTATTTAAACAGGTGGTATGCTGAAAAGAGAGAAGAGGACTATATGAGAGAAATGCAGTGGTGGAACAAAGACAGGAATGTGTCTACTATGTTTATATGTACTAGAGTAGACACTTTGGTAGCTCTGTATGGCTACACTGTTTGTATATAATCATGTTATAAATGAACTAAGAATAAGCAGAGAACTGAGCTAGGAGTAACTCTAATAGAAATAAATGAATGGTAACCCCTTGAAATGAAATTAATAAGGTAAGTTTGGGTTTGGGAATGCTAATTAATGATATTCCTAAGCCAGAACAAATGAATTAATGCATCCGTATTCATAATAAGGGGGTATGTAAGGCAGGTCTTATAGTAAGACACAGAGCTAGGTAAATTATTACCTTTGTTGATGATTTCTCATGTTATGATTATTACTTGATTTCACACAAGTCTAAAGATTGTTGTTTTAAACAATAAGTGAATGAAATTCGAGAATCAATTGGATAGGAATTTTAAAGTTCTTATGAACTGATTAAAGTTGTGAGTATCTATTTGATCAATTTCAATGAGCTTTATGAAAAGTAGATAATTAAATAGTTAATTTTCCCTAGCATTCCATCACCAAAAGGAATTTATAAAGGTATAATAAAATGCTATTAGACATGGTTAAACGTATTATGGTTCTTACTAACGCACCAAATTTGAGTGAGAGAATATTATCTAGTCCACTTTAAGTAGATTAGTACACATGCACACATCCTTGGTTTCATCAAATCATATGGACTTTAGTTTAACATGTACCCTATAAAGTAGTCACTGCCATGCCCTATGAATGTTAGACTAAATAAAAGTCAAATTTAAATTTTTATAGACCATAAGGGTCAATTAAAAATTCCCATATTGGTTGTAAGTGGGAGTTTATAAGGGTTACATTTTCAAGAGTGAAAATGATGATAAAATTGTGTTAAAAAATAATTGAAAGGTACCACATTTGTTGTTAATTAGTTTTCAAATAAAGGTGAAACTAATCATATTTCATCTCTTTGCAAGACACGAGGACAGGACAATATAGAACAGGTTGATAATCCTTAATTGTTTTTTAGAGTGAGAGCTTAGAATAGTCAATAAAGAGACTAAACAAAAATAAATATAAAATGCAAAAAGCTCACATGAAAAGGGATAACTGAGGAAAAATGTTCATAGTTATTCTAAAGGAGGATGATGAGTCACATTTTGTACTAGAGGCCATGTCAAAGGAGAATGGAAGAAAATAGTGGAAAAGGAAATGAATTCTTTGAGAAACAATCAAGTTGAGAATTAGTTGATCTACCACCAAGTCAAGATGGCTATTAAAAACTAGTGAGTTCTCTAGGTTTAAGCAAAAAGTAGGCGGATCAATTGGCATACACAAGACTTATGGTTATAGAGGGGTATGCATAATAGGAAGGCATTTTTCTCACTTATTGTGCATTTAAATCAGTTTTAATATGGCAATAGTTAACCATTTGAATTTAAATTTACATAACATATATGTAAAGCCTACACTTTGAGTGATGATTTAGATGAAGAAATCTATATGCAGTGACTATTAGATTTCGCTAAAAGTAGTATTGGAGTTTCACATAATGGTGACTTCATGTGTTTTTACAAATGTCCTTTTATAGATTTATGCAATAGTCCAGATAGTGATGCTTAATGCTTTGCAAGAGTGGTAACCTAATATGGTTTTTAAATGGTTGAAGAGAAATATTGATAAATGATTGAGATATTATTCTTTTAAGTTGATGATATACTATTGGTCATACATAGTTTGAATTTGGTAGTACCTATTAAAGAATGGTGCTAGTAAATTTTGAAAAATAAGTTCATGGGTAAAGTAGTTGGATTTGAGATTCAAAGATATAGCTTAAGAAGTCTCCTATTGTAATCCCCCTTAAATATGATGTATAATAGGTTTCAATATCATAGTTCTTTAGTTTACTATTTAATCTTGTGAATCCGATAGAATGATTCTAGTTCGTTACCATGTTAGGTAGTTACAAAATGAAAGTAATTAATGGGTTAATTTAAACTTTCAATATGCATAGCATACCTATCATCTAGTCATACAGCGCATTTAGCCATATATAACTATTCCACCATCTTAAGACCTATAAAAAAAATATACAGATAGTTAACAAAATAACTTTATCTCTTTCGCTCCTTCCTTTATGTGTTGCGCTTACCTCTTTGCCCTTTGTGCCACTTGTTATTGTTGTATGATGTATTTTCAAAAATGATGTGATTTAGGAGAATTTCAGTAGTAACATATATTCAATCATATAAAATGTAAATCAACACAACATGCAAGATAACCATTATAGCACAATGAGCATCAAATGAGCATATAGCACATTAACATGCAACATAACAAACACAAATCACATTACCACAGTGCTTGGTTATAAACACGGGTGTCTACCCGGTAATTACTTAGCTGCTTCGGGCATCCACCCGACATATTTTGCATGCTAAAGATACAAATTTACTTGATGGTAAAACACACATGTATAGCATCACATAATATATGAAAAAAAAGAGTTACTACCTGAATGCCTTTCAGATAACTTGTCCTTATTTATCACTCTTGGAGGCGACCTGGGCAAAGATCGAAGACTATAGTTAGAATTCACAAACGAATCTATTATTATACAATCCAAATTCTAAGTCTCTTACATTATGTCAAATAGGTAACAAATAAGGTTTACACTAGCCCCTATAATATGGCCTTTACCTTTTAGAACCCAATGTTCCATAAAGTGCCTTAAACATCTTAAATTCGCCAATTATCCAATCTGCCATATTTGACACCCAAATTTAAAAATCCATAACTTAATCTATAAAATTCAAAATTAGGTGGTTCCAATTCCTATGGTACTATATTTAAGTCCTATTTCAATGAAAAATATCACCCTATGCTAATTACAAGGGTAAAACCTCAAGAATCATCGACCAACATTTATGCCTCAAAATACATTCCAGTATTTATGTCTCAAATTCAACAGATTAGAACTTTCAATCTACCAATCTAATTTATGCATTCTATATATGAATCAAAATATTAAGATGTGTACTAATACCCTGTAAAATTTCAAAATCAATGGACACAATTTGTCCATCCAAAAACAAACTAAAAGAGACATAACTGGAATCTGGAATAATCTGGATTTGAACACTTTAAGCTTCAAAATCAGAATTTTATAACCAATCATCCAAAGATCATATCCACAAGCTATTCTTAAATAATTTCACCATAGAATTTAGTTTCAACATCAAATGTACTAAAATCCAACTATAGCCTTATGAACTAAGCCTGGCCGAAATCTCAACCTTATTGCCATAAGATGTGCTCTTGCAATTTGAATCTCAAAACATATTCTTAATCATCATAAAACATTATCTAACATCATATTCATCATCAAAATACCATTAAATCCCTAAATTTCCTCTCCTGGCCAAAACCCTAGAGGTTCTTCAACTTCTTATATATTCATCAAGACATCAAGACACTATACTCAAATTAAAGCTTATGATTATCTCTTTTCGATTTTATGACCGATCCATAATTTTGGCAGTACTTCCACCAAAAAGATGACAAAAAACACCTATTTTCACAAATATGAAACCATGTAAATGAAGCTTATGATGTGTAGAAGAAGATTTATGAAGGCTCCATTAGTTGAAAATGCAATTTCGGGCTTGAAATCAGCAAGAACGTAAAACTTTTCTCCTCTTTCTTTTTCTCTTGAATTTTTTAAATTTTCCCCTTAATTTATGAATCTTAGATGATATTTTAATATGGTAAAGAGGTGCTAGAACAATATTTTATTATATAAGTCACATGCTAAAAATCTAGTGTGCTAGGTGCTCTTTTCAGGAATTACAGGGTACCCGGTGCACCATTGTGTCAGCTACTCTTTCTTGACATTATAGGGTGCCTAAAACTGCTCTTGGAATTCATCCCCTCTCTCTCCCTCTCATGTTTGGCCAAATTCCTAGGTTAGGGAAGATAAATTCTAATGAAGTCATCCGGCTTATGATGCAGTGTTCAGGAAAATAGTATATGTGGCCGAATTGGGGACTGGTGAATTAGACTGGCTTTTCAACACATGTTTAATGTGTATCTATAAATATCAGCTTCTGATTGGCTAACCAGGGAAAAATGTCAAAAGCTGCTTTAATAAAGCTACTTTTTCATACCGGGATGCTTAGTTTTGAGACACGTATCTTGCTTTTGCCTGATTGATGCCATGTGTCCCCTGTGCCTCATGATTTCACCACTTACATGCCTGGGTATCCCAAAAAAATAACATCAAGCCAGTGTCTCTTAAAAAATGCAGGGTACCTACACCTGTTCTGAAAATGCATGTGTACTCACACACTGGCATATTTTATCCTACTAATTGATCACATATGTCTATGTTTTCAAGAATGTGCCAAATATGTGCCTGTGTGGCATAAGATGGCAACACATACCTCACAAGCTATCACATATAAGCCTATGTGTCTTGTGGCACATCGAGTGTACATAGAACCAATAACTTTCATCCGACCACACACACACACAGCCACTTCTTATTAAGCCAACTCAAAAGCTTCTTCATACATGTGGGACCCAAATGGCACTACACATGCTTCTGGGTGCCACCAAAATGATGCCAAGTATGCTAAAGTACCCATACACTGGCATCTTTTATCCAACTACTTATATGTAATGAGTCTCATGCAATTTGGAGACTCGTTCTCAACCTAGAGAGCTAAATCATATAGTCCCATAAAACTCATTTTATTGTTAGCACTCTTACCAAACTGGGCTTAGTAGTCTTCTTGACTTAGATTTATTCTCAAACTTCTAGGCACAAAATTTAGAATATTACACCTCTCTTTTACAAGAGAATTACATTAAGAAGATTCTTAATCGGTTTAAAATAAGTGAATGCAATCTCATAGATACCCCAGTAATTTTAGGAGTGAGTTTAAGTCTTGATAAATTTCCCTAACTGAACCAACTAATAAGATTATGGAAAAGAATATCCATATAGATACTATTAGTAGTGTGATGTGTACAATAATGTATACAAGACCAAATATATGCTCATAGTAGGGCTTGTAATTAGGTACTAGTTCAACCATCGTGATAGAAATTAGATGGCTTCAAAAGAGGGTCATGAGATACTTGTAGAGTACATTTATTATGAACGTTTAAAGTATGTGTTATGGTAGTAAAAGAAGCTATATGGTTGGTAATATTCATAGAACATGTAAGATTTGAAAGTGAGAATTCAAATCTAGTGTCAAAGTATTGTAAGTACATATAGCTATTGCCTAAACAAAAGAACATAAGTATAATAGATAGACTAAATGTAGCTATATGAGAGATGTTATAGCACATAAAAGTTGTTGTTGAACAACATATTTGTATGCAAAATCCCCTAACTAAGCCTAATGACTAATGACATGTATGCGAAACATGTTAAGTCCTTTGGCATACATATGGTATGAAGTAATGATACTTCATATTGCCTTCTAATATGTGTGTAAGTATACAATGTGTGGCGTGTCATATAGGTTAGTGAGGTCAGCTTTCTCACATGAACGATCGTCTTTGACATTCAGGAGGAGTGTGCAAAGATGAGACATTTATGTCTACCAATAAAGTAGTAAGAGTGTTGATATGGTGATAAGAAACACAAACTATGTCACCTCGACTTAAAGTGCAGTAAGTCAAGATGAGATCCTTGATTGTAAACATGGATTGAATCATGGAAATATGTTTCAAAGTCTGCTACTTTAGCATTTTGTCTTATGATCATGATTGATGCGATCTAAAGGTCTTATGTTAGAAAAGTAATTGATTCATATCAAAGTGATATATAGGCGAAAGGAAGATTATTACCTGATATATAGACACCTATAATGTGTCTGAGACCAGTCTCTTATGATATGATTTTGTAATTTCATAAGTGTGGACACTATGCATACAAGAAAAGCAATCTGAGTTTTATACTGACTCAAGAGGGATTGAATTGGCCATGAGAGAAGTGTATATTGGTAAATATAGGACATCCGGGCATTATATAAATATTGAGCTGCACTACAGGGTTGTCTTATGCTGATCTCTGTACAAAGGGATTTTTAGTATAAAGCACTCAAATGGAAATGTCATGCCCACATGGTCACGACAAAACACCTATTATGAAAGTAGTATGAGAAAGAGACTTGACCCATAGTATCTAATCTACCAAGTATGAGTGGGAGATGTTAGAATATACTAGTCTACCCTTAGTAGATTAGGGCCCAAACCCAATTCAAGAGGGGCTATCATGGAGAGACACCAGGTTCATAAAGGGAAATATCCCTTTATGATTTAATAGTTATGTTTATTCTCATGTACCCATACACTTAAGAGTTACATCTATTCCTATATGACTATATGTACACTATACATAGGACATGGGATAGATTGAGTAGATAATTTAATAACACACACAAAATATTGCTCTTCTCCTTTTAAGAGGTTCTCTCATAAGAATGTTCTCTTCCCTTACTCTCTATAGTGTATTTGCTATGTAACATGATCAAGATCCGCATCGATGCTCCAATTTCGTGTGGGCACTTTAGCGAGTCAATTGGATTCCAGGTACGCCCTAAATTCTTATGTAGACAATGCTTGCTATGAATGCTTTAAGAGCATTGGTACACTAGATCTTAAAATGCCCATTGTTTGATCATAGAAGAAAAGGGACTCCAGGTTATATCAATAAGGAAAGAATTGTTCCCTATGCATGGTGCTTCCTTTAGTAACTTCGATGTGTTACAGGTTGATCTCTCCTACTTCCTTAGTTTCTTTAATTTTAATTAAATTTTATGCATCAATAGCAATTATAGGGATGTTTCCAATGAACTGCAAGCATGCCCTATTATGATTATGGATCATTGATACATTAACTGATGTAACTCATTTTACTTTAATGACATTTTCTTTTAGTGAAAAAAAACACACACATACACATACCTGACCATTTCTTCTACTTCGTCTATGCTCTAGTCAATCCTCCTCTGGTTCATTGTTTCCCCTCTTTTGGGTAGAGAGAGAGAGTTAGTAAGGTTAAGAGAGAGAGAGGGAGGGAGGGAAAGAGGAAGAGAGGAAGAGAAGTGGAGCTTGTAGGCAAGTGATTTATCTTTGTTCTCTCATCATTTTCTCATTTTCTCTTAGAATCTTAGATTATTGGTGGTCAAAAATTTTAGGGTTTGTATGATTTCAAATCTTTGAATATTCCAATGTATTATATAGCTTATAATAGCAATAATACTGCTAGAATGATAATGGGTATGGTTTATTTTTACCTCAAATTCTGGACTTGGATATCTTAGTTCTTGCCAGTTATTATGTGTAATATCCCAAATTTTGGGACTAGAGGCATAAGATTAAACCTGGATTAAGTGGACTGCTAGACCCCGGGTTTAGCAAATGTCCCTATGAGGCATGTTTAAATTCCCCAAAATTTCTTTATATCATTGGATATTAAAGGAATTATATTGGTGAGTTAAAGAGCTTGGGGAATAACAAAATACGTGATTGGAAGTCCTACACAATATAGTAAAGTGGAACACAAAGTAATTTTGCTATCGGTGAAATTCCTGGTATGGCAGTGATGATTGTGTGACATGTTTTGATGGGTAAATGATGGTGAAAAATTATGAAACTTTCCAGAATTAAATTATACTTACCAAGATTTAATTTGATAGGTCATATAAGTTATTTGGAGTTTTACACAAAGAGAAATGAATTTTTGAAGTTAGCCCAACGAAATTAACTATTTTATGGGGCAGTATCCAAAGATTAAAATTCTGGGAAGATTGAGCTTCCAATTGGCAAAATTTTATATTTTTATTTAAAACTAGACTTAATGAGGGTCTCATAGCCTTTGGAATCACTCAAATTGGATATCTACACAATTAGATATGAATTTTCAAAGTTTAATGAAAATTCTGCCATATTGGATATTATATGCGAAAATTAGAATTTTGGACCAATGAGGGAGTGCCACGTGCCCAAGTCATCTGTTGATTCATTTAATCAGAAATTCTCCATCTTCTTCACCATTTCCTCACGCAAAATAACCAGAAGAGAGAGAGAGAAAGATTAGAATGAAAATGGAGAAAGAAGTGAGAGGAAATTCTTTTCTCCAAAACACTGCCGAAACGGCATCCTCTCTCAAAGTACCCTTCAGGAAACTTGCTCTACTCATCGAGATTTTCATTCCTACGATTTTCAATTTTTATTTGGAGGTGTTTGGTGTTGTCTCCCTTGTCGGGGTGTTGCCAGAATTCCGAACCGTTTGTGAAAACGGGTAGAGGCAAGCGTAAGCTTCCTTTTTAACTGATTGATTTGTTGTTTGGATGAGTTTTGGGAAGGTTGGGTACTGTTCATTCTGGTTTAAATTAGTTTTTTCCATGGCTAAATGATGTCCAAAGAGTGTTTAAATAGCTAATCACTTGATTAGGAGTAGCAAGGAAGTGATTAGGTAAGAGAAAACGAAGAAACAACAAACTTTTTCGGAGAATCTTAATTGCATGCCTGTTCTGTGACATGATGAAGCTGATGGAATTTGGCCATTTTTATGCTTCCATTAGCTTTAGAAGATGAAATTGTGTAGGTATGCAAGTGTTCATGATTTTTGGATGCATGTATATGAATTTGAGAATTTAAGAAGTAAGATTATACATAGTATTGATCTGCCCTGTCTGAAGCACTATTACTGTGCATGATTTTCCAAGGGCCAATTCTTATCAAACAATTCTGGAACTCTCCATTTTGAAAGTAGACACATAGACCTTTAATTTCATAGGTCATAATGGTTAATTGGACAAGTATGCTATGAGATAGGAATTGTTGAATATATGCCCTGCTTTCTGGAAAGAAGCTGAAACAGTGATGTTGTGCGAAATTTTTCATAGAGCAAACCTTATCCAAAATTTCTAAAAATTTTCAGAGTTAAATTAGAGACATATATCTTTAATTTAATGAGTATTTTGTAATTTTTGGACAACTATATTTTGAGATATGAATTTTTAAATATCTGCCCTGTTTTCTGGAAGAACATCTGAAACAATTGGTGTTTGAAAAAATTCTGGGAATGTTGTAGTGGTGTCGTTTAAAATCGAGTATTTTTATATAAAATTAAACTTAAATGGCTTCAAATAGAGCTTTGAACCACCTCAATTGGAGTTCTATATAATTAATTATGAGTTTTCAAAGTTTGGTCCAAAATGCTGGTAGATTGAGTACCATGCGAATTTGAGTAAGAAATTGGTCAAATATAATTGGAATGAACTCCAAGGGTGAAAGTAAGCCTATAGGGCTAATGTGGGCCATTGGGTATTTAAATTTCATGGCTCTAATGATGTTATCACTTGCCTAGGGCCATGAAGTGATAAAGAAGGAGCAATGGTTGGCGGATCAAGGGACAAAAAGAGAAGAATATAAGTCCTAGAGGTAGTGAACTTACCTTTTCTGCATGTATGTGATATGCATGTCTTGCATTGATTATGTGACTGCTTTGCCTATTTTTCTGGAACATGTACGATTGGTTGAAGCTCTGTTATATTTGTGCAATGGCCATATGTATGTCATAACATCGAGCATGCAGCATGTCATTATGTTGGCATGAAATAGTGTAGGCAAGCATGTCATGCATTCATATATATCTGGCATGCATAGTGGTATGTTTGCTACTGAGATTCTCTCGAATCTCACTCCTCCCAACCAACCATTCAGACAGGTGAGCATTGGAAACCTGCTGAGATCAGAAAAGAGGTATGCACGAAAGGAATGTTGCTGGTTGTTTGAAGGCCTTTTAGTTATTAAGGTCTGTAAATATTGTGTAAACCCCTGGTGGGGAAACTTTTATATTATAATCAAGCAATATTGTATTAATATTATCAGTATATTCATATTATTCTTGTGTGCCCACTGAACTACGCATTGCTACTCTGAGTAAGGTAAGTAATAAGGGATATATGAGGCAGGTCGTTACATTTTGGTATCAGAGCAAGCGGTTCTGACAACAGGATAGTATACTGATATACTTGATTATAACATGACAAGAACAACAAAGTGGATTACTTCAGCTAGTTCACAATTAAGCCCGATGGGCGGTATAAGATTGTCCTGGATCCGCTAGGTAAGGCCAAAGTGTGAGCCTCATTCTAGAGTAGGATCACCAATGGGCTGACCAAAGTCGTACAGATAAGTCACACACAACCTTATGAACTTTTGGAAGCATATTACAAGGTATGTGTCTAAGTACATCTACCAATACTAATATACGGCCTAAGCATAGTATTTTGATGCCCGGAGGCGGTGGGCATAATGGTTGGGATAAGGGCAGTCATGGGGTACCGGTAGTCAAAAGTAGCTAAAGTCGGTATCTTTATATTTGCATGAGTACACAAAAGTTAAGCGTGCTCAACTCAGGAAAATCTCGGGATGGGTGACCTCCTGGGAAGTACCTTGAAAATTTCAAATCTTTTGATTAAAGATTTGGAATCGTGATTGGAGGTTCTTATATGACCTAACGAATGACTAGAGACATGGAGATGATAAAGTAAGTGTTAATCTTTAATCTGAACCATTTTTGTTGCAATGAGTGCTGCTCATAAAAGTTCATTTGATGGGGTTATGTAAACTTGAGGCATAGTAATTGCTTTGAGATTTCTTCGTACTAAGTAATGATCCTCAGTAACCCGTGGGGTTAAAGTCATATAGGCATGATATACGGTGATGCATGATGAGTGGTGATTATGCCGTATGTCCATCCTAGCGGATCTGAATTGATGATACTGAAGGTTGAGGATATGGTTGAATCAGATCTAAGATTAAATAATATTTAGGTCAGAATGTGAATAAGGTTACACTAGGGTTCTATTCCATTATGGGAGTCTAAACCATGTGAACCTTATAGATGATGATGGACCTTCAGTAATTGTTTGAGGATATTACCCGAAACCGTGGAGGTTAAAATAGGTGCTAATGATTTTTATTCTTAGCGTACCTATTGGGTATGATTGAGGAAAGTGATTTTCAGATTTACGTGATGTTGAGGTTCTAAGAGTTAAACCATAACCTGAGAATCAAATGTCATAGTTGAATTGATTCTTCAGGAAGTTAAGATAGCCTGAGTAGCTTGAGGTACTAGCATATAGTACATAATTGTGTATGAGGTTACTGGAGGTTGCTAGTTGCTAATCTACAATAGGGAAAGATCTTAATCATAGAATATTCCCTTAGAGGTGTGACTATGCCTGGAGCTGGACCAATATCAAAAGTCCAATGAATTAACCCCAAATAAGATAGCAGATTACAGAACTGCTAAAGAAGAAGGACCTTATGAGATTTAGATCTTGTTATAATGATACTCTTATTCAGAGGCGACCAACTGGACAGAGCTACTTATGGAGGATTCTGATCAGAAAGGGCTACCTACAGGGAGTTCTAATCGGAAAGGGCTACTTATGGGGAGATCTGATTGGAAAGGGCTACCTACAGAGGGTTCTGACCAGGGGGGCTGACCAGGTGTATCGGTGCCTGTGTGAAGCACCGAGTGCAGTACTGTAGTGTGGAGTCACTATAACATCGAACTATAGTGTGTAGCCGCCGTGATGACAAACTGTGGAGTGAAGCCGCTGTGACATTGAAGCTGTAAAGTAGAGCTACGGGGATGTCAACTCTCAATAATGGTATCTTATAATGAGTCTTCTATCGCATAAGTTTCCTTTAGAAGAAGGGTTGAGTGACCCAGTAAATTGTCATGGGGTGCTCCAGTACTGAATGATGAAAGAGATTAAGGAAAACTACTCTTGCTCTCATATTCTATGTAATGATTCTGCATGTATGTTTACCATCACGTGTATTCGTGTTATGAATATACGGTAGGCAGTAAGACCTTTTGGGCCAGCATGTCCTTAGGCAGTCAGACCTGACGGGCGGAGGCCCGAGGCGGTAAGTCCCGTAATACCTCTGGCATAGGGGTGATTCCCTGGGCAGTAAGACCTAATGAGCATTCAGAATTTGTGGGGTGGTCGTCCGAGGCCTATTGTGCGGGTGGACGCCCAGGCCATAGAGATTCCTATTTTGCACGAACAGTCATCCGGGGCCTATTGCGTGAGTAGACGCATTGCGCAGGTGGACACTCGGGGCCATGGAACTCATGTGATGCACAAGTGGAATCCCGGGGCCTATTGCGTGGGTGAACACTTGGGGCCGAATGCTCATGTGATTATTGTTCTGATGATGGTTTGTTTAGCATGCTTCGTGAACATTGCATAAGAGTATGAATGGCTAGAGTAGCAAGAGATAGAGCCTGAAATGAGAAGTTGGTCGGATGTCCCGTGCGACTGCAGTATGAGCCGAGTGCCGTTGTAGTGGGGCAATCCATCACACAAGAAGGTGAGCCCTGTTGAGGGGTAGAAGTTAGTCGGATGTCCCGTGCGACTGTAGCGTGAGCCGAGCGCCGTTGTAGTGGGCCTAGTAGGGCAGTCCGTTACATAAAAAGTTGAGCCCGTGGAAGGGTGGAAGTTGGTCGGATGTCCCATGCGACTGCAGCGTGAACCGAGTGCCGTTATAGTGGGCCTAGTCGGGAGTCCGTTACACAAAAATTTGAACCTCATGGAGGGGTGGAATTTGGTCAGATGTCCCATGCGACTGCAGCGTGAGCCGAGTGCCGTTGTAGTGGGCCTAGTGGGGCAGTCCGTTACATAAAAATGATACTAGGGTTTGTCGAACGCAGTTTTAATGGCGAATGTCGCTTGCTCGATACCTTGAGAGGTCTCCTTTGGGGGATAATGAGAGTGATGATCCCATAAGCTTGTTGCACTCAGGCTTGGTGAGCCAAGGGGTGTGAGCCAGACTCCTGTGCGGCTGTAGGGGGCGCCCAATGAGGTTAGCTCTGCAGTGGGCCTAGTGGGAGAGCTGTATTCAGCAAGGATGATGGACGGTATGTCCTAAGGCCATAAAACCTAATGGGTTATTAAATCCTTAGGCTGGTAAAATATGAGATATGTTGAGAATGAAGCCGATTAGAGGATTAAGGCAATAAGACCCGAGATGCAAGTTTGCATTGGACAAATGTCCGGGGGCCATAAGACCTATATGTCTAAGTGCTATGGTTATTACCGAGTACGGTGACATGGACCAATGTGTCCAGAAAAATATTTTGAGATTGATAGAGTGTATAGATTGTACTAGATTGTAGCAGAGGCAGTAAGCTTAAGATGCATATGGCATAAAGGGTAAATCCCTAGGCTGTAAAGCCAGAATATCCAGCGTCTTGCAAGTTGAATAAGCCGTAAGGCTTAATGTGCATACAGTATGATATGGGTGAATCCCAAAGGGGCCGTAAAGCCTAGTATGCATAAAAGATTATTCAGGATAGTCTCAAAGGGGCAGTGAGGCCTAAGAAACCAAACGCTGTGAGGTTGGACTAATGAGTCCTGTGCGAGTGCTACATACTGGGTACAAAATGAATGAAAGTACTACATAGTGAGTACAGAATGAAAGAATTAGAATGGGAGAAAGATAGACTAAATGTCTAGAAATGGTTCTCCGAGGTACATATAGTACCATTTGATGTCGAAATTTTGAGGACGAAAATTATTAAACGGGGGGAGAACTGTAATATCCCAAATTTTGGGACTACATGCATAAGATTAAGCCTGAATTAAGTGGACTGCTAGACCCCAGGTTTAGCAAATGTCCCTATGAGGCATGTTTAAATTCCCCAAAATTTCTTTATATTATTGGATATTAAAGGAATTATATTGGTGAGTTAAAGAGCTTGGGGAATAACAAAAGAGGTGATTGGAAGTCACACACAATATAGTAAAGTGGAACACAAAGTAATTTTGCTATCGGTGAAATTCCTGGTATGGCAGTGATGATTGTGTGACATGTTTCGATGGGCAAATAATAGTGAAAAATTACGAAACTTTCTAAAATTAAATTAAACTTATCAAGATTTAATTTGATAGGTCATATAAGTCATTTGAAGTTTTACACAAAGAGAAATGAATTTTTGAAGTTAGCCCAACGAAATTAACTATTTTCTGGGGCAGTATCCAAAGATTAAAATTCTGGGAAGATTGAGCTTCCAATTGGCAAAATTTTATATTTTTATTTAAAACTATACTTAATGAGGGTCTCATATCCTTTGGAATCACTCAAATTGGATATCTACACAATTAGATATGAATTTTCAAAGTTTAATGAAAATTCTGCCATATTGGATATTATATGCGAAAATTAGAATTTTGAACCAATGAGGGAGTGCCACGTGTCCAAGTCATCTTTTGATTCATTTAATCAGCAATTCTCCATCTTCTTCACCATTTCCTCACGCAGAATAACCAGAAGAGAGAGAGAGAAAGATTAGAATGAAAATGGAGAAAAAAGAGAGAGGAAATTCTTTTCTCCGAAACACTGCCGAAACGGCATCCTCTCTCAAAGTACCCTTCAGGAAACTTCCTCTACTCATCGAGATCTTCATTTCTACGGTTTCGGATTTTTATTTGGAGGTGTTTGGTGTCATCTTCCTTGTCGGGGTGTTGCCAGAATTCCGAACCGTTTGTGAAAACGGGTAGAGGTAAGCGTAAGCTTCCTTTTTAACCGATTGATTTGTTGTTTGGATGAGTTTTGGGAAGGTTGGGTACTGTTCATTCTGGTTTAAATTGGTGTTTTCCATGGCTAAATGATGTCCAAAGAGTGTTTAAATAGCTAATCACTTGATTAGGAGTAGCAAGGAAGTGATTAGGTAAGAGAAAACGAAGAAACAACAAACTTTTTCGGAGAATCTTAATTGCATGCCTGTTCTGTGACGTGATGAAGCTGATAGAATTTGGCCATTTTGATGCTTCCATTAGGTTTAGAAGGTGAAATTGTGTAGGTATGCAAGTTTTCATGATTTTTGGATGCTTGTATATGAATTTGGGAATTTAAGAAGTAAGATTATACATAGTCTTGATCTGCCATGTCTGAAGCACTATTACTCTGCGTGACTTTTCAAGGGCCAATTCTTATCAAACAATTTTGGAACTCTCCAGTTTGAAATTAGACACATAGACATTTAATTTTATAGTTCATAATGGTTAATTGGACAAGTATGCTATGAGATATGAATTTTTGAATATATGCTCTGTTTTCTGGAAAGAAGCTGTAACAATGATGTTGTGCGAAATGTTTCATAGGCAAAATCTTATCCAAAATTTCTAAAACTTTTCAGAGTTAAATTAGAGACATATATCTTTAATTTAATGAGTATTTTGTAATTTTTGGATAACTATATTGGGAGATATACATTTTTGAATGTCTGCCTTTTTTTCTGGAAGAACATCTGTAATAGTTGGTGTTTGGAAAAATTATGGGAATGGTGTAGTGGTGGCATTTAAAATTGATTATTTTTATATAAAACTAAACTTAAATGGCTTCAAATAGAGCTTTGAACCACCTCAATTGGAGTTCTATATAATTAATTATGATTTTTCAAAATTTGGTCCAAAATGCTAGTAAATTGAGTGTCATGCGAATTTAAGGAAGAAATTGGCCAAATATAATTGGAATGAACTCCAAGGGTGAAAGTAAGCCTTTAGGGCTAATGTGGGCTATTGGGTATTCACTTTTCATGGCTCTAATGATGTTATCACTTGCCTAGGGCCATGAAGTGATAAAGAAGGAGCAATGGTTGGCGGATCAAGGGACAAGAAGAGAAGAATATAAGTCCGAGAGGTAGTGAACTTACCTTTTCTGCATGTATGTGATATGCATGTCTTGCATTGATTATGTGACTGCTTTGCCTATTTGTATGAAACATGTATGATTGGTTGAAGCTCTGTTATATTTGTGCAATGGTCATATGTATGTCATAACATCGAGCATGCAGCATGTCATTATGTTGGCATGAAATAGTGTAGGCAAGCATGTCATGCATTCATATATATCTGGCATGCATAGTGGTAATGTTTGCTACTGAGATTCTCTCGAATCTCACTCCTCCCAACCAACCATTCAGACAGGTGAGCATTGGAAACGTGCTGAGATCAGAAAAGAGGTATGCACGAAGAGGAATGTTGCTGGTTGTTTGAAGGCCTTTTAGTTATTAAGGTCTGTAAATATTGTGTAAACCCCTGGTGGGGAAAATTTTATATTATAATCAAGCAATATTGTATTAATATTATCAGTATATTCATATTATTCCTGTGTGCCCACTGAACTACGCATTGCTACTCTGAGTAAGGTCAGTAATAAGGGATATATGAGGCAGGTCATTACATTATGTATTTCAATTCTCAGTAACTTTACCTGTGAAATTGCCATCTCAAGATACTGTAATATAGATTCCTAAGTAGATAACTGTTGGTTTATAACCTCATCTGTACTGCTTTGCTCAAAAGGGCTCAAGAGTTTGACTGGTGGCACCTTAAAGAGAAATTAAATGACTATATTACATTGCGAACTTTAAAAGGACTACCCAAATGGTGCATATGACATTTAAATTAGAATAGAAGCTAGTTCTATTAGATTTCATATTTTAACTTATTAAATAAAGGCATCTCATTAGTTTTATTCATACCTTTAATGCACCCTCTACGCTAAAACATAGTTCTCATTACAAATAGAGAGCTAGAAGAATTGGACTTCGTCATATAGCCATACCAATAAAGGCTCAAATACTATAAGGATTTCAACTTAGGTTCTGGCTATTATGTTCATATTTAATTTTGTTTCTCCTTTGTTGTATTGCATATGTTGATTTGATCAGTTGAGTTTATTCTATGTGCTCCTTTCATTGAAGAGGAAGGAAAATGAAAGCATTTCCTTCTTTATTACTGCACCCAAACTTATGGTCATTGTACTTTGCATTTTGACATAGTAAAAATTTTGGTGAATTACTTGCACACTTGAATCATGATCTCTATAGATACAAGCCTGACCTTGATTTTAGATTTGGTCTTATCGCTAGTGCAAAAAGTTAATTTAACTACATGATTTTGCATCAGTTATTTAAAGAACAGAAGTGATAATTCATGTGACATAATTTCGATTCTGTTTTACATGTAACTGACGCCGTAAATGTACAATATGACATCAGTTACTTAAAGAACAGAAGTGATAATTCATGTGACATAAATTCGTAATATACAATATGTCATTGGTTGTATATACAACTCATGCCGTAATTAACATGCTATAACAATAATAATTATGGAATCAGTTTAGTAAGCACCAGAAGCCATAATTAATATAAAGTTTTGGAATTTAATTGTGGAATAAATAAACTTGAAATATAACATGTCATAATTGTAATTAAATACTATAAATAAAATTTTAAAAATATTTTTTCCAAAATATAATTATATTATAGTTATATTATAAATGACTTTTCTTCAGTAGGTCATTTATAGCTCAGGACCATCTGGTAGAGATTAGTGAATTTCTTTTAACTACTGAACTAAACCTAGTTAATTATTAAAAAAAAATTGGATGATCAATTTATGGTGAAGCTTGACCCATAATTTATAATTTATTTACCTATCTTATTTATAGCATCGGGTCCTATGGGAACCCAAGGCCTTGATTATAATCTATGTGGCACTAAGAAAGTCTTAGAAATATGTTAACTATTTATTTTTTAAAAGGAAATATGGCGTCAATTCACACTCCACCCACTACTACAAAATGTGGGTTTAGTAGCATACATGCAGTAGCCTTTAATAAAACAAATGCTCCCTCTTATTTATAAAATATATTTTGATTCTTTTAAAACTAAGTTGTAGCATTTAAAACACTAAATACTGCTGCTTTACTATTGTTAAGTTTTTTTTAAAATCGATTACATATCATTAGGTTTAAAGAAATGCTACAGCATTTATAGGTAGCCTTTTGCTAATAAAATGCAACCTCTTGTGTGTATGTATGTTTTTCTTATAGTAGCCTTTAATAAAATAAATGTTGCCTCTTATTTATAAATTATATTTTGAATATTTTAAAAAATTAAATTGTAAAATTTAAAGCTCTTTTATCGGATTTTCCTGAATATTGTTTATTCTTTAAGAAATCAATTAGGTAGCACCAGGTTAAAGAAATGCTATGACATTTATGGGTAGCTTTTTGCTAATAAAACGCAACCTCATATGTTTTTATATTATCTTATAGTAGCCTTTAATAAAAGAAATGTTGCCTCTTCTTTATAAATTATATTTTGATCTTTTAAAAAAAACTAAATTGTAACATTTAAAGCTCATTTATACGATATCCCCGAATATTGTGAACCTTTTAAAAAATCAATTAGATAGCATTAGGTTTAACTAAATGCTACAACATTTTTATTTGTTTTAAAAGTTAAACTAAGGTAACATTTTGCTGATAAAACACAACCTCCTATATTTTTATCTTTTTTTAAATATATAGTGATAGTGTTTTGAATAAATCAACCTTACTTAATGAGGGCATATATATTTTTTTAAAAAAAATTAACAATGGTAGTCTATAGGCTAAACAATACTGACGTGCTTTTTAATTTTTTTTATTATTTAGATTTTTTTTTAAAAGCTTATGATCTTTTGGCCAAAAGGTTATATATTTTTAAGTGATAGTGCATATATTATATTTTGAAAAGATCATGGAACCAAATATCTATCTATTACTTTTTTTATAGATTGTGATCTTTTGGCGTCATTGTGTATATTTTTTAAAAGATTATTAAATTTTTAATATTTTTATCATTAAACTAAATCTAATCTCCCACGCACTACTCAGTCTCACCTCGTCTTCCTCGACCCACCCCCAAACTCAACACCCATCTTTTTTTTTCCTCTCCCGCGCAATTGTCAAGCTCTTGGCTCTCAAATTTTCTTCTTTTCCCTTGTCTTCCCTATAAGCTCAACAAGTCGTTCTTCCTTTCTTCCCTAGTGATCATTGTTTCTATTTCATTCTCAATTTCACCATTTGTATTGCGCAACAAACACTTTATCACCATCGTCAAGTTCATGGGTTACAAAAGTTAAATTGGTTCAGAGTTTGCGTTGGCAGCGTTGAAATCCTAAGCTCTACGGGTAAGTTTTTTCTTAGAAAGCTTTTATAGCTTATATTTTAGATGAAGTACTCTTTCTATGCTCAAAAAGTCCATCTATGCCTCGCATCAATCAAAGCTACATCAAGTCTACTAATTAACCTCTTTATTTGTTTTCTCTTATATTAAAAAAATGGCCGTAGAGCAAATGTGAAAAAACTCATCAAATTAAGCTACGTTGAGTCTACTAGTTAACCTCTTTATTTTTTTTCTCTTATATTAAAAAAAATGGCTGTAGAGCAAATGTGAAAAAACTCATAGCAGATTTAAAGTAATGTAACATATTAACAAATGGTGTAAATAAATGCAAATACTGTGATATTATCAAATGATGCATTAATATTTTCCTTTGTGATTTTGATATCTTGGCAAGATTAATGGTTGTGTGCACCATATGTTGACCAGCGATCTCTGCTTTAATTTATCGCAAATATACATTAATTTCTTCATCTTCATGTTTTTTTCCAGGATTTCTTTTCATTACTCGTCTATTGGGAAGCTCATAATTTCCTTTTCATATCATATATAAATTATTGAAACTATAGGTTTATTAGTTTCTTATATTCTAATCGATCAGTCCTCAACAGTATTTGATTTCTATCAGGTTCAAAAATTAAAATAGGAGGATTTTTTCTTCTATTATCTTTGTTGTTATGCTTCAATTTCTTATTTGTCAATGTTTGAGCTTTAACTCTGTAGTCTCTAGGCTGCTAATATATAGTTTTTGATGGATGACTTTAGTTGAATGATTTCATCTTAGTCTTTATTAAATTCTGTTTGTAAGCATATTAGTTTAATTATAGCAACTTAGTCTTTATACCCACGCCCTAATGCCTTCAATAAAAACCCACTACCCTGCTAGCTTTGCAGCTTCTCTATATTACTACTTGTTGATGTCTGGATTGTAGTTGGTTTGAAAGTTATAAAGTTTGTATAAAGTTATACACATTGTTCTTCATTTAATATTGATGTGAAATATCATTGAGATTTGCTAGAATTTGTTTGATTAAGCTGCATACTGCACGTGTTTTAATTAGGTAATTATGGATCATAGTTGGATTGACGCTTTAAGAATGAGTGAGGAATATGAGCGTGGGGTGGATCAATTTTTACAATTTGCAAAAAACAATGTCTCTAATAATAATGGATTGTTCTATCGTCCTTGTATCAAGTGTTTGAATGGGTTAATTAGGAACTACAACAATCAAAGGATTCTTTCCATTCAAATTCTCAACAAGCAATTGGAACCATTCCCAAACCAAAGCAAAATGGCTTGAGACAATTGCCTTTATTTGTTGTCAATATGGATGACTTCATTGGATTGAATGTGAGTAAGGAAATTGTAAGGAACCCTTTTGAATTAACGATTTTCAAGCGGGATGTTCTTAACCTCATTTCTTTTGATTGGTTGAACATATCAATTATTCAAATTTTTCTTAAGTAAGTATGCACTTTTATTTTTGAAATTAACATTTACATTTTTGTATTTCTTCGATAATTGAGACGTCCCAGGTCTAGGAGGGGGTGTGGATCGAGTTCGGGGTCTACTGGCACCTACAATCGTTAGAGACGGGGGCCCGTGTTTGTACTGGGTTAAAGGAATAAGGGTGCGCCTCTGCTACCAGCTTAAGCTTTTAGCACGATGGTTAGCGCTTCACAGTTAAGCGTGCTCAGCCGAGGGTAGATTCAGGATAGGTGACCCCCTAGGAAGTCCTCGTGTTGTGGCGCTTCGTTCTTGATGTTAGATGGTGCTAACCCACAAGGGAAGACCCCACGAACCCACAACCAATCTGAATATACACACCCCCAAGAACGCTAAACGCAAATCAACGATCCATTTGAACCCTTGAGCACAAAAGAACAAGGACCCGAAGTGTTGGAAAACGCCACAAGGTTGATCAAGCCTTGATAAGTCTGTTAGTTCTAAAAAGAACCCTAGAGAGAATCCACTCCCAAGAAACAAGGTACAGAAAAGTGCAACCTCTCATTCAATAATCAGGTCTCAAAGTCTCTAATCTGCCTTCAAATGAAGGGTTACAAGGTATTTAAAGAGAAATATTCAAAAACCCTAATTGCATTCAATGCATCCTAGAAAATAGAAAAAAACCTAATATAATTAATTAATTAAAAAACCCAAAAGTCAAATAGGCTCATTATCTAATAATTTTCGCACAAATAAAAGTCACAAAATATAATCAGCATTCAAGGCCCAAAATGTGCTTATTTAGGCCCAAATGAGTCCTCCCATGTATAGTACTAGGTCCAAGCTCTTTGTTTTGAAGTCTCTAAGCCCAAAACTTGATTAGTATCTCCATCTGAAACTCATATGAAATTAATGACATTTTCAACATCTTTATCCACAATCGTTGATCCAATTACCATCTTATTTGCATTAAGCTCTTGAATCAGCCCAATCAATGCTTCCTTAAATACTTTAGCTTGTGCTCTTGTGATTGGACCAGCTGGAATTTGAAAATGATAGTTTGAAGTTGAAGAGTCATCACTTGAATTTGAAGAGACAACTTGTTGATTCTGGATCGCATCATTCCCTCTCTCCTCAAAAGGATTCATCCTCGAATCTTCACATTTCTTGTATTTGAAAACATATGGGAATGTCTCAATAAATTTCAGCCAGCTTGCATGTCTCTTGTTAAGTTTACCTTGACCAAGTAAATGCACATAACAAAGAAAATCAATGTTTTCCATGCAATAATTAGAATTTTTTTAGATTTGAAAACAATTGTTCATTTCCCCAAACTTCAAGCACATATTGCAGAGAATTCACATGCTCATCAAGATTATTGGTGCAAATAAGAGTATCATCAAAACAAGCTACAATATGCATATAAGAACACTCTTAAGAACCAGAATGTTTTTCAATGCCACTTGAAGGAGATGAAGATTCAATGCTTCTTGATGATAAGAATCCATCGAGTGGCTTCTTAGGAATCAAATCCAAGAACACCTGCGACACATCAAAATCACAAGGCAAATAATGATTAAGATCAGTAGTAACTAAAGAAATATCTTTGCAATCACTCTTAACCTCACTTTTCTCACAATTCTTTTCTTCTTTCTTTTCACTCAATTCTTCACACTCTTTATTCTGAAAACACTTCATACTCTCAATAGCTTTTTTTCTTTCAAACTCACTTTTACTCTCCTTACTTTGACAATACTTAATGCTCTTAATGTCTTTTTCTCTCTCAATCTGAATTTTTATCTCAACAACAGTTTGACAAAAATCCCTCTCACTTATATTTTCACTTTTCTTTTCATGATTAAGAGGAACTTCTTCAATCACAAGATTGATACTTGGAACAAGAACGTCTTCTTCACAATTCTCAGCTTGATGTTCAACATTAGGTTCTTCTTCCTCCTTGGTTGGCTCTAACTCGTCATTAGGGACTGTAACAATCAAGCTTTCATCTCATTTGAATTGGAGCTACTCTCTAAACACCTTTGTCGCTTGATCTTTTGCTCATACTCAGCAACAAACTGAACCAAAATATCAATGTCCAAGAAGGCTAAGGTCGTTGCAAAACAAGCTAAATCAGGATTAAGCCCATTTAGAAAACGATCCTTAGTGGCTTTTGAAGTTTCTTTCACTCCAGCTCTAATCAAAGCTAATTCCATCTCTTGAAAATATTCATCAACACTCTTAGAGCCTTGTTTCAACTCTTGCAGTCTTCTTTGGAATTCTCTTTTTGATTTGGAGTTGTGACTGGACATCCATTTATCGTTTTCAGCACTAAACTTCTGGAGTCCTTTTAACAGATTGAAGATGTCTTTGAATTTCTTTTACATAATATAACATATTTATAGCAATTAAAAATACCAACATATGCTTATAATCACATCAACAAGCATACAAGATAAATTGAAAAGTGGTTACCTCGAGTTCTTGACAACTAGAGAGAATTCGAGTTTAACAAGCCAAATTCACTCTACAATAAATATATAATTATAAGTTAATAAAATTAATAATACTTGCTAACCAAACTAATCCCCATAATTAACTCACTTAATTCTTTTTAGAAAAATAACAATAATTGATCTATTCCTCAATAAAATTTTCTAACATTATTTTATTTACTAAAATCTTTAATAATAGTAATTTTCTAATCACCTTAATTTTGAGTATCATAAAATCGTTAATATCAATATCCTAATTTAATTAAATCACTCTTCTAACTTATATGAGCATAACCTAATTATTAAATAATATTAACATCTCCACATATATTAAAAATCATATCAAACTTTAATTTCTAATATCAAATTATGACATATAAATTTTATAACACAAAATCTATAAAACTAAACCGATTAGAACTATAATAATATCTCCAATAATCCAAATAAATTATTTTATCTAGATTTAATCGGTTAAAAAGTCTAATATAGAATTATTTATATATAAAAATTCATTGTAAAATCTTATAACCACTAAATAATAAAAGTAAACCGATCAAAATTAACTATAAATACTCATCTACATTTCTATAGTCTTATATTGAAAAAACTCAATTTTATCCAAAATCCTAATCTTAAAATTTTCTCTAATCAATACAAAATTACTATCATAAGAAAGAGAAATTATTTAGGACACTTTTCATAAAATAAGTATCATGATTAGAAGAAAATTTGAGTACCTTATTGATCCCCGAAGAATCAAAAATACTCTTATTAGTACTCTCACTATCTGCGTTTCTCCTCCTCACCTCACCGCACCAAAGGCTTACGAGGAGGGGTATTTGGCGTCAATTCATTAATTAAAATTTTTTTTATTGATTAGTGGGGGTTGGCACCGCCACCCCCCCCCCCCCCATTTAATCAATAAAAAGGCTCAGCCTTTGACTAATTTTTTTATATATATATAATGTTACAATTCCCCCCACCTAAATAGAATTTTGGCCCCAAAATTCATAACACATAATTCCTACACCTCATTACATAAATTTGTTATCAATATAATACTAACAAACTTATGAACGATACAATATACATACCTAAGTGAACAATTGAGGGAAATCACGTTGCATTCGTTCTTCAGTTTCCCAAGTAGCATCATCGGGAGACATGCCCTTCCAGAAAATCTTTAGAAGACGGATCGTTTTATTTCGCAACTGCTTATCCTTTATGTCTAAGATTCTTTCTGGTTCAGCCATGTAGGTCAAATTCTCCCTTAACTCAACTTCTTCAGGTTCAATCACATGGGAAGGATCTGGATGGCACCGCCACCCCCCATTTAATCAATAAAAGGCACAGCCTTTGACTAAATTTTTTTTATATAATGTTACAATATTACATACAGTTGCATTGGCAATATACATTAGGCTACTCATATACTTCCCTTTTTGTCTGATTTATTTTTTTTTCTTGTTGCTCATTATTATGGGTTACGTTCTTTAGGAGAAAAAAGGTAGATACACGTAGGACTCAATCAGCTAGAAACCCAATTGACAATAGTTAACCTTTAGAACCAAAAGATGCTGATACAATCTTACGGGAGTTGTTGACTACGATACGTGGACTCGGTCAAATGGTGCAAAGGCATGAGGAGGAATTAAATAAAAGGAAGGGTCCAGAGGAAAAGCACTCTATTCATGAGAGTGGGTCTGAGGGTAATGGAACTCACAATGGTCATCATGCTGGTGGTAGCCATAATATTACCTCAAAGATAAGGGATAACAATTCTGAGGAGTATGCTAAAGTTTCTATCACTAAAATTTAGAAGGAGGTACATAAGTTTTCACCGCAGACCTTTGATGGTAAGTTCAACCCAAAAGTTAGTGAAGGTTGGATTGACCGATTGGAGACTATCTTCTCAATTGTTGAATGCAATGAACAATAAAAGGTGATAATAGCAGTAGTGTTACTAGTGGATGATGCAAAAATGTGGTGGAAAAGCACCAGACCTGCAAATGAGACCATTCCAAACTGGGAGGAGTTCAAGGTTATGTTCCTTCAACATTATTTTCCAACAGCCTTACGGTCACTTAAGGAGACTGAGTTCTATACTTTTGAACAAGGTGACCTGGACATAGACTCATTCATTGTACAATTTCTCGAGTTAGTCAAGTATACTGCTTATGGATCGTCATAAAGGAAAGAAGCTTGGATGGTAGATAGGCTACTACAAAAGGCTAGACCAGAATTTAGAAGGCAGTTAATACCTCTACAAATTACTTCTTTTGAGGATATGTGTACATGGCTCCGTCTATTAGATACAGAGATACGTGGGTATAATTATGTGCCCAAGCCTAAGAGGGACCCACAGGGCCGAATCTCATCTTATACTGGTCCTACTGGGGGTTTTAATAAGAGAAGTAACTATAGTTTTAGAGACTCTGAAAATTCAGACAAGAAGAAGAACAAGCGACCAATGGGAACATTTCAAAGTGGGTCTAGTCCAAGGACTCAACCCCATAGGAGCCAGGGCGGGGGAAGTCAGTCATCCTATAGGGGCTCTACTGCCCCTGTGTCTAGCACTGCTAGGACCCCCGCTTGCTTGAAATGTGGAAGGCACCATCAGGGAAATTGTTTGACTTGCTTCACTTATGGTAAGGTAGGGCACATCTCTAGTTTTTGTTCAGAAAACAATTTGACTTGCTACACTTGTGGTAAAGTAGGGCACATATCTCGCTTTTGTTTGGAAGGCAAGCAGAACTCTCATGCTTCCAGATCTACCGTTCTGGGATGAGTTTTTGCTTTAACTCAAGAAGAGGCGGATACTCCACCTGATCTCATTAGAGGTAAAATTAAATTGTAGAGTTATGGTATTTTTGCATTATTTGACTCTGGTGCCACACATTCATTTATATCTTTTGATTATGCTAAGAAACTAAAATTACATGTTTGTGAGTTACCCTTCGATGTAAATGTATCGACACCTGCTGGATCCTCTGTGAAAACTTCCAATACATGTTTGAATCTTGTATTGGAATTTGAAAATTGTAAGATGAAGATTGATCTTATTTGTTTGCCTCTTAAGGGACTTGATGTGATTGTGGGCATGGATTAGCTTACAGCCAATGGGGCCACACTTGAGTGTAAATCAAAAACTATTTCTTTACCAGTGTATTATGTACCTAGAAAGGTGTATAGTAGCCCTTCATGGTTATCCACTATTCAAGCTGAGAGTTGTATCAGACAAGGATGTCAAGTCTATATGGTTTTCTTCTCCGTTCAAGCTGAGATAGAGGAAGGAATCGATAGGATAGAAATAGTTAATGAGTTTCCTGAGGTATTTCCAAAGGAAATGTCAGGATTACCCCCTGAGTGAGAAGTAGAATTTTTTGATTAACATTGTGCCTAGTACAGAGCCTATCTCAAAGGCTCCCTATCGAATGGCTCCAGCTGAATTAGCAGAATTAAAGAAGCAACTGGAAGAACTACTTGAGAAGGGGTTCATCGGACCAAGTGTACCACCATGGGGATCACCTGTTCTATTTGTGAAAAAGAAGGATGGGACATTGCGGTTGTGTATTGATTATCGACAACTAAACAAAGTCACCATCAAGAATAAATACCCTCTTCTAAGGATTGACAACTTACTAGATCAACTTGTAGGGTCAACGGTATTCTCCAAAATTGACTTAAGGTCAGGATATCATCAGTTGAGAGTTAAAGCTGAAGATATCCTTAAAATAGCCTTCCGTACATGATATGGCCACTATAAGTTTCTAGTAATGCCGTTTGGTTTGACTAATGCTCCAGCGGTATTTATGGACTACATGAATAGGATCTTTAGACCATATTTAGATAATTTTGTAGTGGTTTTCATAGATAATATTCTCATATACTCTCGAAACAAAGAGGAACACCGGGACCACCTGAGGATAGTGTTACAAGTGTTGAGAGAGCGCAAACTTTATGCAAAATTGAGCAAGTGTGAGTTTTTGCTTAGAGAGGTAAAATTTCTTGGCCATGTAGTTTCAATTGAAGGGGTTGCAGTGGACCCTACCAAGGTTAATGCAGTCCTTCAGTGGGAACAGCCAAAGTCTGTAACTGAAATTAGAAGCTTCTTAGGATTAGCTGGGTACTACAAAAGATTTATATAAGGTTTTTCCTAGTTATCAATGCCGCTTACCAAGTTAACTAGAAAGGATCAACCTTTTATTTGGACAGATAAGTGTGAAGCCGCTTTTCAAGAGTTGAAGAGAAAGTTGACCTTTGCGCCAGTATTAGTTATTCCTAACCCTGATTTACCGTACACCTTGTACACTGATGCTTCTTTGAAGGGTTTAGGATGTGTATTGATGCAAGAAGGAAAAGTTGTTGCTTATGCCTTTAGACAGTTGAGGCCACACGAAGAGAACTACCCAACCCATGACTTAGAATTGGCTGCAGTTGTTTTTGCACTAAAAATTTGGAGATACTATCTTTATGGTTCATGATTTGAGATTTTTAGTGATCAAAAGAGTTTGAAATATCTTGTGGATCAAAAGGAGCTTAACAATAGGCAAAGAAGGTGGATGGAGTTTCTAAAAGATTATGATTTCGAGTTAAAGTATCATCCTGGTAAAGCTAATGTTGTTGCAGGTGCTTTAAGCAGAAAAGTTGTTCATGTATTTCAGTTGAGTCTTTATGAGAACCACTGGCTAGAAAGATTGAAGGACATAGACATGTTAGTCAATAAGAAAGTTATGATGCAGTCCGTACAAATTGAGAATGAATTTTTGAAGGAAAAAAAGATGGCTCAGTTAGAGGATGAATATTTATTGAAACTTAAGGAGGAATTGGAAGAAGGAGGAGTCAATGATTTTAAGGTAGGCAATGATGGTATCATGAGGTTTAAAGGGAGGATTTGTATCTCTAATGATGAAAAATCTAAGACTTGTATCTTAGAGGAAGCACATAGAAGTAAATACACCATCCATCCGGGGATCAACAAAATGTACAATGATTTAAAGCATAATTATTGGTGGCCTACAATGAAACGTGATGTGACGAATTTCATAATGAAGTGTTTGACTTGTCAAAAGGTAAAGATTGAGCATCAAAAGCCCTCCGGACTACTTTAACCCTTAGAGATTCCCTAGTGGAAGTGGGACAGCATTTCTATGGATTTCATTGTGGGATTGCCTGAGACTACAGCACACCATAATGCCATATAGGTTATTGTAGATAGATTGACAAAGTCGGCTCATTTTTTGCCTATCTATATTGGTTATAGCTTGCAAAGGTTAGCTCAGTTATATGTAGATTGGATTGTTAGGATGCATGGTGTGCCCAAAGAGATTGTGTCAGATGGTGATCCGAGGTTCACTTCAAATTTTTGAAAAGCATTACAGGAGGCTATGGGGACTCAGTTGAAATATAGTACGGCTTATCATCCACAGACCTATGGTCAAACTAAGAGAACAATTCAGACTCTGGAGGATATGTTGAGGTCTTGTGCCATTAAGCTACCTGGTACTTGGGATCATCACCTACCTTTAGCAAAGTTTTCCTACAATAATAGTTATCATTCTAGTATTCAGATGGCTCTTTTTAAGGCCTTGTATGGTAGGAAGTGTAGATCTCCTCTTTGTTGGACTGAATTAAGCGAAAGAATTGTGATTGGACCAGACTTGGTGGATAAAACTATAAAGAAGATTGAGATGATTTGTCAAAAGCTGTTGACCGCACAGAGTAGACAGAAGAGCTATGCAGATAGACGGCGTAAACCTTTGGAATTTGAAGTGGGTGACCACGTATTCCTTAAGGTTACACCAGTGACAGGTATTGGAAAATCCATTAAAGCAAGGAAGTTGACTCCTTGATTCATTGGACCTTACGAGATTCTGGAGCGGATTAGACCAGTTGCCTATCAAATCACTTTACCACCACAATTGTCAAATGTGCACAACGTATTCCACGTGTCACAACTTAAGAAGTATCATCCAGATCCTTCCCATGTGATTGAACCTGAAGAAGTTGAGTTAAGGGAGAATTCGACCTACATGACCGAACCGGAAAGAATCTTAGACATAAAGGATAAGCAGTTGCGAAATAGAACGATCCTTCTTCTAAAGATTTTCTGTAAGGGCATGTCTCCCGGTGATGCTACTTGGGAAATTGAAGAACAAATGCAACGTGATTTCCCTCAATTGTTCACTTAGGTATACATATCGTTCATAAGTTTGTTAGTATTATATCGATAACAAATTTATGTAATGAGGTGTAGGAATTATGTGTTGTGAATTTTGGGGACAAAATTCTATTTAGGTGGGGGGAATTATAACATTATATATAAAAAAATTTAGTCAAAGGCTGCGCCTTTTTATTGATTAAATGGGGGTGGCGGTGCCAACCCCCATTAATCAATAAAAAAATTTTAAATCAATGAATTGGCGCCTAAGGCGCCAATTGCTGCTGGTGAAGGGGTATTATAAATACCCTTCCTCGTAAGCCTTTGGTGCGGTGAGGTGAGGAGGAGAAACGCAGACAGTGAGAATACTAATAAGAGTATTTTTTATTCTTCGGGGATCAATAAGATACTCAAATTCTCTTCTAATCATGATACTTGTTTTATGAAAAGTGTCCTAAATAATTTTCTCTTTCTTATGATAGTAATTTTGTATTGATTAGAGAAAATTTTAAGATTAGGATTTTGGATAAAATTGAGTTTTGTCAATATAAGACTATAGAAATGTAGATGAGTATTTATGGTTAATTTTGATCGGTTTACTTTTATTATTTAGTGGTTATAAGATTTTACAATGAATTTTTATATATAAATAATTCTATATTAGACTTTTTAACCGATTAAATCTAGATAAAATAATTTATTTGGATTATTGGAGATATTATTATAGTTCTAATCGGTTTAGTTTTATAGATTTTGTGTTATAAAATTTATATGTCATAATTTGATATTAGAAATTAAAGTTTGATATGATTTTTAATATATGTGGAGATGTTAATACTATTTAATAATTAGGTTATGCTCATATAAGTTAGAAGAGTGATTTAATTAAATTATGATATTGATATTAACGATTTTATGATACTCAAAATTAAGGTGATTAGAAAATTACTATTATTAAAGATTTTAGTAAATAAAATAATGTTAGAAAATTTTATTGAGGAATAGATCAATTATTTTTATTTTTCTAAAAAGAATTAAGTGAGTTAATTATGGGGATTAGTTTGGTTAGCAAGTATTATTAATTTTATTAACCTATAATTATATATTTATTGTAGAGTGAATTTGGCTTGTTGAACTCAAATTCTCTTTAGTTGTCAAGAACTCGAGGTAACCACTTTTCAATTTATCTTGTATGCTTGTTGATGTGATTATAAGCATATGTTGATATTTTTAATTGCTATAAATATGTTATAGTATTTTATATATGAAATATACAATCATAGTATGAATTATGATTTTAGTAAATTTTAGTTAAGTGGGCCTGAATGATTTGGAATGATTGATGATGTATAGTATTAATTATGATATATATGAGAATAAATTATTGATGATGGTGATGTTGAGATGTTGAATGTGATGAGGTGTGATTGGAGGAGATTTGGTTCTTTTATACCATGTGGTATGGCCGCCACTATGTGCACAGTGGATGGCTTTGACATTGTCAAGGCCCTTGGTACCACCCTTTTCCTTTGGCCAGGATAAGAGTCAATCCAAAGGACAAGTGACACCTTTCCATGTTCAACGGAAAGGGAACCCATAGTTTGATATGAGCTCTGTAGCCTTTAGCCTGGATACACCTCATTATCAGTAAGCTTGGTGCAGTTTTGTTAAAGAAACTAAACCTGTTATGTGATGTAGCCCATAAGTTCTGTCAGCGGTTAAGGAGGTTATAAGGATGGTTAAGGGAGTACATATTAATTTGTTCTTTTGAAATAATAATGTTTATTTGAAAGATTATATTTTATAATATTTATATTGCCCTCATAACTATCTTGTAATCATTCCCTGCATACCTGTTAAAATAGAAGTGGTTACTGGGTCTATATGATTCATCCCGTCAATTTATTATTTTTAGGTAGAAGTCCAAACAGTGGTTCCAAAGGGGAAGCGAATGAGGCTTGATTTAATATCAAATTGTATGTCTCGTTTAGTTTTATGAGTATAATGTATATTGCCAAACTTAAGGGCAATTTGGCCAATCATGGTATATATAGAATGTTTTGCATAGTTGGATTTATACTATGGACGAAGCTCCTTTGATATGATATTTATACAATATTATTTAATATTTTGATGAAATGGTGGATTTTGTGGTAATTTAAGGAGGATGTTACACATCATGCATATTGATACTACCTGAAAAGTTAGATTTAAAGAAAAAGGGACCTCACCACTCTACTCACGTGTTTCACTCAAACAAGTTTAGTATCACCTGTGTTTCACTCATATTTGGCTTTTAAATTGATGTATATCACTCTTGCCTTTTTTTTTCACTTTTATATTCCTCTTGAGGCTCTTTTAAGAACTAAGTAATTTAATCAATGCAATCATAATTTGCAGAAATCAAACCAACACTTAGAAATATGGAATATCAAAGTGAGTATTGGAAAAGGAAATTGAGGGAAATCAGAGTTCAAATGACAATCTATCACAAACAGTCTCAAGCAATCTAAACCTAGAAATTCCAAAAAAGCGTTCTTTTCGAAAAGATCATAACACACTGTAGAAATTTTGGATTGAGATAAAACCAAAACGAATAGAAAGATGAGATTCTAAAACATGAAAATGACCTATTAAATGACTGAAAACACAAAGTAAAACGGGTCAAATAAGGGCAAAAGATTTGATGACGTTCTGGAAAAATGATGAATTGACACAGAAAATTAGCAAAAACACGACTGAATTAAAATGGCTAGAACTCACTAATAACAAACCGAATTCAAAGGATTCCAAAACGATATGAAAGAATAGATTTTGAACTATGAAAAAGACTCACTAAACGTCAGAAACAACAAAGAGACGATTGATGAACAAAAGCAACAATTTCAGACACGTCAGAAACAACAAAGAGATGATTGATGACGGATTAGCGACCGCATCTAATAGCTAACTTTTTCAATAATTAGAATTTTTTTTTCAAAATTATAAATTTGTTAAATAATTTAAATTTTAAATTATTTTACATTTATAATATAATATTAAATAAATAAATAAAAATTATTAATTCATATTTATTTTTGAAATTAAAATTATAATATAATATATTAGAATTTTTAATAATATATTATATACAAATAAAATGAAAATTTTATAAATACAAACAAAAAGATAAAATATAAAATAAAATAAATAAAAAAAGATATTAATAATAAAAATTTAGGTAGAATATTTACATAAAATAAAATATGAAAACTAAATTGAAATATTCAATAATATATTAAATTTTGTATTTCTATTTGTATTTGCAAGCCATATATATATATATATGGTATGGCAGCGGACAAATTCACAGTAAGTCACCTCATAGTAAGGATTATGAGCAATACAACATACTACTGAAATTATTAAATTCCAAGTAACTTGTTACCCTAACCAACTCACTTAAAATCATAACTTTTTGTAAAAAAAAATGATTGCAGAACAAATTAAAATCCCAAGTTGATGACAAATGAAAACTAGTTGTCAAATCCAATAGAATTGTATGTCACAAAGCAAGAACAACATTTCAGGAATTTACAGAACAACGACAAAATCCATGAATATTCACAACTAAAGCATAGTTAGAATAGGAATAATTCAAAAAGCAATAGATTCTTGCTTCTATCGGCATGGTGGATGTTAATTCAAAACCAAGTGCAAAACCAATAGACCAACAAAATAGGAATAAGAAGTGCCAAGCATGCGATGTAAAAAGAGAGGGCAAGTAATAGACAAAAAAAATGCAAACACCGAAGTACATCAATATCCAAAAAGCCAAAGTCGAATTCATCAAAAAGTCAGAGAAAGAGCTTTAAAAGAGAAAAGGAAACAATGAAGGAAGCATCGAATTTGTCAAAACCCAGGATCCATAAAATCTTACCGTATTCCTTAACAATCAGAGTCAGAGTCGGCGAGTCGGAGCCAGAGAGGACGATGAAGAAGAACGCTGAAAGAGTGAGAGTCAGCGAATCTGAGCTGAAAACGAAACCTCAAGCATGAGACGAGAGAGACGAGAGACGAAATTGGAGTCACTAGGGCAAAGAAGCAGAGAGGGAATGGCTGAAGGGCTAAGCAGCCAGAGAGCTTGAGACTGAGAGCATAGTGGGCTAGCGGCTAAGGTAAAGAAGCTTCAGAGTTCAGACACCGCCAATTTCATTTTCTAATTCTACTTTGAGGTGCTTCGATCAAATTTTGAGTGGGAATGGGAAATTAGAAAGAGCTTCAATTTTTTTGGTTTAAATTTTAAAGGTAAATTTAGATTTAAACTAATAATCATATTCAGAGTTTAGAACAAAAATTATTAATATAATGTATTTTAATAATAAAATAATTAATATATAATAAATAGATTAATCATTAATTCCGTAAAAAATGTTACGTTAAGATTTACGACGGAATTTCTGACTGAGATTTCCTGTAGAAAAATTCTGTTGGAATTGTTATTTGCGTCGGAACTTCCAAAGGACTTTTTATGTGGGAAAGTTCTGTCAGAAATTCCTCCAGAAACTTTCCAACAGTTTTTGGACAAATTTTAAGATGGAATTTTGTTCTGTTTCAAATTATGTCAGAAATGAACGGTCTTTTTATAGTGGAGTGAGTTTGTTGAAATGTTTGACACTCATTAATCTATGCATGTATCGATGACATTCTAATGTTTTGCTATTTCATTTTTGTCTAGATGGGACTATGGAATGTATGTCATCTCTTGGTTGCAAAGCTAGGAAAATATTAGAAAGCCCGAGTGAATGGTTTCACAATGCCTAATGTAAGTATATTAGTAAATTAAATGTTACAATATTATTAGATTTGACTGAGAACTTATTTCTGCAAGAAGACATATATCATAAGAGGGTGGATGTGGTTTGGTAGTTAGTGACCCATGAGAAGAATAAACATTGAGATGTTGTCATGCATAGCATTAAAGGTTGGAAAGCTACAAAGAAGAAGACAAAGTAGTTTTTGTTGCATTTATGTTGTACATATTCAAGTTCTTCAGCCACTTTTTGTAATCTACATAATATTTGCATCCTTTTAAACTTTGCAAATGATTGTTTTGGTTTCAAATGAAACTAGGCTAGGCTATTTATATACAACTTTGGTATACAAGTAGTTGTTTTGCATATTATGCGTAGTTGAACTAATATTCGTTGTGTGCAAAAATGCCCTGTGTGTAAACACTCTTCCCTGTGTTCAAGAAGTCTTTCCTAGATGCAAAAGATTTTCCTTTGGGTTCAAGAAGTCTTCCTTATGTGCAAAAAACCTCCTATGTGTTATAAATATCTTCCCTTTGTTCAAGAGATCTTCCCTACGTGTTCAAAATATCTTCTCTATGTGCAAGAAGTCTTCCCTAGTGCAATAATCTTTCCCTGTGTTCAAAAGATCTTCCCTAGGTGTAAGAGATCTTCCTTTGGGTTCAACAAGTATTCCCTATTGCAATATAACTATGTACGAAAGATCTTCCCCTATGCTCAAAAGATCTTCACTAGGTGCAAATACATTCATGTGTGTTCAAAATATCTTCCCTTATGTGTAAGAAGTCTCCCTAGTGCCATAATCTTTCCTTGTGTTCAAAAGACCTTCCCTAGGTGCAAGAGATCTTCTCTTTGGTTTAACAAGTCTTCCCTAGTGTAATATAACTATGTGCGAAAGATCATTCCCTACGTTCAAAAGATCTTCCCTAGGTGCAAATATCTTCCCTTGTATTCAAAATATCTTTCCTATGTTCAAAAGATCTTCTCTTATGTGCAAAAATTCTTCCCTAGCGCAATATAACTATTTGTGAAAGATGTTCCCCTACATTTAAAATATCTTCCCTATGTACAGAAGATCTTTCATTAGGTTCAAGAAGTCTTTCCTAGTATAATATAACTATGTGGGAAAGATCTTCCTCTGTGTTCAAAATATTTGAATTGAATTGTATAATCGTCAAGTATGGACATTGGTAAACGGCCCTAAGCAATTTGATTATAATTCAATTCATGATGATCATAAGTCAAAAGTTCATATTCTTCAGTTATTGATAAACAGTCTAATTAAATTAAGGAAGATGATTAAGGGTTTTTTAAAAAACACATGTCATATCATTTAACTTTCTCAATGTAATTAAATTCAATTCGTGATGACCATAAGTTGAGAAAGTTCATATTGTTCAATCATTTATAAACAATCTGTTAGACAATACTCAATATAGTTACCACAAAATATATAGATCCCAAAATCAATACTGTAATTACAAAATCGTTTCTTTCGAATATCTGGCCTGTGCAAAAAATCTTCCCTTATGTGAAAAAATCCTTCCTTAGTGCAATATAATTATGTGTGAAAAATCTTCCCTTATGTTCACAATATCTTCCCTAGGTGGACAAGATCTTCTCTTATATGCAAGAAGTCTTCTCAGGTGCAACAGATCTTCTCATGTGTTCAAAATATCTTCCCTAGCTATGTGCAAAAGATCTTCCCTTAAGGTCAACAAATCTTCCGTAGTGCAATATAATTATGTTCAAAAAATCTTCCCCTGTATTCAATACCTTCCTTAGGTGCAAAAGATCTTCTTATGTGCAAGTCTTCCCAAGTACAAAACATCTTCCCCTATATTCAAACAATCTTCCCTACATGCAAAATATCTTCTCTTGTATGCAAACATTATTTACACCCAATGAATTATTGTAAAAGTTGAATGAACAAATCATCAAAAGACATTGAACATTAATAGATTGACAGATTGACAATATGAAACTGTCACATTTACAATTACAACAATATTTAACCATCTTTTACCTAACATGAGTAAGCACAACATATAGTGCTAATATATGAAACTTTTACATTTACAATTACAAGAGAAAATAAAGCAGATGGAACCCAATTACCACAAAAAAATAAATTAGGTGAGCATTTACACAATGCATTAACCACTGCATTCAGCCCCTAATTCCAAAATCCATGAGGAGCCACAAAAAGCTATAAATAAATAAAAAGTCAATCACTCCCTAAGTAACTGGTCAATGATGCATTGAATTGGTATACTTGAAGAACACGAGGTCAATAAGGATTTGGGTTCTTGTACCTTTGTTGAGTATGCCCTTCCTGATAGCATTTTAAACATTTATACACATTTTTATCCTGGAATTGAGATTCTCGTCTACTTATGCATGGTTTCCCAGGGCAATGGCTTATAGTTGGGGGCTACAAGAAGATCTTATTCTAATAATCACTAAATCACAGCTCATTTAACTTTGGCATGTCATGTGTATTAATTGGCATTATTATTCTATTATATATCTTCTCTTATGTTGTTCTTAAGTAACATTCTTCCACATATCAATAAACATTACCATTCACATGTTTAATGCATGCACATGCATGTGGGCATGATATACCAAACATTTGCCAATCCTTGCAAGCACATTTTCTCAATGCAAGATTTACATCAACATGAACTTCTCCAATTTGTATTTCAAATGTGTATGAAGAATGTTGCAAAACCTGCATCCTTGCACCACATAACACATTCTCCTTTAGCTTTACTTCTATGTTAGATCTCACTCCATTTTTCCACAAGCTTATTGCATTCTTTCTAGCAAATAGTTTCTTCGCTAGCTTCTGTCTATGCTCATTTATCAATGTCAACACATGATATTTCCTCTCTTTCACAAGCCATACATTATATGACTTAGCCAAATTAGTGGTTATATTCTCCCACCTTCTAAATGGAATCACAACAATGCCCAATGATCAATATCACCATGCTCTTCAAACCATGTTAATAATTCACGTTTAAAACATCACATATTGGCTAAAGCTCTTTCAAAGTCACAATCAACTCTAGCATATGCAATCCCATCTAGCATCTTCAAAGCATCATCCTTCTTCATTGGTGTATTCCTTCTCAGGCCTTTATAAACCTGTGAATACTCTGAGCTAAAGTTCTCTTTTACATGCCCATAGCAATAGGTATGCCTCTCACTCCCGAAAACATATCAAACAACATGTATTATTGCATTATGTCTATATGATACAATCACCACTTCAAGAGAGTTTAAAATGTTTTTCACATTTTGCATAAACCATGTCCAATCATCATTGGTCTCCCCACCTATAATGGTATAAGAAACAAGGTATAGCTGATTATCAGCATCAAGCGCTGATGCAAATGACATAGTCCCCACGGCCCATTAAGGTGACTTCTATCAACATATAGAATTAATATGCATCCTCTCAAGAATCTTTCGATGAAACATCCATATATGATGAATAACTATTAAGCGTATGGTCAACACACGCTTCCCATTTTGCCACTATCTTCAGGGTCTACTTCAATTAGTCTACTGCAATACTAAGGAATCAACATGTATGATTGCTCAGGTGCTCCTCGTATCTCTACCAGTGCTTTCTCTTTACCTTTCCATGCTTGATCATAAGACATTGATAAACCATATTTCTTATAAACTTTACGCCTTATCTCATGAGGTGGTTTATCTAAGCAATCCCTCAATCTATCTTTGATTATGGAAGCAATCAAGCTGGAGTTCAATTTGTGATGTATGAACATATTATCATGTGCTGAGTGATTATGCTTTTCTACAAATGTATGCACACGTTAGAAACTTGACTCTTCCTCCCCTACTTAATATGTAGTAATTTTCCATGGACAACCATCCACCTTATGCCTCACTATCATCTTACTTGCACAATTCCTCATAAATTTGTATGTAAATTTGTGTGCCAAACTATACTTGTATAGTGATTCTTTGAATTCAACTACATTTTTAAAACTCTTATACGGACCTGAAAGTAATTCCTTCCACTTCTTAGTATCATGCTCAGGGATAGGTGCAGGTGCACTTTGAATTACATATAGCCTATCTTGTGATATCCCACTTGATGATGATTCAACAATACATAACTCGTACGATCCTTCCAAGGTCTCCAACCTGCATCAAAATTTATTGTCAATTAATAACTTATCTTCCCTACTACTTCAAAACACTTGTAAATATTCATGTAACTTACCTTTGTTAAATTATCAAGGGTTGTTCTTCATCTATCAACTTACTAACATCTTCAACTATATACAAATGTACACATTTGTCATTAAATTGTACTATTTGTTTAACTCCTTCATCATCCTCTATATTTATAATAGTGTTTTCATCTAATGTTGACAGTGTGCACCTTAGCTTAAATGCTTTACCTTGAATACCAAGACATGAACATATTGTTCTTCTAAGCTCATTAAGTGACATTCCTTCTCTTACTATTCTTTCATTTGCTCTCCCACTAACATATTGAGTCCTCCCTTGATCAATGACAATCTTCCCTCCTATGTAGAAGAAGCAATAAATTTCTTTTTGTACTCTATTCATCACACTAAATATAGAATTGTAATAATATACCTTTAATGTCATATAAGTTAAATTTTACAATATGTTGGACCTATAATAAACTAATCAATATGTCATATAGTTAGAATGTGAGTTCAATTAGGTTCTGTAAACATAAGAATCAGATATGCTACTCTGTAAACAAATCAACATTAGATAAAAATGTATATGCTACAAATTAAACGAAACCTTGATGATAATGGAGAAAATCAGAAAAGCTAATGAAGCCATAATTTCATTTACTACTTCCTTACTCACTCACACAGTAATGAAAAAACCCAAGTAAAAAAGGAATATACAAATCATCACCTCCACCAAATACGGAACTATCAAGAAGGCCTTGACAAAACTCACCTCCTTAGCCTTTACTAATACTTCGGACCTCCGATAGAATCCACAGTGATGGACGGTCGAAAGGGAGGATGCATAGCACCGCACAAGAGAGGAGAAGAAGGCTTGAGTTATTCGATTTCATTTATTTATTCTATTCTTAACCGTCTGTCTTACCTTTTCTCATTAAGGGAATTTTTGTCTTTCACTCTTCATCAAATATTGACAATTAAGGACCTTAGTACCTCAAGTCCTATTTAGCAAATATCTTCATAATGAGGTCTTTTAGAGCAATTTTCCCTATTAATTTCCACTAATTTATAGTTTTAAAAAATAAAATGTCTAGGGTTTCTTAATTTCCTAACCTTCCCCCTTTTTTATTCTTTCTTGGATTCTCCCACCCACCCTCCCTCCCTTCATCTCCATCCACGGTGCTTAGCACTATTATGTTAATCTCTTTGAGCTATGTTAAAGAAGATAAAGGTGCACTGGAGAAGAAAGTTCCATGGAAGTGTGTCCTTTATCCCCCTATTTTCGTTTCATGCTAGTGATAGTGGTGGCCTGGTGTATTCTCCATCACCCACCACCATAGATATAATCAATTCTTTTTTTTTTCAATTTGAGTAAGAAGGTTTGTTTGTTCTTGGCATCTAGCAATTAGTATTGCTTTGAAAGATCCATTTTATAATTTTTAGCAACTCTTATAGATTTTCTTTAATCTAAATAAATGAAGAATATTATATGGTTTTGATGCAGATCCCATATAGGCACACACTGTTATTCATAGTACAAGAGTAATGTAGGATGCATAGTAGAGTTAAGAACGAAAAGAAAATTGTAAGCTTTTCTCATATGTTACTATTGTTAACTTCTCTATCACCATCATCAACGTTTAAGAAGAAAAAGAGGTGAGGTGAAGGACAACACAAGCTTCAATAGTGCTTCCTTCTTTGGTACTAGAAGAGAAGCCAAGGGGGAGAGTTTGAGTCCAAATAAAATAGAAGTAAGAGAGTCCAAGAATAACACGTTGAGATTAAAAACCCTAGATATTTTATTTTTTAAAATCTATACATTAGTGGAAATTAATATGATGACACGTGAGATTTAAATGATATAAGTTAGAGAATTTTTATTCGACAGAGTACATATCAGTTGGCACTCTGAGAGAATGTAAGTATTTCTCTTATAGTAAAAAATTTTCTCCATCCATGTATTGACAGAGTTGTTATATTTACAACAACAACAAAAATTCATTATGCCTTTAATAGTTAATTATGTTGAGTGCCCATAAGGAAATAGTTCATTATTAAATTTGCACATTAACCCATAAAGATATTATAAGATAAATAAAGGAATTCAAAAGAAAAATAGGGAGTTAAAAAATCATTTTGGTCATTTATAAGATAAATATGAAAATTCACAAGATAAATAAAGGCATTTAAAAGATAAATAAATGAATTTATAAGATAAATAAAGTAATTTGAAAGAACCTAGAGAATTAAAACAAAGGTTCTGAAACTCAGACCGGTCATTGAACCGGTTGGGGTACTTAGTCAAGGGTCAGTGGGTCAGATCGGAGTCAAACCGGAGCTAAATCGAGGTTAAACCGGTGAGAAATTGAATATTTTAGAGTTATCAATATGAAATTTTAAGGAAAAATTTAAAAAATTTGATTTTTTTTAAAAATAAAAAAGTACCAAACCGGGTCAGTCACCGGACCAGCCTGTTTGGTGGCCGGTTCCCAGTCCAGTCTGGGTTCCAAAACACTGATTAAAACACATTTTGGTCATTTACAAAACAAATAAGGGAATTCACAAGATAAATAAGAGTATTTGTAAGATAAATATTACAAGACAAATAAAGTAATGACATCGTTGTCTTTTCACCCATAAAATTTAATTTCATTTTAATTTAAGAGGGTGCAGTAAAATTTTAGATTTTTTTTGGAGTTGACTAAGATAAATTATCATCCATGGGGCTAATTGAAATTCTTCCTTTTTTAAATCCAACTTAAAATTTTTTTCCTCTATTCCCCTCCTCTTCCCTCTTCGCTGCTCTCAAACCAAACGGCCCCTTATTGGCAGGATCCGCCTCACTTCTTTTTCCCCTAACGAAAGCAGATTCTCTCATCATCTCTCAGTATCTCTAAATCAAGTCCCTCCAATATTGATCTGAGGGCTGAAAAAAGAGACACATCATATGGCTTAATTGTATCTCCATTGTCCAAAGTTTTATAATCTAGAGCGTCCATTCAATCACCCATTTTTGTTGAATTGTTTCCATTCTTTTCTAGCCCCCAATCGAATTACGGAGCACTCATCTCATCCACCATTTGCCACTCAAATGATCTAGTTCTCTTTTCTTCCCTTCATCTTGCCTTCATCCTTAGTTCCTTTTCTTCACAAACCAAACACCAAGACCAAAGAGAAGTTGACATCAAACCAACGTTGGTCGCTATACTCGCCGTCGATTACATAGGCTACTGAACGATTTCTTCCCATAGGTGAAATTCAGTGAAATCTTCTCCCTGCCCTAAATTGAAAATCAAATTGCACAATGCACACCTTTTTGTTCAAATTTACATATTCCCAGGGCAAGTTTCTTTTCTGGATCTTTCAACTCTGACAAAGTAGCCTATGGAGTTTTGTTTTTGTTTTTGCTATTCTTTAAATAAAAAGCTGATTCAATGATAAGAACTGTACTATAACTTGATATATGGACTTTAACTTTAGTTCTTTTCATTAATATGATAAATAACTTAGTAGTTTAATTATCCTCAGTTGTAGCAGAGAGCATGATGAATTATGCAGTCACATCTTTCAGAAGATGTCCTCTAAGAACTAAGAACCCATTACAAATTGCGCCTCTAAAGTTAGAGTACCTGTGAAATACTATGGGGCTTGTGAGGATGGACGTAAGGGTGTGGAGTCTCAGCATCCCTGTCGTGTTCTCCATTGGAAGAAGACGATGTGATTATGATATAAGACAAAAGAAGGGTTTTGTTTCCATTGAGAAAAATAGGGCCGAATTGGGCGTAATTGATTGGATGACCTTTTTTTTTCCTTTCATTTTTTATTTTGCGCAATAAGCTGGACTTTGAACACATAGCATGACGTGGCTCTTTCTAATCACTTTGATGAAATGGATGGGCAAGATTGAGAGCTTCTGAGGGACAATGAGAAAAACGCTTCTGAGAGAAATCGGACCCTCTTCATTGCTTAATCTTGGCTGATTAAGCGAATCAATCACTGTGCGAGCTTGGTTATGTGTGTGTTTGGAAGCATCCCAAACCATGGTTTCAAACCATGGTTTGCGAAAATCGAGATAAAACTCCTCTCACATACTTACCTCGTAAATCGTAAAAGCTATTCTCAAAAGCTAATTCCAAACACACACTATATTGCATTCATTACTCATGATTTTCCCTTCAAACCCTTGATCATTCTAGCGTTTTCAGAGCATCCAGCATATGGTAGAGAAAAGCTCGCTCCAAACCTTTCTGCTATTTCTGCCTCCATTCCTGATTTTGACCTGTAACCAATCCTTCAGGTTTATATCAAAGAATCTCCTCTGGTTGGAGTGGCTTACTGGTTCAGATTAATATTAGGTTGAGCTACTGTATCAGCTGCTGAGAGTCCTAAACCATAAGCATCGCCACTGAAATTCTGGATTTTGAGCCTCTTGCATAGTGAAATACTTGGCTGGACCAAGCTACACTGTTACTTTCTCACTATCTTGTGACTTGGTATAACTGAAACATTCATTCGCTGTGTTATTGAGTGTTCTTTCTCAAGCTTGTACTCACTGTGATTTTATCCATCTAGTTGAATTTAGGCATATTTGAACCTCATTTGATTTTTGCTTGCTTAGCCGAGAAGTCCATTCTGAAATCCTTTCAGAACTGATCATCCCTTGCTAAGTTATTATCTTGAGTTTTTGGTGCCCTATTTATATACCCATGCACCTCTGTTACACTTGTTAGATTTCACTGCATTTTGGCTAAATCCACAAGCTGTGCCATCGTCATTAGTTGCAATTGACATTTTGCTTGAAATTTTGACTTGTATTAGACCTGTCCATTTGGTGCTTAATTTGCAGTGACCCTTGATTGAATCAATTTCTAGTTAATTAGGATTCTCAAAGAGACTAGGTTAGGTTAGACCCCATACACATTAGGGGATCTTAGTATAAATTTGGTAGCCTAACAACAAGGTTGGTGCCGTTGGGGGGAGTCTTTGTTGGTTAGGGTTTGTTTTGGTTAGGCGTCAATTTCAATTTGTTTTTAGAGTATCTTTGAGTGCTTTGACTTAGTTTCTAGCTTCTGGAACTTTATTGAAGCTGCTGGACATTGGATGCTTTCTTCCAGTAGAGCTTGATTGATTTTTACTTGGGTTTTAGTGGAAGTATTGCTTGCTGAAAGTGATAGAAAGTTAGAAACTGACCGTAATTTAAAACAAAAATTCATTCATTGTGAGTTCTCACTTATTTGAGGACATTAGAATTGCTGTTATTTTGATAAATCATTGGTGCAATTGCTGAGTTTGGTTCTGGTGGATTTTTTCTTCTGAATTGAGTGAATTTGCTAAACATTCATCAATGCAAAGTTGCTGGAGTTGAGTGATTTCAGTGACTGATGTCTGAGTAATGTGTTTCTGCATTCTAATTCAGTTGCGCTGGCGCATCATTTCAGGTTGCTTTACTCATTTACAGCTGCAGCAAACATTTTCTAATTTCTTGATTCTTTTGGCAAATTCTTTTTCTGAACTTGAGTTCGGTTGCTGTGAAATTGTATGTTAGGCAAAATAGATGAGTTAATTCACTCAATTCAGAGCTATTCTACCTAAATCATTTGATTGCGCCACTTTAAGAAAATAAACAAATATTTCCTCTGTTTTTGTGTTGTTCTCCAGTTTGTCTAGATTTCACAAATTTTTTGGTTTTTGAGTCATCTGTGTATGGCAAGTGTGTTTCTGGGTTGATAGTCCCTCTTTTTATCAGCGTTATGCTTATCTTTAAGATTGTAAATTCAGCTTTTAACAAATTGAGGTTTTGAATTTGAACCTTGACTGTGGAAATTCACTGGCTATATGCTGTTTTTACTCTCTGAACATTGATAATCTGATTGAACTTACTGTTTAGATTCAGATTATTGCTTCTGACTTGCTGATAGTGAGCAACTAGTGCGTTGATCTGAAATATTGCACAGCACTCAAATTCTGCAAAATTTTGACATTTTTAGCTTCATCTGAAATATTGCTATGACCTGAGATAATTGTGCTGCTTTCACATGCTGACCACTTAGCTTCGAATCTGATTTACAGGCCAAATTTATAAGTCATACCTACCCCTACTTGTACATAATATAATTCTAAACTTTACCAAGATGGTTAAACATTCTGTAGCTAACTCAACAAGTCGACAGAAGAGCAAAATTACAGAATGGACAACACCACAAATATGGAGCTTATAATTCAATTTTTAATGATTAAGTTTAAATAACACCTCACTTTTCTTTTCAGAAAAAAGAATCACAAATACAATTAGTCTGTAGTTCTTTCAAACTTGTTTTGATTTTCTATCTGGCATCTACTACTGTGACTGTAACTTGGTTCACAGAGTATGATTCTTCTTGTTGGATTGGAGAATCAGTATCAGTATGAGTCCTTGCAACAAAACATGGTTTATTAGGATGTGGTATTGAAGCATTTTCACTACTCAACATTAACACCACAGAAGACATTGCTGGTCTATCTTCTGGTCTTTCTTGAACGCAGATTAAACCAACCTTTATACATCTTAATGCTTCCGATGATGAATATGATTTGCCAAATGATGGATCCACCAGTTCCGATGCACGTCCTTCATTCCATAGCCTCCATGACTATCACAAAAGAACAAGTAGTACTGTTCTATTAGCAGGAGATATTTATGAACAAGAAAGTACTTCAGCTTTAGAAAATATGGGTTTGTCCTTACATGTCCAAGGAGGTTTAACTCATCTGAGTAATAAAATCCTTTGTTCTTCTTACCACTTACTATCTCTAGCACAATAACTCCAAAGCTAAAAACATCGGATTTTATAGAAAAGAGTCCGTCCAATGCATATTCTGGAGACATATAGCCACTGTATATAGAATTTTTGGGAATTATTAGGATAGAGCATAACTTTTCTATTTTCCAATACAACTAGGTATAGGTTATAGCTATACTTACTATGTCCCAACAACTCTTTTTGTTTTTGCTTCTGTTTGATCGTTGCCAAAGATTCTAGCCATTCCAAAATCTGATATCTTTGGATTCATTTCTTTGTCAATAAGAATGTTGCTTGCCTTAAGATCCCTATGAATAATTCTAAGTCTAGAGTCTTGGTGAAGATAGAGAAGTCCTCTTGCTATTCCACATATAATGCTGAAGCGTAATTGCCAGTCCAATAAGAAACTTTTTTCTTTGTCTGTAGACATTTTCTTACTAGTTATCATCAGCATCAAGTTCTCAAATAAAATTTTAGTCTAGAATCATATTCTGAAAGAGCTACGATATTCAAAGTTGGTGATAATTAATGTGAAAACAACTTACCAAATAAGAAAAAATCAAGGCTTTTATTTTCCATGTACTCATAAACCAACATCTTTTCCTCCTTCTCAATGCAGCAACCTAACATTCGTACAAGATTTCGATGTTGAAGCTTCACAATCAACTTTACTTCATTCTTGAATTCTTCCATCCCTTGCCCTGAGCTTTTTGATAATCTCTTTACAGCAATATCATGCCCATCAATCAATCTACCCTGCGATTGTCACAATATATCACTTCCATAAGTGATATCCTATGGGGTGATCACTAGGTTGAGAATTTGAAAATCTACAATATCTATCAGATTACCCTGTAAACACTACCAAAGCCTCCTTCTCCAAGTTTATTTGCCTCTGAGAAGTTGTCTGTAGCCATTGTTATGGTATTAAAATCAAACAGTGGTAACTCTAGATCATCCATGTTAGTATCACCTGAATGTTCTGTATTTCTTGAGGTTAAAAGTATATCTGGACTTGCCCCAGAAGAACCTAGTATGAAAAGAGACAAGCAAACATTATATGAAGCAGAAGTAACACCTCACCAAACCACTATAAACTGCATGTGTTACTTGTGTATTACCTATCTTCTCTGCTCTTCTTTTTGGTACATTTTGTGACTTTCTCTTCCACAAGATAAACATAATCAACCCCAAAACTATGGTAATTGCCGCCACTGTAGTGCCTATGATCGTGCCTGCATTTTTCTTCTTGCCAGAGCCACTTTCAGATCCTGAGTCAGCTGAGAAATAAACGAAGCTCTCAGCTTTATTGTGTAGTTTGAATGTGGCCTAACATAGGTGTGTTAATCTGTGAATCTAGAAATATTACCTTATAGCAGCACTCAAACAAGTAATTAAGGGGGCAAAGAAAGAAACTTACTAACAACAGAAGCAGCAACTCTGACAAAGACACCTTGCCCACCTTCAGAAAACTGCCTCATGTCTTTCAGCTCCCCAGTCCATATAACACAGCCTGTGCCTCCATTAGTGACCTTCTCATTAGCATAAGCAGTACAAGAACAATTTTTCCTGCACATATCCTCACATTCTGAAAGGGACATGCTATTGTTCACAGACACATTCATTGTTTCAGGTAACTCCACATGCTCCAGCCGCAAGAACTTGTCTGTTGGACAATCCAAACCCGTGCTTCTCTCGCAGCCATCAGTAAAAACTATATCATCCCATTCATTCTGATTTTTTGCTCTGAAACCTTGAAAGCACTTGCATGCAGGAAAAGCATTGGCATCACATATACCATATGGACCACACTGAGAGTACTCATTACATTGGCCTTGAGGTGCAGACCATATCATGTTCCAACTTTGGCTTCCTTGTGTTCTTACAAATCTTTGAAGATCACCCGTCCAACTCATAACAAGCCTTGTAAGCATAGATTGATTACCCTTGAAAACCGAAGAGAACTCAAAGTACACTTCGTCTGAATCTTGAACTAAAGTATCTTGAACTAAATCTAGTGATGTGATTACTTGTATTCCACCAAATTTTATACCATTCCATGGTCCACCTCTAAATATCCTGATCTCTTTGTTATACCAAAACGCTTCTGGGATTCCATGGGGTTCTAGTCTCAAAGAGTAATCTCCACTTGAAGGGTCATCTTGGCTCCTCCATGATCTTATACGCCATTCAATGCCTTTGGCCAAGTCCCATCCTAGCTTCATACCAGGTAACAAAGTGTCTGTGGGAAAATCAAAGCTTTTCCAGAGAAAGTTGGCGGTGTCATCAGTTCCTGTGGCTTCTTTAATTACCAGATTTCCGGAATCCAGAAGCTTGAGCACAGGATTTGAAGGTGCAGATTGTGATTGATTCGAGGACCATAAGGAATTTCCTGCTGGATCAAGAAGAACCAGGTTTGTTCTGTCTCCGATTTTCAGAGTTGCAGTGGAATTTTCAAGTGGGGTGTCTCTGTTTGCAACCCAGACGAATGTTCTATCAGGAATGTTCTTGTACCAGATTCCCAAGTACCATCTGGAAGTAGTTAAATTGAAGAACCCTAATTCAAACACTTGATTGGAAGATACAAGGGTCTGGTTAATCCCTAGTGATTGGGTTGAATTTATGGTATCACTAGAGAATGAAACTGCAGAAAATAAAGGGAGTACAATACAAAAGCTCCAGAAGAGACTAATATGGAGGCAGCCAAGAAAACCTTTCATGTTCTTGGATTGGAAAGGTAGAAAAAGGAGCAAAAACTTGATAATGGCGGATAATGAGGATTGTTTAAATCATTATATTGTTAAGATAACCTGGTTAGCCTGAAATCTCCCCTTTTGGTTCTGGTCTTTGGTCTAAGATTTCAACCCAAAGATGATCGTTCAAAGTATATCGAGTTTGTTGACATTTTATGCATATGGTACTGATGATTGCGTATAAAATATAATGTCTCCGTGGATATATTTTAAAGTTCACTGATTAGTGTGGCAGCGACCTCGCTTGGCCTAACCTGTGGCTAATTTATTTTTATTTTTTCTAATAATGCCACGTCACTATTGCTGGCCACTGGCCACTAATATTATACTCAAAATAGCTCTTCCAAGTTTCAAATGTGTGACCTGCTTTTTTTATGGCCCTTCTTGCCATTGAACTGGTTTAAAAATATTGAACTACAGCATCAGTCACATTTAATTACTTATATTTTGAATGACCTAAATTAGAGTACATGCATATCAGATCTTTAGATCCTTGTCACCAATAAAATTTTAATGGGGGCATTTTTCTCCAATTTTCCCTTTTTTATAATAAATCAATTCAAAGACGTTGCATTCTAAAACATAGAGAACAAAAGGGAGATATAAGTATCATGAACAACCTTAAGATCCGTAAATGGATATGAAATGCTGAAAACCATTGGATAAAGTGCTAATGTCATCATAGAGATAACCATTTTCTCTTACCTGTGTTGAGCCCCAGTTGCCACCACTAAAACCACCTACTCATAATCTTGGAGAGAGAATCCACAACAATAGTTTCCTTAAATCTCTCCGGAGCAGCAACTGACTTCTCTGTGAAAATATGCTCCTCAGCTTAAGGCCACACCAATGTCCCGTTGTGGAATATTCAGCTTAAAATATTGGGTTAAAAAGCAAATCTATTGATGAAGTGTTCTCTTCTGCACATATAACACTATAAAGTTTTTTTTGTTGCAAAAGTATACATGGAGATTCTAAAATAATGCAAAAATATTATAAATTAAGTCAACTAATATTAACCATTTAATAATTATGTTGGTCAAAGAAATGATGCAAAAGTACATGTGAAAGTTTCAAGATTGTGCCAAAATGCCACCGTACTTAACTAATGTCAACCATTTAACACAATTCACACACTCGTTGGACCAACATTTAACTTCCAATAGGCTTGTCCACCACTACAGGGTCTTTTGCATGACTATAATGGGTGCACCTCATCCACCGTCCTCCCCCCCCCCCCCCCCCTCACCATTAATGAATATTGTCGAAGGATTCAGATATGTTGATTTTTGCAATGATAGGTAAGTCATCCTCATCCTCCTCTTCGTCTCTTGTTAGCATTCGATTTATAAAAATTGTGCCCCTAATAATCTGCTACTCATTAGCTTCGAGCCAAAACCATGGACAACAAACAAACAAAAGAAAAGGACGATATATGAGGTGGTTGGAGGAGGGGCAACTCTGGCACTAAGAATGTGCAACCATATTTATGTCATGTAAAAGATCCCGCAGTGGCAAACGAGGTTGTTAGGAGCAAAAACATTATGCGACAGGTATGGAAGTTCACTACCAAAAAGAAAAAAAAAAACAATTTATTACGAATGGAATTTCAATTTTTCGTCATTGTGCAACACGTGTGGAAGTTCACTACAAAAAAGCAACTTATTATTGATGGAGTTTCAATTTTTCGATGGAATTTTGAAGGATTAGCGATGAAAATGTAATTATTGACAAAATCCGTTCCGTTGCCACATTTAATGTGGCAAATTGGTTTGCCAACAAAATTATTTTTGACAGTAATTTTCTATCGATAATTTGTTTTTTAGAAAAACCCACAAGGCATGAAGGGAGGAATCAAAGGTCTAGCTTATTAATGTCTTTACTAGTTGAGCTGTTCTTACCTTAAATTATTTATTCACATAATTGTAGCAATTTTATCAGGATATGCTAAACAATAAAAAAAGTACCAAAATACTATAAAGTAAGAAAAAAAAATTTACTGATATACTACCGTCAAACTCGTTCACCTAGAGAGTTTGAGGAAATGAAGACATCGTTTTTCAGGAGAACAATTTTCATTTTCTGTATGCTCATCTCATCGCCCTTCCTGTTTTGTTTTTTTGTTTTTTTAAATTTTTGGCGAAATGTACACGTCATACCCTAGTTCATATCTACCCTACGGCTTCCTAATTATTCTGGACAGAATCCTAACCACATCCCTTCTCCATCTATTTGTTCCATTTTTCCTTTATTTTATATTTCCAGCCAAATAAAAAAATATGAGTAGATTTTGTAGAAAGGGTATTTTTTATCCTAATAATTAAATATAAGGAAAATATATAAAATCAATTATATGCATCAGTGTGTGTGTGTGATATTTTGGGTAAATACCTTTAGCATTTTAAATTTAGGGAATTTTTGAGATATATTATATCATATCTATAAAAAAATTTTACGGGGGATAAAAAAAATATTTTATATTTATTTAACTTATTTTATATATGGACATATTTCTCGGGTTTTATCAAAACGATTAGGGAAAATATAAAACATGATTTAAATAAATATAAAATATTTGTTTTATACACCATATAAATTTTTGGTTGACTTAACCATCATTATATTTTTTATTTTTTATTCATTTTAAAAACTTTATATGTATTATTGCACCAAAGAAAATCTTATGGTGTTAGATGCCAATAATGATATATTTCATGAGCAAATTTGCACTTTAATCCATATTACTACTATTATTAAACATTTTTATATTTAATTTTCTGATTTTATTAAAACATTTATTTATAATTAATATTCCTTTTGTATAAGGATATAATAGATATAATACTATTTGCATTACATATTATATTGTAATTTTTTTTATATTTATATATACCCTCTAATTTTCTTGCCAACAAACTAGATTATAAAACCAAATTATCTTTGACATTGGATTTCAATCTCATCCATATTTCTTAATCAGATTATATAAACGAAAAATATTTTTGAACAAGTTATTTCATCATTATATAGTTAGAAAAGAATCTTGTTATTCACAAAACTAACTATTATAATTAAAAATCAAATAATTTGAAGATATTGTAATTAAATTTAATTATTCTACACAATTTTTTATTTTAATTTTCATAATAAGGTTACTAATATTCTTATCTTATTTGTTTATGGTTGTCAAGCTACAAGAGAAATTGATTTTAATAAAATATAAATGAGTTTTCTGAGAATGCTTCTCCATGTCTAAAAAAGTGTCTAATCATATAAAAGTGTATTGATGTGATATGCATTGATACCGCACAACTCTGAGCCTTTTTTTAATTCAAGAAGAAAGTAAATAATGTTATAAAAATGTTGATAATAAGAGAGTAGAAGAGAGAAATTTTAGAGAGATAAATTAGAGAGATATTCTCATTCACTTGTACATCTGAATACAGCACCTAGGGTCCCTATTTATAGAAAATTTTTCATGCTACAGTACCCATGCTACAGTAAAATCCGTGCTGCTACAGTAAATCCGTGAAGCTATAGTGATGAACAGTACCATACAGTATTTGCTACAGTGATACACAATATTTTTTATCTTATAGATCATGCTGATTGGGAGAGTAAATTATCCTGGATATGAACTAATGGACATCTACATAATTGATATTCATAACACTCCCCCTTGGATGTCCATTATGAATGTACCTCGTTAAAAACTTTAACTAGGAAAAACCCAGTGGGATAAAAACCTAGCCAAAGAAAAGAGTACATCATTCATTGATACACTGTCCAGTGCTGCCTTATTAAAAACCTTTCTAGGAAAACCCAGTGGGACAAAACCTAGATAAGGGAAAAAGAGTACAGCATGTATCGACTCCCCCTCTTGACAACATCAGTTGATATCTCTTAATCTCCGAAGGCCAATGTCATAGACAAGTTTTTCAAAGATTGTACCTGGAAGTGACTTTGTGAATAAATCTGCTAGATTTTCACTTGAACAAATTTGCTGGACATCTATTTCAACATCATTTTGAAGGTCACGAGTAAAGAAGAATTTTGGTGAAATATGCTTCGTTCTGTCTCCCTTGATATAGCCTTCTTTAAGTTGAGTAATGCATGCAGTATTATCTTCATATAGAACTGTTGGTGCCATTTTGCCTAAAGATAAATAACAATTTGTTCGTATATGATGTATTACTTATCTCAACCATTCACATTCTCGACTTGCTTCATGTATTGCTAAAATTTCGGCATGGTTTGATGATGTGGCTGATATAGTCTACTTCATTGATCACCATGAAATAGCTATACCTCCACATGTGAACAGATAGCCTGTTTGTGATTTACCATCATGTGGATCTGATAAAAATACAGTATCTGCATAACCTACCAGTTCATGCTTAGATACGTTTGAGTAGTATAACCCCATATCCATAGTGCCTCTTAGATAACGAAAAATATGTTTTATTCCATTCCAATGCCTTCGAGTTGGTGAAGAACTAAATCTTGATAATAAATTAACAGCAAAAGATATATCAGGACGTGTATGATTAGCAAGATACATTAGTGCTCCAATAGCACTAAGATATGGTACTTCTAGACCAAGTAGTTCTTCATCACCTTCTTCGCTGATTACTCGCGATCGGAATGGATCTTTATCTGGCTTTAGAGACCTTACAATCATTGGTGTGCACAATGGATGAGATTTATCCATATAAAATCTCTTTAGAACCTTTTTTGTATAAGTTTCTTCATATACAAAGATCTCATTTTTGAGATACTCAATCTGTAATCCAAGACAGAATTTTGTTCTTCCCAAATTCTTCATCTCAAATTCTTTCTTCAAACAATGAATTGCCTTTTGGAGCTCTTCAGGAATTCCAATAATGTTGATATCATCAACATAAACAGCAATTATAGCAAATTCACTATTAGATCCTTTTATAAAAATGCATGGGCATATTGGATCATTTTTGAATCCTTCTTTCAACAGATATTCATTAAGACGATTATACCACATGCGCCCTGATTGCTTCAGGCCATACAGGGACTTATTTAACTTCATTGAATATTGTTCTCGAAAACTTGAATTAGATGCTTCTGGCACCTTAAGTCCTTCAGGGACTTTCATATAAATTTCATTGTCAAGTGACCCATATAAATAGGCAGTCACGACATCCATTAGATGCAGATCAAGCCCTTCTTTTACGGCTAGGCTAATTAAATAACGAAAAGTAGTCGCATCTACTACAGGTGAATACGTTTCTTCAAAATCAATGCCAGGTCTTTGTGTAAAGCCTTGGGCTACAAGCCTTATATCTTATTATTTCACCCTTTTCATTTCTCTTTCGTACAAAAACCCATTTGCATCCAACTGGTTTTACATCTTCAGGTGTAAGGACTACAGGTCCTAACACTTTTCGTTTTTCCAATGATTTCAATTCTGCATTAATGGCATCTTTCCATAGGAACCAATCTTTTCTTTGTTGGCACTCGCTAATGGATTTTGGCTCATGATCCTCAATATTATTCATTACATCTTTTGCTATATGATAAGCAAAAATATCGTCAACGTTGACTTCATTTCGATCCTATCGGATTCCATTCATAACATAATTTATTGAGATCTCATTATTTTCACATATATCAGGTACCTGGGTCTCTTCTAGGACTACAATATTCTCTTCTGGAGATATCTCTATTGAAGATAATAACTCTTCAGGAGATGGCTCTTCTGGAGCTATTAAATTTTCTTGATTATCCTCAATTTGACCATCTATATTCTTTTCTCCTTTTCTTTTTCGAGGATTTCTATCTTTGGAACCGATGGGTCTACCACGCTTCAGGCGTACTTTAGATTCATTCATATAGATTGTCCTTCAGGGACATCAATTTTAACAGGAGCATTAGCAGCTGGGATATGTGACTTTGTCACTTTCTTAGGGTCAGTAAATGCTTCTGGCATTTGATTAGCTAAATTCTGTAAATGAATTATCTTTTGAACTTCCAGTTCACATTGATTTGTACGAGGATCAAAATGAGCCAATGATAATTCATTCCAGCTAATTTCCTTACCCAGATGCTTATTCTCTCCCCCTAATGTTGGGAAAAGTGATTCATCAAAATGACAATCGGCAAATCGTGCAGTAAATAAGTCTCCCGTAGATGGTTCTAAATATTTTATGATTGAAGGAGATTCATACCCAACATATATTCCCATCCTTCTTTGAGGACCCATTTTAGTGCGTTGTGGTAGTGCTACTGGCATATATACCGCACACCTAAAAGTTCTTATATGGAAAATATTAGGTTCCTGACCAAAAACCATTTGTAAGGGGGAAATCTTTAAGTAACTTGTTGGCCTGATGCGAATTAACGTTGATGCATGCAAAATAGCATGGCCCCAAGCAGAAATTGGGAGATTAGATTTCATAAGTAAATGTCTTGCAATTAGTTGCAACCTTCTGATCAATGATTCTGCAAGTCCATTCTGTGTATGAACATGAGCTACAGGATGTTCAATATCAATTCCAAGGGACATACAATATTCATTAAAAGCTTTCGAAGTAAATTCACCAGCATTATCAAGACGTATTTTCTTGATAGGATAATCAGGGTAATATACTCTTAATCTAATCAATTGAGCAAGTAATCTCGCAAACGCTAGGTTGCGAGAAGATAATAAACACACATGTGACCATTTAGTTGATGCATCAATTAAAACCATATAATATCTAAATGGTCCGCATGATGGGTGTATTGGCCCATAAATATCTCCCTGTATCCGTTCTAGAAATGTGAGAGACTCACTTTCTACTTTGCTTGGTGAGGGGCGAATAATTAATTTTCCCTTGGAACATACAGTACATGAGAAATCATGGGATTGTGGTATTTGTTTACACTTCAGGGTATGTCCATATGAATTCTCAATTATTTGTCGAATCATAATTGAACCAGGATGGCCTAACCGGTCATGCCAAATATTAAATTCATTTGTAAACTTCTGGTTTACATTAGTAGATTTCTGGTCTGTATTAGTGAACTTCTGGTTCTCAATAACATGTGTTTCAATTGTGTTTATAAATGTATAATATAAACCAGAAGAAAAAGCAAGACACTTTTCTAATATGCATTTTCTACCAGCAACTATTTTTGTAACAAGAAGATATTCTTTATTATTTTTAGTTGTTGTTTCTATATGATATCCATTTCTGTGGATATCTTTGAAACTTAATAAGTTTCTTCCAGACTTGGTAGAATAAATTGCATTATCAATGCATAATTTTGTTCCTTCAGGTAATAGAATATTAGCTCTTCCGGAGCCTTCAATCAAATCTATACTACCAGATATAGTCTGAACATTAGCTTTTTGCATTACCAAGGAAGAAAAATATTTATCATTTCTGAGTATGGTGTTGGTTGTTGCACTATCAACGAGACATAAATCTTCAGGATTGATGCCAGTAAGATTCATTCTTCATTAAAAGAAATATAAAAACATAATTAAGATAAATACATTCGATAAAAGTAACATAAAAATTCAAATACATAAATAATTATGCTAAGAAATCAGCAACATTCAAATAACTAAAATCCATGTCTCCATGCTCAGAACTCTCAGTCCGATCCACATGATTTACTTCAGTTGTTGATCCTTTACCATTATTTTTAATTGATTCTTGGTAAAGTTCAACTAGGTGTCTTGGTGTACGGCAGGTACAAGACCAATGACCCTTGACACCACAACGATAACATAGACTTTCAGTATTTTTATTTTGCCCACTATTTTCTCTTTTGTGGTTCATATTATTATTTCCCCACTTTTGGTAGGAATTTGAACCACCACGACCTCGACCACGACCACAGATGTAGCCGCGTCCGCGTCCACGTCCACGTCCATGTCCACGTCCACGTCCACGGCCAGAAACAGATTCATTGGTTACTACATTCGCTTCTGGGAATGGAGTCGAGCCAGTTGGACGGGATTCATGGTTTTTTAATAAAAGCTCATTATTCTGTTCAGCTACAAGGAGGCAAGAAATTAATTCTGTATATTTTTTAAATCCTTTTTCTCGGTATTGCTGTTACAGGAGCAAATTTGAGGCATGAAATGTGGAGAATGTTTTTTCAAGCATATCATTATCAGTAACATTTTCTCCACATAAATTTAATTGAGAAGTTATATTGAACATAGCCGAGTTATATTCACTTACAGATTTAAAATCTTGCAACCTTAAATGTATCCAGTCATAACGAGCTTTTGGGAGGATAACCATCTTTAGGTGATCATACCTATCTTTCAGATTGTTCCAAAGAACAAGTGAGTCTTTCACTGTTAAATATTGAATTTTTAAACTCTCATGTAAATGGTGGCGTAGAAAAATCATGGATTTGATCTTTTCCTGATTGGATGCATGATTCCCTTCTTTAATTGTATCTTCTAGACCATGGGCATTTAAGTGGATTTCCGCATCCAACATCCAAGATAAATAATTTTTCCCAGTAATATCCAAAGCCACAAATTCAAGTTTTGCAAGATTTGACATGGTTCACACTATTAAAGAAATAAACGAGAATAATTAAAATATGAAATGTAAAAATGCAATAATATATAAAGACAAGAAATAAATTAATAAGGCAAGGTAAGAAAATTATGGCTTCAGGCCATTTAGTTCTTATGGCTTCAGGCCAATTAATCTCATGATGAGAAATTAAATATATATAGCATCTGACTTTTTATCTTCAGGATAAATAAAAGTTATACATAGCTTCTGTCTGTGATATATATGGCTTCTAGTCATATAATAAGGAATCATATAGATATGACTTCTGGCCATATAATAGGAGATCATAGAGATATAGCTTCTGGCCATATCATAAAAATTCAAATAATATGACTTCTGGTCATATAATTTCAGAAATTGAATGTAGATGGCTTCTGGCCATAATCATAATAATAATATAAATAAACTTGTAAATGATATATATCATATATAATAACAATAGTGATCTCCAATCCTAGCCATGGAACCCGATGTTCATAACAATCGATAAAGGTATATTTCTTTATTCCATATAGTGGCTCAGATTATCCCAGATCTATGAAATAAAGATATTATAAAATAAAGTATAAATTATCAAAGAAACTATAAGAATATCATACCTATGACAGAGTTTCGTGCTGATAACGTGTTATAAAAATGTTGATAATAAGAGAGTAGAAGAGAGAAATTCTAGAGAGATAAATTAGAGAGATATTCTCATTCACTTGTACATCTGAATACAGCACCTAGGGTCCCTATTTATAGAAAATTTTTAATGCTACAGTACCAATGCTACAGTAAAATCCGTGCTGCTACAGTACTGTCCTCGTGTGCTACAGTAAATCCGTGAAGCTACAGTGATGAACAGTACTCTACAGTATTTGCTACAGTGATACACAATATTTTTTATCTTATAGATCATGCTGATTGGGAGAGTAAATTATCCTGTATATGAACTAATGGACATCCACATAATTGATATTCATAACAAATAAATAGCAATAATGGTTAGTTTGTTTGAAGTTTGATGCTGCGTTTTGCAGTATGATTGTTTTTTCAAGGATATGTCATTTATTTACATCATATTTTGATGCTTTTTTGTCAGTTGATTTTCATTAATGAATCAGCTCTTCAAGGAAAGAAATAATTGCCACACATCTAGACTGAAAATATTTATTTCTCCTAAAAATTTCTTTATACTCTTATTTCAAGTACTGTTGATACTCTGCTACAAAATAAAGTAGTGTTTTGCTCCTCCAATTAATTGCATATTATTTTTATATTTTTGGATAGAATCAATCCATTTATTTGATTATGTGAATGATTATTTGAGTATTTGTACATAACTGGTGTCTTATTGCAACCCCTAATACTCTTGTTGCCAATTTTAAATTATGGTACAAGTGGACATACAATGACCCTCTTTCGGCAAAATTTAATGAGAAAATGGTAGCGATTAATGCATCTATGTCAAAGCCTAAAAGGATCAAAAAATTGAAACATTAGGAATCTCAATGAATCCATAACTTTAATTTGCTTTAAATATTTGTATTAGACTTATTATTACAATATGATATTTCTATCTTAGTCGCTCTAAAGAAAATATAAGAAATTGAGCTCAATTCAAGTTAAAATTGGGCCAAAAGTCTAACCGGAAATACAAGAAAAAAGTTAAAAACAAAAAACAAAATTTTCAGGACAATCTCATCCTAGTCTCGATATCATCTGTCCCGACCAGGATGGAATAGTCCCTAGATTGGGATCAGGACCAGGATAACATTGCTATCATGAGCCCTTCCTAAAGATGGAATTAGGAACGGGGTTTCTCAATCTCATCCCGTTCTGTGAACACCCTACAAATCAATAATGATACATTACTTAATATTGTGACACGAGCTAGAGGTGGCAAAATAAGTTGTAGGGCCGACCCTTTAGAAGCTTAGGCCTAAAAGGGTCAGGTCTAAAAAAGTCGATTTACCAAAAGCACATAAAAAATTCAAGTTTGACCCTTGAACTCACGAGCTTGGGCTTGATTCACATACTTTAAGCTCTTTTAATCATGTTGTATATAACTACTAATTGCCTTATTTTATCATTTCATGTGCTCTTTAATTCACCATTTTATTCCTTTGAATGTCACAAAGGTATAAGAAATTTTAGAAAATAAAATTACGCCTTCATAAGACACTTGCTAAGTCAGAATTTAGCAGTTCATTTGATTTAAACTTATTCTTAAACATCTAATTCTAAAATTTAGGATGTTACAATGATAGTGAAATTAGCAACAAAATAATTTCGTTGCTAGTTGAGTTCCATCAAAATTCCATTGCTAAAATGATCGGTGATGGAATTTCGATCACTGATTTACTATTATTTTTGTAGTGGATGCCATGTTTTTGTATTATTTTTTTAGGAGCTCTGCCATGAGCCTTGGTGTACTAAAAGCACTGCTACAAAATCGTTAATATATAATGGCCAATAGTTTACGGTTTCAGGGGATACCATGGAATATCAAGAGGTGGAGATTGTGCAAATAAATATTTCATGGTTTTAAAGAAAACCTGTGAAGTATTTTGCAAAATAGTTTTTTTATTTTACTAAACGGTCATGAAATATATCTTTAATTTTTATTTATTAAAACATTATCATATACTTCACAGTTTAGTTTGAAAAACCGTGAAGTAAATTATATTAATATATCATGGTTACTTTTAAAAGACCATAAAACTTATATATTTTATGGTTGCTCAAAATTGAATCATGAAGTATTGGGTTTTAAAAACCCTTTCTGACCCTATTCATTCACGATTGCAAAATTCTCATCATTTCTTTGCGCTCTCACTGAACACCTCCGACTACTCTTTTTTGATATCCCCACTATTATTTCGCTCTCCACTACAAAAAAATACAGGATTAGCGACGGAATTTAGCGACGGAATTTTATTCCGTCTCTAAATTAGAGACGGATTAGCGACGGAATTACATTCCGTCGCTAAATTCAGTCACTAATTTCCGTCCCTAAAAATTAGTGACGGAATTTAGAGACGGAATTTTTCCGTCGCTAATTAGAGACGGAAATTCTGTCACTAAATTCCGTCTCTAAATATTAGCGACGGAATTTAGAGACGGAATTTTTCCGTCGCTAATTAGAGACGGAAATTCTGTCACTAAATTCCGTCTCTAAATATTAGCGACGGAATTTAGAGACGGAATTTTTCCGTCGCTAATTAGAGACGGATTGGCGACGGAATTACATTCCGTCGCTAAATTCCGTCACTAATTTCCGTCACTAAAAATTAGAGACGAAATTTTTCCGTCTCTAATTAGAGACAGAATTTCCGTCGCTAATTCCGTCTCTAATAGTTAAATTTTTTAATAATTCAATTTTTTTTCCAAAATTATAATTTTTAAAATAATTTAAATTTTAAAATTATTTTAAATTTATAATATAATATTAAAATAAATAAATAAAAATTATTAATTCATATTTACTTTTGAAATTAAAATTATAGTATAATATATTTGAATTTTTAATAATATATTATATACAAATAAAATGAAAATTTTATAAATACAAACAAAAAGATAAAATATAAAATAAAATAAATAAAAAAAGATAATAATAATAAAAATTTATGTAGAATATTTACATAAAATAAAATAAGAAAACTAAATTAAAATATTCAATAATATATAAAATTTTGTATTTCTATTTTTGTTTGCAAGTGATATATATATATGTGTGTGTGTGTATATATATATATATGTATGTACGTACGTACGTACGTGTGTGTGAATGTGTGTGTCTATGTTTATATATATATATATATAATTTTGCATTTAACTTTCACAGGTTCTTCTTAGCTCAACTGGCAAAGGCACTAGCACCCGCGTGAGAGGTCATGGCTTCGAATCCTAACTTAGTCACAAAATGCAACCAATTTGTGACTTGTGACACGTGGCGCGCGGTGGAGGGTGACACGTGGCGCGAGGTGGAGGCTGACACGTGGCGCGCGGTGGAGGATGGCAGGGTGGCGGTGGCTGATTGGTACACGTGGCGGCCGCCGGCGAGGAACATGTGGAAGCTCGTGTTGTAGACATGTGGCAATTTAAATTATATATAAAAAAATAATTAGCGACAGATTAGCGACGGAATTTCCGTCGCTAAATTCCGTCTCTAATTTAGAGACGGAATTTAGCGACGAAAATTCCGTCGCTAATTAGAGACGGAAAAATTCCGTCCCTAAATTCCGTCTCTAATTAGCGACGGAATGCAAAATTCCGTCACTAATCAATTAGTAACGGCCTTTTTAGCGACGGAACAAATTCCGTCGCTAATATTGTTCCGTCTCTAATCCGTCACTAATTTTCGTCTCTAAGTTGATTAGTGACAGAAATTCCGTCGCTAAATTCCGTCGCTAATTCGCTATTTTTTTGTAGTGCTCTATTGTTGATGAACTGATGATTCTCTTCTATCCCACGTCCATGGCTATCAGCGAAGGCATTCGTCACTTGTTTTGGGTTCGAAGCTCTTAAATTTTCGTGTGCATTCACATACAGGTGAGTAATTGCTGCCCTTAATTAGAGTTAATGCATGATTTGAACTTGATGCTAGATTCAGGTCTAGGGTTTTGCTACTTGATATGGGGGTTTTTGGGTACTAGTTGAGGTAATGACTTTATGTGTTACAATTATTTTCAGTGGTGCTGGATTTTACTGCAATGAATTCAATTTTTATGGTTAATGTTTTCAGTGGTGCTAGTTTGCCCATCAGTATATCTTTGTTCCCGAAATATGAGGAAGAATGCCTATTGTTGATTTTAAATAGTTGATGCCACATGCTAGAATGGACAAATGCCTATTGGTACAACTTGAGAATAACAATGAACACCTGGACATGTGGCAGCTACTGATTAACTGTGAGGGTTATGAGAATATCAATAAAATGAATCCAACTACATATTAGGGCTCTTGAAAGGAAACTAGCGGCAGTGGAATGCATAGTTGTTATTAACTCTGCTAATAACAATTAATGGTGAAATATGGATCAAATAATTAATAGCCTGTTTGATTGGATTATATAAGAGAGGATTACATATAATGCTAATGTAATAGCGCGATTACAGTGTTTGATTAAGCTTGTATAATGTAAAGAGAATTACATTTTGAAATCATGATTACATTATTTGATGTAATCAGGATTACCCTACTAGAACTAATGAATGAGGATGCAGATATCATGTAATCCAATGAAAATGACATTATTGTCATTATAATTTTTTATATTAATCAATGTGTCCACCTATAAATGTGGTTAAATATTAAATAATTTTAATTACCACCATTAAATATTGAAAAAATAATTAATAATATAGAAATTTAAGAAATATTCCCCCATTCAAAAATTTTAAAAAAAATTATATTTCACCATTAAAAAAAATTAAAATATATCATTAAATAATATTCCCATAATTAAATATTAAAAAATTAACATGAATCCAATCTATACACTATATACTATTTTCACCATTAAATATTAAAAAATTACTATGAACCCAATGTGTACACTGCACGGAATGAAAAAAATTATTATAAACCTAACTTGTGCATTATTATGTATAAAAAGGGGTAATTTTGTCACTTGCCATATTATTCTCATATATTCTTATGGTTGATATAATCCAACCAAACATTTTTATGTATATATATCATCTTTCCTTAATGACGAACCAAATAAATTATGTAATCATCCCTACATTGCATTTCATTATATTGCATTACATTACTTCCAATTTCATAAACTAAATGGGTACTAATAGTATTTAATGAACAACCGTAAAATATGGATCCTTATATTTTATGGTTGATAACAGTAAAATATTAATATATAACGTTAATATATTTTATGGTTCATAACCGCAAACTATTGCTTAAAATAACCGTGAAATATAAGTAAATATGTAGTAGTGAAGCAATAGAGCTGGATGAAGCTTAGAGGGGTAGTCCGTTAAGGCAAAAATTTTAACCGGCTGCCTCAAAAAAGAACGTTGTTGTAAAATTTAACTACAAACAGATATTTTAATTGGAATTTTTAAACAATCATTTACAAAATTATTTATCATACATCTGCCCAAAATTTTGATGAGGAATAATAAATTGCTAGAATAAAATGTTGTAAAATTGACCAAAACAACTGGACCCATCTTGAAAAAGTTGATAAATTATAGGTTCTAATCTAATTTTATTAAATTTAAAGATTAGTCAAAGTCTATCAAAACGTAAAAAAAATGTGTTCAAACACTGGCGTCATGTTAAGTTAAAAAGATATATAAAAGGTAGTAGTCTATCAAATGAATAATAAAACAATGTGGCAAGACTTTGTATCCATAAGTAACGTAAACTCTATATTCCTTGACTAAAACATATTAGTGATACGCAACATTGGCTACATACACTAATTTGCATGCGGGCAGCCTAGTCATATGGTTTAGTTTCTTTTCCCATGCATTAAAAAAAAAAAAACATTGGCTACATGCATAGTCTTTATTTTTATTCATTTACTTAAAATCTTTTACAAATCACAATTTTTAGCCAAATTTTGCAATTAGCATGAACAAATATTGTTGATGTCTATAAAAATGGCGAAGATGAAAATGATAATAATGTTGATGTTCATGCTTACTAATATTAAGCTGTTTGGTTTGTGTTTTGTCTAATTTATTTAGTTTTGATCCTTATGACAATAGTTTATCAGTATTTTGGTTGGATTTGGTTTAAGCTTTTGAAGATTGGACAATAGTTTGACACTTCATAGGTTGCTAATATGATTTGAATTAAAGATGTTATGAGATATATAGTTTCATTTCTTAAAATAAAAAAAATAAGTGAAAATGTTTGGAGGCCGTGGCCCACCCCGAACCTGCATGTGTGAAGGTAATGTTTAAAAAATAACATGATTGTACCAAAAGAAATAAGATTTTTTGGCAAGTGAGCCTTTCAAGCCTCAGCCTGTGGAAAGCCAATCCTTTAGGGTCTGGCCGGCCCGTATAAGCAACTCTAGTAAGCGAAAATGTAGAATAGAACTAGGAAAGTAATTGCAGAACCCACCTGTTTGTATGCGTCACGTACATGTTTTTCCTGCAACACGTGTAACCATATTCGTCTTTTTGCCGCAACATAGCTTGAGCATGAGTTACAATTTAGTCAAGTTAATTAATTTATTCAATTGATTATTATGATCTAAAAACATTATTAGCATGAGTCTGGAAGAATAAAAGAGGCTAAAACAATTTTGCAAAAAAATCAGTAGCGTCTTTATGCAGAGCACCATATCTTGTGCTGTCTTAATTTTGCAGAGTTTGTAAATAAATTAAGGATTAAATCGTTTCTTTTATGGGTTAAAGGCTATTTCCCCCCCTAAAAGTATAGGATCTAGGGCAATTTTGCCTCATAAATTTTAAATGTGGGGCAATCTGACCGTTATCTCCGTTAAGTTTAACCGTTAATTGATTAAATTTCGGGATAAATTTACTCATAAGTGAAAATTTCCAGGGTAAATTTGCTCCTCAATTAAAATTTTCAGGACAATTTTGTTATTATCTCAGAGGCAAATTTATCCTGAAAGTTTTCACTTTTGAGCAAATTTATCCCTAAATTTGATCAACTAATGATCAACTTAACTGTGATAACGGTCAAGGGGAAATTACCCCATATTTAAAATTTCCAAAATAAAATTACGCTAAATAAAATTTCTGAGTAAGAATTACCCTGAGTCAATACTTTTGGAATAAAAATTGGCCTTTAACGCTCCTTTAGATTGATCAAAGAAGAAGTTGACAAGAGAAGAGGCGTGACTTTGGCTGAAGAGGGTCCTGGTGCCATTGCCACCGATGGAAGGTTTGGTGGAGAGCCATCGTTTCTGACCATATGATTCGCCTCTTGGGACTATAGGCTGTCAAAAAGTTCAGCGGTATGGAGAGGCGACACCGATGTTTTCTCAAGATATTAATACCCCAATAACTTGTACTGTGTATGTTAATAAAATTAGATTATAAAATTTGAATAATTTTTAAAGAGTAATGACATTAGCTTAACCTCGCAGAAAAAATGGAATCTCTAATTAAACATTAATAAAAAAAATAGGTAAGATAAAAGAGTATAAAAAATTAATTAAAATCTGTTAACCCTATATTTTTAAGTTTTATAAATTCAACTTAAAAAAAAAAGAAAAATTCCCTCCTCTCTCACTTTTCCTCCCCTCCCCTCCCCTCATACCAAACAAGCCCTTGTATCAACAACAATACCTAAATGGTCATCCATTATTATTTATAGTAACATATACAACAAAAAGATGAGAATAACACCCAACTCCTCATCCATTGTCATCCAAAAGAAAAAAGAAGAAAACAGAGTATAAACCTTATAACAGTTAAATTAATACAATGCTTTTCATGGTATCTCATGTTATACCCTAAAATGCCTCTCCTATGGGTAGAGTCAGGTTAGAGACCTTAATAGTAACAAAATGAGTGTTTAATTGTGCCTTCACAACTGTATTTTCCTTAGTTTTTGTTGTTCCCTTCACAATGTGCAACTTTATGTTTTCCCAACTCTCAGTGGTCAAAGTCTTATTTCCAATAGGTATCCCTATGAAAGTTACCTTATTTATGAGGCATGTTTTCCTGAACTTGGCTTATTTTATAAGCCCGATTTACGTAAATCGAGATAAATCTTCTCCACATATTTAACTCGTAAACTGTAAAAGTTACTTCGTATTCCGTGAATCACGATTTATAAGCACTTATGAAACTTTTATAAACTAATCCAAACATACCAATGATCCACTTTTGGCCTTGAGCAAAGCTCCCCCATTTGAGACCTCATGAAACAAAGACACTATTATTATTGGATAAAGCACCATTGAATCTTACCAATGTCCAATTTCCATTCCCTCCTCCTATCTTAAGTGACTCTCCATCATCCAAATATACTTGCCCTGAATTGTTTCCACTGCTGCTGATAACAACCAAAAGCTCAAATGACGCCTTTTGTGCTTCACTAGTTGTATTGGCTTCACCTTGCATAGCCAAGATATTACCTTCACGAACATGAACATTTAAGAGATCAGGTGGGGCATCAAGGGTCACATTCTCCCCTTTTTCAAGGGTCACTGTTGAGTTTGAGACATTAAAGAGGTTGAAGCTCCTTGTGTCACTACAGGTGACACCAGCACCCCATTTCCGAGTAAGAATTGATAGTTTACTTTGTAGGTTGCCACATCCTCTGGGAAGGAAAAGAAAAGGGGTCGTGCAATGGGTTTGCCGCTTACATGTGCTTCATACACTAATGTGTAGAAGTAAGGGAGAAGACAATAACGAAGACCAAGCACTTTTTTAGCTGATGCAGCAACTGAATCCCAAAGATAGAGCTCTTGACGATTTGAACCTTTGTCTGAATGATCTCTTGCAAGGGGATAAAATGGACCTAATTACACAAGGACATAATAAGGGAACTCATTAATACTTTGTAAGTTGAAATACACATACGATTTAAGGTCAAACAATGTACAATCAAGAGCGTCCTTTAATTTTCATATGACATGGTTTTAAATTTCATAAAGAGAAACAATCATCCAATCCAAAAAAGGAAAAAATACTACTTTTTCTATAAAAGAGGCAAGGAACAAATATTTCAACATGCCATAATAATGACAATACTTCTGCAAATGAATGACATGACATTCACTTTTCCTTTTTTTTTTCTATGAACAAGAATAAAATAACATTTGAAGAACAACAAAATGTTAAAGCGCCAATGTTACATAGTCTATGAATATTACCTGGACCCAACGCTAACAAAGTTCTTCATTTGTACTTCCTTTGAAGCCACAAATATATGCTCCTACCATTGGAATTCCAAAGATTCCAAAATTTAAAATGGATGGAATTGAGCATGCCAAATCATTCTATGAAGCAGTATTATCTCCTATCCAGTGGGCTGCGTACTTTCCCGAGCTTACAAAAGTTGATCTACTGAGAATGAATGGCCTTTTCCCAGTTATATTTGTTAAAGCCTTATTAGTTGTTATAGACTCCAAGAGTCCAAACATGTTGTGTGCATCATACTCAATGATGTTACCAAAGTGCAAACATGTTGTTGGAGCAGTCCTATCATTTATGTTTTTACCACCAATCTTGTAAGAAGGGTTGCCAAGTTTAGAAGAATCAATGGAAGGTGAAGTGATGAAATTCGCTATCTCATTCATATTGAGCCACAAACCATTAACAGGAAGAAGGTCAATAAATGTTTTGATTTCCCCTTCCCAATATGCATCAATGCGTGGATTCAAAAAGTTAGGAAAGAATACTTGTCCAGGCCAAACTTGACCCAAATAATTGGTTCCATTATGCTTTATGTAGATATTAGACTCCAAACCTCTCTTGTAGGTTCCATATGACTCATTTACACCAATACCTGCCTATAAATTTGTCTTAGATTAATAATATAGTGATAAATCAACAAATAGAAAAGAGAAATTTTTAATTTAAAACAAAAGCAAAATCTAGTCCTCAAAGGAAAGTACCTGGATCCACAATCATAACATATTTCTGGCCGTTTTTGTGAAGATTATCAACAAATCTTTTCATCCTATCCAGAGGGAAGTTGATGGGATCAAATGTGAAAATTTTAAAGGCTTCCATGTAATCAATATCTGTCCACATTACTTCAAGGGATATGCCTATCTTTGAATAATTAGCAACGACAAACTCAAGCTCACTTACATTCATATATCACTTACATTCATATAGCCATAGCGACATTGATGGAAGCCTTCAAAAAAAAAAAAAAAAAGAGGGTAATCATAACCAGGGTCAGCACAGAAAGTACACAATGGATCGCCATAAATAGATATGCAATTACAATTCACATGTGAAATTTTAATGTTTTTCAACTTTTCATATTTTCTTCTCCCTTATGTTTAATACTGATTTCAACTAACAGTGACTCTTAATAGGTTATATTCAGCATGTAAATTATAAAAATTGTCATGAACTTGAGATGTAACGAAAGAAGCTAAATCAGGAACATGTATAGGTAATCAAGCAAGAACATAATTAATTACCAAAGGACCAATATGGCATCAGAGTAGGGCGGCCAATGAGACCAGTGTATTGCTCCACCACCAACGCCGGCGTGGGTCCAATGAAAAAGTAAAGATCAAGAATCCCTTCGATTGCTTTGTGAGTGATACGATCACCATCATAGACTATGTCCATTCCATTGCTATTTAGAAGCAAAACCCCATGCGTAGTCCCGGCCTTGACCTTTCCATCATCAGAAGAAGAACGAACATCCATGTAAAATGGGTGAGACCCATAAAGCTTATGATTAAGATTGAAGCTAGCAATGTCAGCATTCCACAAAGGGTCTGACTGGGCTGGAGCTTGAAGATAGTCTTGTATGCTCTCCAAGACCGTACAAAGAGGACCCATTTCTGAGTAATGACGATGAAATCTGAAGGTATTGGTCCTTGAATATGAGAAATGTGGATGGGTTTTCAGGGGTTGGGGAAGCATCGAAGATGTAAGAGTTTGACGATTTGCGAGAGATGGTGAATCCAAAAGGGGTTGTGTTATGAAGGGTGAAGACAAGATCTGAATCGGGATCGCTAAGTGAGAATTATTGCATTGCGGGAAGCGAAGATTGATTTGTGGGAGAGATTGATCGGCGAGGAATCACATCTTGGGGAATTTCCCATCTCTGCTTTGAAGTGTCAGTGATTCTTACTCTGAAGTAATTTGTCATCTCAATGCTGCATCATGCATATGAAAAAATAATAATAATTGATTTACTGGTATAAGAATATAATATATATAAATTTATATCAAACTCAAGAATATTTTCTTATCATGGTAAAAAAATCAATATTTTTTATAAATAATATATATGTCTATGCGCGCGCATGTGTGAATATTTTGAGGCTGTTTGGAATAGCTTATGAAAATTTTATAAGTGCTTATGAATTGTAATTTACGGTCTACAAGGTAACTTTTACGGTCTACGAGGTAGCTTTTACGGTCTACGAGGTGCTTTTACGGTCTACGAAGTGCTTTCACGGTCTACGAGATAAATATGTGGAGGAGATTTATCTCGATTTACGTGAATCGGGCTTATATGATAAACCCGATTCAAAAAAGCTATCACAAACAGCCCCTTTAGAAGTTAGACCGATGCTAAAAAGCTAGCAGATCGAGGGCCTGTTTGTAATCACGGTGAGGAAACTAAAAGCACGGCCAAGAAGGAGAAGCACGATGGGGAGTGTTTGGATTCACAGTAGGATTGATTGGGCTTATTTATTGACCATGGCTTAACTGAGAAGCCCGAATCAGCAGCTTTTTTCCCTCTTCCCAGTGCAGTCAAGCTCTCACGATAAACCGTTGCAACTCCTTCTCCAGCTCTCTTCTCTCATGGCTGCCAGTGGTCTTCACAGCTCTCTTCTCTGTTTTTCCTCCGGTGGGTGTACTCGACTATTCCCTTCCCCTATGGCCTGCTTTTCACGGTGTCATCGGCATGTTGTTACTATAGCAATCTGAACGGGATTTGCTTGAGTGTGCTTAGAAGTTTTCAATTAACTATTGCCTTGAGTGTGCTTAGAAGTTTTCAATTAACTATTGCGTAAGCATTATCTATCCTATGTATTATAATCCTGTGAAAACAGAGCTATCCAACACCACTCATTAGACCAGACAGTAGAGGATCGCCGGAAAGCCACTGATTCAGTTAAGGGTATTTACAACTTGAGTCCATACATGCTGACGTTGAATTCATGGGGATTTTGGTTTTTGATTTTTGCATGATTTTGACATAGAAAATGGCTGGAATATTAGTAGAAAGAAAAAAAGTGAACAATGCTTAGCCTTGCGTGTCCTGAAAGCAGAACAAAAATGGCTTTTCTTTGTGTTGTTAGGGGAAAAATACTTACGTAATTTCTTAAACATTTATTTGAGTGATATATATATATATATATATATATATATATATGAAACTCTGCATAAAACATGAGCCTAATAAAATATACTTTATCCTAGTTTCATTGGTTGTTGCTTAATATCTGATAGGCTGGATTGTTTATTGGGCTAAGAAAAATAAGTAGTTATATTGTAATAGAAAATGAGGAACACAAAACAACACAAACGCCACTTCTAACTCAACAAAACAAGCAGAACAAATATTTCAATAAGTACTTTAATGTATTTTTATTCTTTTTCAGTAATAATTGATTTTTTTTTTATTTTATAAAATTTTATTTACATTTTTTTACATAAATTATAACAATATATGTGTGTTTAGTATTCAATAAGATTCATACCATTTTCAGTCATTTTTCTCCTAAACGAGCTTTTCAAACGCTAAACCAAATAGGTTCAAGGTTAGAAAAAAAGTTATTTTTACTATCGCCAATCTAAACATAAATCACATTTACAATCTGACTTTTTTTTTCAATCTTACTTTTGTAAAAGTCAAATTGAAAAAAAAGCCACTTCTCTACCACTAATCCAAACATGCACTCAATAACTTGGATTGGTGACCCAATCATAAAAATTAAATAAAATTTTAATAAAAATAAATTATATGTGTATATAATAATATATAACAAATGAATTCATAACATAGTAATACCATTGCATATGTTTTCAATAAAATAATACCACATAAATGCAAATGGTATAAAATTGAGAGGGTTGAGTTTTAAATTTATTTCCAAATTTATTTCAGTTTTTCTTTATTTTTGCATGCGATTGAAAAAATAGTTAAAAAATAAATTCAAATCTTCTACCAAAAATTAAACAAGTTCAAAGTGAAGAGGAATAATTCTCATTCACTTATACAGAACCTTTATTTATAGGCCTCTAAGGGTTATCACCAAAGATCACTACTAAATTATAATAAACGATACAATAAATGCATATGAATATTTATTGAATTGCTTTTTAGTTTCCCAATTGATATTCATGAATGGTGCCTAGAATATGGAAAGTCAAGAATTAATGGACATCTACATAATTAATATATTCTTAACACTCCCTCTTTAATATCTATTTTGAATGTTCATCAGGGGGAGTTGTTTGGGCATAGAAATTTTGGGTACAGTGGTTGAAATGTGAGAATAAAAATACAAAATTTTTCACATGATGCAAAGGAGATGCAGAAACAAAGTCACAAAGTTGAGATCAAGCAATGATGATTGGGTTGATGAAGAAGATCAAATAGCATGTCTTGCAGATTTTTACTCATTTCTCTTCAATAATACGGGATCAAGGTTTTGCGGATTTTTGCTTATCTCTCTTCAATAATACGGGATCAAGGAATTTTCAAGAGGTTTTAGAAAAGCGTTTAGCCTATCATTACAGGAGCTGAAAATGAGGAGCTAATGGCACCAATTAACTATGAAGAGGTTAAGAGGGCAGTATTTGAATTAGGAGGAACCAAGGCCCCTGTACCTAATGGCTTCACTTGGATTTTTAATTAGAAGGCTTGGCCGATAGTGAGAGAATAGGTTTGTTTACTTGTCCAAAAATTCTTTAGTACTGGTTTCCCTCTTAATGAAATTAACAATACTGATATAGTTTTAATCCCAATAAGTTGAGTGCCTTGAAACATTCAACGATTATAGATTCATAAGTCTTTGTAAATTTTCTTACAAAAATATTTTCAAAAGTGTTATCAAATAGGCTGACACCTTTATTAGGAAAAGTTATAGCAAAAAATAAGAGAGCTTTTATCCTAGGCAAATTAATCCAAGACAATATCATCGTGGTTCAAGAGGCTTTCCTTCATATGAAGATTAAAGCCTCTAGACGTGGTGAAGTTGCCTTCAAGCATGATATAAATAAAGCTTATGATAGGGTTAAGTGGGATTTTCTCTATGCAGTTTTAGATAAATTGCGTTTTGTTAGCGATCTAGCTTAACCGCAAGCGCATAAATCATCACAAGTAGTATAATGATATCGTTATCATGAGAACTAAGGAAAGAGAATTTGAGCTAGTTATAGCAATTATATTATTAATTAAGTTAAGCAATTGTTTTGTTTTAATTTTAAAAAGGAAAAATCAACGGAAATAACATAAGGCAAACCAGACTTAACTTCATAAGTATTAAAGACCTAGTATTATCTATCCTCTTTTTATTTCACGAACTCGTTAATTTACCCTTAATCAGCAATAAATGAATATATGTATTTATCTAAGATTTAAAAACAGTCGATAACGTTCTCTCGAGTCAAAACCAAATATTTATCCTAATATATTGATCAATCTCTTGCATCAATTAATAAGGACTAACTTAGACGCCAATGTTAATCTGACAATGCTAGGTTAGTAATTATATCTCTATGATACTAACAAATCATCTATTTATCACCTAAACTTTAAGTCTAACATGATTTTACCCAAGTTCTACACTTAAATTATCTTTCTCAAGATTAATTTAAATGACCAAGACAACTAAATGGTGATCATGCATTTAGAGGCATTAAGATCAAGATACAATCAATACAAAAATTCATTTAATGCAAAAGAGAGTAAATAAATGGTTCAAGAAAATCCTAAAATGAGAATATTAGTTACTCATGTTCAACAAAATCAGATCAAAATAATAATAATAAATCATTCTCAGAGTTCATATTTTAAAGAAAAAGAAGAATATTAAGTAATAGAGTACTAATACAATTTATCCTCAAGCTCAGACTCTTCTTAGTAGTCTCCTATTTATTGTAATCTCCTCTGCTTCTTGCTCCTACATGATTTGTTCTGAATTGCTCGCTCCTACACTGCCGTTAGTGTCGTATGCATTCCTCCTGTGCTTGTTCGCCTCCTTCCGTTCTGTCCTCTCATACATATATAATGAACGTTGACCTCCTTGCATGCTGGACTGCTAGCTGTTATCTTTTTTTGTTTTTTTAAATTAGATCACAATAATATGCCATTACTCTAATATCCTTTTAATTGATTTTGTCTTTTTCCTTGCATGGGCTTACTATACTGTGTGGGGTCTGATGAGAAATGTCGAGTTCTCACAAAATAACCAGTTTCAATGAGGATTTGCAGTACAGAGAACCTGGATCGTTTCCCACAGAATTTACAAGCAGTCTAAAACATTCGAACAATAATCAATTGGGGGGGGTTTAATTAAACTATTAACGAACAATAAACTCAGATTAAAGACAGAAATAAAAAACGAACTAGATCAAATAGATTAAAACGACTGATCATAGGATTGGGATTCATAGTTTCCTACCATCATCGGACGAAGATTATAACGAATTCGTGATTGGATCTGGACGAACCAAAAATCTCTGTATTCGTCCAGAAAATCCCTCTACTAGACGATCGTCTAGATTCTGTTTGTATGCATGGCGTGCTACTGTACAATCGTTTAGTAGCACTATAACCAGATCCGAACTGTGTCCTTGGGATGTACAGATCCGAATATTAAAACAAACATTCGAACTATTCCAGAAATCGGATCCGATTAGAGTAAATAGAAACGAATTACGTTACCGGTTTAAGTGTCCTCTGATTAGAGACGTGAATCCTCAATCCTTAGGTCAGTCACAGAAACTTAGCCGGACATGGCTAGAAAATCCGAAGAACGAACGAAGAACACGAAGAACATTTCAGAGAATTTAGAACTTCTGCATTCAATCCCAAAAACGGCCACACAACATTCTCCCTAATGTTTCAGCTAACTTAGCTTAAAACCTAATTGCCAAATGGGCCAAGGCCCAGCAATTCAGCCCAAAACGAAAATCCATACTAAATAGTGCTTCATTACAAAATTTGGGCGCAATAAAAATCCAGAAAAATACATATAACATTGACTGCATTTTTGACTATCCTCTTGTCCGAATCTTCCCTTCAAGTATTCATATCAATTGTTGCCTTCTGAATCATCTAAAAAATGAGATAAGAATGAGATCATTCGGATATCTGGTTCAAGAGTTAAGATCAAAATAGAGAAGGGTTGTAAATCTGGAATTTTATTATTAAAATATGTTAAATCCAATAAAACACTCAAAGCCCAAATAAGCATAAAAGCCCATTATTTATTACTAAACAATCTAAATTTATTAATCAAGAGATACAAATGAGTGTAATAAATATTCAATTATCAAATTCCCTCACACTTATCATTTTGCACTCCTGAGCAAAACTTAAAAGAAAAATTTCTCCTTTCTAACAATTGCCAACAATGTAAAATTGGAACAATGGACACAGAGTTTCAAAAGACTAACCAATTAAAATTGAAATCCTTGCATAACAAATTACAAAACACGGTAGTCTCGATCAATGATGCTACTCACATAAGATGGTCTCTCAGAGGATTCTCTCAATAACCCTCCAAAGTGTATAGGGTAAATAAGTGTATCACTCAAATTCTACTCAAGAAATTGTCCTACCATAGGCTTGCTCAATTTCTACTTCTCTACTACTCATATCACATACATGCACAAATCAAGAGAGCTTATTATTCAAGGTTGTAATGGGGCTAAGGTGAAGGTGTGTATAAATATGGATATGTGAGGCTAAGCACCAAAGAAATTTGAATGAGCATGACAATAATAACACTCAAATCAATGGAATATCCCCTTTCAAATATACACTCAAATTTTTGTTTTTGTTTTTGTTTTTTATTTTTATTTTTTTAGAATGACCCAACTCCCAAATCAACCATCTAAACATCCCCCCCACACTTAAATTGTGGCACTCCTGGGCAACCCCCACATTAAAGTGAAACCAATGCTCAGTAAATTCCAAGGTGCAGTATAACATGGTTTTACACTTTGGCTAGTAATGTGGTTGAAGAAAAGAATTAGTCAAAAAGGCACAAAGGGGCTAACAAAGGGAAATTAATAGTGTAAGGGAAGGCTATTTGGTCAAAGTGGTAAATTAAAGAAAGAAACTAAACAAGCCTCCATCATATTTATTCATGTAAGTGAAAAATGTAGCTTTAAAAAGAAAGAGAGCAAGTTCTAGAGAACATAAATCAGGAGCAGAGACACACAGAAAAGGGAAGAATGGTAAAGATGAATCCCATTCATATAGGCTCAAAATCTCACAAAGGTAAATACCAAATCATGCAATCAGCATCACCAAAATCAACTACCAAAAAGTAAGGAATTCAGCCCAAACAGTATGATCCGATCTATCAAAACCAATATGTCCAAATCCACAATATACATAGCTAAACAATGATAGAAGGAGAAAGTGTATTATTTAGAAAGTGCGAAAAGAAAAGTGAAAAAGAAACAGAAGAAATAAAAGAAAAGGGAAAAAGGAAATAGGGAAAGAAGAATACTCCCCAGGTGTTTACGGAGGATAAGTGGCATCAGTAAGTATGAGGTCCGCTTCTTCAGGTTGCTGCTGTGATCCCTCATAAAATGGTTTGAGTCGATGTCCATTCACTTTGAAGGTCCTCCCTGTAGGTGGATCACACAACTCAATAGCACCAAAAGGAAAACATTAGCAATTACAAAAGGGCCATCCCATCTAGATCGAAGCTTACCGAGCATAAACTTGAGACGGGAATTGAATAGAAGAACCTTCTGGCCCACATAAAACTCTTTCCTCAGGATTTTCTTGTCATGGAATGCCTTTGTCTTCTCCTTATACAACCGTGATGTAATATCCCGAATTTTAGGACTAGAGGCATAAAATTAAGCTTGGATTAAGTGGACTGCTAGACCCTGGTTTAGCAAATGTCCCTATGAGGCATGTTTAAATTCCCTAAAATTCCTTTATATCATTGGATATTAAAAGGATTTATATTAGTGAGCTAAAGAGCTCATAGAATAACATAACGAAGTGATTGGAAGTCACACATAATAGAGTAAAGTGGAACACAAAGTAATTTTACCACTGGTGAAATTCCTGGTGTGGCAGTGGTGATTGTGTGACCTTTTTCGATAAGTAAATGATATCACAAAGTTATGAAACTTTCCAGAATTAAATTATACTTATCAAGCTTTAATTTGATAGGTCATATAAGTCATTTGGAGTTGTACACAAAGAGAAATGAATTTTTGAAGTTAGCCCAGCGAAATTAATTATTTTCTGGGACAGTATTCAAAGATTAAAATTCTGGGAAGAATGAGCTTCTAATTGGTTAAATTTTATATTTTTCCTTAAAACTAGACTCAATCAGGGTCGCATAGCCTTTGGAATCACTCCAATTGGACATTTTTACAATTAGATATGAATTTTCAAAGTTAATGAAAATTCTGCAGAATTTGGGTATTTTGTGCGAAAATTCAATATTTGGGCCAATAAGATTGTGACACGTGGCAAGGCAATTGAACACCACATTTAATCAATTCATCACCATCTTCAGCTCATTTTCACGGAAAAGAACCAGAAGAGAGAGAGAATCAGATCACAAAAATGGAGGACAGGAAAGAGAAAAATATTTTCCTCTGAAACACTGCCGAAACGACATCCTCTCTCAAAGTACCCTTCAGGAAAATTTCTCTACTCATCGAGATCTTCATTCCTACGGTTTCGGATTTTCATTTGGAGGTGTTTGGTGCCGTCTCCCTTGCCGGAGTATTGCCGGAATTCCGAACTTTTGTGAAAACGAATAGAGGTAAGCGTAAGCTTCCTTTTTAACCGATTGGTTTGCCGTTTGGATGAGTATAGAGGAAGTTAGGTACTGTTCATGGCTGATCTAAATTGGTGTTTTCAATGGCTAAATGATGTCAAACGAGTGTTTAAATAGCTAATCACTTGATTATGAGTAGTAACTTTGTCTTTCATATGTTATAAGATACATTGTATGTGTGTAGTTTCATCATGAACTGTCTGGAACATTTTTGTTTATGCGGGGTTGTCGCCCGGGGCCTATTGCACGGGTTGACGCTCAGGCCATTGAATTTGTTTGTGATGCACGAGTGAATGTCGGGGCCTATTGCACGGGTAATACTCGGAGCCTTGTGATATACCTAGTACTATGATGGTATGAGAACAACATGTTGAATCGAATGATGCTGTATGTGATGATTATTTTATATGATGACTGTGTAACATGCTCTGTGATTTTATATCTATATGATTGACTACCTGTTACTACTGAGATTCTTTTGAATCTCACTCTTTTTCTATAAAGAAATTACAGTACAGGCTGGTAGCTCAAAGGGCAAGAAGGTAAATACGGACAACTAGAGGATGAAGCTGAAAGATTTACTTTCTCTGTTGGTTGTCTGTTTGGATATTTTGGACATGTATATATTGTATAAATCGGTAACTATGACAATAGTATAGTAGTTGAACTGATAGTACTTGTAGCCAGGTATATGAATGATAATGTAATAAAGAGATAACTTAGTTACATAACACTTCCTAATCGTTAGAGAAACATTAACGATTGAATACAACGTGAGATTGAAGCAGAGACACGCTCGTATACTCTGATAAAATGAAAGGAAGTATCAATGAGTCTAAATGAGATAGTGAATATTTGTGAAAAATGTTTGAAAATTTTTTATTCCATATGAAAAACCTATTCAATCCTACATTTATCTCCTGAGATAATGTTGGGATTCATTAATGTTTTTAAAGTTTATTCAGTTTGGGATTAAATCCTGGTTTCACAATTTATTTCACTACTCTTTTGTACTCATCTGAGGTTATTGGAAGTAAGGTATTACAGTTGGTATCAAAGCAAGCGGTTCTGGCAAGAGGACAGTATACTGTTATGCTTGATTATAACATGACAAGAACAGCGAAGTGAATTACTTCATCTAGTTCACAATTAAGCCCGGTGGGCGGTATAAGATTGTCCTTCATCCGTTGGATAAGGCCAAAGTGTGATCCTCATTCTAGAGTATGATCACCAATGGGCTGACCAGAGTCGGACAAATAAGTCACAGACAACCTTATGATCTTTTGGGAGCATATTACAGGGTATGTGTCTAAGTACATCTACCAATACTAATATGCGGCCTAAGCATAGTATTTTGATGCCCGGAGGCGGTGGGCATAATGGTTTGGATAAGGGCAACCATGGGGTACCGGTAGTCAAAAGCAGTTCAAGCCGGTATCTTTATATTTGCATGAGTACATAAAAGTTAAGCGTGCTCAACCCAAGAAAATCTCGGAATGGGTGACCTCCTGGGAAGTACCTTGAAAATATCAAATGTTTTGATTAAAGGTTTGAAATTTTGATTAGAGGTTCTTAGATGACCTAAGGAATGATTATAAATATAGAGATGATGAAATAAGTATTGATCCTTAATCTGAACCATTTCTGTTGCAGTGATTACTACCAGAAAAGTTCATCTAATATGATTACGAGAACTCAAGGCATAGTGATTATTTTGAGGTTTCTCCATATTAAGTAATGATCCTCAGTAACCAATGGGATTAAAGTCATATTGGCATGATATACGGTGATGCATGATGAGTGGTGATTATGCCGTATGTCTATCCTAGAGGATATGAATTGATGATACTGAAGGTTGAGGATATGGTTGAATCAGATCTAAGCTTAAATAATGCTTAAGTCAGAATGTGAATAAGGTTACACTAGGGTTCTATTCCATGATGGGAGTCTAAACCATGTGAACCTTATAGATGATAATGGACCTTCAGTAATTGTTTGAGGATATTACCCGAAACCGTGGAGGTTAGAATAGGTACTAATGATTTTGATTCTTAGCGTACCTATTGGGTATGATTGAGGAAAGTGAATTTTCAGATTTACGTGATGTTGAGGTTCTAAGAGTTGAACCATAACCTGAGAATCAAATGTCATAATTGAATTGATTCTTCAGGAAGTTAAGATAGCCTGAGTGGCTTGAGGTACTAGAATATAGTACAGAGATGTTTATGAGGTTTTCTGGAGGTTTCTAGTTGCTAATCTACTATAGGGAAAGATCTTAATCATAGAATATTCCTTCAGAGTTGTGATGATTTCCTGGAGCTGGACCGATATTGAAAGTCCATATTAAATGACCCCAAATGAGAGAGCAGATTACAGAACTGCTAAAGAAGAAGGACCTTATGAGGTATAGATCCCGTTATAATGATACTTCCATTCAGAGGCGACCAACTGGACAGAGCTACTTATGGAGGATTCTGATCAGAAAGGGCTACCAACAGGGAGTTCTAATCGGAAAGGGCTACCTATGGGGAGATCTAATTGGAAAGGGCTACCTACAGAGGGTTCTGACCGGGGGGGCTGACCAGGTGTATGGGCGCCTGTGTGAAGCACCGAGTGCAGTACTGTAGTGTGAAGCCACCATGACATCGAACTATAGTGTGCAGCCGCCGTGACGACAAACTATGGAGTGAAGCCGCTGTGACGTTGAAACTGTAAAGTAGAGGTACGGGGACGTCGACTCTCAATAGTGGTATCTTATAATGAGTCTTATATCGCATAAGTTTCCTTGAGAAGAAGGGTCGAGTGACCCAGTAAATTGTCATGGGGTGCTCCAGTACCGAATAATGAAAGAGAATAAGGAAAGCTACTCTTGCTCTCATATCTTATGTAATGGTTCTGCATGTATGTATTTACCATCACGTGTATTCGTGTTATGAATATACGGTAGGCAGTAAGACCTTTTGGGCCAGTGTGTCCTTAGGCAGTCAGACCTTACGGGCGGAGGCCCGAGGCTGTAAGTCCCGTAATGCCTTTGGCATAAGGGTGATTCCCTGGGCAGTAAGACTTGATGAGCATTCATAATTTGTGGGGTTGTCACTCGGGGCCTATTGCACGGGTGGACGCCCAGGCCATAGAGATTCCTATTTTACACGAGCAGTCATCCGGGGCCTATTGCGTGAGTAGACGCATTGCACGGGTGGACACTCGGGGCCATGGAACTCATGTGATGCACAAGTGGAATCCCGGGGCCTATTGCGCGGGTGAACACTTGGGGCCGAATGCTCATGTGATGATTGTTGTGATGATGATTTGTTTAGCATGCTTCGTGAACATTGCATAAGAGTATGAATGACTTGAGTAGCAAGAGACGGAGCCCGAAATGAGAAGTTAGTCGGATGTCCCGTGCGACTGCAGTGTGAGCCGAGTGCCGTTGTAGTGGGCCTAGTGGGGCAGTCCGTTGCACAAAATGTTGAGCCCGTAGAGGGGTGAAAGTTGGTCGGATGTCCCGTGCGACTGCAGCGTGAGCCGTTGTAGTGGGCCTGGTGGGGCAGTCCGTTACATAAAAATGATGCCAGGGTTTGTCGAGCGCAGTTTTAGTGGCGAATGTTGCGTGCTTGATACCTTAAAAGGTCTCCTTTAGGGCATAATGGGAATGATTATCCTATAAGCTTGCTGCACTCAGGTCTGGTAAGCCAGGGGTTGTAGGCCAGACTCCCGTGCGGCTGCAGAGGGCGCCCAATGAGGGTAGCTCTGCAGTGGGCCTAGTGCGAGGGCTATATTCAGCAAGGATGATGGACGGTATGTCCTAAAGCCATAAAACCTAGTGGGATAGTGAATCCTTAGGCTGGAAAAATGTGAGATATGACTAAGAATGAAGCCGAGTAGAGGCTTGAGGCAATAAGACCCAAGATGAAAGTTTGCATTAGATAAATATCTGGGGGCTATAAGACCTATATGCCTAAGTGCTATGGTTGTTACCGAGCACGGTGACATGGACCAATGTGTCTAGAAAAATATATTGAGATTGATAGAGTATATAGATTGTACTAGATTGTAGCGAAGGCAGTAAGCCTAAGATGCCTATGGCATAGAGGGTGAATCCCTAGGCTGTAAAGCCAGAATATCCAGCGTCTTGGAAGTTGAATGAGCTGTAAGGCTTGATGTGCATACAATATGATATAAGTGAATCCCAAACGGGGCCGTAAAGCCTAGTATGCATACAAGATGATTTCGGATAGTCTCAAAGGGGCAGTAAGGCCTAAGAAACCAAGCGCTGTGAGGTCGGACTAGTGAGTCCTGTGTGAGTGCTACATACTGGGTACAAACTGAATGAAAGTACTACATAGTGAGTACAGAATGAAAGAATTAGAATGGGAGAAAAATAGACTAAATGTCTAACGATGGTTCTCTGAGGTACAGGTAGTACCATTTGATGTCGAAATTTCGAGGATGAAATTTATTAAACGAGGGGAGAACTGTAATATCCCGAATTTTGGGACTAGGGGCATAAAATTAAGCCTGGATTAAGTGGACTGCTAGACCCTGGTTTAGCAAATGTCCCTATGAGGCATGTTTAAATTCCCTAAAATTCCTTTATATCATTGGATATTAAAAGGATTTATATTAGTGAGCTAAAGAGCTCGGGGAATAACAAAACGAAGTGATTGGAAGTCACACATAATAGAGTAAAGTGGAACACAAAGTAATTTTGCCACTGGTGAAATTCCTGGTGTGGCAGTGGTGATTGTGTGACCTTTTTCGATAAGTAAATGATATTGAAAAGTTATGAAACTTTCCAGAATTAAAGTATACTTATCAAGATTTAATTTGATAGGTCATATAAGTCATTTGGAGTTGTACACAAAGAGAAATGAATTTTTGAATTTAGCCCAGCGAAATTAATTATTTTCTGGGACAGTATTCAAAGATTAAAATTCTGGGAAGAATGAGCTTCTAATTGGTTAAATTTTATATTTTTCCTTAAAACTAGACTCAATCAGGGTCGCATAGCCTTTGGAATCACTCCAATTGGACATTTTTACAATTAGATATGAATTTTCAAAGTTAATGAAAATTCTGCAGAATTTGGGTATTTTGTGCGAAAATTCAATATTTGGGCCAATAAGATTGTGACACGTGGCAAGGCAATTGAACACCACATTTAATCAATTCATCACCATCTTCAGCTCATTTTCACGGAAAAGAACCAGAAGAGAGAGAGAATCAGATCACAAAAATGGAGGACAGGAAAGAGAAAAATATTTTCCTCTGAAACACTGCCGAAACGACATCCTCTCTCAAAGTACCCTTCAGGAAAATTTCTCTACTCATCGAGATCTTCATTCCTACGGTTTCGGATTTTCATTTGGAGGTGTTTGGTGCCGTCTCCCTTGCCGGAGTATTGCCGGAATTCCGAACTTTTGTGAAAACGAATAGAGGTAAGCGTAAGCTTCCTTTTTAACCGATTGGTTTGCCGTTTGGATGAGTATAGAGGAAGTTAGGTACTGTTCATGGCTGATCTAAATTGGTGTTTTCAATGGCTAAATGATGTCAAACGAGTGTTTAAATAGCTAATCACTTGATTATGAGTAGTAACTTTGTCTTTCATATGTTATAAGATACATTGTATGTGTGTAGTTTCATCATGAACTGTCTGGAACATTTTTGTTTATGCGGGGTTGTCGCCCGGGGCCTATTGCACGGGTTGACGCTCAGGCCATTGAATTTTTTTGTGATGCACGAGTGAATGTCGGGGCCTATTGCACGGGTAATACTCGGAGCCTTGTGATATACCTAGTACTATGATGGTATGAGAACAACATGTTGAATCGAATGATGCTGTATGTGATGGTTATTTTATATGATGACTGTGTAACATGCTCTGTGATTTTATATCTATATGATTGACTACCTGTTACTACTGAGATTCTTTTGAATCTCACTCTTTTTCTATAAAGAAATTACAGTACAGGCTGGTAGCTCAAAGGGCAAGAAGGTAAATACGGACAACTAGAGGATGAAGCTGAAAGATTTACTTTCTCTGTTGGTTGTCTGTTTGGATATTTTGGACATGTATATATTGTATAAATCGGTAACTATGACAATAGTATAGTAGTTGAACTGATAGTACTTGTAGCCAGGTATATGAATAGTAATGTAATAAAGAGATAACTTAGTTACATAACACTTCCTAATCGTTAGAGAAACATTAACGATTGAATACAACGTGAGATTGAAGCAGAGACACGCTCGTATACTCTGATAAAATGAAAGGAAGTATCAATGAGTCTAAATGAGATAGTGAATATTTGTGAAAAATGTTTGAAAATTTTTTATTCCATATGAAAAACCTATTCAATCCTAGATTTATCTCCTGTGATAATGTTGGGATTCATTAATGTTTTTAAAGTTTATTCAGTTTGGGATTAAATCCTGGTTTCACAATTTATTTCACTACTCTTTTGTACTCATCTGAGGTTATTGGAAGTAAGGTATTACACGTGAACTCTCATAGGCATCCAATCGAAGCTGATCCAACTCTTGAAATTAGAGCTTCCGTTCCATCCCAGACTTAGCCAAATCCATGTTACACTGCTTAATGCCCAATAAGCTTGATGCTCTAATTCAACCGGAAGGTGTCATGCCTTACCAAAAACAAGCCGATATGGAGACATCCCAATTGGAGTCTTGTAGGCAGTTCGATAAGCCCACAAGGCATCATCTAATCGCTTGCTCCAATCCTTCCGGGTAGAGTTAACAGCCTTCTGAAGGATCTGCTTAATCTCCCTATTCGAGACTTCATCTTGACCATTGGTCTGTGGATGGTATACTGTGGACACCTTGTGAATCACTCCATACTTCCGTAACAAAGCACCCATGCTCCGGTTACAAAAATGAGAACCCTGGTTACTAATAATGGCTTGAGGAATGCCTAACCTGCAGAAAATGTTAGACCTGACAAAATCTACCACCACAGCAGAATCATTAGACCGGGTGGCCTTCGCCTCAACCCATTTCGAAACATAGTCAACAGCAAGCAATATGTAAGTGAAACCATGAGAAACAGGAAATGGACCCATAAAATCAATACCCCAAACATCAAAAATTTCACAAAACAATATGGGGTGCTGGGGCATCTCATGCCTACGAGAAAGACTACCTGCTCTCTGACAATTATCACATGACTTACAAAATAGATGGGCATCATGAAACAGGGTTGGCCAAAATAAACCAGAGTCTAGGACTTTCCTAGCAGTCCTTTGGGGTCCAAAGTGACCACCACAGGCAGAAGCATGACAAAAATGTAATATGGAGTCACACTTATGATGAGGTACACATCACCTAACTACTTGGTCACTACAAAATCTCCACAGATAAGGGTCATCCCAAACGTAATATTTAGATTCACTTTTTAATTTCAGAGTTTGGGCCCTAGTGGAATCAGAAGGTAAAACACCAGCAACCAAGTAATTAACTAAATCAGCATACCATGGAAGCTTACCTTGCAGCTGTAAAAGCTGCTCATCAGGAAAATCATCCTGAATAGCAGAGGGGGAAGAGGAATGAGTAACACGACTCAAATGATCAGCTACCAAATTCTGTGCTCCACTCCTATCTCTGATCTCAACATCAAATTCTTGGAGCAATAACATCCACCGAATAAGTCGAGGCTTAGCATCTGTCTTTTTCAAAAGAAACTTCAAAGCAGCATGGTTAGAGAAAACAATTACCCTACTAGCTAGAAGATATGACCTAAACTTATCAAAAGCAAACACTATAGCCAAAAGTTCTTTCTCAGTGGTGGTATAATTGGATTGGGCAGGATCCAAGGTCTTGGATTCATATGCAATGACATGAGAAACCTTGTTGACTCTCTGAGACAAGACAGCCCCAACAACGTAATTGGAAGCATCGCACATCAACTCAAATGGGAGAGACCAATCTGGTGGTTGGATAACTGGAGTGATAGTCTTCAAGTGATCAAAGGCTATCTTACACTCTGCATCAAATGCAAACTCTGTGTCCTTATATAGAAGGTTAGACAGGGGCTGGGCAATCTTAATGAAATCCTGAATGAAACGTCGGTAGAAACCTGCATGGCCAAGAAAAGAACGAACTTCCCGCACATATGTGGGGTAAGGCAAAGCAGTGATAACATTAATTTTAGTAGGATCTACCTTAATACCCTCTTTAGAAACAATGTGTCCCAACACTATCCCTGACTCAACCATGAAGTGACACTTTTCAAAATTTAGCACAAGATTAGACTCAATGCATCTATTCAAGACTCTAGACAAACTAGCCAAGCATGCATCAAAATCAGACCCATACACAGTAAAATCATCCATGAAAACCTCCATGCAATCCTCTAGAAAGTCAGAAAAGATACTCACCATGCAACGCTGAAAGGTGCCAGGTGCATTGCAGAGGCCAAAAGGCATTCTTCGGTAAGCATAGGTTCCAAAGGGGCATGTGAAGGTTGTCTTCTCCTGATCCTCAAGAGCAATATGGATCTGAAAGTACCCCGAGTAACCATCCATAAAGCAGTAGTGAGACTTACCAGCCAAACGCTCTAACATCTGATCAATGAAAGGTAAAGGATAGTGATCCTTGCGGGTAGCTTGGTTGAGTCTCCTGTAGTTTATGCATACTCTCCAACTGTTCTGAACTCTTGTAGGAATGAGCTCATCCCTTTGATTGGCTACCACAGTTACTCCGGATTTCTTGGGAACGACCTGGACCGGGCTAACCCACTGGCTATCAGAGATGGGATAGATGATGCCAGCCTGTAGAAGCTTAGTCACTTCCTTCTTAACCACTTCTAAAATAAGAGGATTAAGACGTCTCTGGGGTTGTCTTACTGGTTTAGCATCTGCTTCCAACAGAATCCGATGCATACACATAGAAGGGATAATACCAACAAGATCCGCTAATGTCCACCCAATTGCCTTCTTATTAGCCTTCAACAAGCTCAACAACTTCTCTTCTTGATCAGGTAGAAGGTTATTGGAAACAATGACTGGAAGTTGCTCATCTACCTCTAAAAAGGCATATTTCAAGTGAGCTGGCAATGACTTCAATTCTAACTTAGGCGGCTGCTGAATAGAAGGAAGGAGCCTAGGTGATTGGACCATTTCAGAAGTGTATACACCTGCAGTACCTGAAACTACATGCACAGAAGCAGAACTGTGGCTAGGCAGCTCACTGTTAACATCAGGGTTAAGTTCATAATCACAATGAACATCAGAATAAAGCTCAGCTTCACCACAATCAATATCATGATCCACAAGCAAAGTAGAATAAGAAATCAAGTCAATATCTCCATACAGTGCATCATCAATCTCAGTGCAAACCATTCAGTGTCAGAACATGCACATATTACAGAATCTCCCACCGATGCAAAATCAGGAAAATCAGCATACCAAGCAGAAAGAACATCATCAACAGTCTCATCTATCACATCAATGCACAAAACAGAATGCTCTTCCCTAGGATGTCTCATGGCATCAAAGATATTAAAAGTCACAACAATATCATCAAATTCCATAGAAAGAGTACCAGAATGCACATCTATCTTAGTCTTAACTGTTTTCAAGAAAGGTCTCCCTAAAATGATTGGGGATCTACTGCCAGGAGATTCATCCTCCATATCTAGAATGTAAAAGTCAGTAGGGAATATCAATTCATTGACCTTAACCAAAACATCTTCAATCAAACCAGTAGGATGAACATTACTCCTATTAGCTAGTTGGACAACAACACCAGTAGGTCGCAAGGGACCAAGACCAAGGGATTTATAAATAGATGCAGGCATAACATTAATGGAAGCACCTAAATCAGCCAAGCAATTATCAAATCTATAATTACCAATAATGCAAGGGATAGAAAACGTACCTGGGTCCTTACACTTGTGAGGCATGGGTTGTTGTTGGAGAAGCGCTGAGACATTCTGGTTCAAGCTCACTCGTTCAGTCCCCCTCAGTCGCCTCTTGTTGGTACACAACTCCTTTAGGAACTTGGCATACTTGGGGATCTGTTTGATAGCATCCAAGAGAGGGATGTTAATCTCAACTTTTCTGAATGTCTCAAGGATATCACTATCTTTCACTTTTTCTGCCAACTTCTTGGAGTGAAGTGCTCTCTGAGGGAAAGGAAGAGGAATAGGAACTCCAGACTCCTCTTCACCCTACTTCACAGCCTCTTTGTTTCTAGAGTCAATCTTCACTTTTTCTGACTCTTTTTCTGATGTGGATTCAGTCACATCTGCAGCTGGTTTATGCCCTTGTAATTGCTTACTAGACCGTAGGGAGATAGTACTAACGTTTCCCTTCGGATTGGGAATTGTCTGTGAAGGGAGAGTATTGGATCCCTGAGGCTGGAGTTGGTTCAATGATGTTGCCAACTGCCCAATCTGAGTCTGCAAGCTCTGGATAGAGGCCTCAGTTTGTTGCTGGAATTGCAAACTGTTTGTTGCAAGTTGCTTCATCATTTCTTCTAATGAGGGACCACTACTGCTGCTGCTGCTAGTCGGCTGTTATTGTGCTGGCTGTGGAGGTGTGAATTGTTAGAAATTCTGTCTGTTCTGTGGAAACTGTCTCTGTTGGTAATTTCCAGAATTTTGCTGCACATGACTATTATGGTTCTGAATCTGACTCGGATTATGGCTCCACCTAAAATTGGGATGATTTCTCCATCCAGGATTATATGTATTGGAGAAGGCATTATTTTCCTGTTGGTGTTGTGGCTTCCCTGGAAAAACACCGACAGCAGCCACTGACTGATCTTAATATGTGTTGTCTTGCAAAGTGGGGCAAGAATCAATAGGATGGGAGGGATCAAAACAGAAACCACATGAATGGCCCAACTGTGGAGTGGAAGACTGCACTGTTTGAGTCACTGCCAGTTGCCTCACCAAGGAGGTCAAATCATCAAGTCTATTCTCCAATCGCTGGTGAGAATCACTAGATCCGCTGATCTGGAACACAACACTGCTATTTGCTCTAGTGCCAAATTGTTGAGAATTAGCAACAATAGTGGATATTAAATCTCTGGCCTCTTGGGGTGTCTTGTTGACTAAGGCTCCACTACTAGAAGCATCCACCAGATTTCGGTCATTAGGTAAAAGACCCTCATAGAAATAAGTAATCAAGAGCTACTCAGTTATCTGGTGATAGGGGCAGCTAGCACACAACCTCTTGAATCTCTCCCAGTATTCATGCATATTCTTGCCATTAATTTGCTTGATTCCACTGATTTCTTTTCTGATTGTAGTGGCTCTTGAAGAAGGGAAAAATCTCTCTAGGAACAATCTCTGCATATCAACCCAACTTCCAATAGATGACGGTTGAAGATTATATAACCAGTCCTTTGCTCCATCCTCAAGAGAGAAAGGAAAAGCTCTCAGCTTAATGTGGTCTTCATCAATATGTTGTGGTTTTATTGTGCTGCATACCACATGGAATTCCTTCAGATGGTTGTGCGGTTCATCACCTGCAAGACCACGAAACTTGGGCAACAAATGTATAAGTCCAGATTTAAGTTCAAGGTTAGCACCAAGGGTAGGGTATTGGATACACAATGGCTGATGATTATCACCAGGTGCAGTCAACTACTTTAAAGTCCTATTATTTCCCTGATCTTCCATAGTCTGAGGGACTAGAAGTGCTGCCAATAGAATCAGTGTCAGAATCAGAAACAGGTTCAGTAAGAACCTTCTGACCTAACCTAACAGCTCTTCTAGCAGCAAGAATTGTGCGTTCTATTTTAGGATTATTATCCAAAAGATCAGGTGCACTAGTGCTGCTCCTAGTCATACAGCATAGGGAAAATCAGGACAACCACTAGAACACTCAAAAACGTAAAAAACGCAAAATTACACTGGAAATTGACCAAAATAAATTCAGAAAAAATACCAAATGATTTTTAAAAATTATGGGACTTGTACAAAACAACTTCTACACTATCCGGGAACCCAAAAATACGATAAAAAAACTTAAAAAAAAATCGAAAAAGTGGTCTAAACGATGGAATTTGGCAAAATTTTAGGGGAGCATTCAAGTCTGGAATTTTCCCTTGTCCTAAATCAATTGTTGGAAAAAGTGGTCTAAACGATGGAAATTGACTATCCTCTTGTCCGAATCTTCCCTTCAAGTCTTCATATCAATTGTTTCCCTCTGAATCATCTAAAAAATGAGACAAGAATGAGATCATTCGGATATCTGGTTCAAGAGTTAAGATCAAAATAGAGAAGGGTTGTAAATCTGGAATTTTATTATTAAAATATGTTAAATCCAATAAAACACTCAAAGCCCAAATAAGCATAAAAGCCCATTATTTATTACTAAACAATATAAATTTATTAATCAAGAGATACAAATGAGTGTAATAAATATTCAATTATCAGGGTCCATTATCCTTTCTTCTCAAGTGTGGGGTCCATGATCTTCATTCTTTGATTATTTTTGCCAGTTCCACGCAATTTCCTCTTTTCATCAATATATATATAATATCTTTCATTGATGATTGGCAACAACTCCTTTTACTATTTTATTTTTCTTTATATAATACATCTTACACAATAAAATATGATATGAATAGATTTTCTGTAAAAATCTTTTATTATCTTATATTTGATTGAAGAGGAAAAAAATATATAAAAGATAATTAAATAGGTATAAAATATTCATAAATCTAATTAAATATATCTTAAAATGTATGCCTATTTAATTATAAAATATATACTCATCAAATTCCCCCATACTTAAACATTTGCTTGTTCTCAGCGAAATAAAAAAAATTCATTATTCAAGCAAAAATAACATTGCTTACAAAATTTCTAAATAGAGAGCAACACACCACCACACTTAGATCATGTTATCCAGTGTTGTTCAATTTAATGTGTTATAAGAATGGGTCATTAAGCCAACAGCCTTAAACAATTGTAATCATTTCTTAACATCCCATGATCAAAGGATCGACAAGTAATAAGGGCAACAATAGGTTAGTAAAGGAATATTATGCTACTAAATTCCTCCTAAAAAATTCAAATTCCCCTACTTAACTAAGCTTTTCATTTAATATATTAAGGATCCTCAGGTAAAAAATACTTCATTTGTTATTTTTCTTTTCTCTATTTTTTTATCTTGAGCTGTTGTAGGTTCCCTTTTGATGCGACCTTCCATATGGGTGATGCAGCACTGGTTACTCATTTACTCCAACAAATACCTAAAGAGGCTTTTAGCCCAACTCATAGCCCTCTTTGACTTAATCGTTTGACGCGAGTACCAACATTGGTGATGAAGTGCCTCCGGTTACTAAGTTAGATCTAAAGAAGCCATTGGAGTAAAAGATTACTTAGCCCAGCAAAGGTTATCATCTAATTTTCTAAGGAAATCATGTAGCAAAATATTCATAAACTAATAATTTGTTGATCATATTACAAACTACTCCTTATTCTCATGGCTCATCTCAAGATTTGAACAAAAATTAGGGCTTAGAAGCTCAATTGAAACATTCTTTTCTATTTTAATTTCTTTTGTAACACTTCCTAAGATGGTGAATGTTCAAAGTTAAGGTCAATCCTAAGCAATGCAAAAATTTTGCCCAAAAAAAAATTCTTTTGAATTTCCTAAGGACAAGCATAGCAAGAAAAAAGTCATATCCCTCCCTTGCACTTAAATCAAACATTGTTCTCAATGTTGAAAAAATCAATAAAGAGGGAAAGGAACTATTACTCCCTTGATTTATGTCTCTGATTCTGATATGGAGATATTTCTCTACTAACTTCAATGATGTTTCAAATGTTTGAAGAAGGAAAGAGCGCTTGAGAAGGAATTTGCAGCCACGAGAGGTGCGAACATCTTTAAATCTACCTAAAAATATAAAGAGCAAAAACAAAAAAACAAAAAATAATAACAACGTTAATGAAAAACAATCATTGGGTTGCCTCTTAACAAGTGCTTGGTTTATGGTCCTCAACCTAATCATGGCAGCATCTCAAGAATCAACTATTAAGGGTAATGTAGTGGTCTGATGGTACTTCACCACTATAATAGTGCTTCAATCTTTACCCATTAACTTTGAATTTCTCTCCACTTTTACTTTCTAGCTCTACTTTTTCACATTCCTCTTGTACCATAGGATCAAGCATGTCAATGAAAAAAAAGTCCTATAGAATATTTGGAGATTTATCAACTGATTCATATTGAAGGTGACCTGCTCGTCAACTACTCTCAGAGTTAACTCACATTTCTCTACATCAATCAACGTTCTAGTAGTTGCCAAAAATGGTCTCCCTAGCAGCAAGGGTAATTCTTTATCTACTTCAAAGTCAAGTAGTCAGCTGGAAAGATAAACTTGTCTACCTTCACTAGTACATTTTTAATGATTCCCTGAGGTTGAGTTAGTCTCCTATCAGCAAATTGGAGAGTAATCATTGTTAGTCGAGCTTCACCCAGTCCCAATTGGTTGAAGACAGACAAAGGCATGAGGTTAATACTAGCTCCAAAGTCACACATTCCTCTTCCCAAGAATTTATCTTCAATATGGCAAGGAACAGAAAAACTCCAAGGATAATTTAATTTTAGAGGCATATGCTTAATGATATCAGTGAAACTCTTGGTTACAACAACTGTCTTAACTCACTGAATCTTCACTTCTTAGATAGAATATCCTTCATAAACTTAGCATATTTAGGTATATGTTTCAAAGCTTCAGCGATGGTATATTGATATGGGGTTGCTTGAATATCTTAATGAACTTCTTGAACTGTGAATCTTCTTGATGTTTCTTAAGTCATTGAGGGAATGGTGGTGGAGGCATATATTTTAAAGGTGAATTGCATGTCTTCACCTTATTCTTCTCCATTTTCTCGAGAGTAGCAGATTTCGCCCCACCTACATCATCAATATCTTCTTGCCTAGTAATTACCTCATCAATTGCTCTCCTTTTCTCTCTACTAGGGCTAGGAATGTCTTCTTATTGCTTTCCACTTCTCAAAGTCACTGCTTTGCAATCTTCCTTGCCATCCCTTTAAGGATTGGGAATGGTATTACTAGGTAGGCTATTCCTACTGAATGTGTTTATTTGAGATGCTATTTGGCCCACTTATATCTCTAGATTTTTGATGGCAGTATCATGAAGATTAACATTACTGATCATACCTTCTTTACTCTTGAGAAGCTGCCTCAAAAGCTGATTTTTCTCAGAATCACTTTCTCTAGATTTTTGTTGTTGATCAAACCCCGGTAGTGCCATTGGCCTGCTAGTAGAGGCGTAGTGATTAGGTGAATTCTCACTTAGTCCATTCCTCCAAGATAGATTTGGATGATCCCTCATACCTTGATTGTAGGTGTTAGAATAGGGATTTTCACGAGGATATCTTTGATTGTTGTTCAAGTAATGTACTGTCTCCATGGTGTGTGGGCAATCCTCATAAAAATATGTTTCTCCACAGGTTTCACAAGAGAGGCTTGAAGCCTGAATAGCATGAATACCCCTAGAAGGTAGTACTCTCCATTTTCATTTCAAGTTGATCAAACCTTTTGGCCATATTTGCAAGTTGAGTGGCAATGTGTTTAGATATATTAGTCATATTGGAAGTATTTGGCTCTTTGTAAGTCTTGTAACCAGAGCGTGCTTTATTGGACTGTTCCATAGTACTAAAGGCAATTTCATCAAATAGCTTTAATAACTCAAACACTTTTTTCTTGCTAATCCTACCATTGCAAGCACTCTTGACCATAGAGACGGTAGGTCTGTCTAATCCAGCCCAAAAAGCTTTTAATAACACATAAGTCTTTTGCTTATGATTAGGGCAATTGCGCCACATCTCTTTGAAACTTTTTCATGCCTCATGAAAAAGTTCACTTGGTTCTTGTGTAAAAGCCAATAACTCAACTCTTTGTACTACTCGTTAACCTCTTGGGATGAATCTCACTTTAAATAGAGAAGCTAAAGTATCTCATGTAGAGATTGAATTGGGAGGTAGAGCTGTAAGCTAAGCTGTTGCCTTTTTATCTAACAACATGGGGAATAGTATCAGTCTAATGCATCAGAAGATACTCCCGCCTACTTGAAATTTTTACACATTTGAACAAATTTTGTTAAATGCTCAATTGGATCTTCATTTAGATTTCCCGTGAATGTGCCAATCATCTGAAGCATAATTGGCCTTACTTTAAAATTTCTAGTAGTAATAGCTGGGAATTGAATGCTAGATTGATAGGTAGTGCTCTCTTGCTCCATATATTCATCTAAAGTACGATCCATATCTTTATTATTAGGTTGTGCCATATTCCTTGGCTTAGATGGCGTCGGTTCTTCTAATGATTTTGATTCAAACTTAAGTTACTCGTCTTCAGAGTGATGCTCGTCCTCTAGTTTATTAGGATGGATTACCAATGCGCCACTCATACGTCGAGAGGTACCTGCAAATCCAAACAACGACCGAGGAATATCTTGGTAAAAAAATTAAATAAAAGAATAGAGAAAAGAAAGAAAATACTTAAACATGATTAATCACACAATTAAGATAACTAGTTTAATGAGCTTTTTGCCAAAGTCCCCGTAAATGGTGCCAAAAACTTGTTAGCCGTCTAGCTTAACCGCAAGTGCACGGATTGTTATAAGTAGCATAATAATATCGTTCCTACGAGAACTAAGGAAAGAGAACTTGAGCTAGTTATAGCAATTATATTATTAATTAGGTTGAGAAATTGTTTTGTTTTAATTTTAAAAAGGAAAAATTAAAGGAAATAACAGAAGGCAAACTGGATTTAACTTCATGATTATTAAAGACCTAGGATTATCTATCCCCTTTTTATTTCATGAACTAGTTAATTTACCCTTAATCAGCAATAAATGAATATACATATTTGTCTAAGATTTAAAGACATTCTACAACGCTCTCTCGAGTCAAAACCAAATATTTATCCTAATATATTGATCAATCTCTTGCATCAATTAATAAGGACTAACTTAGATGCTAATATTAACCTGACAATGCTAGGTTAGTAACTATATCTATATGATACTAACAAACCATCCGCTTATCACTTAAACTTCAAGTCTAACATGATTTTACCCAAGTTCTACACTTAAAATTATCTTTCTCAAGATTAATTTAAATGAACAAGACAACTAAATGGTAATCATGCATTTAGAGGCATTAAGATCTAGATAAAATCAATACAAAAATTCATTTTATGCAAAAGAGAGTAAATAAATGGTTCAATCCATAAACAGGTTCAAGAAAATCCTAGAATGAGAATATTAGCTACTCATGTTCAGCAAAATCAAATCAAATCAGAATAATAATAATAATAAATCATTCTCAAAGTTTAGATTTCAAAGAAAAAGAAGAATATTAAGTAATAGAGTACTAATACAATTTATCCTCAAGCTCAGACTCTTCTTAGTAGTCTCCTATTTATTGTAATCTCCTCTTCTTCTCGCTCCTGCATGATCTATTCTGAATTGCTCCCTCCTACACTACTGTCAGTGTCATATGCGTTCCTCCTATGCTTGTTTGCCTCCTTCCGTTCTGTCCTCGCATACATATATAATGAACGTAAACCTCCTTGCATGCTGAACTGCTGGTTGTTATCTCTTTCTTTTATTAGATCATAATAATATCCCATTACTCTAATATCCTTTCAATTGATTTTGTCTTTTTCCTTGCTTAGGCATACTATACTATGCAATCCTTTATCCTATATGTTATGATCTATCTAATATATCCATTATCCTTTCTTTTCATGCATGGGGTCCATGATCTTCATTCTTTGATTATTTCTGCCAGCTCCACGCCATTTCCTCTTTTCATCGAGATATATATATATATATATATATATATATATATATATATATATATATATATTATTGATGATTGGCAACAACTCCTTTTGCTATTTTATTTTTCTTCATATGATATCTCCTGCACAATAAAATATGATATGAATAGATTTTTTGTGAAAATCTCTTATTATCTTATATTTGATTGAAGAGGGAAAAATATATAAAAGATAATTAAATAGGTATAAAATATTCATAAATATAATTAAATATATCTTAAAATCTATACCTATTTAATTATAAAATATATACTCATCAGGTGTTTGCAAGGAATAGATTGATATAATACTGTGGTGTATTAGTTCAGTGTTTTTCTCTATCATGCTTTCTGAGAAGAGGATGGGTCAGGTTACTCCTCATCGGGATCTTAGACAAGGTTATATACTCTCTCTTTATCTATTTTTTCTTGTAAGCAATGTCTTGTATTGTTTGATTGAGGTAGATGCAAGGAGGGGTCTAATATAAATATTAGAGTAGCAAGAGGATGTCCAAAGATTACCCTCAGTCTATTCATGGATGACTCCGTTTTATTTTTTGGAATAGATATAGGTATATGTAGAACAGTAAAAAGAATTTTGGACTTGTATTATGAGGCTTAGGATCAGAAAATCAATATAAACAAGTCCTGTCTCTACTTTTCTATAAATATAGCAGCACTAATACTGGAAGAGATTGGCCATGTTTTTCAGGTTTTAGCTATTGATCTACCTAGGAATTATATGGGGAAGATAAAAAAAGCAAGTACTCAGTTTTGTTGTTGATCATGTTAAGAAAAGAATGCAAGACTGGCAGAAGAATTTCTTATCAGAGGCAAGAAGAGCCGTATTAATAAAATCTGTAGCAAACTCCATTCCCCTATATCCGATGACATTCTTTCAATTCCCAAAGAATATACTAGATCATTTGGATAGTTTAGTGAATAATTTTTAGTGGAAAGAAAATAAAAATGAGAGGAAAATTCATTGGTGTCCTATAAAAAGTTGAAAAGACACAAGATAGAAGGGTTTAGGCTTTAAAGATTTTAATCTAGCTTTATTAATTAAACTTGGTTGGCGATTACTGCAAGAACTAGATCATTTATTGGCCAAAATTTTAAAAGCAAGATATTTTCCCAAATATGATTTTATGCAGGCAGTAAAAGGTAAAAGTGCATCTTGACTGTGGTCAAGTATTCTAGAAGGAAGAAAAGTAGTCGAAGGCAATTTCATCTCATCTATTGGTAGTGGTAGATCTACTATTATCTGGACAGATCCTTGGCTACCTGATTTGCTGGATAAGAAATTATATTCGCCCTGCCCTCATGAGTCTTTCAATTATTTGAAGGTAGCAAATATACTATGAGATAATGGCTGGAATTTATTTACTTTATAGCAAATTTGGAAAGGAAGAAATGCTTTCCTTTTTATCAATCATGCAACTGATCCTGTCTATACTTTCTCTCAAGAAGAACTGATTGTAGTAGAATTTTCGGAAGCAAATTGATGGGTTGTTCTAGTAGTTGCTGGTGTTCATGAGGCCAATCTAGAGCAAAGAACATGAGGATAGGAGAGGTCAAATGGTTATTAACTAAAGATAAATACATATGTAGCTGTTAGTAATGAAAATGATGATATTGCTGCATCATTCATTATGCGTGATGCAAATGGAGTAGATAGCTCTTAGATGGGAAGGTGCATATTGGAAAAGCAAAATCAATATTGATGGCTCAGTGTTTGGCCATGATGAATGCAATTACTTATACAAAAGAAAATGAACTGGAGGATATACTTTTTGAGTCAGATAACAAGGTTATGATAAATTGTCTTGCTAATAAAGGACAATCTCTAGAGTGTAAATGCAAACCTCGTTTTAATCACAATCTTAATGTTGGAAGTAAGATAAGGAACCATCACATCAAATAGATACTAAGAGAGGAAAATCTAGCTATAGATTGGGTATTTAAAGCCTCATTAAGGAGGTCATGTCTAGTTGACTGGGACCACCTTCTCAATTAAACCATATTCTCTAAAAGGATGCAGCATTCTTAATGGCAGATGATGGAGGTTGAATTTTTGTTATTTATTTCCTTTGTGCTATATTTGGTAGTGTGGAAGTGCGACGCTGGTAGAGCTGGGAAGGGTCGAGCTGACCCTTGATGAGCTAAGGACTAAAAGGGTTGGCCCAACGGGGCTCGAGTTAAGAAAAATTGTTATTTTTCAAAGCTCGGCCTAAGAACATGCTGGTTAGGGCTGACCCATAGGATTGAAAGTCATTTTCATAAAATTTAACTACACGTTTACACACCTCATATAATAAAATAAATAAAATCACTAATTCATAATCAAAGGTAAAAAATAGTGTTCACAAATAACTCACAGTCTCACACAAAGTATAATAAGGTAAGAAACTAAACTCTCTAAGCAATATGAGTATGATGACTATCATTTTCATCTTCTTTGCTACTATCATAAATTTTAAGGAAATTTAATTTTTCTTCATTTTGAGTAGCAGACTCTGCTTAAAGGGTAAAAATATCAAAAATTTCTTCTCCCGCATCATAAATACATTCATAATCTTTATCTGCAACAAATAATAAAACACAATAAAACTTTTATATGTGAAACTCTATAACAAATACCAAATATAAATAAATTAGTAAATTACCATCATATGTGAAACTTTAGAGTAAAGAAGAAATACCTAACGTATTTTTCTTATAAAATAATAAATACCTTTTATAAATTTTTAATTTTTAGGATTCTTAATACAAGATATTCTTATGAAACTTATTTCTAAAAAAGATAATTACAACTAAATATTTGCAACATAATTAAAAAAATATAAAAAAGCAATAATATTATTATCATATAAATAATTTTAAAAATAAAAAATATATATCCGGGCCTAAAAGGGCTAGCCTTGTAGGACAATTTTAAACCTGACCCTTATAAATTCGGGGTCTAAAAGGGCCGGCCTGACAGGCTCGGCTCATTTTCCTAGCTCTAGGCACTAGAAGTAAAATTGGAGAGAGAAGTAAAAACTGAGACCATTTGGTATGTAAGAATTGAGTTCCATAAGAAACCCAATTCCATAAAAAATGATGGAACTGACTTCCTTCACTACCCTATTGGAAGTGAGGCCACTTTCCATGGAAGTGGAGATTAAAATACCTATTTGCCCCTAGTAGAAGAGAGGTCTAATGAACATGAATGACAATATGGGCTGACGACGATAAAGTAGTAGTGGCTGATCTGAATGTCGACGATAATTGTGGACGACGGTGGAGATATGGTCGGAGATAACTATCGAGCCCCTCTCTACCTTCAGCTACCACCAATCTTTATGCTTCTCCTTATCTCCCACTGCAATGATTATAATACCTTTATCTTCAACCTCAATCGTCATTATTTTTTAGTCCCCATCATCTTCTGCATCCCTCTTTAAAGTACTAGATCAAAGACCAAATCTACAAACAACCTTCTTTCATCAACATCATTTGCATTTGTGCTTTATTTCTTGATCCATTATGCACAACCTTCTTCTTAGTCTATTACACCACCGTCGAACCTACCCCCCTCCACCTCTCTAAAATAGATCTAGGGTTGTTAAATTTTCATCTTGGATGTTTGCGATTGTTTTTTCAAATCGATTTCTAGATCTATTGTTGATTGTTTTTCCTGATTGATTGTTCTTCTTGATCATGTTGATTGTTCATCAACTATGGTCGATAATCGATAGTGTTTTTCCTACGGGCAGGGTTCTTAAGGCAGAACTTTCTTTTCAAAGGCAAGGTTATTTCGGTCTTTTTATAAGAAAAATACACATATTAATTACAAATAATATCTCACTTCCATTGGCATATCAAACCACTTTAAAAGTCGCTTCAGCCCTTAATTCTAGTTCCAATTCCACTTCAAGTTCCACTTTTACTTCTATCAAAAATTCTTCCATGATATTGAAAAGGGCATTAGTTTCCTATTTAAGTACTATTTCTCAATTTCGATTTCTATGTTTCTTGACTTTGTATGGACCTTTTAATATTTGAAACATAATTACATATTCTATGGTAAAAAAAAAGTTCATTTTGAGTGCTCATTTTAGTACTCACCCACCATTGCAAGCTTTTTTTTTCAAAAAGAAATTATTTTAAAGGAAAATTTCAATTAACCTCAGTATTATTTTAGTCAACCGTAAAGAATTTTGAAACTTCATTATACCCCTAGATCAAAGTGAAATTAAGTTTTGTATGTGAAAAGACAATAACGGCCTTACTTTATTTTTTGAATCCATTTATTTATCTTACTAATTCCCTTATTTATCTTATGAATGACAAAAATATTCTTATTATCTCCCTCATTTATATTGTTAATTCCAAAAGGGTTCTTTTAAATTATTATATTTGTCTTCTTAATATCCTTTTTTTGTAATTGTAAATGCCCTTATTAAAAAAAATAAAGCAATGTCACCATTGTCTTTTCATTCATAAAACTTAATTTCATTTTATTCCAAGAGGTGCAATGAAGTTATAGAATTCTTTCGTGATTGGCTAAAAAAAATCACTTCTATCTTCACCAACCTAAATATAATTCATATTACACTATTTAACTTTTACCGTAACTTAATTTTCCAAAAGTCAAATTAAAAAACATATGACTTGATTAGTGACCCAAATTAGAAAATCCAATCACAAAGTCAATGTGGGTTGCACATAAAAGTAATTTGACTCAATTCCTAAATATTTTCCATATAACCTATGATAAATCCTAAATTTTATATATTTTATCCTACCTTATTCATTTATTTGGAGAACTATTTTAGGCTAATTTAGATTTATTAGATAATATTGAATTGTTAGCCAATTTTTGGAAATAATATAAATTTGAATTAATTATGAAATTATTGGGCTTCAATTGTTAATATTTTGATTGCATATCTTGTGATTGAATAATATTTTCAAATATATGATACATCATGATCTCATTTAATTTGTGCAGGTCAAGAAAAAGCATACTAGGAAATCATATAGTGCATAATTATTTTTGAAAGTTTAAAGAGAATCTAATGGCTGAGTTTGAATGGGCCAATTTAATTCTAATGGATTCAAATCTTATATCCTAAGCTTTCTCATTTTCTTATAAAAAATACTTAATAGCCATATAATTATTCACGCATCAATTTTGACGCCCTTGCTGAGGAGCAATGGATAGACTTTAGGTTTAAGTTTTCTTAGTGATTTCTTATATAGTTATTTATTGCATAACTCAGTCTTATTGTGAAAAAAAATTGTTGCACTTGATCTTATGATGGCTTGGAATGAATCACCCTCATGAAAAATTTTCTTACTCTTCTTTGTCTTATCATTATAATTATGGTGTTGAGCAGATTTATGACCTATGCTCTAACATATATAATTTTGGATGGCATGATAACTCAAATTTTGGATATGTCAATCAAGTTGTGCCCATTCAAGAAAAAGATTCAAAGCTCGAGAATAAGCTTGAAACTACGATGAATCTTTTTTATAGATAACTAGACAAGAGAAACAGAGAATAAGAAAAAAGGGAATTGTAATGTAGACAAGAGCTTTAGGCTCTACATACTCAAATTGAGGAGTTTTCAAATGCAATTAACAATCTACAAAGTGAAGAATTAGAAGTTTAGGGTGAATTTCTATGTGGTAATATATTCTCACCTTCTAATGATTTATGCCCTTTTTCTTCTACCACTTCCAATGAAAATAATTGGTACATTAGTTGAATATACATGCATTGATATTGTTTCTGAATTGACTAGTTCTATTGATTTAGATTATATTAAATCTTATAGTATTTGAATTGATGCTTCTTCTCATGCCTCTAATCCTATGAATTCTATTGATTATGATGATGAAGTTGATGAAGAAGTTATTGTTGAATCCTTATACACTGTGGATTTTCAGGATACCCTTCTTAACACTAATAGTGATGATGCTTTGTATGATGGGAGTAATGTTTCTTTTGATTATGTTGATACTAATGCTCTTGACATAAATGTTGCTATTAATGGGGATACTATTGAGGATAAGTGTGGGGGGAACCTTGATTTAGATATTCTTTTAGAGGATAAGAACATGTTGTAAAACAAGATTCCCCGTATAAAATCTATTTTGTCTGATGATAAAAGTAAGCATAGTAAGACCATTTTGAGTGATCATCACTTGATTCATTCCTTAGAGAACTTAACTCCTACTGAGAAGAGTCATATTGATTTTGTGGGTTGTTCAAAACATTTGGAAGTTCCAACACTTTTCGTTGATCAATTTATTTTGGGATCTTCCTACACTGTGGATAAACATATTGAGCTTATTGATTTTATTGTGTGACGAGGTATTGCTTGGTGGCATGATTTTGTGAAGGTACATAGATTGATTCCTCCCATCTAGACACCTTCTATACTTAAGTTGAAGTGTTATCTGAGGATCTTAAAGAGGGAGATATTTGTTGAATATTAGAAGCGAATGCCACTGGTTCTTTCATGTGATTTATAACCAGACAAACTAGAGATGCCAATTACGCTACTGCATTTGGGTCTTCATGCTTTTGATAGTCCAGTCGTATTCCTTGCTTACTCTTTTACTTGTATCACTTGTTGTTATCGGTATGATATATCTTTTGCATAGAGGACAATGTATGATTTAAGTGTGGGGGAGAGATTCTATTCTTACTTTTGGTTTTTATTCTTTGTTTTTAAAATGAGAAAAAGAAAAATATTTTGTTTTTTACTTTGGTTTTTGTTTCTTGTTTTCAAGAAAAGAAAGAAAAATTTTTAATGCTAAAATTGCAAGTTCTAAGTGACTTTAGTATGATGCATTCTTGATTTGTAAAGTGATTGATCATGTTTTGAGTTAGAAGACTAAGTGGCAATGAAATTGACTTTGGTGGATTTAGGTTAGTAATCATATAGAGTTATATTTTGAGCCTAATGCGCATATATATTGAGTGTGTACCACAATCTCTTTACTTGATCTATAACTTGACTTGAATCTTATTTGAGGCTACATTTTGTATATGTGAATTTATAAAGATGATAAAGGCATTCATTTCATATTAGTCAGATAAGCCAAAAAAGCCTACCCTTTTCATACATATATCCTTTGTTTAACCCCTTTGAGCATATATTTTTTCCATTTTGTCTACAACCATAGCCGTAAAAGAAACAAAAAAAAATATCTACCCTTTTGAATATCTTAGGGGTTGAAGAGCATTGCATTATATTTAGTTTGGATGGAAGAACATGTATAAGATTATGAATTGGCTTATTGTGAAAGGTATGGAAGGTTATATTGAAAAAGAAGAAAAAAAGAAAAAAATGAAGGAAAAAACAAGATGCAATAAGATTCCGCTTTGCTGGTTTAAGTTGTGCTTAGTAACTAGGGGTATTCATCACCAATGTTGATCTTCGCATCAAACAGCCAGTAAGAGCTATGAATGTGCTAGTAGTATCTTGGTGCCAATTGAGTTATAAATATTTGACTAATTGGGCCTTTGTATCACCAATATAAAGGTTCGCATCAAAAGAACATATACATAACAACCTAAGAAAGTTTAAAAAGAAAACAGAAAAAGAAAAGAGTAATGATCCAATCTAAGTTTAGTTTGGTTTCTTTCATCCTATTGCATCATTCTCTTCATCCTCTAAGATATTTAACTTTGTTTTTACAAATACTATACCCTTTCTTTCTTAACCTTAGCCGATTACAACCTAATAAAAGTCCTTTAGATTTATGTTTGCATTTGTTTTGCTAGTGGTGGAGAACTTATATTCTTGTCTAGGCTATGGAAAGAGTACTAGATAGGGTGGATTTTAGTGTAAACATATGCCTATACACTTTTGAGTGATAAATGACATGCACATTATCCTTGATAAGAGATTTCTAACTTAGATTCCCCTTGGTCAAGTAAATTCCCATGATGTTTGTTTTCTTGATTGTTGAGAAAATCACTTAGACAAGAGTGGTGTTGAAATGCTTTAGTTTACTTATTACTTGTGATTGAAACATTCACTTTCGAAGCTTTTGTTTATTTTTTATGCTCTCCCTAAGTCTTGATTTGTTTTGCCTAGGAGTGCAAATTATAAGTGTGAGGAGTTGATAAATCCCAAATTTTATATATTTTATCCTACCTTATTCATTTATTTTGGGAACTATTTTAGGCAAATTTGGATTTATTAGATAATATTTGGATTGCTAGCCAATTTTAGGAAATAATATAAATTTAAATTAATTATGAGATTAGTGGGTTTCAATTGTTAATATTTTGATTCCTTATCTTGTGATTGAATAATATTTTCATATATATGGTACATCATAATCTCATTTAATTCATACAAGTTGTAATGCCTGAAATTTAAAAAAATATGGAGCAGCCACCACAATTTTGAAAAAGGGTAATTTTGGAAACCTTTTTTTAAAAAGAAAACCAGATAGAGTTTGGGAGTCAATTGTATGTGGGGGAAGGTGTTAGGCATCTCACAGCACCAATTTATAAGAATGGTTACCTTAATTTAACTATTCAAAAATAAATATGGCCTTTAATTTTATCATAATTACCCAAAGAAAAAAATTAAGAAAATATTAAAAAAAGAAATTAATAAAGGAAAATTATTTATTTATAAAGTTGGACTTGACCTAGGAAGAGAACCTAGGGCTTACGTACCCTTTAGAGAGATCAAAGCTTAAATAGTTCGGGGTAGAAATGCGTGTCACTTTGTTTATATTTTTTTAAAGGAACATGTTCCTTTAATTTATTCAAGAAAATGATTTTTTATTTGTTTGGTATTTTTAATTTTATGAAAACAACTCTTCTATTTTTTTATTGAATAAAAGAAAGGTTTTTAGAAGGCTATTGGACTAAACTTTCTAAGGAGATTCCTATAATCTCACAAGGAAGAATAATTGATTTTTACTGAGGAGGCTCTAAAAACCTCACACTGTAGAAATCCCTTTAAAATCTATTTCATTTATTTTGATAAAAAAAGAAACTTTCTTCTTTATTATTTTCATTTATGAAAATGGGTCAGAATCATTTTTTTTCCTTATTATAAAGAAAGCTTAGGTTAGTGAGAGAGATGAAAATAACATATGTAATACACACCCAAATAGTGAGTGAAGAATACGTACCTTATTCTAGCCCAAGCAACACACAAATATCATTGGATATATCTTCATAATATCAACAAGAAGAGAGCAGCATAAATATTGTTAGGGAGGTGGAGTGAAAGAAGTAAAAAGAAATAGGGATGAGTTGTACAATTATTTGAGACAAAAGATTAAATAGAAAAGGGAAACAAGAATATAGAGGAAAGATATAAGGAGAAAAAGAAGGGAAAAGAAAAACAAGATGAAATGATCCAAATCATATTGGATTCACCCTCAAGCCATTGATGCTTAAACTTGCATATGTGATAATCATCATCAGAGTATAGGCTTTCCTTGGATTTTTAGAAAAGATATAAGAAAAAGAAAATAAAAGAAAGAAGAAAAATGAAAAACAATAAAAAAAATAAATTAATTCTCGTTATATTAGATTCTTTCCTCTAGCTATTGGTGTTAAAGCATCACATATGTGACAACAACTATAAGAACATGGGCTTTCTTTGGGTGCATAAGGAAAAACAAGAAAAAAAAAATATGAATAATAGACTTGACTCTCCTCCTGTTTTTTTTATCTTTAGTCTCTCTATTTTCTTTTTTTTTCTTTGCTCCTTTTTTTTGTATGTCTTTTCTCTTCCCATTTTTTGTATCTTTACTCTCCCAATTTTTTTGTGTATTACTTCAACCATTACTCCCATATTTATAGTCTCAAGGTATGATTTTCTTCATAAATGCTCATTCTTTTTTAAATTTTTATTTTTTGATTTTTTTTATATTTTATATGAATAAAACTAATTAACTTGACTCAATCACCATCAATGGTATTTTTTCTTTCATTTTAATTTTTTTATTAATAAAATTTTCTAATTTGACCTAATTAGTCACCATCAATGAGAGATATTTTTCATTTTATTGTTTTATTATTTTTCCCACAAGTAATTTTCTAATTTAAATCTATCAACATAAATGAGAGATTTTTTTTAATTTTAATTTTAATTTTAATTTATTTTTTTATATTTTTTCTACAAGCAATTTCCTAATTTAAACCCATCAACACAAATGAGAGATTTTTTTGTATTTTTTTAAATTCTATTTTTCCTCCATAATCACATCATACTAAATTTCCTAATTCAAATATCAAATAACATCAATGAGAGATATTTTTGTTATTTTTAATTTTCATTATTTATTTATTTTTTATATTTTCCCTACAAACAATTTCATAATTTAAACCTATCAACATGAATGAGAGATAATATATACATATACATATATATATATATATATATACATATACATACATATATATATATATAATTTTCCCTGAATGAATGACAATGCCAATTTGGACACCAATAATAATTAATAAGAGCACTTTATTTTTTATTTTTCCCTTTAATGATGATTGCCTTTTTTATTTTATTTTTATTTTTCCTTTAATGATGATTGTCAATTTAGACATCGATCATCATTAATGAGAGGATTTTCATTTATTTTTACTTATTATTATTTTTTTTAGTTAGGCCTGGACAAAATTGGGTGTTCACACAGGTCAATAAAAAGCATATTAGGAAATCCTATGGTTCAAAATTATTTTTGGAAGTTTAAAGAAAATCTAATGGCTGAATTTGAATGGGTCAATTCAATTATAATAGATTCAAATCTTTTATCCAAAACTTTCTCATTCTCATATAAAAAATACCTAGCAACCACATAATTATTCATACATCAACTTGATTAATGATATATTAAATTTCATTACATCAACTTGATTAATGATATATTAAATTTAGTGACCCAAATTAAAATTTTGTAACTTAATTGTCTTGTAGTAGAATTTCCCTATTAATTTTTTGAACCCTTCACTTCTTCACTTTCCATTTCTCTTTCCATTGGATCCTTTTCTAAACTGCATTAAGTCCTTTCAATATGTGGGCATGCTTTTACAGTTAAGATGATATTAATGTATGCACTTCCAAAATTGTTAGAATAATGTGATTGTTTATATATATATATAAAGATTACAGATTAGAAAGCCTATTTTCTGAATCATGAATCAAAATGTACTATGAATCTTACGATTCACGATCAATTATTAAGGATGAAATAAATGTAATTTTCATTCAAGTGAAAAAAAAAGTTTGTAGAAATTAGTATTTTAAAAGTAAATAACACCTCATCTAAAGCTAACTTTTAAAATAAGTGCTGAAATATAAAGACACTAACTTGGACGGGGGTAATGCATCAAGGGATACAATGCAAAATAAACTTGAATAAGACAAAAACCCAAAACGGTGACAAAAGAGTGGAAGGCAACCTGTTTGACAATTTTCTACTGAAGATCATGACTGAGGATATTCTTTGAAAGTAGAGGAGTGCCACATTCATCTTGACTTGGGCAAATAAAAGAAGAATTATTTTTTTGACCGTGATATAAGAATAGAATACCCAAAATGCCAAACACAAAGTACACAAAAAAATGCAGGGCACAAATCCAAACACTCTCCAATTAATATTTATGGCATGCATCATAACAATTGCAAGCACTCTCACCATATAAGATCTAGATGATGCACGAACAATATTAGTATAAAAAACGCATTTTAGACATACAATTAAACCGGTTAAAGTGGATAAGGTCTAAAAAAAACATGATGGCAATTTAATAATTAAAATAAACTTTTAAAACTGGTTTTATATAAAACCGATTTAAAAAACATAATTTAGACCGATTTTATAAATAATCAATCTAAAAAAATAAAATAATTATATGGAATAAAAAATCCTCTATTTTTAAGACCGATTATAATGTAACCGGTCTTAAAAGTCAATATTTTAAGAACGGATATTAAATAACCGGTTTTAAATATATGACCTTTTAGACCAGTCATTAAATAGCCGGTCTTAAATATATAACCTTTAAGACCGGTTATTCAAATAAACGGTCTTAAAGTTTCATTAAAACACTACGCCCTTTTGTTCTTAACCCATTCCGCGCCTTTTGTTCTAAAATTTCTCCACTGCTTTTATGTTCCTTGGTTTCAATCAGTGGCTATCAGCATCCAATCTCTATCTTTCTCCTTGTTTGCTGACAACCCAACCCGTGCCTTTTGTTCTAAAATTTCTCTGCTGCTCTATCTTTCTTGGTTTCAATCAGCAGCTATCGACGTTCAATCTGTGTCTTTCTCCTTTTTTCCTGGCAGTGCTTTAGTAGTTAGATTTGTGTGGGCAATTTGTTAAATCCCTAATTTCTTGCAACATGTATTTTTCCCTTCACTCCCTTTGTTTTCACAATTTCACAAGTTCTCTAATTCTGACATCACAAGTTTGTCTGTTTGGCCAATATATTTGCTGTCAGTGCCTTTCTGTGAATAAGATTTAGATTAGCATTCTCCAAACAATTTAGAAGGGCATGAAATCCTGTTTGAAATATGTCTTCTTTCTGGATTGAAATATGCGTTCCTGTTTGTTTGAAATATGTTGTCACTCCCTAATTTCAGTTGCTTGTTTATAATATGTTTGCATTCTGGATTTTGTTGAAATCCTATTTCTCGATGATCTAATATATTAGAAGGCATGAGTAATTCATAGGAAATTTCTTTATTTTGATTGTTCCCCATTAGCATTGAAAGACACAGCTTCCTTTATCTATCATCGCCTCCTCCAACTGTATTAATATACCCACCCTCCTCTTATCCTATTGTCATTTACTTTAACAATTTCTCTACAACATATCTACCTATACCCAACCTTATAACCCAATTATTCCAATCCTGTAGGATGAATACTTGTTTTGCTCTACCTTTACCTTTAAGTCACTTCACTTACTTCATTGGAATTAATTTTAGGAATAAATAAAATGGACAAATAAACATTGATTACTTCCAAAATAACTTATATTGTGGGAAAAAAAACAACACACATACAAGTCTTGTGTATATATAATATAATATAATGGTCTATTCTATTCCCACTCCATCACACATATTACATCCTTATTCACTGTATATACACTTTGCTACAAACATATATATATATATATATATATATATATATATATATATATATATATATATATATATCCACATTATTGTTTATATAAGTGTGTGTGTGAAGTCAACAAATCCCTCTAAACCTAGGGTTCTCTATAAGTCAACAAAGTCTATGGTTAGGTACTAAATACCTGAAGGATTTATATATGTCTTGTTATGCCGTATGTGTTCTGTTACTTACTTCCGCAATACTAAATAGTAATAGGAAAGGAACTAGAGAATGTTGTAACTTGCACAAAACTTCTTTTAACACCTCCACACACACACACACACGCACGCGCGCACACACACATATCACTTACTGTTAAAAAGAAATCATCTTCACTTGGAATGGGAAGGGCATGGAGGACCACGTATAGAGATGGTGTCATAGAGAAGGGAAGCGATCCCCAAAAGTGACTAAAACTTCTGCCAAGTTTGGTTGAGAGGATCGTCATAATATATATATATATATATATATATATATATATGCAATTGAATTCACACAACATCCTCATTTAGTATGCTTAGCTTCTTCTTCTTTCTGGGACCATTATTTTTGCATGTAGCCAAACAAAAAGGAACATTATATATTATCCCCATCATACACTTCTCTTCTAAACACAAAAAAAAACCTCTCCCTACAAAAAAAACCCCTTCCAAACACATCGGTTTGTTTCTTTACTTAGCTGTATCTTCAATTCATATCTCTCATCTTTTTTTTGGGTTTTGTTTCTTCATGTTGTTTTGTAAATGGTGGAGTAGGTTTTTTTAAAAAAAAACATAAATATGAAATGAAATGAACTCCTTGGTGGCCAATGTACTCCTTTTAGTCTATAGTATAAGTTACTTATAAAGAAATTAATGCTTATTTGTCTCTGTATATTTCTCTTTCTCCTTTTGTACATGATTTAACATGGTAAAAATTAGAAAATTTGGTTATTATGTAGTAGTTAAACTAGGTAGCTTGATGAGTGTAATGATTTTGTGCTCTCATTATACTCCTTCCTTTTCTAAGGGAAAAAATATACAAAAAAAGGTGTTGAAATATATGGATCGTAGTTGGGTAAATGCTAAACGGACGAGTGTTGAATATGATAATGGGGTGAGGGGTTTTGTAGAATTTTCTAGAAGAAATATCGATAATGACAGTAGGATGTTCTACTGCCCTTGTGTAGTATGTTTCAATGAGAAGTGACTAAGTGCTGCAGACATATATATACATTTAATTTGTGAAGGATTTTGTAAGACTTATACAGTATGGGTATGGCATGGTGAAGGATTAGAAATGACAAGCGCATCTCAATAGGGGGAGTGAGCTTTGATGATAATAACCTGGATGCTTTGATGATAATGACCAGGATCTGGATGATCGGATATTATTCGTGATGTAGGAGAAGAGGCTTTTGAGCAATCATATGCATACAGTAATATGTGCAGTGATGCTGAGAAGCCGCTGTACCCGGGGTGTACAAAATACTAATTGTTGAAAGCTGTATTGAAATTGGTAAGCTTGGAAGCACGGCAACAAGAGTTTTCCAGAAACCTTTGAGGCCTTTAAGGACATGCTTCCAGAAGATAATGTGCTGCCTTATCGATACTATGATTCTTAGAAAATATTGTATCCACTAGGGATGAAGTACAAAAAGATCTATGCATGCCCTAATGATTGCATATTGTACAGAAAAGATCATAAAGAGAAGCAGCAGTGTCTGATATTTGAAACTCCCAGGTACAAATCAAATAAGGCCCCTTCAAAAGTTTTATGGTATCTTCCAATTATACTGAGGGTTAAACGCTTGTTTGCTAATGAAATTGAAGCCAAAAATTTGAGTTGGCATTCCGATGAGAGGATTTCCGATCGAAAGCTTTGACATCCAGCTGATTCTTTTCAATGGCACAAAATTAATCAATTATTTTCTAGCTTCAGCGAAGAGCCTAGGAACCTTAAGCTTGGGCTTAGCACGGATGGCATGAATCTTTATCGTAGCCTAAGCAATATACATAGTTAATGGCATGTTCTGTTGGTAATTTACAACTTATCTCCTTTGTTATGTATGAAATGAAAGTACATCATATTGTCTATGTTGATTTCAAAACCAAAATAACCTGGAAATGACATAGATGTTTACCTAGAACCCTTGATTGAAGACTTGAAAGAGTTGTGGTACGAAAGTGTCGACGTTTTTGACGCGAACAAGAAGGAGATGTTTAAAATGCGAGCCATGATTTTTTGTACTACAAACGACTTCCTTGCATATGGAAACTTGTCAGGATATAGCGTTAAAGGCCACAAAGCATGTCTGATTTATGAAGAAGGCACATGCTACCATCAACTTCAACATGGATGAAAGACTGTTTTATTTGGCCATAGGAGATTCCTTAGACAGGGCTACCCATATCGTAAATTAAAGAAAACCTTTTTTGGGTGGCCAAGAGTTTGAATATGCTCCAGAGGCATTAATTGGGAAGAAAGTATATGAAAAATATGAAAAATATCAATATTATCTTTAGGAAAACTTCAAAGAGTCTAAATGAAAAAATATATATATGGAAAAAGACGTATGTCTTCTTTGACCTTCCATATTGGCTCAATCTTGATGTGAGACACTATTGATTTCATGCATGTAGAGAAAACATATGTGATGGTATTGTTGGGACACTACTAAACATACAAGGGAGTTCTAAGGATTCTATTAAGGCAAGATTAGATTTGTAAGAAATAGGAATATGAGAAGACTTGCATCCGAAGCCATATGGTAAGAGAACTTTTTGTCCTCCTGCCTCTCATACTTTGTCTAAGGATGAGAAAAGAAGTTTTTATGAATGTTTATATGGAATTAAAGTTCCCTTAGGGTATTTTTTTAATTTTAAGAAGCTTGTGTCGATGAAAGACTTAAAGTTAGTAGGGCTGAAGTCTCATGATTGTCATGTCTTAATGCAACAACTACTCCCAGTAGTTATTCGAGGCATTGCCGAATACGATCTTCAACACATATTGACTAGACTTTATTTCTTCTTCAATGCTATTTGTAGTAAAGTCATTGAGATGGAAATATTGGATGAATTGGAAAATGAAGAATACTTAATCTTATGCCAACTTGAGAAGCTTTTTCTTCCTTCCTTTTTTGACATAATGGTACATCTAATTGTTCATCTAGTGATGGAGATAAAATTGTGCGGGCCTATCTATTTTCTATGGATGTACCCAATTGAAAGAACTATGAAAATCTTAATAGATTATATGAAGAACCCTAACCAGCCTGAAGCATTTATTATTCAAAAATATGTTTATGAAGAAGCCATGGAATTTTGTCAACATTATTTGTCAAATGTAGGACATATTGGGCTTCCTAAACGTCACGATGAAGAAGGAGGTAAGCACGGGGCTACAGTAAAGAGTGTAGATCCTGATGAATTACAACAAGTTTACTTATACATCCTGAATAATGTTGATGAAGTTCAAGGTTACATGAATTCTCATAAAGTGATTGTACGGAAAGCAAATAGTAGAATGACTAAGCAAAGGTTAATTAGGGAGGATATAAGAACTTTTGCACATTGGTTCAAACATAAGGTTAATGGAGAAGAATGTGTTTCTGATACAATTAAATGGCTAGCACGTGGTCCTGAGGTTGATGTCATAAGTTGGACTTCATTTATGATCAATGGTTATACCTTTTACACGAAGTCCTTAAATGATAAGAGCACCGTGTAAAACAGTAGTGTTATACCTTTTTTGCATTCATTTCTAAAATGGAACCTTCTTGTATTGAAGAAGCACTTTCTGACAATGATTGGATACTTCCTATATAAGAAGAACTGAATCAATTTGAAAGAAATCAAGTTTGGGATTTAGTACCCCATCCAAAAGACCGACCGGTCATTGGAACCAAATAGGTATTCAAAAACAAACTTGACGAATCTGCAATCATTGTGAGAAATAAGGTAAGATTAATTGCCAAAGGCTATAATCAAGAAGAAGGTATTGATTATGAGAAAACATATGCTCCAATAGCTAGATTGGAAGTCATACGAGTACTCTTAGCTTTTGCATGTATAAAAGGTTTTAAACTATATCAAATGGATGTTAAAAGTGCATTTTTGAATAGATACATAATGGAGGAAGTTTATGTAGAACAACCTCCTAGGTTCAAAGATGATTCAAAACCAGATCATGTATTTAAACTTAAGAAAGCCTTATATGGTCTGAAACAAGCTCCAAGAGCTTGGTACGAAAGATTAAGCAAGTTTCTTCTTGAGCAAGGCTTTGTTAGAGGTAAGGCAGATACAACGTTATTAATCAAACACAACAAGAATGATATTTTAATAGTTCAAATTTATGTAGATGATATCATATTTGGTAATACTAACGAATTTCCCTGTCAAGAATTTTCTAAGCTTATGCAGGGTGAATTTGAAATGTCTATGATGGGAGAATTAACCTTCTTTCTGGGGCTTCAAATCAAACAATGGAACAAGGGAATCTTTATTTCTCAGACCAAATACTTGAAGCAACTATTGAAGAAATACGGAATGGAAAATTCTAATAGAGCTGAAACACCGATGAGTTCCATTACATCATTAGATATAGACGTAAAGGGTAAAGCATATGATGTAACTAAGTATAGAGGAATGATAGGCTCTTTACTTTATTTAACAGCAAGTAGACCAGACATTCAGTTCAGCGTTGGGATGTATGCAAGATTCCAGTCTGCACCAAAAGTATCTCATGCTGAAAATGTGAAAAGAATCTTCCGAGACTTAGGAAATATTGCAGAACTTGGATTATGGTATCCAAAAGGAGGAAATGAGCATCTTGTGGCTTATTCAGACTCAGATCATGCAGGATACAAAACTGACAGAAAAAGCACTAGTGGACAGTGTCAATTCCTTGGAGGCTCTTTAGTATCTTGGTTTACCAAAAAGCAAACCACCGTTTTAGTGTCTTCAACTGAAGCTAAATACATAGTAACATCAAGTTGTTGTTCTCAAGTGCTGTAGCTAAAGCAACAACTCCAAGACTTAGAATCTATCTAAGGGAAATTCCTATTTCGTACGACAACACAAGTACCATTAGCTTCGCAAAAAAGCCTATGCAACACTTAAGAACTAAACATATTCTGTCCGACATCACTTTATACATGATCATATTCAAAGAAAAGATGTCTATGTAGAATTCATTCCAACTAATTTCCAGCTTACTGATATTTTCACAAAACCTCTGGAAAAAGAAAATTTTGTGTACATGAGAAGAGAATTGAGTATGACTAATCCCAATGAACTGTAAGATGTTTGTTAAAAGTTATTTATATGTTACTATTTATGTTTTGATGATTGGGTTACTAATTAAGCATCGGAGTATCTATAAGTTTGTTTTGTAGGAAATGCTCTATATAGGTAAAGCAAAACAAAGGTTAACAGAGAAAATATGAACTCTAAGCGAACACTCGAGTTCATAAAGAAGTGCCATGACCAAACTCGAGTTCACTGGGGAAGACTCAAGTTCACAGCTAAAAATTCTATGCAAACAGTCAGACTTAGCAGCTGGGTTACTCAAGTGATCTTGGAGGACTTTAGTATAAAGAAACTAGGAGTTGGAAAATAACTTGAGTGTCTACAAGCAACACTCATGCCAGGTACGCTGGGGTAGTATGGGAAATTAGCTGATAAACTCGAGTTTGAAATCTCAAACTCGAGTGCATATGAACTCGAGTTCTAAGTTTAGAACTCGAGTGTCAGGCTGCGTATATTAGAACAGAGAGCTCAGAATTGTTACACTTCTTTCACTCAAATGTGTCTTCTCACTCGAAACCATGGAACAAAAATCCCACCGTTTCAACTCTCTCAAATGGCTCATTCATTGCATTTAATCATCGGTTACATCTTTTCACCCACTCTAATTGCTGCATTCAGTCTATAAATCTTCCTTTTCGGAAGACCTATCGTCATTGTCTTCAACATTCTCGTTCGGTACCTCTGAAAATATTTTGGGTAATCTCTGAAATTTCTATCTAAGCTTATATTTTCATTGTTCAAAGATGGTTAGAAGCAAGAATCCTGAACTCCATTCATCTTCCTCCACTGATTCTCGATCGAAATCTCACCAAACCCTATTGGAGTCTGTCTCTCGGTTGGGGTGTCTATCCACTTCATCAACTCCAACTCCATCTTCAACTCCTACTCCTCCACCGAAAGCATCATCCAAATCTGTGAAACACCCTTGTCCACAATCCAAAGTAAAAGAACCACCATCCAAGAAATCAAAGCCTATGATAAAACCTGCTCAAGCACCGAAAAAACTCACTATTAAAGAACCCATTGTAACTCGGTCTAAATCCAAGCCATTCAAGCCAGTACAGGGAAGAGGCAAAGGTGCAGCCTCTCCATCCTCCTATGAGCATTCCTCTTCAGATGACCAAGTTCTTCAAGAAACTATATGTGCTTCCAAGTTGGACACACTTGTCAAGAAGATCGCCTCTCAAGCAGGCACTTCAGTTGGTCCTTCCGTGACACACAAGCCATCTCAATCAGCTGCCTTTGCATCTCAAGCACTGAAAGAGGAAGAAGAATCAAAACCACCAGAAGGATTTAACATCTTTGCTATTAAACCTCTAGACAAGAAGGTATACAATAATAAATTTTCTCATAGAAAATTTTGTCCAGTTGTTTATGTTGATTTGGATTATCTGCATTCTACCTATAACATTAACCTGAGACAATACCTAGATTTTTATGAACGGTGGCTCAATGATCATCTTTTATATTCACCAATTGTTGTTCGAATCTTTTACTCAAACATGATTGTGAAAAATAAATTTTCAAAAAAAGGTGAATTAATAGAAGAAAGCATTAAGACTACTGTTCGTGGTCAAGTCATTAAAATCACTCCTACCATCATTAACCATATTCTTGGCTTTGACAATCTACCTCCTGAGCCTATAATTGAATTCACTCCAACCCAAGTTTTTCAATGGCTGAGACCTGGAAAGAAAGTGAGACCTCTTAATTTCAAACCTGTTCAAATGCCTACCCTCTATCGTATCCTATTTTTTATCTACACCCAAAGTATAGTCAACAAATCCAAGAACTTAACCCACTTTGTTCACAAGGACTATTACATGATGGCCTCCTTACTTTTGGGACATCCGAGGAATGTAGGGGAACTGATATTTCAAGAGATGAGAAGATTTCATTTCTCATCCACTCTGAATACATATATTCCACTACCGATATTGTTTCCCGCATCCTTCGACACAATAAGATTTGGTATTTAAAAAAAGGATGAGAAAGTGAGGATATCACACTTTGGGATGACTTAAATGCATCAAATGGGTATCTCTCTTCCATTCACACGTCATTCTCCTTCTACCACTACCAATAATGCCCAATCTTCTGCCTAAGGCCAACCTCTGTCTCCTTCTTTCATTGGTGCATCTATCCAAAACTATGTTGGAGACTTGATCAACAAAGCTGTCAATGGACTTCAGATTGAAATGATGGAGCAATTTCAACACTTGAATCATCATTTTGAGAAGATGATTGCCACCATTGATCAACAGATAGGCATACTAGTTCAGAATTCCAACCATAACTTTGCCCTCATTATGCAAAGTCAGGCGGAGCATACAAAGCAACTGAATAAACTCAAAGAAATGATTCAGGCATCATCCTCATTTGTCCCACCACCTACCTCACCACTATCATCACTAATTCCACCTCCTACCTTACTACCATTTATACCAACAACTAATGCTACGATACTCTATGTTCCTCCCACTTCTTCCGATATCACCTTTCCTGCACCCCCTATCCCATATGATGACAAAAAGGGGGAGAAGAAGGAGTAATGGATTCTGAGTTCCTCAGGGGGAGTGTCTATGTTTTTTTTAATCTTTGGCTTTCCTATGTGTACTTAATGCATTGAACTCTGGTTGCCATAGTTGTCGTAGGAAACTATATGTATTTGACATTTGACTAATGGTTATGTATTATGTTCTTATATCTTCATCTAATGTAATGTGCAAGTTTGGTCCAATATCCTTGATTTCTTAAAATGCTTAAATCCATCACTTAGGTTTTGTCATCATTAAAAAGGGGGAGAATGTTGGAACCTATGTTTTGATGATAACAAAATAGTGATGAAATGTTTTACAAGGAAATGACAAGTTTTGATCAAGTGCATTGTGTAAAATTTACCAAAGGAAGCAATTTATGATTTTTAGATTTTGTACACTGACAAAACACTGATGCACTCGAGTTTCTACTGCTACACTCGAGTTTTCTTAGTATTACTCGAGTCCTCCCTTTCACACTCGAGTTAGGTTCAAAATTTCCTATGTAATTACCGTTGTAATCTAATTATATTCAAAGTATTATGTTGCCAGGAACTGTAACACTCGAGTCATGGAAATGCAGTAGTGAGAGTTTGTTCCAGCAATGAAGATAGGAGTTGCACTCGTGTTTGAGACCAAGCATTCAAGTTCTGAGGACTAGTGCACTCGAGTCTTGGAAGTTCCAGAATAAGAGTTTGTTCCCAAGACTTGCAAGAATGACTTGATATGAGGTACACTCGAGATGAAGAAGAGCACTCGAGTTCTGTAGACCACATGCACTCGAGTCCCGTGAGTTTTGTACAAGGAGTTTGTACCCGAGAGATTTGCAATTGTGAAGAAATAAGGTGTACTCGAGTTTGGATGTATAAACTCGAGTTCTCTAGAGTCTTTACACTCAAGTTATGACATGGGAGTTCGTTCCAGAGACAGTCATATTCTAAAATTATCAAGTGCACTCGAGTCCTATTGTCTGCACTCGAGTTCTTAGACAAACTGTACTCGAGTCTGTCTTTGGAAATTCTGCATAATATAACTAAAGCACTAATATGAAGTCAATACAATGAGTTTGCAATTGATAATTGCAAAAAACATGTGATCAATGCAATCAGTCTGAACTTGATCATTACCAAAAAAATCTCATCGATACAATTAGTTTGTATTTGATTATTACAAAAAACTAATGTAAAATCAATACAATTAGCCTATAGTTGATCTTACTTAACCACTAACCCTAGTTACAATCTAAGTCGTTAGCCTATTTATTTCTCTTCCTCTTATAGATCTCTTGCACCAAAGACATAACTTTTTCTGTATGTATGTTATTAGGATGATTGACTAACCACCATAAGAACCCAACCTTATTCCAAGCATCTCTCACTTCTAGATTGACCTCTTTAAATGTCTTTAACTCAACACCATCATCCCCCTTGCCCTTCCCCTTTTGCTTCTGTTTCTCCTTCTCCTTCTCCTCCTCCTCCTTCTCGATGTAAAATTCTTTAGTAAGCAAAGTATAACAAGAGAAGCTTGGTGCCCTTGGTCCTCTTTGGCTTTTTTTTTCCTTCTTTTTTTAAACAACTTTTTCCTTCTCCATCTTCTTTACCAAGAAAAAAAATTCAAGGCTCATCAAACATTTACAAAATATTCAATGAACTTGTTACTAAGTTGCACAATACTTGTCACACACAAGGCCTTTGTTTTGTGGACATAACAGGAATCTGGAAATCAATTTAATGTCAGAGTCATTGTGCTATAGAAAGATGTACATAAACTTGTAAGAACTAACAATCAAATGCCATATTGTAAAATGTGAGACCCTTATTGAGGTATACGGAATCAATTATATCTAATGAATAAAATAAATCAAAATGATAGAAAGATGTAATGTTATACATCTCTAAACAATACCAATATTTAGTGTTAATATTTGAATTTTCTAGATCTACATCCAAATACAACAATGACTCAAAATATGCCAAATTCTCAAGAAGATAAAGTAGGAATCAAAAGACTACAACACTTTTAGGCATGACAATTTCATAACATTAACAAAAGAAGCTTACAAACATAGCATAAAATCTAGATTTTCCATAGGCCATACTTCCACATATCCCTAAACTATATAAAAAAGGAATATCAATATCATTCTACTAAGCATAAACTAGGAGAAAATAAAACCACAAGGATAACATACCATACCATCAGACACTTGTTGAAGTGCAACAATAGAGAAAAATAGGGTCAACATTACATCCTTGACCATATAAAATGGTGATAGTTTTTGTGCCTTTAATGCCATGTATTGCCCAAAATAAAATAGTGACTGTCCAATCTCTAGTACTTCATTGATGCACACATATATCAATATTTTATATCATTAAAAGATGAGAACAAATTAAGAAATTATAGGACATGCTGATAAAACAAGATAGCACTATACTATTTGTTCATAGAGGTGTCACATAATTTCTCACTTATAAATCCTTGAACAACTAACCATTATATATGTAGGTCAAAATTGGGCAATGATGAATCATTCAAGATCATAACTCAACACAAAATTCTATATATGTTTAACATTTCTTAATTTTCATACCATGATTTGTGACAGCAATAAAGTAGATAACAGACTAACCCTTTTATTTAGCTTGCAACTTCCAAAATTTGTAGAAGAAGAACACAATTTGTGGCAGCCGCAACAACAGCAATGACCTAAGCTTGATGAGATAACGAATTAGAGCTATTAGGGAGAAAGGTGCAATGTCTCCTCACTGGCAACAGACACCAAAATGTGATAGTGAAGTCCATGACCTAGGGCTATTGATCGGGGTCAGAGGATGAAGAAGCTACTGAAGAGAGAGGAAAAAAATTGGGGGTTTTGAATTCTCCACCTTTTCCACAGTTTCACTAAGGGTATTTGGGTATTTTCATAATTGGATTTTATTACCCAAAAGTCCCTGAGACTTCACCATAATTTTGAGATTTTAAGGGACCATTTTATCATATTTCCCCTTTCTCGAGACCTGAGTGCAATTTTCCCTTTTTCTTGTCTTTTCTTCACATACCAAACATGTAGTAGGAATTTTCTCTTTCCCTTTTCATTTTTTTCCATTAAATTAATTCTTCCTACCACCTGAACCCTTAACTTGCTCTCTTATCTATGAAAAGTTTATTAATTAGTCTAAAAAAGTTACGCCATTGATGTGTAGGCATATTGGTTCTATTTTTTACTAGAGGATATAAATGACATGCAACTTCACGAAAATGTAATCGTGTCTTATCCTTATTTAACCAAGAAAAGTTTTAAGCCATTTATAATTATGAATCTGGACGCTTACTTATGCTTGACCGGGAAGAAAAATAGAGGAGGAAATGAAAGTAAGAGAAAAATATAATAAATTAAATTATCATTTCAAATTTTTTCATCAGTATGTTTACTCTCTTATAATATTACTTTATTTATTTTTAATTTTAGTAACATTTTTAAAATTTTAAATTATTGTATAAGAAAATTTTAGAGTTGAGAAATTGTATTGAATAAAGTAATTAGAAATTAATATTAATATTACAATTTTTAAATCAATCATTTTTCTTTCCTCTCATTTTCTCCCTATTCAGTGGAGTATAAGGAGAGAAAATTATATTCCCTACCAATAGGCTGTTAGTTGATATAGTAAGCGGCCCTACCCTATAAGGAGGATACAAGTTTGAACTTTGGAAAGTTCACTTATTGGATGAGGTGAAAACATTTGTACTTCAAGTCTCCAAGGGCCCTTGATCAAATTAAAAAATTATATTCCATCACTTTTTTCTTTTTTAATTTCCACCTATTTTCTGATCTTAAACAAGCACAAGAAATTAATGTTTTTAAAATTTAGTAAAAATCCCAATAAAAAACACTTAAATTATTCAAATTCTGAATTAAGTCATACAATCTAAAATAAAATTTTAGAATTCGATAATTTTACCTTACTGCTCACCCATTAATTACACTCACTCATTTGCATCAATTTCCCTTCTCTAAAAAGCTCCCCGTCCATGGATTCTATCTCTCTCCTCTGCACCTCTCTTTCTTCATTAAAGCTAATTAACATGATGGTAGTGAAAGGAAAATCAGAACAATTCTCAAAGAGATCGGGTTCCATAAGCGTCAATACTACTTGCTGTCAAACCCCTCGTTACTTCAACATTTAAAAAAGTACCAACCCATAGTTCAGTGGCCGTACAAAAATAACATAAATATACTAATATAAAATTCTTGATTACATTACAGGAATTCCCTATAGGGTTTGTACATAGTAAATTACAAAACTCAAAAATACATAAAAAGTACACCTCCATGCCTTTAGAGCCGCTACCTCTTACTGAATAAATTTTATTTACAAAAAGGGGTGAGATTCAAACGAATATCAATAGTAATAAGCAATCAATCATATAAAATGCGAAAGGTAAACATACATTACAGCATATGATATAGCAAATAATAATGTTGTCCACATATCTATGAAATAATGTTTAGGATCAAATGATAATTTTATCCGGATCAAAATGGTCATTTGTCCCTACTTGATCGATGATCACAATGATATTATGCTCGACGTTCAGGTATAAATGATTGTTTTTTCCCTACTGGCCTTACTGCATGTTTTGCTTAAGATCATATAACTGTATGATCCCTACTTGCTATAGTGTTCTAGAGCATATGACTGTAATACCTTATATCTTATAGACCCGGATGAGTACAAATGCATAGTGAAATAAATCGTTAAACCAAGAATCAGTCTCGAGTTAATCAAACTTTTGAAAACATTCACAAATCTCAATCCCAACTCAAGATTTAAACCTAGGATTGAGAGGATTTTTTGAGGATAAAAAAAATTTCAATCATTTTCACAAAGATTCACCATCTCACTAAGTCTCATCAGCTTTTAATTCCATCTTATCACTGTGTGTGAGTGCCTCTCTGCTTAAAACTTACATGCCTTCATCCTCTACATAGTCTGGCCGAACATAGCCTTTTTAACCTTAACCAAACAAAACAGAATTTAGACCACCAAACTGGCCTAACATCATCATAAATCATTATCTAACAATATATACATGATTAAGGCACCATTAATCCTCAAAAACCCCTAATGGCCATAAATCTTAAGCCCCAAAGAAATCATAAAAACTCATCAAAACCATAAACCAATCGGTTAAAATTAAAGCTTATGTTTACCGCTGTATATTTTCGCAACTGGATTAGATATCCAGTAGTACTTCAACAGGTAAGAAGTCACCAAACACCTCCAAATGAAATTTTGAAACCATAGAAATGAAGCTTATGATAAGGAGAAGAAGGTTTGTGAAGGGTGTTTTAGAAGAAAACATCGATTCGGTAGTGCTTCGAAAGATCGAACTCATAAAAAGTTACTATCCACTCTTTCTCTTTCCTTTTTCATTTTCTTAGGATTAATTTTTATTCCCCCCCTTGATTTTGTGAGTTTGGATGGAATTTTAAGGCCCTTAAGGAGTCTTGAAGTTGATTCTATGGTGCCACATGTTAGGTGATCTTACTAAATGGTGACAAGTGTCATTGTCTTTTTAAAAGTGATTCCGGCCTCTTCCTTTGGGCCCCTTAGCCAACCCTAATGTCAGGGAAATGAAGGGTCTGGTGATTTTCCTTGGCTCTTGGGTTTATTGTTCGGGAAAGTTAGTCGGATGATCCAACTGGAGACGATGAACTTCCCCCACTCGAGGGCTACGTGGCGCCCTCTAGGTGTGCTAACTCAAAAGTAAAAGGTGACTTTATTATTAAAGGGACAAGTGTCACTCTTCTATTAGGCCAACACATAAAGTCAAAAAATTACTTTGTGCTCTTCTTCCTTAAGATGGAGCAACATGTCCTTTGTGTAGGACCCATACTCTCTTCTTCTTTCCTCCACCTAACCGTCCACTTTATCAGGAAAAGGAAAGTCCAAGAATTTTCCCAGGTCCACCTACAAGTGTTTTCTTTCTTGGTCCCTATAAAAAGTAAGATTAGTTTCTTTTAATTATTATTTTATAAAATGCGAAAGGTAAACATGCAATACAGTATATGATGCATCAAATAATAATGTTATGCACATGTCTATCAAATAATGTTCAGATCAAATGACGATTTTGTCTTGATTAAAATGGCCAACTTGCTAATCGGTGATCACAATGATATTTTGCTCGGCGTTTAGGTATAAATGACTATTTGTCCCCTATTGGCCTTACTGCATGCTCTGTTTATAATCATATGATTATATGATCCCTAATTGCTACAGTGTTTAGGAGCAGATGACTGTCTGTCCATACCTGTCTCAACAATATTTTGGAGTAGATGACTTTCTTTCTGTACTTGCCATTGGCCGACCTGGACTGGGTACCTACTAGCCCTAGATATACTTGTGCTTTTCCTTCATAGTGGTACTTGTGCATTTCCCACACCCAGCTTTAGGAATTATTGCCATGCACATGTCATTACACAGAACATAGTAAACAATGCATATTAACAATTATATAGTATATGAGAGATAGAGTTATTACCTTAACTCCTTTCCTTGCCTAGCTAATTTTGGTCATTAACTTAACGTCTAGCTCGGCAAATATCAAACTCTAAAATTCATAAATTAATGACAAATGAGTTATTACTTATTCATACCTTATTTTAAGACTCATAAGTTGGTTATCTTTATTCAAAAATGCGTAATTACCAAAATACCCCTAGAGAATCCGATCTAATTCCCTTTATACCCAGTATAATTGTACTGTTTCAAAAATTATAATCTGAGTTATTCGTACACAATTTCGCAAGAAGAATCTATTTATGAACTCATTTTTGAAAAAAATAAACTACATTTCCAATTTTACCTTTGATAGCAACCAATTAGGGTTTTAGGGGCAAAATTGTCATTTCACACCCTAAAAGTCTTCACACTTCATAATTCACATGTTTCCTATACAATTTTTTATTGTAAATACAATGTAATTATCAAATCCATCAAATTCCAGCTCTAACCCCTTAAAATCCAACGAGCAGAGAGTTCAAGATTTAAAGGAAATTAAACTTTTTCAATTTCCAACTAATAAAACATATTCTTTTCACTTCTAATCACTTATTTAACCACTTAAACACTATTTACACATTATTAATCAAAGTTTGGGTAGCATCTCCTCTTAGGGTTCATGCATCCAAATCTCAAATTCAAGCCAATACAAGCAAAACAACCAATAACAAGCATAAATCATCAAGAGATTACAAGTTCTCAAGCTTACCTTGTTTCTCCTTGATTTTCTCTCTCTAGCCATAGCTTCCCTTTCTCTTTTCTCTTGTTTTTCTTCTTGCTGTACATTTTTCAAGATGAATATGAAGATTAGAAAGAGTTTACAAGAGATTGAAGGCAAAAAGAAGTAATTCCAACTACTAATTACCTTGTTTTGCTTCTTGGTTTCTTAAGCTTCCTTCTTGTTATTGTTTTTTCCCTAACTCTCCCTCTCTCTTCTCTTATTGATATTGGCCAAAAAATGAGGTGTTTGAAAGAGCTAAAATGCTCTTGTATTAATCATCTTCCACATTCTCAAATTATATATTATTTTATTTTAAAACTTTACACATGGCATATTTTTGTTTCTTCCTTTTTCTATATGTTTTAAGCCTTTCACATGTCCTATTATGTGGCAAAATCTTATGTTCTCTTGCTCTTCCATTCCTTGGCTGACTTAACACAACATTTAAGGGGAAACATTGGCTTTTTATTTTTATTAGTCAAATAATTATTTTGCCCTTACATTTTCTTAAATTTTTGAATCAATTGCCATATTCCTTCTTCCTCTTTCTTTTGGTTGAATTTTTCAATGTATATTGGGCCAAAAATTGTGCTCTTTCATACTAAATTTAAGGCTTCAATGTTAGAACTTTTCAAAAAAAAAATTGTGCTTTATGTCTTTGCCAAAATTTCATATAATTACTATTTTTAACATTTTGACTACTTCAAGTGCACTAAAATTCACCATTTTATTCCATTAAATAGAATTTAAAATACAATGAATTTTAGTGAATAAATTTATGATATTACACTTGCAAAATTAGAACCAGAAATATGGTCAAGAATAGAGCTTTGATTTACCTCACCTACAGACTTCATATCTGCAGCATCATCCGTCCCAAGCTTCACTGCAACCAAGCTTCAATTGTGCTCCTCCTCATCGAACCATCCAAATTCATTCCTTGGTATTGTTGCTTCACTTTATGACTAAATATTAGAATTAGAACAAGATTTTGCAGTAAACTAGTCAAATAAGATTAAACATTAAAGTATTAAAATATATTCCACCTAGCATCATTCTTCGAACGTAACTCTAGTGGTGATATTTTCCCCATGATACTGAAGAAGTAATGTTGTATCAAATAGGCACCGATAGCATAAAGACCAGCTCCAATGTACATGAAAATGAGTGGCTCAACCAAGACGAACAAGTCCAGTGAGTTGATGGTGGGACAAGTCTCTGTTTTTTACCATTTCTTGGAATCTAATCAGTGAAGCACATGTCCCTGCCTTGGAAATCAGCTCTTCATGCGTCCTTGTCTCAACTACTTGTCCTTGTTGTATAACATCAATAGAATTTATGCTTCTTATGGTAGAAAGACGGTGGGCAACAACCATATTCGTACGTTAGACCATGAGCTACATCAAGAGCATTAATAGCTTCATCTAAAAGTGGTGCAGCAGAGGTGGAGAGAGGAAGAGCTTTTGGAAAAGGGAAATTGGTGTACAGGAGAGATAGTGTAATTAATGGGTTTGTTAAAATGATTAAGATAACATGGATGGATACTCAGACTTTAAATTAGGGGCAGTAAACTAAAATTGGTTAAATGTTATTTTTGTCTTGAAAATATTGGTTAAGGGGCAATTTTTTTTAGGAAGTTTTAAATGTAGGACAATTTTTAAATAAATTGAATGGGATATTTTTTTAAATAAATTACTAATATTTTATAAATTATTGTGCTATTTCTTTCAAATAAGAGATTTAATTTTAGGGAAGAGGACAAGAAAATATCACTTATATTTCAAAATTCAAAATAAATTTTATTACCTAGAAAATAAAAGTATAGGTATTCACTATAAGAGCATAGCACAACTCATTTTAGTAAGAAAACACAATTTAAGATTTTAAGGTCCAAATAGTATTTTTTGTGTGTGCTAAAATATACTTTTAGTTCTTTAAGTTTTATGTAAAGTATACTTTTCGTTCTTCAATTTAATAAAATATACTTTTGGTCTTATATTTCTAACACCTTCATCCTTGTTCATAGAAAATGTTGACGCAATAAACTGAAGTGATGACTGTGCAATTGACAAAGTATATTAAAGTTTTAATTTTTAATATAGTATATTTATATTATTAAACTAAAATAAACCAACAAATCCTTATAAATGAAATTGAGGTTTTGCTATTTAGATTATTAAATTAAATTTTTTTAATACAATCTAGGTTTTAATATTGATTGTTTCATGGGAAATTACAGTTAAATACCACATGAAATTATATAACCCACAAAATACTATTAACACTTGCAAAAGATAGATAAGGGATGGGGTTAGACTCTAGATTTTTGATGTTTTGGCTAAAAGACCAAAATGCCCTTAAGACTTAATGACTTTAAAACAGAGATAAGTGTCGAGACTCTATTTCTTTATCCTTTGGAATTAAAAAAAAACCTCTTCTTCCTCTAACTCTCATAGTCGGCATAGCATACTCACCTGAAAGAGAGTGAGAATAAGCGAGTAATAAGGATATTGAGTTATAGGTGCACATCACGGGCTCCAACTTCTTCCTCAAACCTTTACAGTTGGCATTGGTGTCTTCAAATCGACAATAGTGGGTGCAATCCGTTGTATAGTCGCTTGAAGGAGAGTGAGATTAATCAAGTACTAAGGAAATTGGGTTGTGGGTGTCGTTTTAGTAAGTACTATATAGAGAAAAGAATATCTTGTATTGTGAGAATGACAAGAAAACTTTGGTGCAGGTAGAATTGTAATGTTTACTTGTCATTTGACCATGTATGTGCTAGTTGCTGTCATGAAGAATCTTTTTTTTGTAAATTCCAATAATGTACTTGTCATTACCATTGATAAGTAAAATATTTGTATATTTATTTTTTCTTATATGAAGTTTTTTGGATGATATTTGAGCTTAATGTAAAAAATTTGAGTGTAATTGATAAATAAATAATGATTTGACATAAAATAGAATTCATTGAAAAATACTAAATTTTGACAATGTTTCAGTTTTTAAGTAATATCTGGAGTTCTAGATGTCGAATTAGGACGTTCTTTATATGGATAGAAAACTAAGAAAAATTCTTACAATTTTATATTAAGGCTAAAACCCAATTATGCCTTCAAGAGTTCCTAATTTTGCTTAGACGCTGAGCACGTGGATTTGTCTAAGTCTGACATTTGCCCACTAATTTGACTATAATTGGAGCTACAAATATTAAAATAAGGAGCTCTCACATGAGTTTTTAAGCTAAATCCAGATCTACAACTTTTATGAAGACAAAAGTATGAGATTCCACCATTTTTATTTTCAAAAGTTGGCTGCAATCAAGAAGTAAGATGGTCACAAGGTCAATATTGGTGGCTTATAGTCAAGATTTTTACCTAACAAGTACTAATTTTTGCACCCCATTTATCTATAAATAGAGGAATGGAAGACACAAGGGGACATACCATCTTAGAGTTAATTTTATGCATCGTATTATTTCTTGCATTGCTCCTTCATGTAAGGCTTATGTAGTCCTCTTTTATGGATGATATATGTTGCCACCTACATAGAAGGTTTTACCTCCTATATGGAAGGCTAGAATTTTCCATTTTCATGCATCTTGTAGTTGTATCTTTATGTTTTGGAATTTAATAATAATGTTTTATGCAATATTTATGAAGTTTCCAATTTATTTTGGTTGTGTTTTTAATTTCATCATGAGTTAAATTTTCATTTTCCTAGGGTGATGACATAGTTTACTAATGACTGATTGAATCTTAACTGATTAAATCCAATTCTAATTTTTCCTTCATGATTAAGTTTTGATTATTATTTTTGATGCTTTCAATTGATTGTCCATCTTTTAAATGATTTTAATATGCATGTTAAGATCGGAAGGAGATGCATGTATATAGATCCTATAATTAAAACCATAACTTGCATGTGAAATAGGAATATATTCATATGAGTTGTGTAATCTTAATGAGTTCTATAAATCTTAATACATGATTAATTTTTGTAATTCATATAGGGATATATTGAATTAACAATTAATTGTAGAATCACTTGACCTTAGAAGAGGCTAGTAATTAAATTAAGGAAACTCGACTATCAATCATATAGAGTAAATTAGACTAGAATAAATAGGTGATTCAATATGAAATTTGCTAAGTAAAATATGATCCCTAGGCCCTTTTCTCATATTTGTTTTTATATCAATTGCATTCATATTTATTTTGCAAACTCAATCACCAACTAATTGATTGGCTAAATAGTATTAAGATTATCAATTTTGGTACTTAGTGATCAATCCTCGTAGGAATGATACTCTACTCAATTCTAAATTACTTGTTTACACAATGTACACTTGAACTTTTTAATACACTATCTACACTTGTAACAAGTTTTTGACGCCATTGCCGGGGATTGTTGTCATGACTATCAATACCAAGTAATTTTATTACTAATTTGGTCTTCATATTACATTTATTTTCTTTATGGTGCCTTATGTTTCTTTTCAGGCTTTTGCTTAGTGTATGACCAGATCGAAAAAGACTGAATTACAACCTTTTTATTTTGAGATCGAGAGAACTTTTCGAAGAAATCAAAGAGTTTGAAAGCAGTCTACTTCAATCCTAAGCAATCCAATGGAAAATCCAGCAGAAGACGCAACAAATACCAAAACACTTCGTGGCTATGCAACACTGACTGCCATGGAGATAACTTCTGGAATTAGAAAACTACTATTAGCAACCAATAATTTTGAAATCAAGCATGCAATTATCCAGATAGTGCAAGCAAATCTGTTCAATGGTTTACCAACTAAAGATCTTAACACATATATAGCCAGCTTCCTAGAAATCTGCAACACATTCAAGCATAATAGTGTTATTGATGATGCTGTTAGACTTAGACTTTTGCTTTTCCCAATCAATCTAAGAGCTAGTTACACTCTCTACCAGTTGGAAGTATAACTACATGGGATGTCTTGGTGCATAAATTTTTGGTAAAATACTTTCCATAAGGAAAAACTACTAAATTGAGGAATGAAATTGCCTTATTTAACTAGCATGTACTAGAAAGCCTCTATGAAGTTGGGAAAGATACAAGGAGTTGCTAAAGAGAAATCCTTATCATGAGTTACCAGATTGGTGGCAACTGCAAATATTTTACAATAGGATGACGCATACCACCAAAATTCTTATAGATGCTGTAGCTGGAGGATCTTTAATGGGAAAAATCTAGATGATTCCTACAATCTAATTAAGGAGATGGTAGCCAATGTATACTAATAGCCTTCTAAACGTAACATTTCAAAAAAAAAGTACTTGGAGTGCACGAGCTGGATATCCTTATAATAAGTGAGCTCATTGACAAGCCAAGCAAATGTAATCAACACTCCTTATGAAACCTGTTATCGATGTGGAGGACCATATGTGAACACACAATGTCAAGAAAGAAACCTATCCATTTTTTCTCAGTTGGAGCAAGCTCATTACATCAGAAATAAAAAAAGGACCCATTTTCAAATACTTATAATCCAGGTTGGCGGAATCTTCTGAACTTTGGTTAGAGGAATAATCAAAATATGTTCAAGTAGTAAGAAAACTACCAGCAACAAGCTCTTCAACCATTAACTCCACCATAACAAAAAATGAATGTAGAAGATGCACTTGCTCAACTAACTATGAATACATCTCAATTTATGGCTAGGATTGACGCAACACTTAAAAGCCATGAAGCCTTAATAAAGAACTTGGAGATCTAAATGAGCCAAAAATTGTAAATATGCTAAATTCTAGAAAACCAGGTACTCTACCAAGTGACACTGAAAGAAACCTAAGAGAGCATGTGAAGGCAGTTGCATTAAGAAGTATGAAAGAATTGAAAGATCTTGTAATGAAAAAGAAGAATGACGGAGAAATTAAAGAAGGTAAAGAACAACAGCAGGAGGAAGCATAAAAACCTAAAGAGGATGATGTGGTAACAGGAAGAATCAGCTTTCCAGATAACCTTCTTCCATATGTATCACCAGTTTCATACCCTTAGAGACTTGTAAAGGCAAAGCTAAACAAGCAGTTTCAAAAGTTTCTAGAGGTTTTCAAAAAGTTACATATCAACATCATTTTCACAGATGCTCTTACCCAAATACCCACTTAAGCAAAATTCATGAAGGATATTCTCTCGAATAAGCCTAAGCTGAAGAAATTGGAGATAGTTGCATATACTGAGGAGTGCAATGCTATTCTACAAAAGAAATTACCATCAAAGCTAAAAGATTCAGGAAGATTTTGAATACCTTGCACCATAGGTCAATGTAACTTTGAAAGAGTATTTTGTGACCTATGAGCAAGTATAAATCTCATGCCTCTATATGTCTATAGAAAACTCAGTCTTGGAGAGGTGAAGTCTACCATAGTTCATTACTTCAAACTAACCGATCAATAAAAAATCTAAGGCGTGTCTTAGAAGATGTTTTAGTGAAGGTGGGTGTTACGAATGTAGGATGGTGTATTTAGAAGTGCAAGTGTACACTATTGTAATTAAGTAATATAGAAGTGAGTAGAGTATCGTTCCCACGATGATTGATCACTAAGTACCAAAATTGGTAATTTTAATTCTATTTAGTCGGTTGATTAGTCGTGATTGAGATTGCAAGATAGAAATGATGAAATATGAATACAAGTGATATAAAGACAAATATGAGAAAAAGCCCTAGGGATTAGATTTCACTTAATAAATTCCGGATTGAATCACTTATCTATTCTAGTCCAAATTATTCCACATGATTGAAAGTCGAGTTTCCCTATTTTAACTACTAGCCTCTTCCAAGGTCAAGTAATTCTATAATTAATTGCTAACCCAATATATTCCTATATGAATTTAAGCAATCAATCATGCATTAAGATTTATGGAACTCAATTAAGACTACACAACCCATATGAATATATTCCTATTTCATATGCAAATTATGGTTTTAATTATAGGATCCACACACATGTACCTCCTTCCGGTCTCAACATGCATATTAAAATCATCTAAAAGGTGGTCAATCAATTGTAAGCATTAAGAGCAATAATTAAAACTCAATCATGAAAGAAAAATTAAAAATAGATTTAATAAGTTAAGATTCAATCCGTCATTAGTAAGCTACATCATCACCCTAGGAAAAGGAAAATTTAGCTCATAATAAAATTAAAAACAAAACCAAAATATATTACAAACATCATAAATATTGCATAAAAATTAATTACAAAAACATATAAATACAACTACAAGATGCATGAAAATGGAAAATCTAGCCTACCATATAGGAGGTAAAACCATCCATGTAGGTGGCAACCTATACCATCCATAAAGGAGGATTACCTAGACCTTCCATATAGGAGGTAAAACCATCCATGTAGGAGGCATGCAAGAAGTAAAAAAAATGTAAGAAATAAATTCTAAAAATAACAAATCTCTCTCTCTAAAATAGAAACTCTCTTTCTCCTCATTCCTCTCCATTTTAGGGTGCCAAGAAGCTCTATTTATAGGCTTCATTTTCTGACTGCTACAGTATTTTTCTACAGTGATTTGCTACAGTGAACTGCATTGCTACAGTGAATCGACCACCCACTTGCTACAGTGAACCGTACTGAACCGCCTCACTTCCACACACCGTCCGCTACAGTGAACCGCAATGGTCCGCTACAGTGAAACTGCTACAGTGCACAGTGAACAGTCCCCCCCCCCCCCGCATGAACAGTGCACAGTGAATAGTCTGCGTGAATAGTACTTTCCCTTAAATGCCTTCTTTAATTCTTTTTAATCCGGTACTATCCATGGCTGCAAGAAAATCATTATTTATTTATTAATTACACCCAAATTGATTACATTTAGCTCAAATATATTCCACAAAATCATCATATAAGGGAAAATGAATATGCAAATATTTTACTTATCAATGGGCAAGCTTATATTTCCAGCTGATTTCATCATACTTGACATGGAAGAAGACCAAGAAATTCCTATCATTCTTAGGAGACCATTCCTAGCAACTAAGAGAACTTTAATATATGTGAAACAGGGAAAGTTAACTTTGTGAGTTCAAGATGATCAAGTATCTTTCAACATTTTTAAGGTTTGGTCCTTTCTAAATGAAGGTAACACCTGTTACAGAGTAGATACATTGATTAGCTACACAAAAGACATGGTGCACGAAATCAGCATGGATAAACCATTAGAAATGAGAATGTAGATGTATCAAAATCTACTAATTGTGAAGTACACAAAGAATATTGGGTAATAAAAGCCTTAAATTTTGACTTAAAGGCAACTGGTGAGAAGAGACTTCTCTAACTCAATTAGCTTGAAGAATTTTGACAACAAGCTTATAAGAATGCCAAGTTATACAAGGAGAAGATAAAAATGTGGCATGATAAAAGAATTATGAGGAGAGAGTTCATATTGTGACAAAAAGTGTTGTTATATAACTCAAGGTTAAAGCTCCTTTAAGGAAAGATAAGATCAAGGTGGTCGGGGCCTTTACTATGGTCCAAGTATGGTCATATGGAATTGTGGAGATTCAAGATGGTGAAAAGAAATTCAAAGTAAATGAGCAAAGAATGAAAGAGTATAATGATGATGCACTCAACACTTTAAAAACTGTCATCACGTTTGAAGAACCAACAAGTTCTAAACTCATTTTGAAAAAAATAAAAATAAATTTAATAAAAAAATAAAAAATAAATCAGAAAAAAAAGTTAATTGGTTTGGTTGTTGTCTAACTAAAGATGTTAAAGAAGATTAGCTATTTGGGAGGCAACCTAAAACTTTTTTTTCTTTCTCGTTAATCTTTCTTTCATACTCACTGAAGCACATTATACTACGTTAAAATTTCATTTCTCATCATTTTTGTTTTTTATGGAGGAATCTCTTGCAAAGTTTAAGAATAGGTTCCACACTCTTCCCAAAGGTGTGCTCAGGAAGATCTATAGCTGTCAATTGAAAGAATGAAGACATTCAAGCATTTGGGCCTTTCTGAGGATATATGCTAGATTATTGAAGTTAAGGTACATTTAGTTAGTGAGATTCATGATTCATTTATTAAACCTATGCCAGGTATGGGAAGAAGCTCTTACTCTTAGAAGAGAAGAGCTAAAAGAATGTAGGTCTACCCTAAATGTGTACAGTGGAACTGTGATAAGCGCTGTAAGGTATGGTTTCTATAAATCAATAAGGTAAAATTCAATTCATAAAGGATAGACTGAGTAAGGAGTCACTAAATGATATTATTCAGACTCTTGAGACACATCCGAGTGGTGATGTTCATCATATTCTTCTAGATATATTAGACATATTCAACAAAGAAAAAGAGCGTTATTGTCTTAGGAATATGACATTAAAAGGCCCTATTTGCTAGTTTATAAGAAAACTGATGGGAAGTAAATCCTCGATTCATAGAAAACGTTTAAGCCATTACTAGATGTAAACCAGAGGAAGATGTGAGCCACAATTATAACCACTATACATAATCATGCTTTTGTCTAATTTGTCTTATCTTTTCAGTAACTTTTGACTTTCTTTACTTATTTTGTTTAATTTCTTCACGCAATGACCTATCGGTCATTTGTGTTTGAATTTTTTCAAACCTATTTGAAAAATGTGTGATTTGTATGATCTTGTTGTCACTGTTTTAGTATTATAAATATGTACTCTTCCTCTTGTAAACACAAAATGCCTGAGAGAAAAATAAAAGAGAAGTGGTATCACACTAAAATATAGATTTACATCTATCTACATTTTTGGTGAAACTGACTTGGTAAGGGATGGAGAGTTTCTACCTATAGTAAGAGAACTTGGAGGTGGTTAACTACTAAAAGATCAACTTTGTATATGGGGGAGGTATTCAGAGCCTAAAGGGAAGTGTGACTATTTATGCAACCATTCACGGCAAGAAGGGTTTGAATGTTTGTGTGAAGGAGTTGGACAATAACATCTTTTTCTTAGGACAAGAATTACATGTTTCAAGCTTTCTTGAACAAATAAGACGTATATTTTATCATGTTGAAGCTTTTATTGTCCCACTTAGTGGTTTGGAAACATAGATGGGACCTCTAGTGTTGCATATTGGGCTAAACTGAACTTTCACAAAAAACCATTAGGATTTTTAATGTTAATGATTTTTATGATAACTTGTTGTCTTTTCTTGATCATGCTATAGAAATAAGATTCATACCCCAAGCGACTCGCCATTTCATCATTTCTACACCAACTGCTTATCAACTACAAACGTATGAATCTAAAACAGATCTATTAGTCAAGCAAATAGGTGGGTCAGACAACAGTCAAAAGCAGAATCCATATACCATCCACTCTCCGATTGTAACTTTCCTTTATCTTATGGTTTTACTCTTAGCATTTTGGTTTACTGTTTTATGTGTTTAGATAAAACTATTCTCTAATGTTAAGAATACATTGAGGACAATGTCTGATTTAAGTTAGGGGAGAAAGAAAAAAAAAGCATAATTTTTCCATTAGCTAGTTAGTTAAAACTATTAGATGCATGAGGTATAAAGAAATGACAGAGTAAAGAGTTATTCTTAACTCTCGAGATGCATTTTATTAGTTGCGTGTTTTTGTTTCATTTTTTTAAGAAAAATCTTGTCTAGGTGCTTTTTAATGATTTAAAAAAGTATATAAGTTCTAAACATGGGTAAATTGAATTTAGAGATTTCATAGTATGATTGAATAATGTATTGTTGGGATTGGTAATGAATTTTGAGATTGAATAAACTAAATTTGAAAGCCCCTGTCCATGAGTTTTTGAGCCTATTTGATCAATAATGATTATTTTTCTTAAGTGCAATATTCACCTATTAAGTTATCACTTTATAACTTGTTTTAAATCTGGTTAAGATTACATATCACATGCATATTCAAAAATGATAAATGCATTCTTTTTCTTTCTTTAGCCAGAACCAAATAGCCAACCCTACAATTATACCGTTGATAAGTCCCTTTGAGCCTGATTGATTATTTCTTTATTCTCAACCCATTAACACATGTTTTGATGATATATCAAGTGCTTTTATCTAATTCAAAAGATTAGTAAAGTATTTTGAATTTTTTGTGAAATGGGCTTTTGACAAGTGTGGGGGTGTATATATTATCAACTGTAGAAATGTAGAAGCATGCAAAAGAAAAAAGGGAAAAAATATTAAGTATTTGAATTAAAATTATAGGTTGTTGTGATAAGATAAATTTATTCATAAGATCTCATTTTTCAATTACTTTATTTACTTCTTAAAATGTAGCCCTTCATATCATGTTTTACATTTCTTTTACCTTAACCCCATTACAATTCTCAATAAGTCCTTTTGATTTGAATTATGCATATAAATTAGATAGTGGAAATTGAAATTTTTAGCAAGTTTATGGTAGTGTAATTTTTTCAGGTGAATTTGAGCGAAACACTTACCCTTAAATACTTGAGATGTTGAGAGAATGAGTCACAATTATGAATTCGGTTTATTCATTCTCAAATAAAGCTACTAGTTTATACTTTTGTTAATTCATAAATACTATGATCTCTTTATTCTTCAATTGTGTTCTTGCTTATGACTTTATACTTTTTATTTTGTTGAAAGCGTATTAAGAACTTATTAGTCACTCTTTATTGTCTAAGGACGTCCAAAAGCTAAATGTGGGAGAATTTGATAAGTAAAATATTTATATATTTATTTTTTCTTATATGAAGATTTTTTGGATGATATTTGAGTTTATTATAATGAATTTGGGTGTAATTAATAAATAAATAATGATTTGATATAAAATAAAATTTATTGAAAAATACAAAATTTTAACCCTATTTCCATTTTTAGGTAATATCTGGAGCTCTAGATGTTGGATTAAGACATTTTTTATATAGATAGAAAGCTAAGAAAAATTCTTATAACTTTTATGTTAAGGCTAAAACCCAGTTCTGCATTCAAGAGTTACGAGTTTTGCTTAGACGTTGAGTAAGTGGATTTGTCTAAGTCTAACATTTGCCCACTAATTTGACTATAAGTTGTGCTACAAATGTTAAAATGAGGAGTTCTCATATTCATTTTCAAGCTAAGATTCATATCTACAACTTTCATGATGACAAAAATATGATATTCCACCATTTTTATTTTTAAAAGTTGGCTGCAATCAAGAAGTGAGGTGGTCACAAGGTTAACATTAATGGTGGCTTATAGTCAAGATTTTTACCTAACAAGTGGAAATTTTTACACCCCATTCATCTATAAGTAGAGAGTGGAAGATATAAGGGGACACACCATTTTAAAGTTAATTTCATGCATTTTATTGTTTCTTGCATGTCTTCTTTATGGAAGGCTTAGGTAATCCTCCTTTATGGATAGTATAGTTTGCCACCTACATGGAAAGTTTTACCTCCTATATAGTAGGCTAGATTTTTCCATTTTCATACATCTTATAGTTGTATCTTTATGTTTTGGAATTTAATAATTAATTTTTTTGCAATGTTTATGAATTTTCCAATTTGGTTAGGTTTTTAATTTCATCATGAGCTAAATTTTCATTTTCCTAGGGTGATGATGTAGCTTATTAATGACGGATTGAATCTTAACTTGTTAAATCTAGTTCTAATTTTTCTTTTATGATTAAGTTTTGATTATTATTCTTAATACTTTCAATTGATTGGCCATCTTTTAAATGATTTTGATATACATGTTGAGACCGGAAAGAGATGCATGTGTATAGATCTTATAATTAAAACCACAACTTGCATGTGAAATAGGAATATATTCATATAAGTTGTGTAGTCTTAATGAGTTCTATAAATCTTAATACATGATTAATTGTTTTAATTCAATAGAGATATATTGAATTAACAATTAATTATAGAATTGCTTGATCTTAGAAGAGACTAGTAATTAAATTAGAGAAACACAACTATCAATCATGTAGAGTAAATTATACTAGAATAAATAGGTGATTCAATTTGAAATTTGCTAAGTGAAATCTGATCCTTAAGGTTTTTTCTTATATTTGTTTTCATACCAATTACATTCATATTTGATCATTTTTGTTTTATAACCTTAATCACCAATTAATCGATTAGCTAAATAGTATTAAGATTATCAATTTTGGTACTTAATGATTAATCTTCGTGGGAACGATACTCTATTCACTTCTGTATTATTTGTTTACAACATTGTAGAGTTGCACTTTTTAATACAACATCTACACTTGTGACAACCATTACTATTTTTGTTAATGGCAATAGTTTATTGTAAGTAAAGTGTATATGAATGAACATGTTCTTTTGGGTTCATGACTTGCATGCATTAGATGGAAGTGAAATAAGTAATGTTAACTTGTCATTTGACTATCTATGTGATAGTTGCTATCATGAAGAATCTGCTTTTTTTTTTGTAAATTCCAATATTGTACTCATTATTACGATTTCAATTTTTGGTAATGGTGACACTTTTTTTGTAAGTAATGTAAACTTGAAGGAACATGTTACATGATAGTTGTTGTCATGAACATTTGTGGTTTTTTGTCAACGGCATAACTAAATTTGTCATTACTATTACTAAACTTGTTATTGCTATTAACAAAATTAGTAAACACAATAATTGATTTGGTCAATATATCAGGCATTTGTGAAAACTTGTCATTACATTACTGAATTACTCAAAACCTATACCTCTTGACCAACCCTTTCACACATGTGGTTAGTATCTCTGGTATTTGTGAAATCCATTATAACTTTTGTTAATACAATTACTGATTAAGTAATTTTAATTACTAAATTTGTTATAGCCTATACCTTTTACCAAAAACTAATACATTTGGTCAGTACGTCATGCATTATTTGTCATTCCCATTGAAACTTTTGTTAAGACCGTTAGTATTTTAGTCATTCTCATTACTCAATTTGTCATAGCCCATACCTTTTACTAAAAACTTTAACACATTTAGACATCATGCAGTATTTGTCATTCTCATTGAAAATTTTGTCAAAACCATTATTCGTTTAGTCATTCTCATTACTCAATTTGTAATAGCCTACACCTTTTGCCAACCACTTTAACACATTTAGACGTTATGCAATATTTGTCATTCCCATTGAAAAATTAGTCAAAACCATTATTCAATTTGTCATAACCCATATTTGGTCAGTACATCATGCAGTATTTGTCATTTCCATTGAAAATTTTGTTAAAACCATTAGTATTTTAATTATTCTCATTACTTAATTTGTCATAATCCACACTTTTTACCAAAGACTTTAACACATTTGGATGTTATACAATACTTATAAAAACAACTCCCACAACCCAATATCATTAGTACTTGCTTACTCTCACTTTCCCATAGCCCAATATCCTTACTACTCGCATACTTGTTAAGGAAAATGACAAGTTTAATAATAGTAATAACAAGTTCAGTTGTGTTGACGAAAACCCACAAATGTTCATGATAGCAACTATCACGCAAATGGTCAAATGGCTAATGGAAATCTACCTATACCTAATGCATACAAGTCATGAATCCTAAAGAACATGCTCCTTCATGTCTACATTACTTACAAAAAAGTGTCACCATTAACAAAAATTGTAATGGTAATACAAGTGCAATACTGAAATTTACAAAAAAACATATTCTTCATGACAGCAACTATCATATACATAATCAAATGACAAGTTAACATTACTCATTCTATTTACACGTAATGCATATAGGTCATGAACCCAAAATAATATGTTCCTTTGTATACACTTTACTTGCAATAAACTGTCACCATTAACAAAAATAGTAATGGTAATGACAAGTACATTGTTGAAAATTACAAAAAAAGGATTCTTCATAATCGTAACTACCACATACATAGTTAAATAATAAGTGAACATTACAATTCCATCTACACCAACATTTTCTTGTCATTCCCACCATACAAGATATTCTTTTCCTTATACAATACTTACAAAAACAACACCCACAACCCAATATCCTTAGTACTCGCTTACTCTCACTCTCCTTCAGGCAACTATGTAATAGATTGTACCTACGATTGCCGATTTGGGGGCACCAATGCCAATTGTGACGGTTTGAGGAAGAAGTTAGAGCCTGTGATGGGCACCCACAACTCAATATCCTTATTACTTACTTACTCTCACTCTCATTCAGGTGACTATGCAACAGATTGCATCCACCATTGTTGATTTGGGGATACCAATACCGATGCCGACGCCAACTGTGAGAGTTAGATGAAGAAGAGGTTTTTTTTGAAAGGCCAGAGGATGAAGAATTGGAGTCTCGACATTTCTATTTATTTTGAATTCATCAAGTCTTAAGGGTATTTTGGTCTTTTAGCCAAAACATCAAAAACCCAGATTCCTACCCCATCCCTTATATGTCTTTTACAAGTGTTAATAGTATTTTGTGGGTTATGCAATTTTATGTGATATTTAATTATCATTTCCCCTTGTTTTATTAAGTTTTTAGATATTTTTAATTTAATATTAATGAAATTTAATTAAAAATTCATTATTTAAGTTTACAAAGTCATCATTTGAAATTTGTTGGGTCAGCGTTTTCCGTTAGCAACATTAACAGTGCTAGAATTATAGGACCAAAAGTATATTTTATAAAGTTAAAAGACCAAAAGTAAAAGGAAAATTCCAAAAAAATACAGTCAAAATTAGGAAATGATAAAAAGGTGTTGTGATTTTGAGAAATTTCAAATCAGTTCAACTGTAGGAATCTAGGTTTTAAATTCTTGACACAATGATGAAAATGCCCTCAGTTTAGTGACAGGAAAAAGAAAACAGAGGGTGTACGAGTGGGTGTACAGAGAGTGAAGGTAGAGCCAAAATGTGACGATAACAGAGGAAAAGTGACTAAAACGAGAGCTAAGCTACGGGTAAGTAAATTTGATAGAGAAATTATTTTTATGTTGTACTTCTTTAATGTTAATGGAAAATTAGTTGTGGTTTGTAATTTAGGTTTACATATTCGAACTTTCATTTTATGGGTAAGGGGACTCTTAGGTGAAGATGGAGAAAATGTAGTGGCTTTAAGGTTGTGTGATCAATTTCATTATGTTTGGTTGCATTATTGTTGAAGATTGTACCTTTTTTGTTGTTCGCAATTGATTATGGGATGAACAGTAAAGGGGTGTTGTGTCAGTAGAAAGTTCATGATAGTAAGGTTGGGGGAGGGTGTTGTTATTAGTGAAGATAGAGATGTGAAAAACTATTTCCTTGGTGTTAATAATAGATGCAGGGTGATGATATGGGAGGAGTGCTGTTATTAGGGAAAATGGAAATATTAAAGTAAATTGAGTTGTTATTAATAGTAGATGCAGGTTGATGATATGGGAACATCGGATTGCAAAGGAACATCGGATTCTTCATTAATGACTTTATTTCCTTGATCAACATCTTCATAGGAAAAAATTGGGAACAGTGCAAGTTGTATGCCAAAAGCCAATGCCCCTCTCTTTATTAACAATACAAGTTTTTTTATTAACGACTTCACTTCTTTGATTAATAAATTGAGAATGTTACAAGTTGGATGTCCAAAAAACAACACATGTCTCTTTATTAACAACACCCGATTCTTCATTAACGGCATTACTTCCTTGTTTAACATCTTCTTAGGAACAAATCGGGAAAGTCACAAGTTGGATGCTAAAAAAAAAATCTCTCCCCTTATTAACAACATGAGTTTTTTCATTTATGACTTCACTTATTTGATTAACATCTTCGTAGGAACAAATTGGGAATGTTACAAGTTGAATATCCAATAACAACACGTCTCTTTTTATTAACAATACTAGATTCTTTTTTAATGACATCACTTCCTTGTTTCACATCTACATATGCAAAAATTGAGAAAGTTACAAGTTGGATGCCCAATAACAACATCTATCTCTATATTAACAACACATTATTTCATATTAACGATATGACTGCCTAGCTTTCATATCTTTCTATCAGACATACAATCAAAGATAAGCCCAGCGAAAATTGTTAAAATAAGAAGTTGCAAGGCCAATAACAACACGTCTCTATATTAACAACACATTATTCAACAGTAACGATATGCCTTTCTGCTTTAACAACTTGCTATATTTATCAAATGTTGCCTGATGACAATTTGTATACTTACATTCACTAATAACTTGAAGCAAAAAAAAAAGTGTGACACTGACTCTTTTACACGTTCACATATTTAATGACAAGGGAACATTAACATTGCAGTAGTACATAATGTTTCCTTGTCACTAACATTGCACTACATCAGACATTATGCATAATTAATTATAAAATGGATTAGGTATATGATAGCAATTCATCTCCTAAAAAATTGAGAGTTGATAGCAACTTTACAACAACATAAACATTGGTTTGAAAAGTATAAGTTCAAAATATTGCAGATCCTTGTATTTGCAAAAGTTTTCCTTCAAAAGATAACTACATCCAATATCAGTATGGGTTTGAATTTTTGCATGTCCTTCTAGTGTGATCGGCTTCATGGCATCTTTTATAGTGATATATCTTCTTGTTCTGAAATTGTGATTCAAGCCTATTGGAACTCAATTAACAACACACACATATCATTACTTTGCATCTACTATTAACAACAACACAATTTACTTTAACATTTTCATCTTCACTAATAACAACACTCCCTTTCTATCATTACCCTGCGTCTATTATTAACACTAAAAAAATAGTTTTTCACATTTCCATATTCACTAATAACAATACACTCCCCCAATCTTGTTATTCCGAACTTTCTATTGACGCAACACCTTTTCATTGTTCATCTTGTAATAAGTCACAAACAACAAAAAAGACAAAATCTTCAACAATAATTCAATAAAACATAATGAAATCGACCAAACACACCCTAAAAGAATAATTTAACTCCCCTTAATTTCAATGGTTTAGGGCATGTTTTGAATCTCGTTAGAATGGGAAAAAAGCTCATTTAGAAGGTAAAAACTCATTTGACATCTGCAGACGCGTTTGTGAACACATTAGCTTTCAATGGGCTTTTGGGAAAAAAGCTACTTTTTTCAGAAACTCATTAAAGTAGCTTCTGGCTTTTTTTCACTAGGTTTAGAAAAAAAAAAGCCACTTCTCCCATTACTAATTCAAATACAAATCACATTAACAATACGACTTTTTTCCATTTGGCTTCTACAAGAGGCACATTAAAAAAAATACTCACTTTTTAACTGTGTCCCCAAACAGCCACTTAATTGTTGGCCCAAAAAAATGTTTGTAATGGTAAGTGATTTTGTCCGCTCAATTACAGACGCGGCCGCGAACAGCCATGCCCAAGCTCCTTTCTGCCACCGCTACTCTGCTTTTCCGGTGACGGGAAACTCTGTTTTCTCTTCAAATTCGGATGGCTGTTCTTCTTCGAATTGGTATTTCTTTAAGTAATTTCTAAATAACATTTCTTAATACATGAAAGATGGGAAGAAGAAAATTCAGGTTGACTTTGCTGAAAGAGATAACAAATGACCTCCCCTAAAATTCAACAAGGAGATAGATTAACAAGGCTTGTGATGACATGTGATGGGCTAGCTGAAAGATACATATGGGACGCCCAAAATTCAAAATGGATTAATATCTATGAGGCAAGAAAAGACTTTTGTGATAATTATGGAATTTGTGGGGAAAATGGTATCTGCGATATCAATAGTATCCCTGTTTACTGTAATTGCTTGATTGGCTTCGAACCTAGATCTCAAGAAGAATGGAATGCATTTAATTGGTCTGGGGGATGTACTAGGAGAACGCTCTTAAATTGCACACAGGGTGACAAGTTTGAAAAGTTAAGGTGGGTGAAATTGGCAATGTTGCCGCACTACTGGACACAAGATAATATGAGTCTTGTAAGATGAAGTGTTTGGAGAATTGTTCTTGTACAGCTTATGCAAATTCTGCTATCAATGGAGGGCTCATGGCTGCTTGATTTTGTTTGGCAACTTGGTTGACGTTAAGCTGCTCCAAACTAGAGTAGCTCCACAACAGGATCTCTACGTGAGGTTAGCTGTATCAGAAGTAGGTAAGAACTGGCTCTATTTCGGCCTTATAACAGCAGAAACTGCTTCCTTTACAATGTCTTTGTTTTAGTATGAAAGAGGCAGAGAATTGGAATCTCAGCTTCCTCTGTCAGTTTTGATTGCAAACTTCAGTCTAGGCTTGTGATATTCACATATCACACTGTTTTAGCGACATGTTATATTCTAAGCTCAATTTACATTTTCATATCCAACCATTTGAGATGGGCAGCATCAATACAGACAATATGCTTATCCACTTGCACTTAAGTGTACTTTATTATTGATTTTCTTTTACACACACACACACACACACACACTACTTGTTCTTAAAGATGCGTTCAAGATAATAATCAGAGTCATCTTCCTTTTGTTTCATGGATGTGCAGGGTCCACTCCCGCTACTCGTAAAAGGAAAGTAGCAGTGGTGGCTATATCCGTGTCTTTGGCACTGCTTGTGTTGTGCTTCATAATGTTCCTTGCTAAGAAGTTTAAAGAGAAGAAGATGCGGAAGGTCATGAGTGCCAATTTGGGTAAGATTCTTTGAAATGCTTTTGGTTACTTATTGACTTGGATTGTGCCATCCAATAGGTACTTCATATTTCTATTAATTGTGAATAGGGCATGTAGTTGCTACAACGAGAACAATATGATTGTTTCAGAGATTGAGGCAAAGAGCAGATAATTATCTCTGTTCAGTGATGTATCTCATTAGTCCTTCCGTCCTTTTGAAGAATAAGAGGAACATAACATCGCTATTAGGATAACTAAACTTTATAGATGACCATATTTATTCAAAAAAAAAAAGTTATTCAAAATTGTGTAAGGCTAATTACATCGCTGGCAAAATGGAAAAAAGAAAAAATAAAAAAAAGATAATCTGGTCCTTTTTTCCCATTTGTAAAATTTGTCATGCTGTTAATGTCAAACATCTTAAAAGGTTTGTCCAGGCAACTTGTGAATGTTCAAAAGTGGTAAGCAATTATGATAGTCTTACAGGGAACTGCTTCTCCAAATTGTAGGGCACAGAAACCATAGTGAAGAGCAAGCATTGGCTCTTTTTGATATGCTCACTATTCTGGCTGCAACTAACAATTTCTCTAGGGAGAACCAGGTTGGAGAAGGTGGTTTTGGCCCTGTTTACAAGGTGATTCTTCTCCTTAAAAATGAACTAACGGATATTTTCTTAACATTGTAAATCTTACTTATGTACATTAAAGCTTAGGGTAAGATGTCAGATGGACAGGAAATAGCTGTGAAGAGGCTATCAAGAACCTCAAAACAGGGGGTCCAAGAGTTTATGAATGAAGTTGGATTGGTTGCCAAATTCCAACACCGAAATCTTGTCAGGGTTTTGGGTGGTTGTGTTCAAGGAGATGAAAGAATGTTGGTCTATGAATACTGCCTAACAGAAGTTTGGACCATTTTATTTTTGGTAAGACAACCTCTGCAAAATTGTAATTTGTCACAACTAACTCTCTTGTCTTTTGCAACCAAGAAAAGCTCTGCATGCATATCAAATACTATGTTCTCTTATAATTTAAATAACTTCCTCGGTAACATCTTATTGAGCTTTGACTAACTGTGCATAGATCCTAGAGGAGGGAATCTTTTGAATTGGAGGAAGAAGTATGAAATCATTTTGGGGATTACTTGAGGAATGCTATATCTTCATCAAGATTCTAGATTAACCATCATCCATAGGGACTTGAAAACAAGTAACATCCTATTAGACAGTGACTTGCTACCCAAAATTTCTGATTTTGGTTTACCTCATATCTTTGAAGGAGATCTTTCAGCAGTAAAAGCAAAAACTATTGTTGGGACACAGTAAGTTGTATAATGGTTTGCAAATAATTTTTCCACAATAGAGGCTAATAAAATGTCCTAGTCATGGAATAGAAAAACTAATGTCTATGTTGTGTTTGATAATGTGTAGTGGTTATATGTCATCTGAATATGCAGTATATGGGCTCTTTTCTCTCAAATCTGACATATTTAGCTTGGAGGTTATAGTGTTAGAGATATTGAGTGGCATAAAAAATAGTCGTTACAGAAGTCCATATCATGCCCATAATCTGTTGGGGGAGGTAACCTCATTTATTTACTTGCAATTTTGCATTTAAGTTTAAGCCTTTCCTTGATTGATCTTCTTGGGAACCAACAATTACATCTGGTTTAAGCATTTTCCATAAAATTTTTCTATGATATTATATTTGAATATTTGCTTTTAACTTATCTGCATTTTATTGCTCACTTCAAAGAGTTATTCTACAATCCATATTTCATTTGAAGAACTTCACAGACTTGCATCTAAGCATCCCTTTTTTTGTGATTTGTTCACTGCTACTAATAATTTTTTGGTGCATCTAGGCATGGATACTGTGGAAAGAAGAACGACCGTTGGATTTTATGGATGTAAATTGTGACATGAAAGATATGTCAACTGAGCTAATCAAATGCCTGCAAATTGGTCTATTATGTGTGCAAAAAGTTCCCTGAAGATAGACCAACTATGCTGTCTGTGGTTTTCATGTTATCCAACGAATGTATGCACTTCCTGAACCAAAGGTGCCAGGTTTTTTCATGGAAGAGTTTGATGATTACAATCAGGACTACTGTAGTAACAATGCTATGACTATCACTCTTTTGGAAGCCCGAGATTAGCAACTTGTCATGGTCTTATGCTTTAAAGTTTGTAGCTGTAATGTATAGAAATGCAAGGTTCAATGTGCTTTTAAATGTCTAAAACCATTCTTCTTTCTTCCTTTCCAGTTCCTCTGACAAGATGGTTAGAGAAAAGCTTGGATAGTTTGGTTCAATCTTACTGAAGCCTCACTTTGATGAAAAGAAAATCGTTTTCTCATAAACAGATAACGCTTATGAAGATTGGTTTAATTCGTAGGGACTGGTTTTATCTTCAGTGGCTTACTTCAAAAGTGTGTTCTTTGCTTTTTGTTAAGGAAGCATATTTCTCTGATAAGGATTTATGTTTCTTTGTTATATTCAGCGTGTTACATTAGTTCTGAAAGGATTTGAAACTGAAGACTTCTTTGTTATAAATCCCGAGACTTTGTGGAAGATCACATCAGATTTCATTAGGATTCTTCTAGGTTTCTTGAGATATTCAGCTGAAACATTTCTTGAGATTTTGTTATATTTCAATGTTTATTTATTACGTTTTTTTCCTATAGGCCTGAAACATTTCTTGAGATATTTCAGCTGAAGCATTTAAAATGCCCATTCAAACAATTCTGAGCTCATTTGAATCTTTTTCTATCCCAAAACATCTTTTACTAGCAATGTTGTTCAATTTCCACGTTATTACACCTTATTTAAGATTATATATTCTTGCATCTCTCTCACACACGCACAGCTGGAGATCAAATCATTGGTTAGGGTACTTCAAATTTAATTTCCTTTAGTTAATTCTCTTGTCAAACATGATTCTCCCATCCAAGAGCTACATCTTATCCTTCGATGGCAAGGTGGAATGTAGAATTAATTAAAAACCAGCAAGATTGGTTCAAAAATTTGAACCTCAAATCAGATTATCGTTTTATCTGACTGATATTTCTCTTTATTTATCCTTTCTATTCTTTAAGAATAACAGGAAAATTGGATGGAGGTCAGATCAAACAGATGATATATATATATATATATATATATATATATATATAATATAATATATATCTTGATTTCTCTTCATGACTTTTTTCTTCTCTTCTCTGTAGCATGAATTTTACTTTCTCTGCATAATTTAGGGAAAATAGGAAGAAGGTTGATAATTAATAGTTACAAGGGTAACAAACAAAAACCACAAAACAAGGGGAAGAAATAAATCATAATTGAGATCACTTAAGATGTACTTCATCAACATTCCAGAATAACCATTTCCTCCAGAGATATGAACAACCCGTAACATTCTTGTATTAGTTTTTCTGCTGCACTTCAATTTTATAATAGCATATTAAAAGAAATTTAAGTGAATAGTTATTGTGGTTTGAACTTTAAAATTAGGGAATTTGATTACGGTTTCTGGAACAGTCCCTGTATGTACGATGTATATGCTTGACTTGATGTGACTTCATTTTGTTCAAGTGAGCTGAAATTTTTTCTCATGATTTGTACTTTTATATTTAAAAAGGCATATACCCAGGATTTTCCACAGAACTATATGATTTTGATTTTTTTTCCTTCTTAATAAGAATTACTCTTCTTAGTATTAAATATAGAATCTAGTTTTGGGGGGGGGGGAGTAGCTTAATGGTTACTAAGTGATCACTGTACCTAATGGTGTTGGTCGCATAAATAAGTTTTGAAAAAGGTAAAAATAATAATAAATAATTAAAAATTGTGCAAATTTAACAAAACCATTAAATTTGATCTAACGGGGTTAAATTATAAGAGACAAAAATTCCTAACGTCGTTATGTCAAATTTAATGGTTTTATTAAATTTACACAATTTTTAATTGTTCATTGTTATTTTTGCTCCTTCTAAAACATATTTGTGCCAGACGTCCTTCATACAAAACTTTATTATTAAAATTACACCTTAACCCTAAAATACACACACATGTTAAGACTAGTTATGACAATAGCTTATTTAAAAAGTGAACATTTTTTTTGTGTCAACTTTTTTAGACCTGTCGATTCTATACTAGATTTTAGTATGATTGAAGACATTTATTTTAACTAGGTCTAAAAGCAACTAGTGATAAATCATAAAAAGTCAAAAGAATTCAACTAGAAGGTATAGAAAAATGTATTTAATCGAATAGAAAACCAATCAAACTTCATAAATCATAACCATTTAATTCAAGGATCATAAAGTACAAAGATGAATTGAAATAAAGGACCAGAGATTTAGAAACTTTCCTCTTTAAAAAAACCAAAACTCAAGCATAGTCTTCCTCCTTTTTCCAAGAGTACAAAAGGTCTGGCTACTCATGTTGTTAAAATATAGCTCCAACATGCTTTGTGGGCTTGGCCAAAAAAAAAAAAAATGCTTTGTGGAGACAACAGTCATGAGTAGAGGGCATCACGAGCGGGGCATGGAAGAGATCTGCGACGGACTTCTTCCAATCTCTAGCAAACAGCAAAGATGAGATGATTGGATGATGGTTGCTGCATCTTTTCCTTCTTTTTGTGGCGTTAACACATGACCAATCTCTCGCTTGGTCGTGTTTGTGTATAAACATATATAAATTTTGATTGTTGATTGCACTATCCCCTGCCACTTGAACAAAAGACGTGGCTGTTCTTCCTTCTTCTAATCAATGTGGGGACGTGGCTTTTATCAACTCTTTTCCTTCTTTTTTTTATTTGTTAAGAAAATATATTTTGTATCAATTAGCATAAACTAGTGGGATTGATTGACTAATCGATTGACTAACTAGCTGGATTATAATCCCTCATTTAAGAACAATTAATATGTATATATATTGACACTTTTTATAAATAAAATACACATATTATTCAGATTATTTTTGTTTTTCATGATACTAGAGCCTTAGGCATTGTTAGAACCAAAGTCCCACATTGATAAGTTGAGAATGTAAGGAAGGCTCTTTGGGCTATAAAAGGAGAGCCCCTCCTCCCTTCCAAATCACCCCTTCAAATAGTCTCATTAGACATTTGTATCTTCTCCTCTCTTGTAGTATTTAACTTGTAAATTAATTTCTCATTATTAGTTTACATGGTATCAGAGCCTAGTTTTGTCTGAGTATGCTCTGTGGTTGCAGCATAGTCTGAACTTCCACATCAGAAAAGAATTATTTTAGGCATTTGCATTAGCAGTACTGTTCATCAGATACTGTTCATTTTTGGTACTGTTTGGAGACTATTCATAGGCACTGTTCATCGGTGCTTTTTTTGGTACTGTTCATCCGGCAGAAAATTTCCAGATTCCAGTGAGGGTACTGTTGTTAGCACTGTTCATCCCGGCACTGTTCATTGTGGTACGGTCAGTGATTTATGCTCTGTTTCTTGGGTTTTGCTTTTGTTTGAGGGTGTTTACCCATAGTGGTTGCAGTTACATTTGGTTAAAGGATCTAGAGGTCCTCGTTTGCTCTATGGAATTTTGGAATTTGTGATACTTCGGGATTTCATTGGAATATTTTTTCTCTTTACTTATTGGTTAATTTTCTATGGCTGAATCGAAGAACTCTGATATCATCAGTTTTCTTGAAGCTCTTGATTCCTCTTATGAGAATGTTCGCTCTCAAATTCTGTCTAGTCAAGAGCTTCCATCTCTTGAAAATGTGTTCTCAAAGGTTCTTCGTACTAATAATTTGGTTCGCCCGACTGTTGATCACAATGCAAGTACTTTTGCTAGGCATGGTTCATTTAACAACAAGAATTATAGGTCTAAACAAGGCCCTAGTACTCCAAATATGTCTTCTAGCACTTTTATCTGCAATTATTGCAAGGAGCCTGGTCATAGTAAGAAAAATTGTCGTAAATTAAAGAATAAAGAGCAACGTGATCAGCAACGTGATGTTTCTCAGATATCTTATCATTCTGATTCAAGTCCATTATCTACAAGGGGTCTAGCTACTGGTAATTGGTTCTCTGGTTTTGCTACTTCTTCCACGAAGTGGGTCATTGATTCTGGTGCTACCGACCACATGACAGGTAACCATCATTTATTTTCATCATATACTCCATATGCCAACCCATCTTCCATATGCGTCGCCAATGGTTCCCCAATCCGTGTACTTGGATCAGGTACTGTTAAACCAACTAAATCCATTTCGCTATCTTCTGTTCTTAATGTTCCTGATCTTACATTTAATCTTTTGTCTCCCAGTAAATTGACTCGTCATTTGAATTGCTCTATCACTCTATTTCCTGACCACTATTTAATTCAGGATCTTTCGACAAAGCAGATTATTGGTAGGGGTATGAATCTAGTGGACATTACATCCTTGATGATCAGGTTCCGCGTTCTATTGTTTGTTCTGGTGGGTCGTCTTCCTTTAATGTCCATTGTCGTCTAGGTCATATGCCATTTTCCTCCTTAAAAAGGTTATATCCTCAGTTTTCTTCTGTATCTTCTTTAGATTGTGAGTCGTGTCAGTTTGCCAAACATCATCGTGTTCATTTGGCACCTTGCATCCATAAACGAGCTGCGTCCCCATTTGAGTTAATTCATTCTGATGTTTGGGGTCATTGTTCAGTTTTGTCTCAAACTGGTTTTCGATATTTTGTCACTTTTGTTGATGATTGTTCCCGCACCACTTGGCTTTACTTAATGAAACATCGTTCTGAATTGTTTACGCATTTTCGCAATTTCTGTGCTGAAATTCAAACTTAGTTTAATACTCCTGTGAAAATTCTTCGGAGTGATAATGCGAAAGAATATTTTTCTGCCCCATTCATTGATTATATGCACAGTCATGACATTCTTCACCAATCCTCTTGTGTTGATACACCTGCTTAAAATGGTGTTGCAAAAAGAAAAAATCGTCATCTCTTAGAAACTGCTCGAGCTCTCATGTTTCACTCTTGTGTCCCTAAATCTTTTCGGGCTGATGCTGTGTCTACTGCATGTTTCCTTATTAATCGTATGCCTTCGGTTGTCCTTAGTAGGGATGCTCCATATTCTGTTATGTTTCCCACCACCACTAAGTTGTTTCCTATTGATCCAAAAATTTTTGGGTGTGTTTGCTTTGTCCGTGATGTCCGTCCAAATGTCAGTAAACTCGATCCCAAGTCCTTGAAGTGTGTCTTTCTTGGTTATTCTCGAATTCAGAAGGGTTATCGGTGTTACTCTCCTGATCTTCGTTGTTATCTTGTGTCCACTGATGTGACTTTTCATGAGTCGTCTCTTTTCTTCAAGTCTTCGGTATTATCTGAGTCTCCTCCTGTTGTTGATAAGCTTGATGATGTCCTGGTTTATAATGTCCCTGTCTCACCAGTAAAAGCTGTTGTTCCAGAACCTAATATCATCGATGGTCCTAATGTTACCAATGCCCTGCCCTCGCCAATGACTGCTTCGCCAATGGATTCTGTTCATGTCTCCCTAGTCCCTGCTCTTGCTTCCCCAGATCTTAACACCCCAAATCCTGACACTCCTGTCCCTGATCTAATTGACACTGATTCTGCTGCTGATCCATCTGCTAACCTACCTATTGCCCTCCGGAAAGGTACCCGTCCTCATTGTCCTCCCAAAAGATATGCTAAATGTACCTATCCTATCTCTTCCTTTGTGTCCTACCAGCATTTGTCCCCTGCTTCCACTTCCCTTGTGGCCACCCTTGAGTCTATCTCTACCCCTACCACCCTTCACCAAGCCTTAGCCCACCCTGGTTGGCGTGCTGCAATGGAAGAAGAAATAATGGCCCTTGACAAGGCTGGTACCTGGACTCTTGTTGATCTACCTTCTGGGAAGAAGGCCATTAGATGTAAATGGGTGTTTGCAGTTAAGACTAAGGCTGATGGTTCCTTAGAACGACTGAAAGCTTGGCTTGTTGCAAAAAGGTTATGCTCAAACCTATGGTATAGATTATTCCGAGACTTTCTCCCCTGTTGCTAAGCTCACTTCCGTTCGTCTTCTTGTATCTCTAGCTGCTACCTATCATTGGGATTTGCATCAATTGGATGTTAAGAATGCCTTTTTGAATGGTGACCTTCTTGAGGAAGTTTATATGGAGCAACCTCCTGGTTTTGTTGCTCAGGGGGAGTATGGAAAAGTATGTTATCTTAGAAAATCGTTATACGGTCTAAAACAGAGTCCACGTGCCTGGTTTGATAAATTTTGTAATGTGGTTCAGAAGTTTGGATTGAGTCAAAGTAAGAGTGATCATTCTGTGTTCTATCAGAAATCCAATGTAGGCATGATTCTTTTAGTAGTGTATATTGATGATATTGTGATTACTGGGAGTAACACCTCTGGAATCTCAGAACTTAAAGTCTTTCTTAACTCCCAATTTCAAACAAAAGACTTAGGATCATTAAAGTACTTTCTTGGTATTGAGGTTTTGAGAAGCAAGAAGGGCATCCTTTTGACTCAGCGGAAATATGTTCTCGATCTCTTAAAGGAGACTGGAAAGCTTGGAGCTGCACCAAGCAGCGTTCCCATGATATTGAATCCGTTCCTAGATCTTAATGATAGCATGTTTGATGAGCTTCCTGATGACTTAAAGAAGAAGATTGATCCAGAGAAGCTGAAGCCGTTTGCATTTCCTGAGAGATATAGAAGACTTATTGGAAAAATGAACTATCTGACAGTAACTCGTCCTAATATAACATTCTCGGTCAGTGTACTTAGTCAATTCATGGCATCCCCAACAGTGGCCAATGGGAAGCCTTAGAGCATATCTTACATTATTTGAAAAGTTCTCCAGGTCGTGGCCTTCTCTATACAGATTATGGGCATACTAAGGTCGAGTGTTTTTATGATGCGGATTTTGCAGGATCTAGAGCCACAAGACGGTCAACTACAAGTTACTGTGTGTTTGTTGGTGGAAACTTGATATCTTGGAGAAGTAAGAAGCAAGGTATTGTGTCAAAATCAAGTGCAGAAGCAGAATATAGAGCCATGTCACAATCAGTACAAGAGATTGTATGGGTATTTCAACTCATGAAGGAAGTTGGCGTCACCACGACATTGCCTACAAAGTTATGGTGTGACAATAAAGCAGCACTTCATATAGCATCGAACTCTGTGTTCCATGAGCGTACAAAACATATTGAAATCGACTGTCACTTTATTCGTGACAAGATCAAAGAGAATGTTGTATCTACAGGACATATGCGATCAGATGATCAGTTGGCAGATCTTTTGACAAAAGCCTTAAATGGGACACGGGTTGAGTATCTTTGTAACAAGTTGGGCATGATCAATATATATGCTCCAACTTGAGGGGGAGTGTTAGAACCAAAGTCCCACATTGATAAGTTGAGAATGTAAGGAGGGCTCCTTGGGCTATAAAAGGAGAGCCCCTCCTCCCTTCCAAATCGCCCCTTCAAATAGTCTCATTAGACATTTGTATCTTCTCCTCTCTTGTAGTATTTAACTTGTAAATTAATTTCTCATTATTAGTTTACAGGCATCTTTGTTCAGCTGTTTGCATTGTTCATCAGTATTGTTTTGCTATCTATTGGGCACTGTACCAGCACTGTCCATTTCCATTTGTACTGTTCATTCCACATGTATTGTTCATTTTTGTCAGTACTGTTCATTCAGCTGCTACTGTGCATTTCCGCCAGTTTTGTTCATTTCCATTAGTATTGTGTTATCACACTGTTTGGTACTGTTCATTCCATTGCTTATATTTATTTCCATTGTTACTGTTCATCACGGTACGGTTAGAAGTTTCTGCCCCGTTTCTTGGGTTTTACTTCTGTTTGAAGGTGTTTACATTTGGTGGTTATTGTTGGATTTGGTTAGAGGATCTAGAGGTCCTCATTTGCTCTATTTGTGGTATTTTTTGGGATTTGTGATACTTCGGGATTTTTATTTGTTTTATTTGCTTATTTATGGCTGACTCTAAGACTTCTGAGATGTTGACCATGTCAGCGAAGATAACTTTCTCCCAGTTGAACTAGACTAATTGTACTGATTAGAGCACTACTGTTAAGATATATACCATGGATATTGAGAGAGAAGTGCATTTAACTGATGACCCCCTAGTGACAAAGACAAATTGGTTGCTTTGAAACGGGCTGATGATAGAATCTTGTTTCAAATTAGAAATTCTATTGAACCCCGGATTTTGTCTTTAGTAAGTCACTATACTACTATTAAAAAATAATGACTTACCAGGAATTTATGTTCTCTGGTAAAGGAAGCCTCACTCGAGTTCACGAAGTCTGTAAAGGATTTTATCGCTTTTAGCAGTAGGGTTGTCCAGTAAAGAAATTCTTTTTGGACTACAAGAAGTTATTTGAGGAAATAAAAGTCCTTATGTCTCTACAGGCCAATCTTGAAACTCTCATTAAGAATATGGAACTATAGGCCATGATTGATTTTCTTGAAGCCTTTGATCCCTCTTATGAGACCATTCATTCTCAGATCCTATCTAGTCAGGAGCTTCTATCTCTCAATGATGTGTTCGCACGAGTTCTTCGCGCTGATGGTGTGACCCGTCCATCTGTGGATCCAAATGCAAGTGGTTTGGCTAGTCGGAGTCCCTTTGACAATAGGAATCATGGTCCAAACAGGGTTCTAGTGCCACTAACATGAATTCTAGCAGTAATATTTGTAATTATTGCAAGGAGCTTAGCCATATCAAGAAATATTGTCAAAAATTGTAGAATAAACAACAGCGTAATCAGCAGCATGGTTCTGCTCTTGTGGCCCAGATCTTGAAACCATCAACCCCTGGTTTGCCTTTTCGCTTATTTAAGCTCAGGCAAGTTCTGCGTTTTGAATGGTTGACAAGTCCTGAAATTCTTAAATATACCAAATATGAGTCATTACTCATTCATGTACAATTCCAAACTTACAACATTGGTAAACTAAGCCTAAAAGTGCTAAATTACCAAAATACCCTTAAAGACCCTACCTTCAGGTCTTGCCACCACTTTCTCGAAGTGGGTCATTGATTTTGGTGCCACTGACTACACGATAGGTAACCATAGTTTATTTTCATTGTATGTCACCTACGCTAACCCATCTTTCATCTTTATTGCCAATGGTTCTCCTGTTCATGTAGTTGGATTAGGCACTGTTAACCCCCACTCCCTCCATTTCCTCATCTTTTGTCTTAATATTCCCGACCTAACATTTGATTAACCTTAAACCCTAAACTAACCCTAAAAGTGTTAAATTACCAAAATACCCTTAAAGACCCTGCCTTCTGGTCTTGTCACCACTTTCTCGAAGTGGGTCATTGATTTTGGTGCCACTGACTACATGACAGGTAACCATAGTTTATTTTTATCGTATGCCACCTACGCTAAGCCATCTTCCATCTTTATTGCCAATGGTTCTCCTGTTCGTGTAGTTGGATTAGGCACTGTTAACCCCACCCCCTCTATTTCCTCATCTTCTGTTCTTAATATTCCCGATCTAATATTTAACTTCTGTCTCATAGTAAACTAACTTGTCAGTTGAATTGTTTCCTCTTACTATTTCTTGACTATTGTTTGATCCAGGATCTGTCGATGAAGCATATTACTTGTAAAGGCTATGAATCTGGTGGCTATTACATTTTGGATAACCAGGTACCACATTATGTTGCATGTTCAAGTAGATCGTCTCCTTTTGAAGTTAATTGTCATCTTGGTCATGTGTCAATTTCGTCTCTAAAGAGGTTATATCCTTAGTTTTCATCTGTGTCTGCTTTGGATTATGAGTTGTGTCTATTTACCAAACACCATTGTGTTCATTTGGCATCTAGAAATAAACAGGTTGCTTCCCCCTTTTGAGTTAGTCCATTCTGATGTTTATGGTCCTTGTTGAATTTTATCTCAAACTGGTTATGTAATACCCTATTTTTCACCAATACTTCTTGTGTGTATATTTGATATATTTAATGGATTAAAATGGTGAAATGTGCTATGCAAGTATTTATGGAAATATTCCAATTGGCGGTTACATGTAATTTGGCCGAATAAGGACATAAAGAGGCAATTAATGTACAAATAAAGGCCTATTATTGCAACCAAAATTTTAGAAATTAAATTATATGAGTGATAACCTTATTTAAATGTCAAAATGGGGTTAATCCGAAGAAATGAGCAAAAAATGATTTATTACGGTAAATCATGAAATGTAGGGGCAAAACGGTAATTTTGTTGTAAAGTGGGAAATAATTATTTCTCCTTAATATTCCTAATAAAATGAGTTAAATGGGAGTTACATAGAGTAAAATGGCTACTTGATCATTAACAAATCAATTTTGGTGAATTATTAAGAAGTACGGTCAATTAGTCAAAAAGTCAAAAACTTGGTCAACAAGTTACAAGATGGTAATGAGATAATTAGAGATTAATATTCTCCTCTCATATTTCTATGTATTTTCGGTTGTCATGAAGCATGGAAAGGGAAATGAAATAATTAATTAGAGAAATGGCTTTTTGTACTAATTGGAAAGTGCCAAGTGTCCAAATTCATTTAACCCTTCATTATATCATTAAGTTGTCATTCCATCAGCTTCTCATTCATGATGAACTGATCAACAAGAGTGAGAGGGAGCTGAGAACATAAAGAATGAAGGAAGAGGCTAGGGTTCAATCAAAGATCAAGGTAAGAGACTTGTACCTTGTGTCTTAAGTTACCTAATCCCTCCATAACCTCTCCTCCTCACTTCTTTACCATTTGAACCATGGTATTTTAGCTGATTCAAGAGTTACAGAGAGAGAAGCAAAAATGTCTAGCAGAGAGAAAGTGGTGGAAATAAAGAGGTAACTTCCTAAACTTGTTCCTCTTGCTTGATTAATGATATTAGAGTTATTCTTTGCTTGATTATGGTTATTTTGGTGTATGAAAATTTAAGATACCTAAAGGAACTTAATGGTTAAGTATAATGAAGTCCAATGAATGTCTAAATAGCTAATATTATGATTATCAGTAGAAAGGAGGTGATTAGGCTAAGGAAAACGAGAAATTGACACAACTTTTCTGGGAATCCTATGGGATCACCCTGTGTTGGATGTGGTAAATGAGTGGGAATTTGATAATTTAGATGCTTCCATTGGGTTTAGGAGGCAAAATTGTGTAGGTTCTATGTTGATCACAAAGTGAGAAAAGCCCCAGAAAGTGAAATGACTGAATTACCTTTAAAAGCTCTAACTAAGAGCTGTCAAGGGCATTTTCATCATTTGGGCTTGATTTTGACCAATTCGAGGTTAAAAATGAATTATACACATGAAATTGTGTAGAAATGGACTAAGTCATAAGTTTAGTAAAGTAAAGTAAGACCGGTACAAAAGGGGTGTAGACTGGGTCTCTAAGGGTATGTTGGTAATTTAGCAATTTTAAGCTAAGTTTACCAATGTTTATAAGTTTGGAATGGAGCATGAATGAGTAATGACTCATTTATGGTATCTTTGAGGATTTTAGGACTTGAAAACCATTTGGAGGGTAGAATTTACTCGAGCTGGAACAAACGAGAAGAAGTTGCTAAAGAAGAGCAACCAGGTAGTAATTCATTTTCATATGACATAACATGTATTGTGTGTTGTTTGAAATCATCAGAAAATGTCTAACACATTTTGATTATGCGGAGTAATCACCTGAGGCTTATCTTTGTATGGGTTCACACTAAGGTTATAAGGATCATAATTGCACGAGCGGTGCCCGGGGTCTATCTTTGGGTGGTTACCCTTCGGGGCCAAGCAACTCGCTTAGTGCTACGGTAGTTTATGAATTGCATTAAATGCACTGAATGATGTTATGATGATTTTTTTGATTGATGAATAAGAAGCATGCATTGTATGATTATCTCTATATGTTGACATGTGTTACTACTAAGATTCCTCCGAATATCACTCTTTTTCTTCAAAAACCACCTACAGTACAAGGTGAAAGCTTGAGGGGCAAGCGGAAAGTAAATGTGGACGACTGAAGGTTGGAAAGCTTAAGACTTAGCCATTTTAGTCGTTTTATTCCATATATTTTGGATATTTTGAGTTGTATGTAATGTATATGGTTACATGTATATGAAGAGAACATGAGTGATATTTGCTATGTGTTTATGCTTCCCATTACTAACGAAACAAAATCTCAATAAACTCTCAATGACTCTGATAATGAATGCAAAGAAAAGACCGGTGAGTCTAAATGAGATAGTGAAGATGGTTTTGAGAAAATTTTTACTACTCTCTCAGCTCTAGGTTCAAATCTTGGGTTGAGGTTAGGGAATTCATAAGTATTTTTGGAAACTGAGTGATTTGGGTTTAAATCCTGGTCTCCCAAGTGATTTCACTACTCTTTTGTATTCTACCATAGTCATAAAGAATGAGGTATCACAGGTTATCATAATTTTATCACTTTTGTTGATGATTTTTCCCAAACAGCTTGGCTTACCTAATGAAACAATGCTCTAAATTGTTTACTCATTTTCAAAATTTTTGTGCTGAAATTCAAACTCAGTTCAATACTTCTGTCAAAATCTTTCGAAGCAATATTGCAAAAGAATACTTTTCTACCCCTTTCACTGATTATATGAATCGCTATGGTATCCTTTATTAATCCTCATGTGTTGATAGCCCTGCCCAAAATAGTGTTGCCGAGAGAAAGAATCGCCACCTTTTTTGAAACTTCTCGAGCTCTCATGTTTCATTCTAGTGTTCTTACACTCTTTTGGGCTGATACGTGTCTACGGCCTATTTTCTCATCAATCACATGCCTTCAGCGGTTCTTAGCGGTGACATTCCATATTCTGCTTTATTCCCCACTACTAAGCTATTCCCTATTTATCCAAAAATCTTTGGTTGTATTTGTTTTGTTCAGGATGTTCGTCCAAGTGTAAGTAAACTTCATCCTAAGTTTTTAAAATGTGTCTTCCTTGGTTATTCTTGTGTCCAGAAAGGTTATTGGTGTTACTCTTGTAACACCTGTCTTACATACCCCTTAATTACTTACATGGAAGCATTTATTATTACTTTGTTAAGGGTAATTACTTATTCACAACTTATTTAGCTGTTATTCTTACTGAATATCAAAGTTAATTCTTATTCTCAATAATCTCGATTACGGCTTAATTCAAATTCACTTGTGTTCTTACAAACAAATATTCTTTGTGCACAAATAATGATATATACAATAATCTAATATAATTCAGACTTCAATTCTGCATCTTCATTCCTTCTTATTTTTCTTCAAGCATTCTTCTCTTATGTATTCATGTACCCATATGGTTGACGGGGGAATGTGAGATTCGAGAGAATCTTAGTAGCAAACATACAAATAATACATGTAAAATGAATGCTAGTGCATGATATGCTTGCCTTATATAGGCTTATATTCTCATAATGATATTCTAAATGCTTAATATTTCGTGCAACATGCTTATGGCCATAGTAAAAACTAAAATAGAGCTTCATTCATTCACACATGCTTCACATAATCAAGCAAAGTAATACAACAAATCAATACATAGCATAAACATCACATACATACAAGTAAGTAAATTTACTACCATTTGGACTTTGCCTCCTCCTTTTGTACCTTGATCTTCCAACCATAGCTTTTTCTTTGTCACTTTATGGTCCTAGATAAGTAATGACATTATTAGAACCATGAAAAGTGAATGCCTAATAGGCCACATTAGCCCTAGAGGATTACTTTCACCTTTGGAGTTCATACTAATTACATTTGGTCACTTTTTTTCTTAAATTCGCAAGGTAGCCAAAAGCTACTAGCATTTTGACCAAATTTTGAAAAATCATAATTAATTCTATAGAAATCCAATTGGCGTGGTTATATTTTCCAAATATTACTTGTTTCAGATTTCATTCCAAAAATAGGACACAACTTCAAAAATTTATATCTCTCAATGTACTTGTCAAAAAATTACAAACTACTTATCCAATTAAAGCTTAGGATGTATAATTTAATTTTGGAAAGTTTCAGAGTTTTTGGACAAGGTTTTTCCTATAAAAACATCTCACATAATGTCACTGTTCCAGACAGGGTAGTCAACAACATGTATATTCAACTTCATAAATTTCCAAATTCATATACAACCATCCAAAAATCATGAACGCTTGCATACCTACACAGCATTTTGTGTATAATCCAATAGAATTATCAAAATTATAAAATTCATACGTCTTCATTATGTTTTGTTCAGACCAGAAAATCAGGGTTTTCTACAATAATTCACCTATTCAGAATTTTATCCAACAACTTGGTCCAATATCACCATAAATCATCATCTAACCATAAATACATGATTAAATCTCAAAAATACCCCTTGGATGAAAAATTAATAGTACCCAACTCTTACAATAACTTATCCAAACAACAAATCAATCGGTTCAAAAGGAAGCTTACATTTACCTCTATACGTTTCCGCAGTTGGTTTGAAAATTTGACATTATTCTAGCCAGTGAGAAGGCATCAAAAACTTGTAAATGAAAATTTGAAATCATAGAAATGAAGCTTAGGATGAGTAGAAGAAGGTTTGTGAATGGTACTTTGAGAGAAAACGCTGATTCGGTAATATTTTGGTGGATTGAAGTTCTTAGAAAGCACTATTCATATTTTCTCTTTCCTTTTCCATTTTCTCTTTATTTTTCATGATTTTTATGAATATTTGGGGCTTCTGGATGAAATTTTAAGGCCAAGAAAGGGTCTTAAAAAATTATGTCATGTGTCACATTCTTGTGATGCCATTTGTTCGGTATTCCACTGATTTGATGGCACGTGTCACTTCTTTTTTATAAAGTAGGTCCCTCCCCTTTTCTCTAGCTTTTATCCATCCCTTTTTTTATGAAAAGTAAGGGTCTAATGATTTTTCCCTGCTCCTCGGCTCTGTGTTCGAGAAAGTTGTCGGTGACCCAACTGAAGACCAATAAATTCCCCTAACTTCTGTGCCACATTTCACCATCTTAAAATGCCAACATAAAAGGCAAAAGGACATTTCATCATTAATGAGACATGTGTCACCTTCTTATTTATCCAACATAAAAGTTATATCATGGTTTCTTACTTTATTAAATTACTTTAATAAAGTTACTTTATCAGTGTTTACTTAGGGTTTTACTCGGGACATACTTGGGAGTGCATCTCGTATATCAAAACTCATCAAATGACACCAATTTGGAGTGTGTTTATGGGCCTTACATGACACCACATACTGGCATTTACTTTACAAAATGGAGGGTACACATGTACGCCTTGAAAATGTCATGTGCACCCCTACACTAACCTATTTCACCTAATTAATCGGTCCCTTATCTCATGACATAGTTGGGTGGTAACTTTCTACCAACCCAATGGCACCGTATATGTGTTTTGTGCACCTCTACACTGACATTCTAATCATACTGCCAACAAATACCAAGCCCTCTGCCCGATAAGGCCAAATCGCATAGTCCCTGATAGTCTTTCTATATCTCATCATTCTTGGCACTCTTCTCAAACTGGGCTTAGTCGTCTACCTGATATAGGCTTATTCTCAAGTCTTTAGTCCCAAAATTTGGGATATTACACCTCTTCTGATCTCAATCGTTATCTTGTGTCCACTGATGTCACCTTACATGAGTCATCTTCTTTCTTCAAGTCTTCAGTGTTATCTGAGTCTCCCTCGGTCGTTGATACGTTAGATGATTTCTTGGTTTATTCTGTCTCACCAGTTTAGGTTGTTGTTCCTAATCCTGATAACATAACTAAGACTAATGTTACCAATTCTACGCATCTTTCAGTCGATGTTTCACCGTCAGATTCGTTTATTACATCCCCAGACCCTCCCATTCCTGCCCTTAGTACAATTGTCCCTGATTCAACCGCTGACTCATCTAATGACTTGCCTATTGCACTTAAAAAAGGTACCCTCCCTCATTGTCCTCCCAAATGATATATGGATGTTAAGAATTTCTTTTTGAATGGTAACCTCCTTAAGGAAGTTTATATAGAGCAACTTCCTGGTTTTGTTGCTCAGGGGGAGTGTGAGAAAGTGTGCTATTTTAGAAAATCATTATATGGTTTGAAACAGAGTCCGTGTGCGTAGTTTGATAGATTTTGTAATGTGGTTCAGAGTGTGGATTGAGCCAAAGCAAGAATGATCATTCCGTGTTCTATTAGTAGTTTGATGCAGGCGTGATTCTTTTGGTTGTATATGTTGATGACATTATGATTACTGGGAGTAACAATTTTGGCATTTCAAAGCTTAAAGTCTTTTTTAACTCATACTTCCAGACAGAAGACTTAGGATCATTAAAGTACTTTTTTAGTATTAAAGTTATAAGAAAGAAGAAAGGAATTTTGTTAACTCAGAGGAAGTATGTTCTAGACCTCCTGAAAGAAACTGGGAAGCTTGGAGCTACACCAAGTAACCTTCATACGATTCCTAATCCATACTTGGACTTGAATGATAGTATGTTTGATGAACTTTCAGATGACCTAAAAGAGAAGATTGATCCAGAGAAGTTGAAGCCATTTGCATTTCCTGAGAGATATAGGAGACTGGTTGGGAAGTTGAATTATCTGACAGTGACTCATCTCGGTATAACTTTCTCAGTAAGTATACTCAGTCAATTTATGGCATCTCCTACAGTGGTAGAGTGAGAAGCCTTAGAACATATTTTTCATTATTTGAAAAGTTCCCCAGGTCAGGGCATCCTCTATTATGATTACGAGCACACTAAAGTTGAGTGCTTCTGTGATATAGATTATGCAGGGTCTAAGGCCATGAGAAGATCCACTACAGGTTACTGTGTGTTTGTTGGTGGCACCCTTATATCTTGGAGGAGTAGACACAAGGGGTTATATCTAAATCAAGCACAGAGGCAAAATACAGAGCTACGTCACCATCTATAAGAGAAGTTGTATAGGTCCTTCAGCTCATGAAGGAAATTAGCATTGTTGTCACATTACCTACAAAGCTTTGGTTTGACAATAAAGCAGCGCTTCATATAGCATCAAATTTTTTGTTTCATGAACGTACGAAGCATATTAAGATCGAATGCCACTTCATTCAGGACAAGATTAAATGAAATATTGTATCTATAGGACACATGCGATCAGATGACCAGTTAGTAGATCTTCTGACAAAATCACTGACTAGGATATGGGTTGAGTATCTTTGCAATAAGTTAGGCATGATTAACATATATGCTCTAACTTGAGGGAGAGTGTTAAGGAAATATATTTTGTATCAATTAGCATAAATTAGTGGTATTGATTGGCTGCTTGATTGACTAATGAGTGGGATTACAATTCCCTCATTTAGGAGTAATTAATATGTAGCTCTTCACTCGCTGTATATCTATTGACACTTCTTGTGAATACAATACATGCATTATTCATATTATTTTTGTCTTTCAGTAGTATTATCCATTATCTGGTTTGGAGTTTGTAGCTGCCCCTTTCAATACTGGTATCTCCTTTGGGACTTGAACTCAATACTGAGAGGGGTCTAGTGGTGCTTACACCGCTAGACCAACTATGTTGGTTCAGCTCTTTATATTATTTTCTTCTCTAATTTTTCTTTCTTCTTTTGTTTTTCATTTTTCTTTTTCTTGCTAAACAAAATAAGATTTGAGTATATTTTATGATAAGACTTCTTTTTATGATCTGAAGATTAAATTTTAATGAAGAAAAGTAATAAATTAAACAAGTATAAAATGTTTATAAATTTGATACAATATATTCCAATTTTGAAATATGTTCAATTAAACTCAAACTAGCATGATTAGAGTACAAAAGGTCCTAAATAAAATAATTAAATATATGTTTGCTCAAAAAAAGAATAATTATATGTATGTATGTATATATGTATGTATGTATGAGAAATATTACCCCGACATTCAACGAAACCAAATAAGGTAATCTTCCCTCATTCCCCTTCCATCCCTTCCCTAGCCTACCCTTGAAACTAAACACAATCGTGCTCAACTTGGCTTATTGAACTCAATTATTTCCCAACATAATACGCCTTTGAATTATTACTCTTATGGGATGAGGAAGTAGTATGCATTGCTGAGAAGGTTATAAATCCTCTAGTAATATTTTCATTTGAGCATAATCTTACCCTCTTCAATTTTTGGGTTTCGACTAATCTTCTGTCAAAAAGGCTCATACCGCTGAAATATGAAGCATTGGAACGCTAACAATCACGTGGAATGGGTAGTACTATAACTGTTATAGAGTATTTTCTTACTTACTTAGGCTATTCATTTAGTTTGCTTGCTTCTTAGTTTACTACTCCTTTAGTCCTTAATATAAGATTTATTTAGGGAGTTTATCTTGGTCCTAAATATAAGACAAAATTTTTCATATTTGCTAGTTTTCTTCCTAATTTACTCCTGTTGACGCTTCCTCAACAATAACTAAGGAAACGAGAAGATAAGGTGATGTGGAAGTAGGTTCATATCATAATGGAATTTAGAAAGATGACTGGGGTGTTTTAAAAAATATATGCCATATTGACAAGAGACAAGTGGTAAATCGATTTATCATTATTGTCACAATGACATAAATTGATTTGACTAGACCTTAATTCAATTTATCACTCTTTCAAGATCTATCTCACTTTTCATAAATCAATTTAGGTAGTAGCAAATTGATTTACTCAAGTTTTAAAAAGTTTTAGTCCACTGCCAGTTTTGGTAAATCAATTTATAACCATCTTAAATCGATTTACTTCGCATTTGGTTTTTTGACTGCTTTTTGTCTTTTTGTGTAAATCAATTTACAACAATAGCAAATTGATTTACTTCACTTCTTAGGACCAAGCTTGTTCTCTGCCATTTCTTGTAAATCGATTTACTCTACTTCTAGGGACTAAGCTCTTTACCATTTCCTGTAAATCAATTTACATACCCTATAAATTGATTTACCTCTTATGGTGAGGTTAAATGTTTCTCATTCTTGAGACTATTGATTTTTTTTCTGCAGTGGTAAATCAATTTACACAATAGTAAATTGATTTACTTCATATCTCAGAGATTTTTGCTGTCACAAGTAAATCGATTTATGTAAGCCATAAATTGATTTACTCCATGTTTCATCATTTATCTTTTTCTACAGGATTTGTCACTTGCTTGCCAAAATTGAAGTCTTTCTCTATACTCTTAAAGTTTTGTTGTCATCAAAATATTGTGATGTAGGAACTAACAAATTATATACCCATAAAAGATGTAGAAGGATAACTAGTCTCTAAGACACCAGCAAAATTTGATGAAAATGATAAAAAGCTCATGATGCTCAATAGCAAAGCAATTTTGATGATCAAAGTGTCTTAAGTTAAAAAGAGTATTTCAAAATTTGCATATTTATAATGGCTAAGGAAATATGGCAAGCTATGGAAATAGCTCATGAAGGTACTTTGGGCATTAAAGAAAATAGAATTAATACCCTGAGTTTGATTTGCTATGAATGAAGTCAGGAGAATGAATAGTTAAGTTTGAACTCAGGTATACTCACCTCATAAATCAACTTGATGTGCTTGAGAAATTCTATGATCAAAATACTCAAGTAAAGAAGGTACTGAATATTCTCTTAAAAGAATAGGAGGTCAAAGTCACGGCAATAGATGAAGTTAAAAGCGAATTGATGCAATCAGTGGCTTCTCTATTTGGAAGGCTTTCTAAAAATGAAAGCAAACTGAAGTTCAAATAGAAATTAGAAGAGATTGATCATAAGGAAAAGAAAATTAAGGCACTGAACATTTCAAGATTCAAGGAAGAAAAGAATCAAGAAGTTGAGGAAGAGTTCGACAACAATGAATTAAGGCTAATGGTAAAAAGATTCAAGAAGTTCTACTAGAAAGGCCAGGGATTTAGGAACTTTCAGAAAGGGGTAATTAGCAACAAAAAGGAGACCAAGGAACATATAATCTGCTATGAGTACGGAAAGCTAGGTCATATCAAGGCGGCCGACTGTCCAGAGCTTTAGGTGAATAAAGAAAAGAGAAAAGGCAAGTTCTTCAATAAATAGAAGGTATTTGTATCTGCAATATGGGAAGATAGTTCTTTTGATAAAGACAATAATGAAGAAAAAATAGCCAATATTTGTCTAGTTGCTCAAGAAGAGTCAGAAGAGGAAGAGGTAACTGACTCTAATCCTACTTATGATAAATTACATTATGAATATAATACTTTACATTCTGAAATTATCAAAGTGGTAAAAGAATTGACTGTTCACAAAAAGAAAAAAAAATTCTTGAAGAAAAACTAGAGGAATCGTCTGAAAAAACCTGTGAAAACTGTTTAGCCTTGTAAAAGAAAAATGTTGATATCACAAAAACTCTTAAAAAATTCACTAAAGGAAGTGAGATGCTAAATATGATTTTAAAAGCCCAACATTTTGTAAATGTTCATTCTGGTATTCGCTACAATCCCAATTCAGACAAAAAGAAAGGAAAGAAGAAAACAGGAGGCACAATATATTTGAACTACTGTCAACATTCTATACATATATCAAATCCTTTTACTCATTGCAACTCTGTAATAACAAGGGTCATTATACTTCCTCATGTTTTCATAAAACAGAGGGTAAAATAGGAACCTACAAATGTGAAACCCTATAAAATTTTAACATAATAAAGTACCAACGTATAATTCAGTAGGCATATAGAAATAACATAAATATACTGATATAAAATTTTTGATTATATTATAGGAATCCCTAGACAATTTTTACATAGTATATTACATAAACTAGAAAGTACATAAAAAGTACAAGGCAACTAACATAAAAATTTCTTTGAAGGTCAGTCCCTTCAATTGATGGTATCTACTTCTTTAACTTGTGAGCCGCTATTCCTTGCTGAATAAATTTTATTTAAGGAAAGACATGAGATTTGAGTCAATCTAAGTAGTAACAGATAATCAATTATATAAAATACGAAAAGTAAATATACAATGCAGCATACATGATGCAGCAAATAACTATGCTATACACATGTTCAAACAATGTTCAGGATCAAAGCAATGATTTTGTCTAGATTAAAATGATCGTCTGACCCCTACTTGTCACATCTTGCCTTATCGTGATCATATAAATGTTTTAGAGCAGGCAACAACCTGTCCATACTTGTCACATCACCTTAGCTAGGTCCCATTAGCCTCATGGTACTTGCGCTGTTCCTATGGGTGGTACTTATGCTTTTCCCACACCACAGTGAGGAATTATCATCAATCACATTGGCCAACCTAAACTGGATACCATTAGGCTAAGAGGCACTTGTGTTTTTCTCTCAAGTTGGTACTTGTGTTTTTCCTACACCCAGAGCTAGGAATTACCGCCATACACATGTCATTACACATAACATGGGAAACAATGCATATTAACAATCACATAGTATATGAGAGATAAAGTTACTACCTTACATCTTTCCTACCCTAACTATTATTTGTCATTGTTTTCTGATCTGGCTCGGCAGATATTAATCCTAAAATTTCCAAATTGGACACAAATGAGTTATTACTGATTCATACCTTATTCTAAAATTTATAAGTGAGTCATCTTAGCTCAAAAATGCATAATTACCAAAATGCCCTTTGGGAACCCGGTCTAATTCCCTTTATACTCTGTATATTTGTACTTTTAAAAAAATTATGACCTAGCTATACGTACACAATTTTGTGTGTATAATCAATTTTTGATAAATTCATATTGATTACCAATTTTACCCTTGACATATACCAATTAGGGTTTTAGGGAAAAAATTGTCATTTTATACCTTAAAGCCTTCACACTCCATAAGTTACATGTTCCCTACATAATGTTCCATTTGAAACAGAATGGAATCATTAAAAACATAAAACTCCAGCCCTAAACCCTTGTTCTAGGTCTGGCCAAAATCTATGAAATTTTGGAAAATAAGAAGATTTCATGATTTCCCTTAATTAATTACCTCATTTTCGCTTATAATCTCATGTTTAACCCCTTAAATACCATTTGAACATGATTATTGTTAATTTGGGGAGCACTTCCCTTTAGGTTTTGAGCATCCCAAATCACAAAATTCAACCAATACAAACTACTAATCAACAACATCATCAAGAATAACCTCAAATCACCAAGAATCAACAAGTTTTTAAGCTTACCATTAATTTTCTCTCTCTAGCTCCAAAAACTACCACTCTCCCCTCTTTTTTTCCTTAACTTCAAGCTTGATATGTGTGTGATTCAAGAAAGCATAAGAGTTAGGAAGATGTTTCCATGAATTAGAAGATAGGAACAAGTGAGATTTCAACTAAACTCACCATTCTTGCTTCTTGAACCCTTAAGCCTTCTCGCTAGTTCTTGTGCTCTTCAAGACTCTCTCTATCTCTCTCTCTTGTTGTCTTATGTTGGCCGAAATATGGCCGAAAGGTCGTGAATTAAACCCTTATATTTTTGCTTTCCACCTCCTTCCATTTTATCATTATTTTATTGTAAGCTTAATACACATGGAAAATTTTTATGCTTTCTTTAATAATTAAGGGAAATTATTGGTTTTTATTTTATTTAGCCAAATGACCATTTTGTTCTTACATTTTCCTGAATTTTTGTAACAATTGCCATTTTCTTCTCCTTTCTAGTTGGCCTAATTTTTGCAACATATTGGGACCAAAAAGTGTGCTCTTTCATGCTAAATTTTAGGCTTTAATGTTAGGCCTTTGTCATGGAAAAAATTGGGTTTTAGGCCTTTCTTGGCCAAAAATTTTATATATTCACTATTTTCACTATTTTAACTACTTTAAGTACACCAAAATTCACCATTTTATTCCATTGAATATAATTAAATATACAAAAAAATTTGATGATTAAATTTGAGATATTACATTAGTAGTTTGTGATGGTTATTGGCTTGTTTTGTCTTAAATTTGTGATTTGGGATGAATGAATCCTAAGGTAGGTTCTGTCTAATTTTTCATTAATCATGTTCAAGAGATGTTTTAGTATGATTAAACAAGTGATTTAGGGTGAAAAGAAGGTGGATTGTTGGAAGAAATCATGAAACTTCAATTTTTTTCAATTTTTCTAGATTGTTTCCAAACCTGTTTTGGTGTATTTAGGATGGAATTTGATGGATTTGATGATTTCATTGAGTTTAGAATGAAAAATTTTGTAGTAAGCATGTGAAAAATGATGTATGGAGGCTTTAGGGTATGAAATGACAATTTTACCTATAAAACTCTAAGTTTGTGCTTGTCAAGGGCAATTAGGGAAATACATCATGAATTTTTTAAAATTGAGGTTAGAAATGGATTCTATACATGAAATTGTGTAGGAATAGCTCAGGTCATAATTTTTGGAAAAGCACAATTATACTGAGTATAAAGGGAATTAGACTTGAATCCTTAAGGGCATTTTGGTAATTATGTGTTTCTGGTAGAGATAACCAACTTTTTGTGTCTTTGAATAAGGTATGAATAAGTAATAACTCATTTGTCATCAATTTGAAATTTTAGGATTTGATATTTGTCCAAGCCAGACAAAGAGTTAAAGGACCAATATTAGCTAGGCTTTGGAAAAGATTTCAAGTAGTAACTCTATTTCTCATATACTATGTGATTGTTTATATGCTTTATAATTGCCATGTTCTATGATGTGGAATGTATATGCCAGTAATTCCTAAAGTTGTGGTATGGGAAAAATACAAGTATCACCTAGTGGGAAAAGAACAATTACTACTAAGTTAGTTTGTGATAGGTAGGCCAATGTGAAGTCTGTGCAGCATAATATGAAGCTTGTGTGGCATAACTCCTCACTGTGGTATGGGAAAAGTACAAGTACAAGTACCACTAGATGAAAATAGCATAAGTACCATGAGACTAGTGGGACCCAGCTGAAGTAGGGTGGCAAGTACAACCAAGCTGTGTGCTAGCTCTTGAACATTACTGTGATCATTGTGTGGCAAGTAGGGACAAAACAATCTTTTTGATTTGGACAAAATCATCGTTTTGATCCTAAACATTGATTGATAGACATGCTATGACAATTATTCGGTGTGTACTGCATATTTATTTATCGCATTTTGTATGATTGAGTATGTGATACTTTTGAGATTCATTTGAATCTCACCCTTTTCATAAAATAAAATTTATTTAGGTAGAGGGAGTGACTTCAAGGGCAAAGAGGCAGATACCAGTAACTAAGAATTCCGGTGCTAATTAAGGATTTTTCTGTTGGTTATCTACTAGCCTTTCTTTATATTTTGAGATTTATATTATATTATGTACAAAATCTCTGGGAATTTCCTGTAATGTAATCAAATACTTTAGATCAGTATATTTCTGCTATTTCTGTAGGCCCATCAAACTATGCATTGTTACTATAATAAATGTCAAAATATTGAGGGGTTTAACAGTTAGAACATATAATGCACTCGTTTGGAAAGTGGAACTTTCACATTTTATCCTCAATTTACCCTAGGCAAGTAGTTCAATAGTTTGTAAGATATCTAGTTCTTTTATCTAGAGCCTCTGATATTATCAGATGGTTAGCTAATAGTTCAAGAATATGTATTGTTAGGGATGGTTATTATTTGCTTCAATCCAGTGTTAGGCATTCCAACCAAGCAGAGAATGAGGTATGTGAATTGATTTGGAAATCCTTATTGCCTCATAAAATTAAACTATTGATGTGGAAAATTGTTAGACATGTTTTACCAACAAATTGGTTACTGTTCATTATTTAGTTTACCGCAAGCGCATGGTGTGATAGCTTATTTCCCAACATTATAAACTTTATATAATGCATCTGCTTGATATAAATATTCACATATAAACACATTCATACATAATTTATTTTACAATACTTATATCCTCTCCACTTCACCTCATATACTTCATATACAACTCAAAATACTCATAAAGGCTCTTAAAATACATCACAAAAGCTTGACAACCTAGCCTAATTTCTTCCGCTGCTCGACCTCAACTCATCGTCATTTACCTTCTCTTTGCCCCGCGAGCTCCCTCCCTGTATTAGGGATTTGTTTTAGGAAAAGGATGAGATTCATGGGAATCTCAGTAGTAACACCATCAAGCATATAAGATAACACACATAAGTATGCTTTATTCACACAATCATCAACAAAATCATCAAACATTATTCAGTGCAAACATACAATTCATAAACTGACTTCACGCTAGACGGGTTCTTAGCCCCGAAGGGCACATATGCACAATGCATATAATGCAACCTTATGACCGACATCGCGCTTGACAGGTTCTCTTGGCCCCGAGGGGTGCCCGTGCAAAGATAGTCCCCGGGTCCCACTCGTGCAATGAACATTTCGCCTGAGTGTCAACCCGACCTTCGATAGGCCCAGGGTGTTCACTCCACTCAATATAAACATATTAGACATTTTGATGACAATAACAAACAATACATATGCATGTCATGTTATATGAAGACAGTTACTACCTGGTTGCTACTTTATGCAACTTTCCCACTTGATACAAGCTCGGGAAACAACTTCTGAGGCCAAACCAGTTGTCAAGTCTTGAAATTGCCAAACATCACAAATGAGTTATCACTCATCCGTATACCTTTCCAAATTCATTTCATTGGTAAATTTAGCCTATTGGTGCCAAATTACCAAAATACCCCTTAGATCCTTATTATCAATATTTTCTCAAAATCATGATTTAGGCCATTCCTACACATTTTCATGTGTACAATTCATTTCTGACCTCGAATTGGCCAAAATCAAGCCCAAATAACAAAAATACCCTTGACAGCCCTCAAATAAGGTTTAGAAAGGGCAATTTGTCATTTTACTTTCCAAGCCTTTTCTTACGGCGATGTCAACATAGACCCTACACAATTCAGCCTCCAGAATCCAATGCAAGCATCGAATTGGCCAAATTCCCACTCATTTGCTCATTCTAACACAATGAAGGAAAAATAAATTCCCAGAAAAGTTGTGTCAGATTCTCATTTTCTTTGGCCTAATCACCTTCTTTCTACTTATCCTCACAATATTAATTGATTACGCAATCATTGGACTTGATTTAAAGGTATTTACTCATTTTGTTCACTTTGGTTTTTCTCAATTATCTCACATCAAATGAACCATAATCAAGCCCAAAACAACTCCATTAACCTTTATCAAGCAAGAGGAATAAGTCTAGGAAGTTACCTCTTGATTTTCTACACTTTCTCTCTCCTGGATGTTTTCTCTCTCTCCTCTACCTATGCTTGATCCAGCTGCTTTTCATGGAAATTAATGGTAGGGAGATGAGGAGAAGAGATCATATAGGGATTAGAAGCCTCTAATCACAAGGTTCAAGCACCTTACCTTAATCTTAGTTAATCCTTAGCTTCTCTCCTTCTTCCGTCGTGCTTCCCGTTCTCAAGTTCTCTCTCACTCTTTATGATTCAATTTGTGCGTGAAATGGAGAAATGAGCTTATAAGAATGGAGATTAATCATATATTGCATTTGGTTTACTAAGCTTGACACATGGCACTTTCTAATTGGGCCAATAATGCTTAATTCCATTAATTAATCCCATCTCTCTTTTCCCTTCTGTATTCAGCCAAAAATCCTATGAGAAATACAAGGGAAATCTAAATCTCCAATATCTCATTGTGCCATCTCGTAACTTGTTGACCAAGTAATTGACTTTTTGAATATTTGACCATATTTTACCAAAATTAATTTATTAATGATCAAGTAGTAAATTTACTCTTTTTAATTCCCATTTAGCTCAAATCATTGGCAATTCAAGGAAAAAAATTATTTTTCACTTTTTGGCAAAATTATCGTTTTGCCCCTGCATTTAATGATTTACCGAAATAAATCATTTTTCGCCCATTTCTTTGGATAAACCCCATTTTAACACTTAAAGGAGGCCATCATTCATGTCATTAAATATCTTGAATTTTGGTTACCATAATAGGCCTTTATCGGTATATTAATCGCCTTCTTACATCCTTATTCGGCCAAATTACGCGTAACCGACGATTGGAATATTTTTCATAAATTCATTCACATCATTTTTCACCATTTTATTCCACTGAACATATTCCAAATAGATAAATAAATATGTTGGTGAAAAATGGGGTATTACACATGGGTCGCAAGTAATAGTATAGTAATACAAAAAAGTGTTGTTCCATAAGGACTATGATGAAAGTGAGCTAAGTAATGTAACTATGTTCTTAACTAAGTTAAATGAAATCATTTAGAATTGATTAAGTCAAATAAGTATTTGATGAAGGCAATAAAGTAAAGCAATGGCAATTGGAAAATTGATTCTAACTTCAAGAACTTAAAGGCTTAGGATTACTTCTTCCTTATTGTATTTCATGGTACTTTGCAATTAAACCACTTATGCTAGTCAAAGGTTCTAAAATCATTAATCAAGCTCTCTCAAATTAAGGTTGATTTTTAATCTTTATTAAAAATATTCAATCTCTTGTTTATAATTAATGAAAATCATCTTTCCAAAATAATCTTTCAATAAACTATGCTAGGTTTTTAGATAAATCTCGATTTTAACAACAAACCGTCTATTTAATCCATAAATTTCAAGTCTAGCATGATTTTTCTTAAGTTTTACAACAAAAATAGCTCTCTCAAGCATCATTTAGTTAAACTAATCTATTTATCTGGTGTAAAGTACAAGATAGCCTTGAGAGACATTCCCATTGTACAAGAGTTTCTTGAGGTATTTCTAGATGATCTTAGTGGTACCTCTAAAAAGAGAAGTGGAATTTGCAATCGAGATTATGCCTGGAGCCGGGTCTATATCCAAAGCTCCATATCGAGTGGCTCTAAATAAGATGGCTGAATTGAAGAAGTAAATTGAAGAATTGCTTGATAAAGGGTTTATACGACCTAGTGTGTCACCGTGGGGAGCTCCGGTATTATTTGTTAAGAAGAAAGACGAAACTCTACGGTTGTGTATTGACTATAGGGAATTGAACAAAGTAACCGTCAAGAATAAGTACCCACTTCCCCGGATTGATGACCTTCTAGATTAACTAAATGGAGCGAGTGTATTATCAAAGATTGATCTGAGGTTAGGGTATCATCAGGTACGAGTAAAGCTAGAGGACATACCAAAGACTACTTTTCGAACTTGGTATGGACACTATGAGTTTTTAGTGATGCCTTTTGGGGTGACCAATGCACCAGCAGTATTTATGGACTTCATGAACCATATCTTTCATCAATACCTAGATCAGTTCATGGTAGTCTTCATCGACGATATTTTGATATACTCTAAAAGTAGAGAAGAGCATGATGAGCATCTGAGGATTGTGCTTGGTATTTTGCGTGAGAAGCAACTCTATGCGAAGTTAAGTAAATGTGAGTTTTGGGTGTCAGAAGTGAAATTTCTGGGCTATGTGATCTCTTAAGAAGGGGTTTCAATAGATCCCAATAAAGTAGAAGCAGTATTGATTGGAAGAGACTAGAGACTGTTGCTGAGATGCGTAGTTTTCTGGGTCTTGCAGGCTATTACCGGAGATTTATTCAAGATTTCTCCTAGATTTCCTTGCCACTGACTAAGCTCACGTGGAAAGATCAGTTGTTTGAGTGGGATGAATATTGTGAGAGGAGCTTCATGGAGCTGAAGGAGAGGTTGACATCTGTACCAGTGTTGATTATCCCTAATCCCGATAAGACTTATGTAGTTTACAGTGATGCTAGCAAGCAGGAACTGGGTTGTGTCCTGATGCAACAGGGCAGAGTGGTGGCCTATGCCTCTTGACAGCTGAAGCCTCATGAATTGAATTATCCCACACATGATTTGGAGCTGGTGGCAATTGTGTTTGTGTTGAAAATTTGGCGGCACCACCTATATGGAGTGACTGTTGAACTGTACTGCGACCACAAGAGTCTGAGATATCTGTATGATAAAAAAGAGCTCAACATGAGACAACATCGGTGGATGGAGTTGCTGAAGGATTATAACCTGGAGATTAAGTATCACCCAGGTAAAGCTAATGTCGTCGCTGATGGTCTTAGTCGTAAAGTGGTGCTGGTGGCAACTATGATGATACAAGAAAGGAAATTGATAGAAGATTTCAGAGAACTAAATCTGTCAAATTAGATCCTCTGTGCTAGCTATAGTATTAGCCGAGTTGAGAATGATTTGAAAGCTAAAATTGTGGAAGCTCAGATGTAAGATGAGCGAGCAAAGTCAATCAGAGCAATGATTGAATGAAGAGAGACTCAAGATTTTGATCTATCGCCTGGTGGATTAATTCGGTACAAGCAGAGAACTTATGTTCTACCGAGCGGTGATCCGAGGAAGAAAATTCTCGATGATGCGCATAAGAGTCGCAATACTCTCCATCCAGGAATAGTAAAGATGTACCATGATTTAAAAGTGGTATACTGGTGGCCTGGAATTAAAAAGGATGTGACAGAATATGTGGCACGATGTCTTACCTGTTAGAAGGTAAAGATTGAACACCAAAGACTGATGGGATTACTTTAAAGTCCTGAGATTCTATAATGGAAATGGGATAGTGTGACCATGGACTTGATAGTAGGATTACCCAAAATTCAGAATCATGATGCAATTTGGATGATCGTTGATTGATTTATGAAGTCTGTGCACTTCTTACTGATCAATGCTAGCTATTCATCTGATAAGCTGGCAAAAATATATGTAAAGGAGATAGTGAGACTCTATGGGATGCTGAAAAGTATAATCTCTGACAGAGATCCTCGATTTACATCCAAGTTTTGGAGATCTCTGTGTGATACTTTAGGCACTCGGTTGAATTTCAGTACAGCCTATCATCCGCAAACGGATGGACAGTCAGAGAGAACCATACAGACATTAGAAGATATGCTGAGAGCGTGTGTGATGGATTTCAAAGGAAGTTGGGATCAATACCTTCCTCTTGCAGAGTTTTCTTATAACAATAGCTATCAAGTAAGCATTTAAATGGCTCTGTATGAAGCATTGTATTGGAGGAAGTATCAGTCCCCCCTCTGCTGGACAGAGTTGTCAGAAAGAAGGTTCTATGGGTCAGATATCGTCGATCCGACGACTGAGCAGATCAGAATGATTAAGTAAAGATTTCTTGCAGCCCAAAGTAGACATAAAAGTTATGCCAACAAACGGAGAAGACCATTGAAATTCCAGGTAAGTGATCATGTATTTATGAAGATATCCCCTGTGACTGGTGTCGGAAGAGTATTAAAAAGAAAGAAGCTAAGTCCTCGCTACATTGGGCCATTTGAGATATTGGCAAGAGTTAGGCCTGTGGCGTACAGAATTGCCCTATCCCCGAATTTACGCAGATTGCATGATGTGTTTCATGTTTCCCAGTTGAAGAAGTACCAACCGAACCCTCAACATATTATTGAATATGAAGACCTGGATATACGAGATGACCTCACCTATGAGGCTGAGCCAGAACGGATTATTGAAAGACAAGAAAGGCGGCTTAAGCATCGAAGCATACCATTTGTGAAAGTGGTCTAGAAAGGATTATCGCCAAGGGTGGCAACTTAGGAAGTAGAAGAGGATATGCAAAGACGTTACCCAGGATTTATGCCACAAGTAGTGTAGCAAATTTATGGGATGAGATTTATTAAACGGGGGGAGAACTGTAATACCTCATTTTTCACCAATACAAATGATGTGAGAGTGAGTATATTTATGTAAATGATGTGTATTTGAAGTATATTTAATGGATATCTGTAAACGGGGGGATATTTGTAAATTTATGGGATATCTGTAAATTTATTAAATGGGGGGATATCTGTAATACCCCTCTTTTATCTAGAACTATATTTGATGTATATTTAATGGAATAAAATGGTGAAAAATGATGTGAATGTATTTATGTGAATTTATGGGAAATATTCCAATAGCCGGTTACGTGTAAATTGGCCGAATAAGGGTATAAGAGACCGGTAAAGGCTCAATATGATAACCAAAATTCACAAAATTTAATGATATGGTTAATGGTCTCATTTAAGTGTCAAAATGAGGTTTTGCTGAAGAAATGGGCAGAAAATGATCTATTTCGGTAAATCATTAAATATGGGGTAAAACGGTAATTTTGTCAAAAAGTGGAAAATAATTATTTATCCTCCAATTCCCAATAATTTGAGCTAAATGGGAATTAAAAAGAGAAAAATGACTAATTGATTATCAATGAACTAATTTTGGTGAATTATGGTAAAAAATGGTCAAATAGTAAAAAAGTCAATGACTTGGTCAACAAGTTACGTGTTGGCATAATGGGATAAATGGAGATTCAGCTTTTCCTATATTTCCCTGTATGATTTCGGCTAGAATGAGGAAGTAAGAAGGAAATGGAATTAATTAGAGAATAGTTACATTTATGGACCAATGAGAGCTTGACACTTGGCATAGTTAATGAAATTCTTCCATTAATATATATCATCCCATCCTTCTCCAGCTGCTCTACACGCACGATCATAATTGAAACAAAAGAGTGAGAGTGAAAGCTGGAGACGTGAAGCACGGAAGAAAAGGAGGAGCGAGGGATTTCCAAAGATCAAGGTAAGGGACTTGCTACCTTGTAATTTAAGGCATCAACTCCTTGTATGATCTCTTCTCCTCATCTCCCTACCATTAATCTCCATGATGAGCAGCTGAATCAACCGTGGAAGGGGAGAGAGAGAGAAAACGTCTAGGACTTGACAACCAGTTTGGCCTCAGAAGTTGTTGCCCGAGCTTGAATCAAGTGGGAGAGTTGCATACAGTAGCAACTAGGTAGTAACCGTCTTCATATAACATAGCATGCATATGTGTGATGTGTTATCATCAAACTTCTAACATGTTTAAATTATACAGAGTAATCACCTAGGGCCTATCTTTGCGCGGGTTGATACTCAGGCGATAATATTCATATTGCATGAGCGGTGCCCGGAGCCTATCTTTGCGTGGGTACCCCTCGGTGCCAAGTCCTTGTCTAGCGCTAGCATGGTTTGTGAATTGCATGAAAATGGCACTAAATGATGTTATGATGATTTGATTGATGATTGTATGATAAGCATGCTATATATGTGTTATCTTTTATGTTGTATGTGTTACTACTGAGATTTCCATGAATCTCATTCTTTTCCCAAAAACAAATCTCCAGTACAAGGAGGAAGCTCACGGGGCAAGGAGAAGGTGAATGATGATTAGTCGAGGCCGAGCAGTGGATGAGCTTAGTTTAGGTTGTCAAGTTTCCGTTATGTATTTTGATAATATTGTAAAGTTGTGGTTTGTATATGAAATGAAGTAAAGAATGAATATATGTGTTGTAATATGAATTGTGTATGAATGTTTTCATATGTGAATGTGTATATCTAGCAGAGGCATTGCATGGAATTTCTAGCATTTTCTGTACTATGATGTTTATAGTTGGTGAGTATTAGCTAATTAGTACTCTACCGTAGTGTTTAGAAATAATGTATCACAGGCATAATATTAAATAAGCTCAAATTAAGCATGAAACTCATGTCCATATAAGAAAAATAAGAAGAAAATTGAGAAGAACAAGAAAAACCAAGGAAAGTTCTCAAATCTAATTAAGAATCTTCCTCCAAGCTCCCAATCTTCACCAAAAGCTTTCTTTCAAGGAGTTTTTCTTTATGCCAACCCTTTCTTTAGTCCAGAATAAGAAATTTTGATGCCCCATCATAGGTTAAAAAGCCTCAAATTCATCATTTTTCCAAAATACACAGTATCAGTTTCGTAAGTTCGCTTTTACTTCACTATAGTGAAGCAACAACGAATGCAAATAGAAATGTCCATTTTTTAGGTGTTTTGCTTTTGTTTTGCTTTGCTGTAGGAAAGAAAAAGTGACTAAGTGTGTGTTTAGCAATCAAATAAAAAATGCTTTTTGAATAAAACTATGATTTTGTGAAAAAATTGGCAAACACCTATAAAATCAGAGAAGCATTTTTTATCCCAAAACCATGGTTTAGGAAAAAAACTAAATTTTTTTGCTTTTTCTTTTTCCTCTTCCTCTCTCTTTCCCCATTTTCCTCTTTCCTTGCTCTCTCTCTCTCTTGATTTCTCCATTTCTCTTTCCTTTCTATAATTCTGTATGAGTTTATTGCATGCCTTTTTTTCCAGTTAGGAAAACTTTTGATATATATATATATATATATATATATATATATATATATATATATATTATGTTTGATCTATTTTTTTATATCGCATAATTGATTAATGTTATAATTTTAATTTTGTAGACAAATTTATTTCATTTTTAGTATTTATTATAAAATTTAAAGTGAAATAATATATAAAATATAATATTATATTTTATATGTAATTGTCACAAAAGTTAATATCATTTTTGGTAATTTGACCATTAAAAACGTAATTCTCAACACAAAACCTAAAACTCTCATTTTATCAAAATCACTTTTTTTCTCATAATCTATTATGTTTAAAATATATTAAAAAAATCAAATTTTTTACTTTTTTTTTCAGAAGCTATTATCAAAAGCTAATCCAAACACTCTCTGAGTATGATAACTCTCCATATTTTATATATTTAAAGGATATTTTGAAGATAATTGGAAAGTTATTAATGTAGTTTTGGAAGATTTCTATAATATTATATTATTAAAATATTAAACCAAATTTATGCATCATTTATGGGATTTCAAAGTGAAATAGAAGTTCTCAATGAGAAGAAAATAATAATTGAAAGATTACTTTTAAAAAAAATTAGGTGCAATAGCGTTTTAAGAGGGTAGAGGGGACCTAAAAGAAAGATGAGAGCTGACAGGGAGAAGTGATAGCAAGAGTTCAAAGATTAACCACTGTTCATCTAGCTCTTCTTCAGACCAACGATCGATAGAAGAGTAGCAGCAATTAGAATGAACTATAGAGGCAGCTATTATAGATTATAGAAAGCGAACTTCATCATCTTCATTTGAGGAAGAGAGACCACAGGAAATGTCTATAATTTCTTCTTCCTTGGTTCACTGGCAACTGAACTAGAGGAAGCCACAAGCTTGAGAGATCAGAGAAAACTGCAGTGAATACAAGCAGGAGTCACTGTTCATTATTCCGTTTTTCTTCTTTAGCAGCAGGAGCTGGAAAGAGGCAATTAAGTTTACTTAAAGGGCTAATATTGTAACCAAAATTTGAGTATAAAATGACACAAATAATGGCCTCATGCAACTGTCAAAAATTGGGTCAAACCAATAGAAAGGAACAGGAAATGATTTATTTCAATAAATTATAAAACGTAAGGGCAAAACAGAAATTTGCCATACTCAAGGAAAAAATATTTCCCCCCTAATTTTCCTTATATTTTCATCCAAAAAGGGAATTAAGAAGAGGGAAATGGCTACTTGGTAACTAGTGAACACAATTTGGAGTATTATTATCAAGGGGAAAATGGAATTGCAAAAGTTGAAAAGTTGTATGACCAAATGCAATAATTTGAAATTAAAAATTGCAAGGTAATTCAAGAGGAAAATTGTGGGACCCATTTCCCTTGATTATTTTTGTCATATGAGGAGAGAGCAAGGAATTAAAGGCATGTGGTGTGAATTAAAAAGAAGAAGCATGTGGTCAAAAAAATTCAAGATTTAAAGTAATTATCACTAATTCTATAATTATGTGATAGAAGCAAAACACTTATTGCCTCCTCCTTCCATCCCTTATTTTGGTCAAAAATAGAAACAAAAGAGAGAGAGAGTGCCTAAGAACCTTGCAAGAACTCTTGAGGAAGTTAGGGATTCAAATTTCAAGATTAAGGTAAGAACTTGCAAAACCTTATGATTTTTGCCTCCTAATCACTCTCTAACCTCTCCAAACCTTTTCTATTCCACTAAATATATGTTTTTAAAGAAAAATCAAGGGTGTAGAGAGAGGAATCAGGAGGTAAACTTCAAAACTTGCTTCTCTTAGATTGGTTGATGTTGATGTTGTTGGTGAATATTGTCATATTTTCTCTTATTTTTAAATTATGGGATGAGGCTAAATATAGGGGAAATGATGCCTAAATTTTCTCTGAACATATCCATTTAGTGTTTAAGTAGCTAATCAAGTGATTAGAAGTAGAAAGGAGGTGATTAAGTAAGAGAAAGCAAGAAACCAACATAATCCTCCTAAGAACCCTAAATTTTTGTTCTGGGTATGACGTGATGAAGGAGTGAGAATTTGGTAATTTTGATGATTTCATTGGCTTTAGAAGGAAAAATTGTGTAAGTAAGCAAGTGTTCATGATTTTTGGATGTTTGTATGCCAAATTGAAAATTTATGAAGTATGTATGTGATGTTGTTTGTTTTGTTGTGTGTGGCAGTGATATTGTGCATGGTGTTTCATAGGACAAACCTTATCCAAAAATTATAAAAAATTTTCATCTAAAACTAGACTTATCAGGTTTTAATTTGATAGGTCATAATGGTAAATTGGATTTGTATATTGGAAGTTCTATATTTTTAAATTTTGGGCATGAAAATCTGGAAACTTTGGAGCAAGGCCTAATAAAAGGGAATTCTATACCTATATGTGTACATTTAACTAATTGCTATATTTTCTCTTAAAATTATACTTAAATAGGGTCATGAAGCACTTAGAACCACCTCAATTGGATTTGTATGATATAATTTCTATTTTTTTAAAATTTGGTCATAGAAAACTGGGAATTCTGGAGTAGTGTCCAATAAAAGAAAACTCTGTACCTATGTGAGTGCATTTAGCTTATGGCTATATTTCCCCCAAAATTACACACAAAGCACTTAGAACCACCTTATTTGAATTTTTTTAGATTTAATTATAATTTTTACAAATTCAACCAAGAATTAGGAAAGGGAAATTTGGACGGCTAGGTTCTTGGCCACTGCTAAGACCTAAATTTTTCTTTTTTTCATATTTCACAAGAAGTGTTGATTGGGAAGGTGCTTCCCAACCTCATAGGCTTTTGTTGGGACTTCCAAGAGCTAGCTAATTGACTCAAATGTTAACAAACAAGCTAAGTAAGAATAATTTAGTTTACATTATACCAAAAAAGGATTAGATTAAGTAATAACTCATTGTATGTAATTTTAATTATAGGACCTAATAGCTATCTGAAGCTTAGAACTTGCCCGGGCTCAGACAAACAGGTGGAAATTGTTTGAGGGAATCAGCCATGTAGTAACTCGTCTTTCATATATTTATAATATACATTGTATATTGTGTGAAATCATCATAAATTGTCTGACACGTTCTAATTATATGGCCGGGGTTGTCGCCCAGGGCCTTTCTATGTGAGTGGATTGTCAAACCCCGCAAAATATAGACATTTTTTGTAGTATCATTGCAAAGTTCAAAAGGCATACAGAGTAAGTTCAACATACTGATATAATACTTTTGATTAAATTACAAGCCTTTACAGAAAATTAAGTATTTTATATTACATAATCCAAAAGTAAAATGTGAGTCTTGATCAGATCAGTAGTAGAATACATTCTTCCAACTAATCTTTATCAGCATTTGAGGCTACTTTCTCTTTTCCTTTGGTATTGACATATCGAGCTGATAAATGTAATTTACATGAAAGGAATGAGATCCAACGAATCTTAGTAGTAGTAAACAATCAATCATATAATATGCGAAAAGTAAACATGCGGTTCAACATTTATCATGATGCAACAATCAAAATGTCATGCACATGTCAAACAATGCTCAGAAAACTAAAAGATGATTTTGTCCGGGTACAAAATGATCGTTTGTTCCTGACTTGCATAAATAACAAGGCATACAGTGATCACATAAATCCACCAGTTTGTAATCATCCTGCACACAGCATAATTATGATTACGTCTCATATGCCAGTCATGCAGAAATCCATGGGCTATGCAACACACAGGTAAGCACAGCCCAGCTATACAGCACAAAGGCACGTATAGCTCCCAACCACCAAATCACACAACTACATTGTAACCACACCACATGTGATTATATCCCATGGGTAACAATACCACAAAGGCCCGTCCGCCATACAAGCACATTCACCACGCATGCAAAATATTGTATAGAACATGGCAAAACAATGCATATTAACTTTCACATAGAATATGAGAGAAAGAGTTACTACCTGAACTTATTTTCTGTTTTAATTGGTCAGTCTTTGGTGACTCTGTTAGGCATATGTCAAATCCTAGAATTAACCAAAATAATTATGAATAAATTACTTTTCATATCCACTCTACACTATAACTTTCATCTTTAACATCTTCCCTTAAAATAACATATTTACCAAAATGCCCCTAGGGACCCGGTTCGGTCCCGGTATTGTGTACTTTTCTACAAATTACAACCTAGGCCCATTCTTAGTATTTTCATATGTAAATTTCATATTTGACCTTAATTCAGATCAATTCCATCTCAAATTACAATTTTGCCCTTGACAACTCAACTTAAGGTTTTAAAATCTGGGGCTTTTTACCCTTCGCATTCAACATGAACCCTACATAATTTTCCCTTCTAAACATCATAGAATTATTAGAATCATGAAATTCCAGCTTCTTCCCTTATTTCTAACCTTGGCTGAAATATAAAAGCATTTTAGGAAAATTGGATTTCTTTCGGTTTTAACCCTTAATCCACCTTGTTACACTTGTTTCCATTAGTTTATTCATTCAATCACCAATTCAACATAATCAATGGAAATTCGGGTAGCATTTTCCCTTAGAAAATGGATATCCCAAATTTGCATAAACACCAGAAACAACTCAAAATCTAGCCAGAATACAGTCATTACTTAGTTTTCAATAAGAATTTCGGAGTTTGATTAACTTGCCCCACTTCTTCCTCTTTTCCCCCTCTTGGCTGAAATGTTTCCCTTTTCTCCCTAGAGTTTTTGCTTGTTGGAAATCTAATTCAAGAAGGTAGGGAGGTTAAGGAGGAGTTTCTGGTACTATAAGACAAGATTAAGCAAAGATTTTGGCATACTTACCTTGTATCTAAACTTTGAACTCCTCCTCTTCTTCTTCTTCCCTTTCCTTTCTTTCCCTCTTGGTTCTCTCTTCCTCTTCCTTTCTCTTCTTGGTTTAGATGTCCTATGCATCTTAAATAGACGAGGTTGGAACACTTTGGAATAGCCTAGAGTCTTATAAGTGTCAAAATCCTATTGGTCATAACCTAAATATCATGTGATAATTACATATTTATTTATGTAATTATTCTAAAAATTCCATCTGTCCCCCTTTTCTGTAATATATATAAAATATTCCAGATTATTTTTATTTGGGTCAAAATGACCATTTTGACCTTGCAATTTCTCCAAATTTCGCTATAATTGAGAAAATTGGCAAAATCATCACCAAACTTTGGAAAATTCATATCTAATTGTGTAGATATCCAATTGGGGTGCTTCTAAAGGATATGTGACCTTTATTAAGTTTAGTATTAAGTAAAAATAAAACCTTTAACCAATTTAAAGTTCATCATTCCCATAATTTTTATTTTTTAAGTTTGTTCGTGAAAGACGTTAATTTCACTGGGCTAAACTAAAAAATTCATTTCTCCTTGAACACAACTCTAAAAATTCTATATGACCTATAAAATTAAATCTTATCATGTCTACTTTCATTTTGGATAGTTTCAGAATTTTTTGAGGTCTTTTACTAATTTAAAAATGTCAAATAATATGACTGCCTTCCAGAAAATTCACTGGCAATATTACCACTTGTATACCAATTAACTTTGTTGTATGTGAAACCTCTAATTGCTTTGTTTTATTACTTTAACATAATCCTGATTCACTATTTTACTCCCTTTAATAATATTAAGATATAAAGGAATTTTGGTGAATAAAATTTGGGATATTACATGGATGCTCAGACCGATATAATGTTCATTCACACATAAGTGGGTGCCCCGGGCCTATTTGCACGGGTATCCCTCAGGGCCTTGTAATATTCCTAGCACTATGGTAATTTATGAACTGTATGTGATACATTGAATGCTATTATGATGATTTTATTATATGATGATTGTGTGACATGCTTTGTGAGGTTATATCTGTATGATTAATACTATGTTACTGCTGAGATTCTTTTGAATCTCACTCTTTTCTTGTAAACCTATCTACAGTATAGGGAGATAGCTCAAGGGCAAAAAGAAGGTAAATGCAGACAGCTAGAGCCTGAGACATGGAATACTTTAGTTTTTTGATGGTTGTCTATTTTCTAGATATTTTAGATCTATATATAGTATAAATAGTCTGTAACTATGATAGTGCTACGATAGTGAAACTAGTAATGCTGGTAGACTCGTTAGCGGACAGTAATTAATCTAAAAGGAGAGTTTAGCTAAACTACACTTCCGAATGCTAATGAAATATAGCTAAGGTATGGAACATGAGAACTAAGCAGAGAATTGCTCGCAAACTCTAATAAAACAAAAAGAAGAGCAGGTGAGACTTAGTGAGATAGTGAATATTTATGAAATTGTTTAGGAAAAATTTTATTACTCTCAAAAACCTTCTCCAATCCTAGGTTCAAATCCTGAGATAGGTTTGGAATTTGTGAATATTTTCCAAAGTATGTTTAAACTAGGGCTGCATTAGTTCAACCAGTTCTCAGTAGCCTGCAAATCAAATTTTCCCTTGAATGCCAAAGGAGTACTTGATGCATTTAGGCATCTAATATTGAATAGTATCCTCTTCATATTCTTGAACAACAAGAATTTCTAGATTCGCCTTATGCGATTGTGATTGCTCGTCACTTGGTGGTTGAATATGATACTCGTACTTCATGCCCAAAATATTTCGCTTACCTGGGAGTTGTTCTAGAATAAATTTAATGAAAAATACTTCTCAAGGTCTGTAAGAATTGAGAAAGAGAAAGAATTCTTGGTGATACAACAAGGTAATAATGAGACTTTCGATGAATACTTGTCTTGGTTCATTCAACTGTCTTGTTACTCTTCCAACTTGAAACTTAAAGATGATGAGGAGTGGAGCTCCAATATGCTAATTCTGGGACTTAAGCCCGAAATAGAAGAGAAACTCATTGCCCGGTAGTTTAAATAATTTAACAAGGCTCTGGAAGTGTGCTAACTGGCAGAAGGAAACTTGAAGAGAGTGCATACCGGTAAGAGTACCAACAATCGTGGTAGGCCTAGTTAAGAAGATACCTCAGAAAATCACAAGGGACAATGATTCCATAAAAGGGAGATAACAAATAGCCTTTTTGGTCTGGAAACTGTAGTGGCTAGAAACCTCCAACGTCTCTAATATGCTTTCATTGTGGCAAGTCTCATCTAGGACGACACTGCAATCTTCCTATGAGCCAAGTGATTTACTATGCCTTCTAGAAGCTAAGCCATTCAGAAGTAATTTGTCCCCAGCAAGCAATACTACAACCTATTGAGCCTTGCCAGAAGAATTAGGGTCGATTATTTGCTTTGACATGGGAAAAAGTAAAGAAGTCTCCTAAGCTAGTTATTATGATGGCTGTAATTTGCCACGGTGACCAGTGGTTCTCACTGCATGAGAGTGGGATGAAGCATTGGCTCTTACCCCGACATAACATAAGGGCTAGCCACCCTATTGTTTCCTTGGATGGAGGGGCTAACCAAGTGTATGGGTGCCTGTGTGAAGCACCAATCCTTAGTTATGAGGTGCGGCCTAAAACTAGTGGCTGAGGTACTTTTTGTAGTCCCCTGGAAGGGTTGACCAGTAGTTAAGCTGTGTGAAGCGTTAGAACTCTACAGTTTTGGTATCATAGTGTTGATTCTGAAAATAGTAGATATATGGTGAAGTCCTCTACTTATATTGATAGGTTTTAACCTTTTATTAGCTGCTTTGTGTTAGGAGGCATGTTTGATAGAAGAAGTACATATGTACATATAGATATATGTGTTGATATGGTATTAACGAGGTATTCCTTCTTAATAGTAAAAAGGAACAATGGTGTGACACAGAAAAGAGGGAAATGTACCACCAAATCATGAACTTGAGAATAATGCTAGGCTTGACCCTATGCAAAAAATTCTTAGAATGCTTACATAGTAGCAAACCATGATTCTAGACTTACGAGCAGAAGTCTGGCAATTAAGAGAAAAGCATAACGCTAATGAGTCACAACCGGTGAACCCTGAGGGGAATAATCCGGAGGGGAACAACCTTCAAGGAAACCATCCTAAGGGAAATGGGTCCCACAATTTTCCTCTTGAATTACCTTACAATTGTTCATTTCAAATTATTGCATTTAGTCATACAACTTTTTAACTTTTGCAACTCAATTTTCTCCTCGATAATAATACTCCAAATTGTGTTCACTAATTACCAAGTAGTAATTTTTCTCTTATTAATTTCATTTTTGGACGAAAATATAGGAAAAATTAGGGGAAAATATTTGTTCCTTAAGTTATAGCAAATTACCATTTTGCTCTTACGTTTTATGATTTATTGAAATAAATCATTTTATATTCCTTTCCTTTGGTTTGGCCCAATTTTTGATACTTGTATGAGGCCATTATTTGTGTCATTTTATGCTCAAATGTTGGCTACAATATTAGGCCTTTAAGTAGATATTAATTGCCAGTGTCCTTACTTGGCCGAATTATGTATAACCGACGATTGGAATATTTCTGTAAATTTATGCACACCACAATTTACTACTTTATTCCATTAAATATCATAATATACATATAAGGAATATTGTGAAAAAGTGGGATATTACAGTTGAGACAGTGGAAGAGCTGCTCATGTTGTCAACTACTGTTGAGTCTGATACCGATAGTGAGAACAAGAACCAGAGTGGAGAAGTTGTATCATTTTCCTGCAATCTTCACCACCATCTTCATCATCTTGGGCTTAAAGGCAAGAACTAGAGGAGCCGGTGGTTTCCACTTTCTTCTTCTTCTTCACTCTTCTTCTTGTCCCAAATTGTGAGAGGCAAAGAGGAGTGATGCCATTGTTGATTTTATCATTGGCTTAAATTACTTAACACCATTCTGTTTCCATATTATGATCGAAATTATTTTTCCTATGATGCATTGGATTGAAGCCATTTGTGGCTCAATTTTTCTTGAACCTAGAGTAGCTATAAACTAATTTAAAGATTAGAGCATAGCTATGAACTAATTTAAGGATTATAACATGTTTAAACCATTAATTCATGCTTAATGTTATTTTTCTTACTTAATCTTGTTATGTTTTGTGTACTTAGTGCTTGATCATCACCAAGTATAAAATTGGGAATTTCGATTAGCCTTGGAAGAGGAATCTTAATTGGACCATACGATTAAGTAATGTAGAATTATAATTTATTTTAATTTTCCAACAGGATAGGAATATACTTATTGAACTCATGCATTATTAGAGTAAATTTAGATATTTATTACCTCTTGAGTAAATTGGTTAGAAATAATATTTTAAATTGAGAGAGGGGTATAAGTGATCAAGAGATACTTACTCTAGATTAAGAAACTAATATTAAGTATATTTATTTTGGGTGATTACATGCTCCAAAGCTTGAAGAAGAGACTTGCTGCCACTGTAGTTTCTTCTTTTCCCCACTTCTAATGATTTTTGTAAGCTTCTACATCTTGTCCTCATCTCCCTACAAAGAGGAGTTTATCAGCTTTATAATTTCTTCAATTAAATCAAAACTTCTATACATCTAGCTCAAAATTTGATAATAATTGTAATGCATTTTCCATCAAATCACATTTTTTTCTTCATGCGCTTCAATTTTATGCAAAATTTGAGTTCAAAACCAACAAATGTATGAAATATAAGAATTTCTACATATTAACAATTACTATGAGCTAGACATTTGGTTGCTTCTAATGTATGTTATTTTTGTGGATGTAGTAATGAATGATTAGAGACTTTGTTCTTATATTACCCTTTCTTTAGAGCTTTGTTGGTTTGAAAGTATTGCCAGTTTTAAAATTGACGTTGACCTTAATATGTGCCTATGGCAATGGATAGTAACATGGTTGTTAAACCACAAGGAACCTAGTAATTTTATGATATATTTACTTTTTCAATTGCTAGAATCCATGTGGTTTGTAAGAAATAAAGTTTGCAATGCAGGAACGAGAATATCTCCATAGCAAGTAATCAAGTCGGCGCAAGCTAGAGCAAGTATTGCTGCATCGTAGTATTGTACCAACAACACAATAGTTTGAATATAGTTGACGATCAACTACCGCTGGATGGAGGAGGCCATCATTTTCTATGTAACTATTCTTCTCAGTAGGATGTCATCTGCAATGTCAATAAATCAAGGAGAGGGCAATGTAGCTTAACTATCAAAATGTATTTTGATCATATCGCCATTCATAAATGGGTATTTACTCCTCAAATTAGACTTGGACAGCGCCAAGTAAACCATCCAAACAGATTTCATATACACTGTAAACTTGTTAAGCAATCCCATATAAAAATCATTGCTAAGACGAAGAATGCCCTTTGGAGTCTATCTTACCTTCTACAAGATGTATGCATATTATTAAGATACTTTGTGGCTTATACTTTTTCATCATGAATTCTGGTGCGAACCCATAAGGGAAGATCCCACGAACCCACAACCAATTCTGAGATATGCTCATCCCAAGAAAGCTAAACAAAGATCTACGATCCACTTGAACCCTTGAACATGAAAGAACAAGGACCCGAAGTGTTGGAAGACGCCACAAGGTTAATCAAGCCTTGATAAGTCTGTTAGTTCTAAGAAGAACCCTAGAGAGAATCCACTCTCAAGAAACAAAATGCAGAAATGCAACTTTCATTCATATATCAAATCTCAAGTGTGTCTTACAATTGAAGAAGCACAAGGTATTTATAGATACAAGCTACCTAATTGTAATAATTGCAACTTTGAAAATTGCAACTACAAAGTCTAATACCATGTGCTAGGAAATCCAAAACCATGTGCTAGAAAACTCAAATTTCTAATACAATGTTCTAGAAAACACAAAAGTCTAATATAATGTGCTAGAGAACCCAAAAGTCAAATATGGTAACCTATTTAATAATTTCGCACAAATAAAATCCATAAAATATAATATGCATTTAAAGCCCAAAATGTGCTTATTTAGGCCCAAATGAGTCCTCCCATGTATAGTACTAGGTCCAAGCTCTTCAATTTCAAGACTTCAAGCCCAAAACTTGATCAATGTCTCTATTTGCAGCCTAAATAAAGTTAGTGACGTTTTCAGTATTTTTGTCTAGCCTTGATCCGATTGCTAATTGCTTCATCCAAGTCTCTTGCACTAGCCCATTTAATGCTTCATTAATTTGTTTGGCTCTTTCTCTTGTGAATGGACCAGCTGGAATTTGAAAATGATCACTTGAAGTTGAAGAGTCGTCACTTGAATATGAAGAGATAACTTGCTGATTCTGGATCGCATCATTCCCTCTCTCCTCAAAAGGATTTGTCCTCGAATCTCCACCTGGATCAAATAGACATAAATCAGCTATATTAAAAGTAGCAGTAGCATTATACTCACTAATCATGTAAGTATTATCAGTGAGTCTTTCAAGCACTGGAAATGAATTATCTCCTCTTGGAGCTAATTTAGACTTCTTATGAGCTAAAAAGATTTCTTTTATCATATGCACCCTATCTCCAGATTCAAAACAAACACCGCTTCTTTGTATGTTGCCTTTGGATGCAAAATGCTCAATTTCATAAGGAAGAAATAATTCAGTAAAGTTAATGTCACTTGCATACAATTTCATGAAATATTCAAATTCAAGCAACTTAATATTTAAAGAAGGAAGAACACTATACCTTTTTGTCAATACTTCAACAACAACATTCTCTTTACCTCTCTTATATATGGTGACATATGGAAATGTCTCAATAAATTTCAGCCAACTTGCATGTCTCTTGTTAAGCTTATCTTGACCAAACAAATACATATGACAAAGAAAATCAATGTTTTCCATGCAACAATCATAATTTTCCAAGCTTGAAAACAATTGTTCTTTTCTCAAAACTTCAAGCACATATTGCAGAGGATTCACAGCTTTTCAAGATTGTTGCTACAAATCAGAGTATCTTCAAAACAAGATGCAACATGCATATAAGAACACCTACAAATAGCAAAATCCATGTGGCCATGAAAATTCAAGTTCTGAAGTTCAATGCATCTTGAGGGCAATAAGTTATCAAAAATATCAAACTTTAGAGAACCAGAATGTTTTTCATTACCACTCAAAGAAGATAAAGGTTCAATACTTCTTGAGGATAAGAATCCATCATGTGGCTTCTTTGGAATCAAATCCAAGAACACCTGCAACATATCAAAATCACAAGGAAAATTATGATTAAGATCAAAGTTTAGAGAACCATAATGTTTTTCAGTGTCACTCGGAGGAGATGAAGGTTCAATGCTTCTTGAAGATAAGAATCCATCGGGTGGCTTCTTAGGAATCAAATCCAAAAATTCCAGCAACACAATAAAATCATAAGGCAAATAATGATTAAGATCATTAGTAACAAAAGAAATACCTTTGCAATCACTCTTAACCTCACTTTTCTATGATGCGAACCCACAAGGGAAGATCCCACGAACCCACAACTAATTTTGAGATATGCTCACCCCAAGAAAGCTAAACAAAGATCTACGATCCACTTGAACCCTAGAACACGAAAGAACAAGGACCCGAAGTGTTGGAAGACGCCACAAGGTTGATCAAGCCTTGATAAGTCTGTTAGTTCTAAAAAGAACCCTAGACAGAATCCACTCTCAAGAAATAAAGTGCAGAAATGCAACTTTCATTCATATATCAAATCTCAAGTGTGTCTTACAAATAAAGAAGCACATGATATTTATAGATAAAAACTACCTAATTGTAATAATTGCAACTTAGAAAATTGCAACTACAAAGTCTAATACCATGTGCTAGGAAATCCAAAACCATGTGCTAGAAAACTCAAATTTCTAATACAATGTTCTAGAAAACACAAAAGTCCAATATAGTGTGCTAGAGAACCCAAAAGTCAAATATGGCAACTTAATTAATAATTTCGCACAAATAAAATCCATAAAATATATTAAGCATGTAAAGCCCAAAATGTGCTTATTTAGGCCCAAATGAGTCCTCTCATGTGTAGTACTAGGTCCAAGATCTTCAATTGCAAGACTTCAAGCCCAAAACTTGATCAATATCTCCATTTGCAGCCCAACTGAAGTTAGTGACGTTTTCAGCATTTTCATCCAGCTTTGATCCGATTGCTAATTGCTTCGTCCAAGTCTCTTGCACAAGCCCATTTAATGCTTCCTTAATTTGTTTGGCTCTTCCTCTTGTGATTGGTCCACTTGGAATTTGTAAAGGATCACTTGAATTTGAATGCACAACTTGCTGATTCGCATCATTCCCTTTCTCCTCAAAAGGATTCATCCTCGAATCTTCACCTACATCAAAAGGAGATAAATCAGCTACATTAAAAGTAGCACTAACAGAATACTCACCAGGCAAATCAATCTTGTAAGCATTATCATTGATTCTTTCTAGCACTTGAAATGGACAATCTCCTCTTGGAGCTAATTTTGATTTTCTTTGAGCTGAAAATCTCTCTTTTCTCATATGCACCCACACCCAATCTCCAGGTTAAAAAAGAACACGCCTTCTTCCTTTGTTGGCCTTAGATGCATAATACTCATTTTTCTTTTCAATTTGTTGTTTCACACGCTGATGAAGTTCCTGCACTATTTCAGCTTTCTTTTTTCCATCAAGACTTGCTCTCTCATCAATAGGTAGTGGTAATAAATCCAAAGGAGTCAGTGGATTAAAACCATATACTATTTCAAAAGGAGAATAATCAGTAGATGAATGTACACTTCTGTTATATGCAAATTCAACAAATGGCAAGCAATCTTCCCAATTTTTCATGTTCTTTTGAATCACAATTCTTAGTAATTGAGACAAGGTCCTATTGACAACTTCAGTTTGTCCATCAGTTTATGGATGACAAGCAGTAGAAAATAACAATAGTACCAAGCTTTCCCCATAAAACTCTCCAAAAATGACTCAAGAATTTTGTATCCCTATCAGAAACAATGCTTTTAGGGACACCATGAAGTCTTACAATTTCTTTAAAGAACAAATCAGCAATATATGTGGCATCATCAGTTTTATGACATGCAATGAAATGTGCCATTTTAGAAAATCTATCAACAACCACAAATATGGAATTCATTCCTCTTTTTGACCTAGGCAAACCTAAAACAAACTCCATTGATATATCAACCCAAGGTTCACTAGGCACAGGTAAAGGAGTATACAAACCATGTGGTAAAACTCTAGATTTAGCCTTTTTACATGTTATGCATTTAGCACAAATTCTTTCCACATCTCGCTTCATTTTAGGCCAAAACAAATGCTCATGCAAAACATCCAAAGTCTTTTTCACACCAAAGTGACCCATTAAGCCTCCCCCATGTGCTTCTCTCACAAGCAATTCACGCAATGAACATTGAGGCACACACAATCTGTTTTCTTTAAATAAGTACCCTTCAACTCTGTAAAATTTATCAAATGCTTTCTTTTCACAAGCAAGAAACAATTCAGCAAAATCAGCATCATTTGCATACAAGTCCTTGATATATTCAAAGCCAAGCAATCTAGTATGAAGAGAAGAAAGAAGAGTATACCTTCTGGACAATGCATCAGCAACCACATTCTCAGTACCTTTCTTGTATTTGATGACATATAGAAATGTCTCAATAAATTCCAGCCACCTTGCATGTCTCTTGTTCAACTTACCTTGACCTTTGATATGCTTTAAGGATTGATGATCAGTGTGAATCACAAACTGTCTTGGCCAAAGGTAGTGTTGCCAATTCTCCAATGCTCTTTTAAGTGCATAAAGCTCTTTGTCATAAGTTGGATACTTAAAGGCTGCTCCATTTAGCTTTTCACTAAAATAGGCAATTGGCTTTCCTTCCTGCATTAAAACAGCTCCTATCCCAACTCCAGATGCATCACATTCAATCTCAAAAGTTTTGCTAAAGTCAGGCAATGCTAACACAGGTGCAGAACACAATTTTTCCTTAAGTTCAATGAATACATTATCTTGTGCTTTATCCCATTTAAAACCAACAGATTTTTTAATGATCTCAGTGAGTGGTGCAGCAAGGGTGCTAAAATCCTTCACAAATCGTCTATAAAAACTAGCCAAACCATGAAAACTTCTCACCTTAGTTATGCTTTTAGGTGTTGGTCATTCTTTTATAGCTCTTATCTTTTCCTCATCAACTTCTATTCCTTTAGCACTCACCACAAAACCAAGAAAAACAATTTTATCCATGCAAAAATCACATTTTTTCTAATTTGCAAACAATTTTTCCTCCCTCAAAACATCAAGCACACAATGCAAATGATTCAAATGCTCATCCAGATTCTTGCTATAAATCAGAATGTCATCAAAATAAACCACAACAAATTTCCTAATGAAAGCACGCAAAACATGGTTCATTAGTCTCATGAAAGTGCTAGGCGCATTAGTTAAACCAAACGGCATAACTAACCATTCATACAATCCATGTTTGGTCTTGAAAGCAGTTTTCCACTCATCCCCTTCTCTCATTCTAATTTGATGGTATCTAGATTTCAAATCAATCTTAGAAAAGACAATAGAACCATGCAATTCATCAAGCATATCGTCTAATCTAGGAATGGGATGGCGATACCTTACAGTGATATTATTGATAGCTCTACAATCAATGCACATCCTCCAAGTTCTATCTTTCTTTGGCACTAAAAGTACTGGAACAGCACAAGGGCTCAAACTTTCTCTAACATATCCTTTTGCCAAGAGCTCTCCCACTTGCTTTTGAAGCTCTTTTGTTTCTTCAGGATTGCTTCTATATGCTGGCCTATTAGGAATTGTTGCTCCAGGAATGAAATCAATTTGGTGTTCAATTCCTCTTATAGGTGGTAAACCTGGTGGAATTTCTTCAGGGAAGACATCACCAAATTCCTGCAACAAAGAACTAACAACACTAGGAAAAGAAGAGTTAATGTCATTAGTGTTCAAAAAGGATTCCTTGTCAACAAGGAGAAGCAAGTGTTTTTCAGATAGAAAAGCACTCCTTACTTCACTTTCTTTTGCATAAAAACTCATTTTCTTCTTTTCTTTTCTCTCTTCACTCATTTCTTTTCCCTGAATTTCTTTTTTTGAACTTCCAGATTTTCTCTCTTTTCTTTTTGATGTTTCTTCCTCATTTTTCTCATTTCCCATATCACTCTTTTTCTCATCTCTCTCTCTTTTCATCTTGAGTTGATCCTCATACACTTGCTTTGGAGTCAAGGGTACAAGAGTCACGGGTTTGCTATTCATTACAAAAGAATATCTATTTGTAAACCCATCCCTCTTTACTTTCCTATCAAACTCCCATGGTCTTCCCAAAAGTATATGTGCAGCATGCATTGGAACAACATCACACAGTATTGAATCACAATATTTTCCAATTGAAAAAGAAACAAGAACTTGCTTATCAACTTTAATTTCCCCACATTCATTCAACCATTGCAGCTTGTATGGTCTAGGGTGTCTAATGGTAGGCAAATTCAACTTCTCAACCAATATAGTGCTTGCAACATTTGTTACACTCCCACCATCAATGATCAAACTACAAACCTTGTTATTAATGAGGCAACGAGTATGGAAAATGTTTTCCCTTTTCTCATTCATCTCATTCTCCTTCACTTGAAAATTCAAAGCTCTTCTAACCACAAGGCATTCTCCTTCCACGGCATATTCAACCCCATCATCACTATCATCTTCAAGTGAGGGCGTGGAATTATTATCACTCTCACTTTCAGTCATGACTTCATTATTTTTAAGAACATGACTCTCTTATTGGGACATTGAGAAGCTATATGACCTGCTCCCAAACACTTGAAACATTTTATATCTCTATTTCTAGAAGTATGAGAATCAGATTTACCTTTGCTCTTTGATGTAGCTTCTTCTTTGCCTCGAGTTGTCTCCTTTTAGATAGTTCTTTCTCCTTTCTTCTAAATCTGCTTTTGTGAAGAACTTGATCTAGAATGGAATTTCGAAGCACCTTTCCGCTTGAGTTGCCTTTCCACCTTGATTGCCATATGCACCATGTCCTCCAGCTCCACATAATGTTGCAATTCCACTATGTCAGCAATTTCTTTGTGAAGCCCATTTAGGAAACGAGCCATTGTAGCCTCCCTTTCTTCTTGCACATTGGCTCTTATCATAGCTAACTCCATCTCTCTATAATATTCCTCCACACTCCTAGAGCCTTGTGTAAGGGTCGGCAACTTTTGATAAAGCTCCATATAGTAATGGTTAGGAATAAATCTCCTCCTCATTAGAGTTTTCATTTCCCTCCAAGTTGCTACGGGCCTCTCACCATTATTTCTCCTATTAATGCCTAATTTATCCCACCAAACAATGGCATAATCAGTGAATTCTATTGCTGCTAACTTCACCTTTTTTGCCTCAGAATAATTATGGCACTCAAAAATCATTTCTATCTTCTTCTCCCACTCCAAATATGCTTCAGGATCACTCCTTCCTTGGAAAAGTGGTATTTTCATTTTGATGCTCCCAAGGTTCTCATCCACTCTATTTCTTTCCCTAGCAATATTTCTGCCATGCCTCCTCTCATACCTCCTATCTCCTTTATACCTATTTCTTCCCACTTCATATTCAGATTCAAAATCTTCCTCACTAGCACCGCTAACCTCATCATTCTCAGATTCAAACTCATCCATAGAAGCATCCCTTCGCCTATTGTGCCTTCTAGGATTTGGTTGAACTCTTTGCAGGTTTGCAATCCTTTCATCTTGCCTATCCATCATATCCCTTATTTCTCCAAACATAACATTCATACGTGCAAAATGTTGCTGCATTGCTCGGAGGTGGTCATCTATATTTATTGGATTACCACCAGATGTTTCTTCTGCATTAGACATTATATCTGCAAGAAAGACGTTAGAAAAATAATTTTCCTCATGAATTCCTCACGTGTTTCCCTCGAGGATATCACTCTACACTCGTGTTTCACTCTAATTTGGCTTTTAAATTGATGTATTGTCACTCTTGCCTTTTTCCACTCTTAGATTCCTCTTGAGGCTCTTTAAAGAACTAAGCAATTCATAATCAAAGCAATCTCAATTTGCAGAATCAACACAACACTTAGAAAGGTTCAATTGACACAGATTGAAAATGTCCAGTCAAATTCTGGACATCAAGATAGATGCTTACATAGAACACAGTCAACACATCAATTGGAACTTTCTCTTCTTTTTTTTTGTATATATATATATATATATATATATATATATATATTTGTCTTTTTTTGTCTCTTTTTTTTTACTGAAACTTAAAGAGAATATACAGAATCTATCACAAACTACAACACAAGCAATCTGAACCGAGAAATTCCAAAAAAGCGTCTGAATTGTAAAGACTACAAATCACTGTAGAAATTTCAGATTTGGATGCATTCAAAACGAGCAGAAAGAAGAGATTCTGAACAATGGAAATCACCTATTTAATGATGGAAATCATGAAGAGAAAGTGGTCGAACAAGGACAGAATATTTAGGGACGTTCTGGAAAAACGAAGATGAACAGTCACAGAAAATTTCTAGAAACACAATAGATTAAAATGAATAGAACTCACAAATGACAAATCGGATTGGAATGATTCCAAACCGAGATAAAAGTAGAGATATTGAACTATGAAAATGACTCACTAAATGTTGAAAAACATAAACAAACGCTTGACAAACAGAAGCTATAATTTCAGACACGAACACAAATGAGCAGACGAAAAGACACAAGAACAGCACAAAACTTAAAACGAAAATGGAAACAAAGAACAGAAAGATATGACCTAAGTTTAGATCCGAAACTTTGATATCAAGATGGTGTGAACTCACAAGGGAAGATCCCACGAACCCACAACCAATTCTGAGATATGCTCACCCCAAGAAAGCTAAACAAAGATCTACGATCCACTTGAACCCTTGAACACGAAAGAACAAGGACCCGAAGTGTTGGAAGACGCCACAAGGTTGATCAAGCCTTGATAAGTCTGTTAGTTCTAAGAAGAACCCTAGAGAGAATCCACTCTCAAGAAACAAAATGCAGAAATGCAACTTTCATTCATATATCAAATTTCAAGTGTGTCTTACAATTGAAGAAGCACAAGGTATTTATAGATACAAGCTACCTAATTGTAATAATTGCAACTTTGAAAATTGCAACTACAAAGTCTAATACCATGTGCTAGGAAATCCAAAACCATGTGCTAGAAAACTCAAATTTCTAATACAATGTTCTAGAAAACACAAAATTCTAATATAATGTGCTAGAGAACCCAAAAGTCAAATATAGTAACTTATTTAATAATTTCGCACAAATAAAATCCATAAAATATAATATGCATTTAAAGCCCAAAATGTGCTTATTTAGGCCCAAATGAGTCCTCCCATGTATAGTACTAGGTCCAAGCTCTTCAATTTCAAGACTTCAAGCCCAAAACTTGATCAATGTCTCTATTTGCAGCCTAAATAAAGTTAGTGACGTTTTCAGTATTTTTGTCTAGCCTTGATCCGATTGCTAATTGCTTCATCCAAGTCTCTTGCACTAGCCCATTTAATGCTTCATTAATTTGTTTGGCTCTTCCTCTTGTGAATGAACCAGCTGTAATTTGAAAATGATCACTTGAAGTTGAAGAGTCGTCACTTGAATATCAAGAGCTAACTTGCTGATTCTGGATCGCATCATTCCCTCTCTCCTCAAAATGATTCGTCCTCGAATATCCACTTGAATATGAAGAGACAACTTGTTGATTCTGGATCGCATCAAATTCCTAATTATATCTGATCCCAAAAAAAAAAAAACACAAGTCTTGAAACTAGCACGTTGGTTTATATTAATTAATATTATAATTTACATGCCATCAACTCACGCAGATAACGTTTTATAATTTAGATTTATTAGTTTGTATATTAATAAAATCCTCATAGAGTTGTGGTTGTTGTTATATATTAAATAAAAGGAGCAAGAGTTTTTAAAAGAAATTATTAATTTGATTTTGGTACGGATATAAAGATATTATTGTTATACATTTTCGTATGATCATTTTTATTTTAACTTTCTTTTTATTATTTTAGTGCGAGTAAATCTATTTTTCTTAATATTTTAATTTTAAAATAAAATATAAAAATAATTTCCTTTTAATTATTCTTTCTTATTTTATCCAAAAAGCCACTTTACGCCCGAGCTATATGTTTGAGATGGCTTTTTTGGTTTAGACTCATGTTTGGGATGACATTAAAATCAAGGGTGAAGATGTAGATTTAGTAATTAACTATTTTACTTTGAGCGTTTAACACAATTATTTTTTGTTAGGTCTAAAATATGCAAACTTTTTTTAAGGTAACATATATGATAACCCTGTTAACCAGGTTAACTTTCGTTACTTTTTGCAATATGGGTCCTACTCATTTTCTCACTCTATTATTTTAATATATTTTAGAAGTATGAGGGTGCAAATTTAACAAACAGAACTATTTTACTATGAGTACCTAACATAAATATCTTTTGTTGAGTTAAAAAAGACATAATTATTGTCTTGTAAATTCCCTTATTTGTTATGTGAATGACTAAAATTTATGAGCTTTATGTATTCTTTTAAATCCTTTTTTGTGTCTTATTAATGTACTTATTTGTCTTGTGAATTCTTTTATTTTTCTTGTGAATAATCAAATTTTTTTTATTAACTTATTGATTTTATTTTGAATCCCTATATTTATCTTATAAATATCCATATTTATCTTATAAATAATCATAAAAAAACAAATAAAGTAAGGATATTATTATCTTTTTTTTTTAAAAACCTATATTCTTAAAAATATATTAAAATAATAAAAACTGAAAAGACTAATAGGACACGATATAAAAGATAACGTAAACTAACAAAGTTATATGGCTTGGCATTATGCTACGTTAAAAACTATTTTATGTCTAACAATGAGACTTAGTACAGTTGCCAAAATAGCTGTGGGTCCTACTACAATTCTCATTGAACCAATTCCACCTGCGCCTTGTCTTATTCTTTATATGGTCAAAGTCTCATTTCTAAATAAATCTATTTAATAGATTTCTATAACAAAAAAGTTTAACATTCTTCAGTGTGTAACGTTAAACATATTTATTTAATTTAATTAGATTAAAAAATTAATTAAATTAACTAATATCACATATATTATCTAAAATACTTTAGTTATCTTCTTTAATTCTCTCTTGACTTCTCATCCTTAATTATTATTGAAAAAATATAAAAGGAGTAAATTAAGATAAAATTAAAAAATATAAAAAATATCTATTATATTTAGAACTAAAATCAAATTTCTAAATATATCTTATATTAAATGATAAAGGGAAGTATAATTCATAATTTAGTTATATTTTTATCTATTAAATATATAATCATTAAATCTATTTTTATAATTTTAATTTTAATATTTTTATTAAAGTTACCAAATTATATATATATATATATTATAAAACTCCCGCTTTTTTGTCATTTTATATATATAATTATTTTTTTCATTAATCACTCAAGCAAGTTTCAATTTATCAAAATCAACTTTTTATAAAATTCAATCTAAACATAAATTTAATTATAATAACCAAATTATATTCTAACTTAGTTTAGGAAAGTAAGATGAAGTGAAAGTTATTTTTGTCATTACTAATCCAAACAGCCTACACTTGCAACTCAACTTAAAAAAAAAAAAAATTGAATTTCCTCTCTCTCTCTCTATATATATATATAGAACTATTACAACGAGTAAAGATAACCAAAGTGATCTTTGTAGAGACAAGCTTGCCATGCACTGATGGTAGAATACATAGAATTCTTCAATCAAATTCTAGAAATGCATACTTATTATTAAAACAAAATTTGGCCATACCTAAATCAGGATTAATGACTTCAGGTAAAGTCAGGAGAAACACAAACAAAATAATGGATATAATACGTAATGTGAGACCCCCAGGTCATAAAGGAGGCTCACCACCATTTTGTGCCTTTTTCTTCCCTCAGTTTACTTAAAATCACTTAAAGGCTATCCATGTTCGATTTATGGTTATCGACCACAAATTGTAGAATGAGTGAGGACATTGGCTGAAGCTTCCCTAGAGGTTGAAGTCTCTGAATAGAAATTAGAATTGAACAGAAATGCAGGTTTTTGAGGCGAGGGAAGGCTTACATCATTGCCAAGCATGAATATAACCTCACACATGGATGGCCTTTGGATGGCAATTTCTTGCACACACAAGAGCCCTGTTTTGACGTATCTTAGGACAACATCAACAGGATATGATTCACCAAGTGTTGAGTCTACTATTTCCAAGGCCTTTCCTTCTTCCCACAAGTCCCATACCTACAAATTAATGGAATATTATACAATTATCAGCAGGAAAAATGTCGCTAGGCTTTTAAGGTAACATGAGAGGATATGAGGAACAAATAGTTTAGTTCAGATTTCATTCTTGTAGGTTTTTAGTCTTACTTGTCCAATCAAATTCGAGTGTGATCCTTCCTTTTTACGATCTGTATTTCTCCTGCCACTAATAATCTCTAGTAAAAGAATACCAAAGCTGAAGACATCAGACTTCGTTGAATATTGTCCTTCCATTGTATATTCTGGAGACATATAACCACTGTAACAATTCAAAATTGTCATAATGTATTGTACAAATCAATCTTTCATTATATTTCAAGAGATGGAAAAGAGTTTGGTCTTGTCAATAGCCTTGTGGTACCCTTCAATAAACAAAAGTAAAAATAATTAAAAATAGAGTTCAGTTCTTACTATGTCCCAACAATCCTCCTTGTTCTTACTTGGATTTTGTCCTCTCCAAATATTCTAGCCATACCAAAATCTGAAATTTTGGAGTTCATTGTAGCATCCAAGAGAACATTGCTGGCTTTAAGGTCTCGGTGGATTACTTTTAACCTTGAATCATAATGAAGATAGAGAAGACCTCGAGCAATTCCAAAAATAATATGAACACGCTTATCCCAATCTAAAGAAGATCTTTGATTCATATCTGACATGAACCATAAAAGCTTCTTAATACTGAAAAAGGGTGGCCGTGTGACACTAATCTAAAGTCCTATTAAGCACATGTACATATTAAATAAGCAATGACATGATGGAGTTGAATACTAAAACAGTGTTTCATTAAATGTTTCTCTAATTTATTTAGTTATGTAAATTGACTATGTGTTATATTTGACACAACAGTTTATCAATCAATATATATATATATATGAAATAACATCTATTTTAAATTACACTATTCTTGAGTCATAAATAGTGTGATTCATTGTTCAAACTTCATCTATATAACGTGTCTAGTTGGAGAAAGGAAGGAGAAGGACACACCAAAGAGATAGAAGTCCAAGCTTTTGTTGGGAAGGTACTCATAGATCAACAATCTTTCGTTTTTATGAATGCAATATCCAAGCAACCTTACAAGATTCCTGTGCTGCAATTTAGCAATCAGTTTAATTTCATTTTTGAACTCTTCAGTCCCTTGTCCTGAACCTTTAGACAGTCTTTTCACTGCTATCTCTTGTCCATTAGCTAATAAGCCCTGAAATATCAAGTGCTAAAACATCATACTTATTTGTTCAAGACTGTCAAAAATTGGCGTCAATGCTGAAACATAATATATTTACTCTCATAAGAATTAAAATATAATACCAGGAAGTTGCATATGACTTAGATTTTTAACGTTTGACTTACCTTATAGACGGAGCCAAATCCACCATGCCCTAACTCATTCTCACTTGAAAAATTATTTGTAGCAACCTGTATAGTTTTAATGTTGAAAAATGGTAAGCTTACTTGGGTTCTATTTTCACCACACCCTTCTTCTGAGGGAGATTCCATGTTTATTTGTTGCTCAGCCATTTTGTCTACAATAAGCAAAAACAAGAGGACGCAATAAAAATTTGGAATATGCTGTGTCAAGGAAAGAACAAATTCGCTTAAAACAATATCTTGAAAGACAAGTTCATTCAACAAGTGTGATAGTTATAAACCCTTGGCATTCGCTTATTCTGTTTACTTTCCAACTATAGTAGTTACAGGTTGTTCCTGTAACAGTCCCAACAATTGCCACATATAACTGTATTTGACAATACACCTGTTAAATAAGCAAGGTAGAATCTATTAAATGCCATAGCTCTTTCTTCCATCTCAAAAGTGGTTTTTTTTGGGGGGGGGGGGTGGGGAGCACACGCAAGATGTAATCAGTTACATCTGAGTGACTTAAACGAACCATAGTATTTAAAAGGAAAATTGAAGGTGAAATTAGAATGACAATAGAGCAGAGTAAGGGTTTTGTTACATCTCGTTCACCTTCCCAAAAAAAAAAAAAAAACGGCCCATGATTATCAATTCTCCAACATACATCCTGCCTACTCCAGAACATTGCAACTTTTTTCTTTAACAAAACACCTTTTAAAAAGCTAGCAATCTGTTTACTATAATTATATAACTATTCTTTTGGTAAAATTATAAAACTATTTATATGAGAAATTTACATACAACTTAATATTTTAGTACTTTCGTTCAAAAAACATGTCAATAATTTTGTAGATTTATACTATATGCCTAGTGTTATTTTGCAGAGTATACTGCTCTGCTTCATTTTTAATAGCTTAATGAGCAAATACCATATATAGGCAAAATAAGGATTACATAAATCATATTTTAATCTGATTATATCCCTTACTAACCTATGGATTAATGATATAATCAGAATATAATCACATGACAATAATAATAGCATCATAATTTAGCACAACTGACACAAGACATGGCCAAGCCCATCACATCGTTCACATCGTTCACCTAGACATGCGATACATGATACAGATCCAGGGTGGCATAAATTGAGGCTACCCTATCCCACCTCGCTCCAGAGACAATAAATATTAACTTTTCTCTCCAAACTTAAACCCCAACCATCGTCAATCAATTCACTAAGTTACCTAATTAATCTTACTAAGAAAAATAAGATAGCAAAAGGGTACCCGCAAAAAGTATACAAAATTAGGCAATGCAATTTTAGCGTTACTTATTTATGCACAACTTGAGGAAAGAAATTAAGCATCTCATCCGTGTCCCCATGAAAAAGGATCCATAAAGTACTTTTAGGAGAAATAAAGAGCATGCATGAGAAGGAATAGTGTTGACCCCACTTAGCTTCCAGGTAAGTACCACATGCAACTCACCGTTCTCTACCTATCTATCTATGGCTATCCCTCTCTCACGTTTTGACTTCACCTCAAACTAGTTGAGAGCACTTATTTCATGTTTTCCTTGTTGAATTCATAACTTGTCTTTATTATTAAAAAATCCATAAATTGTCCTAGGAAAATAAAGAGCGATGAAGTAGGCACCTCTCTTTTTCTTCATCCAAAAGCAATAAACACATATGGCAATAAGAAGAATAATCGCAACGACAGCCATCAGAATTCCCACCATTCCAGACACAGAAAGTGTTCTTTTCGATTTCCTGTTATAATTTGCTGAGAAAAGTGGAAACAAGAAAGTCGTTAAGACAAAGCAAAATGAAAAACAGGGAAAGAACTACAGAAATTAAGAAAAGAAATATATCTACCTAGTTCAATGGCATCAACACGAACATATAAATCATGGCCTTCATCATTTAATACTATTGTGTCCATCAGAGTCCCATGCCATGCTAAGCATCCACTTCCTCCATTTCTTACATCTGCAGCAGCATATGCAGTGCAAGAGCTGTTTCTCAAGCACTCTTGTTTACATTGCTCCATGCTCAAACCCTTTCTAACATTTGTTATAGATGTATCAGGAATCTTGACACTTTCTACTTTAATGAAGCCTTCTCCATTTCTGCACAAGGGTGGTCCTTTCTTCCTCACACAACCGGTTGCTTGATCATTCTTCTCAAACCAATCGTTAGAGCTTCTGGGTTCAAACCCCGGTAGGCAAGTACACTTTTTGTATGGATCATTGTAAGAGTGACAATTACTATTGGGTCCGCACCATCCATACAGGTCACAGTCCACTTCAGGAAAAAACCCATATTGCTTCCAATCTTTCTCATTGTAATCCCATTTATGTACTTGTATTGCTCCCGATGGAATAGTTACAATCTTGACTATGGAGGTGTTATCCAAGGCATGATACATGACGCTAACCTCATTATCATCTTCTGTAGAAGAGAAATTGAAAGCAATCAACATAGGTCGTTTCAAAACTGGCAGGCCCACCAATAATTCTCCATTGAAGGATCCAACTCGCCCCACTGGAACATTTTGTTTGTACAGAAACAACTGAGCTTTGCCAGAAGAATTGAACCTAGTAGATAAGCTTCCTGTTGCAGGATCATCATCTGTCCTCCATGACTGAAAGAACCAGTTTTGGCCAGTTCTTTTGTTGAAGCCCAGTTTGGCATATGGAAGTAAGGTATCGGTGGGATGATCAAAGCTTTGCCAGAACATAGCTTTGGGGTTGTTTTGAATTAGAACAAGATTACCTACGTCAGAGAGTTGCGCCATAACTCTGTTACTTGAAACAGTGACAGAAACATTCGTGGACCAGACGGGGAAGTTGCTGTTATTGTGGTGGAGTATAAGATTCCCATCTGAGCTGAGGGAGAGTACTCCAGAGGTGTCATTGATGGGATTGTCTCTGTTTGCAACCCAAACAACAGTTTGCTTTGGCAAGTTATAGTACCAGATTCCAACATAGCGAGATCTAGATTTGCCAGGAGAGAAGAACCCAAGAGCAAACTTTTTTCCTTCAGAAATAAGAAGTTCTCCATCGCTAATGGGTTTGCCAACGGTTATGGCGTCAGAAGCTGCACAAAATAAGCAGTAGTAAGAGAATGATATAAGACAGATAAGAACTATACCATTTGCTAACTTCATGATCAGAACTGCCTAAAATAACATAAAAATAGGAGCTGCTTCTTATATGGTAATGAACTTTATAAATATATATATATTCATCTATACTTCTATTTATGAATACTGTCAGTCATCCATACTCCATACCTTATTTTTAGGAGTCATTGTCCAAGTCAACGGAAGACTGAAGTTGATGGAAGCCCATTCCATGAGTTACCCGGAGAAAATTCAAATGCCTTTTTTCCAACTTTCTATGCACGTTTCTTGAAGGTCTCTTTCTCTCACAATGCGTCCCATCATAAGATTGTCTCATTCTCACGACTTTTACAACAGTAAGACTCAAAAACAACATGAAATCTCAGTTGATGACCAAGATATTGAATTATTTACAACAATACCTCTCCAATGTAAAGCAACAAAAATACTATCAATAGCTATGACAGATAGTGTTTCATTATGTTTGTGAAAAATGAAAAGCTTAGCTTGAACATTACTCTAAAGCCTATGTTGCGTGGATAAGCTGGAAAAATTGGATCCGCAGTGATTCTGTTAAATTAATATCGCTCACAAGATGATGCTGTGCCAGATAATATTGGGAGGCTAATGGTTTGATGGAGAAGAATCACATACCTAATCAACAGAATGAATATGCTCAGATCTGCATGAAGACTGTGATACCTTACTCTAAATGATTAGTGAAATCAATTGTGGACTACCTAATATTCAATATTTTCATAAATCACCGCTTTCAACTCAGGATTTTAATCTAAGGTCGAGAGAGTTTTCTTAGAGGGTAGGAATTTTAAATACATTTCCACTATATTCACATCAATATTCACAACGTCATTAATACTTCACTAGCTCTTAGTTTCAAAATATCATAGTGTGCAACAATTTCTTTAAAATAAACTAATAGCTATCTTCCTTTTATTATATTAGAGCGGTTCGATTCTCTACTTTATCGACAATTCATTCATTCATGCTTATACATACACATACACATATACATGTATAAGTTCTCATCATACATACATTCGCCAACCAATACAACTTTTTCCATCAAATGTAAGCTAGCGCCTTGCGCTTCAAGCTTCACATCTGATAACTCTCCATTTTTAGTACATTTGAAGAATATTTTGGAGATATTTATAGAGTTATCTAAACAAGTTTTGAAGGATTTCTATGAGATTTATTGGAGATTATGGTGGGATATCAATTGGATAAATTATTTGTGGGATTTTAATTTTAAAAAATAGAAGTTTTTAAGATTATGAATAAATAATAATAATGAGAAGTTTTTCTCAAATTAAATTTTAAAAAAATTATTATTATTATTGTTCCTTGGTTAATATGCATGTTTTGACCAAGGGATCCAACAGCATTTTTGGAGCAACAGTATAGCACGTGTGGACTTGGGCTTAAGCTATTGAAGTTTGGGCTGAAGCAATTAAAAGGAAAAGGTCCAGTCATAAAGCTAGGTGGGCTGAAAGAAGGAAAAAAATGGAGGACCCGAATCATTAAGGAGGCTGCTGGTTCTAGAGATTAAAAAGGAGAAGAACGAGAGGGAATAGGATAGAGAGCTGAGTATGCTTGGCGGCTGAGAGTAGTGGATAGACAGTAGCCAACAGTGGGCTGTCTCGGTTAGTTGTTATCTTCAATAGCTCAGGAGGAGAGAGGATTGAGGAGATTCCGGCGCCACCATCATCGGAGTTACCAGAATTGAACCAGAAAAAAAAACCAGAAGGCAGCGAACACTTTTGCTGCTGTTTTCTAACCAGTAGGAGCTGGGGAGAAGGACCTGGGATGGAGGCATCTTCTGGAAACCGAAAAGAGCTGAAAAAAGAGTCTGGAAGCAGAGGAGGAGGCAGCTACTGTTGGGTGATCAGTATCATCGCTGAACAGAGGAAATTGAGAAACAACTAACGTGAAAAGCAGAGAAGAGAGCTCAAGGTACACATTTACTTCGGCATCACCATCTCCAGAGGGAACGCAGGAGAGTGGTCGGAAGCTGAGCAACAGTTGGAAGAGAGGCAAAGCACTATTCATCATCTTTAATGGAAACCAATTCCGGCGAGCTTTATCATCCTTTTCTCTGACGTTAGTGACTGTCTTGGACATAAATTTAGAAAGTTTTAGCATCAGAAATTAGAGCAAGAGTAATAGAGAACCAGAGGCAGCTGCAGGTGTAATCTGGACCAGAAATGGAGATTGTTGTTCCTTGGGTTCATTCTTTCACAAACTGATCTATGTTACAAATTTGTATTATCCCCATTTATGTCTCTGAGTCTGGTTATTGATTTTGCTGATGTTGTGAGTGTGACTGCGACTGTGTTTAAAAGCATGTGTGGCTAATTTGCTTGAACCTAGAGTAGCTATGAAATGATTTAGGGACTTGAGCATGTATGAACTCATCAATTTGTGCTTATTGTTAATTTTGTTTACTTAATCTTGTATTGCTTTGACTATTTAGTTCTTGATCACCATTAAATGAGAATTGGGGAATTTAGATTAGTCTTGGAAGAGGGATCTTAATTGGACCATAGGATTAAGTAATGTGGGATTAGAATTTATTATAATTTGCCAATAGGATAGGAATATACCTATTGGACCCATATAATCATATTAGAGTGAAATTGGACATTTATTGCCTCTTGAGTAAATTAGTTAGGAATAACAATTTAAACTTAAGAGAGGGGTATTAGTAATTGGAAGATACTTATATCCATTTAAACTCTAGATTAACAAATTAACATTAAGTGCTTTTAATTTGGGTAAATACATGCTCTAACCTTGAAATAGGGATTAGCCACTCTAGGTTGTTTTCCTCCATTGAAATTTAAAAAAAATATATTAAATTTAGGACTTTGTTTTTATTTAAATTGAGTTTCAAATTAGTTTCTTCCTTGATTTTCTCAACTTAAATGAACATGGGAAATTTAATGCCTAATCACTAGTTTAATTGAATCTCTGTGGGATGACCTTGACTTGCGGGGCTTATTTAAAATTCAGTGGCATCAACATCACCTTCATATCTCCTCCGTGCATTTCTCCAGGCGCTCTTCAGCCTATCTAAAATGGTTGGTTGGGAGGAGTGAGATCCGAGATAATCTCAGTAGCAAACAATACCACTATGCATGTAGATATATATGAATACATGCATGCTTGCCTACATTATTTCATGCCAACATAATGACATGCTGCGTGCTCAATGTTATGACATACATATGGCTATATCACAAATATAACAGAGCTTCAATCAATTAAATATGCTTAACACAAATAGGCAAAGCAGTCATATAATCATTGTAAGACATACATATCATACACATGTAGGCAAGGTAAGTTTACTAGTTGTAGGACTTCATGTCCTTCCTCAAAGCTTCATCTTTGCTCCGGTTTAGGCACGACCATCCATGGAGTCATAGAATTCCAAATACATTTAATGAGTTATTACTCATCCATATTACATTTTATACTTGTTTCATTGGTTAACTTAACCCAATTATGCTAAATTACCAAAATCCCCTTAGAGACCCGGCTTATACCACTCCATACCTGGTCTAACTGTAGCTCGAGAGAAAATATGACACGGGCCAATTCTACACAATTTTATGTGTAGAATCCATTTATGAATTCAGATTAGTCAAATTTAGGCCCAAATGATGAAAATACCCTTAACAACCCTTACTTAGAGCCTAAAGGGATAATTTGGTCATTTCACACTTAGGCCTTTTCTCACCTCATCATCAACATGAAGCCTACACAATTTGCTCTTTTAAACTCAATGGAATCATCCAATCGATGAAATTCCAACTCTTTGCTCATGCCACAAACAAGGCAGCCAATTTAGAGTTTTCATAAGAGTTGTGTTGGTTCCTCCCTTTCTTGGGCTTAATACCCTCCTTCTTACTTATACTTACATGATTAGCCATTTAGATGTCCATTGGACATCGTTTTGGCCTCCAAAACACTAATAGGATGAGAGATGAACAATATTAAACTCCCATATTACTGATCCAAATGACAAACCAAAATGGTCAAAAGGAAGCTTACACTTACCTCTACACACTTCTGAATTTGGTTCGGAATTTTGACGACACTCCGGCCGGTGAGACGGCACCAACCACCTCCAAACGAAAAATCAAAATCATAGAAATGAAGCTCGGGATGAGTAGAAGAATGTTTGTATAGGGTACTTTGAGAGAAGATGTCGTTTCAGTAGAGTTTCAGCGATATATAGCTTTCTTTCTCTTCTTTCTCTCTTCTGTTCTTGTTCATTCTCGTTCTTTCTCCATTCCCTTTCTCTTTCTCGTTCTGTTATGATTTCTCTTTCTTTCTTTCTCTTTTAATCCTCATGAGAATGAGGAAAGAGGATGAAGGAAATGATGATTAATTAAAATCATCCAGGTGGCCTTTACTCAATTAGTCCACCTATCTCATCACTTGTTCAACAAGTTTCATTTCTCTTTTCCTTCATCATTCCAACAATATTAATGAGAAATCAGAGAGTATAATTCACTATGAAATTATCCCATTATACCACCTCAAGTGGTCAACTAATGTGATACCTTACTCTAAATGACTAGTGAAATCAATTGTGGACTACCCAACGTTCAATAATTTCATAAATCCTAGCTCTCAACTCATGATTTGAACATAAGGTCGAGAGAGTTTTCATAGAGGGTTGGAAATTTAAATTCATTTTCACAATATTCACAACATCATTAATACCTCACCGGCTCTTAGTTTCAAAATATCAGAGTGTGCAACGATTTCTTTTAAATAAACTAAGAGCTATCTTCCTTTAATTAAACTAGAGCGGATCGGTTCTCTAGTTAATCATCATACATGCGTTATACATACACATATACACATAAAGCCATACAAGGCTATCAAATGTAAATCCATTACATTAATACCAATAGTAATGCCTTACACTACACTCTTCATTTCACTTCATCTTCATATCTCCTTCATGCATCTTCATGTATCCTTTCACTTGTCTAAATAGTTGGTTGGAAGGAGTGAAATTCAAGAGAATCTCAATAGCAAACATTACCGCTATGCATAGCAGATATATATGAATGGATGACATACTTGCCTATATTATTTCATGCTAACATAATGACATGCTGCATGCTCAATGTTATGACATACTAATGGCCATTGCATAAAAGATAACATAGATTCAATCAATCAAATATGCTCAACACAAATAGGCAAAGCAGTCACATAATTAATACAAAATATACATATCATGCACATGCAAGACATACTACTTGTAGGACTTTATGTCCTTCGTTAAGTCAGAATTTAAGGCTTTTATTTTCTAATATTCTTTGTGCACTTTAGGATTACTAAAGATACTTGGTCATCTTGAGCTCACAAGGTCAACTTTCCATGTTGCACATCTATTAAAGTTCTCCCAGTTGCTAGGAATGGCCTCCCAAGAATAATAGGAATTTCTTGGTCTTCTTCCATGTCGAATATGATAAAATTAGTTGAGAATATGAGTTTATCTACCTTCACTAGAACATCTTCTAAGACACCTCTTGGATGTTTTATTGATCAGTCAGCTAGAAGTAGTGAAACTGTGGTAGGCTTCACCTCTCCAAGACTGAGATTTTTCTAGACAGATAAATGCATGAGATTTACACTTGTTCCTAAGTCACAAAGCGCTCTTTCAAAGTTACAATGACCTATGGCGTAAGGTCTGTAAAAGCTTCCTGAATCTTTCCACTTTAGTGGTAATTTCTTTCAACAGAATAGCATTGCATTCCTAAGTAAGTGCAACTGTTTTGAATTCTTCTAGTTTACACTAATTTGAAAGAATATCCTTCATGAATTTTTCATAACTGGGCATTTGGACAAGAGCATATGCAAAAGGGATGTTGATATGTAGCTCTTTGAAAACCTCCAGAAACTTTTTAAACTGCTTGTCTAACTTTACCTTCACAAGTCTCTGAGGGTATGAAACTGGTGGTACATATGGAGGAGGATTATCTGGAAAGCTGATTCTTCCGGGTATCACATCATCCTCTTGAGGTTTCTATGCTTCCTCCTTATGTTCTTCTTGACTTTCTTTATTTTCTGCATCTTTCTTCTGTTGAATTACATGATCTTTCAATTTTTTCCCACTCCTTAGTAAAATTCACTTCACATGCTCTCTTGGGTTTCTTTCAGTGTCACTTGGCATAGTACCTAGTTGTTTAGAATTTAGCATATTTACAATTTGGCCCATTTGGATCTCCAAGTTCTTTATTGAGGCTTCATGGCTTTTAAGTGTTGCATCAGTCTTAGCCATGAATTGATATGTATTTTATGGTTAGTTAAGCTAATGTATCTTCCATATTCACTTTCTGATGCGGTGGATTTGGTGGTTGAAGAGCTTGTTGCTGGTAGTTCCCTTGCGGCTTAAACACATTTTGATTATTCCTCCAACTAAAGTTTGGATGATTCCGCCAACCAGGATTGTAAGTGTTTGAGAATGTGTCATTTCATTGATTTCCAACGTAATGAGCTTACTCCGACTGAGAAGACATGGATGGGTGTCCTTCTTGACATTGCATGTTCACATGAGGTTTCATGAGGAGTGCTGATTGCATTTGGTTGACTTGTCAATGAGTTCACTTACTTAGATATAGATGCAACTTGAGAAGACAAAGTTGTAAGGATATCCAGCTTGTGCACCCCAAGTACTTTCTTTGAAATGTGACATTCAGAAGGCCATTATTATGCATTGGCCGCCATCTCCTCAAGTAAACTGTAGGCATCATCTAGAATTTTTCCCATTAAAGATCCTCCAGCTGTAGTATCTACAAGAATTCTGGTGGTATGTGTCATCCCCTTATAGAATGAGTGCAATTGCCACCAATCTGGTAAACACATGATGAGGACATCTCCTTAGTAGCTCCTTGTATCTTTCCAATGCTTCATAGAGGCTTTCAAGTTCATGCTGAGCAAATAAGGTAATTTCACTCCTCAATTTAGCTATTTTTCCTGAAGGAAAGTATTGTGCCAAAAGTTTCTGTGCCAAGGCATCCTATGTAACTGGTAGAGAGTATAGCCAGCTCTTAGACTTATCCTTAAGTGAGAAAGGGAAAAGTCTAAGTCTAATGGCATCATCAGTAACACCATTATGCTTGAATGTGTCACATATTTCTAGAAAGCTGGCTATATGTGTATTAGGATCTTCTATTCGTAAACTACCGAACTGATTTTCTTGCATCATCTAGATAATTGCAGGCTTGATTTCAAAATTGTTGGCTGCTACTGGTGGTTCTTTGATTCCAGAAGTTATTTCCATGACTGTTAGTGTTGCATAGTCACGGAGTATTTTGGTATCTGTTACTTCTCCTTTTAGGTTTACCATCATATTGTTAGAAGCAGACTGCTTTTGAACTCTCCAATTTCTTCGACAAGTTCTCTCAATATCTAAATCACAAGGTTGTAATTTAGTCTTCTTCGATCTTGTCATATACTAAGCAAAAGCTGTTAGTTATGATTAGTTTTGATGATAAAAAATATAGATGTCAAATATTAAAGAGAGCAAGAAGTTTGCATAGTATACTTCTCTAGTACATTGACTAACTATTTGATATTGCATATATTGTAGATTAGTCAAGCAATGGAAGAAAGAAATTGAGGAATGAAGAACTTGCAAGAATTAATGAAAAATATGAAGATTCAAGTTTTATGGATACTGTAGCAGTGGGCACTGTAGCATACAGTCACTGGAGCGTATTTTCACTGTAACTATTGTAGCAGCACTGTAACATCGAGTGATTTTAACAATCACTCGAGTGATTCTGAAAACAGTGAAAATCACTTGCAGTGATTCACTGTTCACTCGAGTGATTTGTAGCTTTTCATGCTCTGTTTTTCGTCCAGCTGAGCGAGGCCTGGTTATTTGATCATATCTCTTAAAATACAACTCCGATTGAGACCAAACCAGTTGCATATGAAAATAGACTCCGAATGAGTCATTTTGAAACCAAAACAAACATCAAAGGAGCTCAGAGGAAGGAGATATAAGTGTTCAAATTTGGACTTCATATCAGCATCACTTTCTGGAACAGGTTTGGTATTTTGGCTATAACTCTCAAACCACAGATCCAATTGAGCTGAAATTAGCCATATGAAACTATACTTCAAGAGCTTTCTATTGATATATAATATAGCAATTTTGGAGTCATATTCGAAGAGTTACATCATCTGGAAGTTTACCCCTGTTTGCTGTCAAATTGGAAGTGGAAGTTTCGAGTCCAAGTGATCTGAATAGAGAGCACCCGAGTGATTTTTATAATTACTCAATTGATCAGGAAGATCACTCGAGTGATCATTAATAATCACTCGAGTGAAATGCGTCAAAATGCAGATCACTTCCAGTGGCGCAGAAATCACCGGAGGAATTTTTCACTGTTCTCAATTTCACTTCCAGTGATATGGAATTCACTTGAGTGATATGAGATTTTTCAAAATCACTTCCAGTGCGCTTGAAATCACTGCAAGAAAAATTCACTGTTTGCAAAATCACTTCTAGTGATGCCAAAATCACTCGAGTGATTATGTTGTTTTTGTAGATCACTTCTAGAAGATGCTGAATCACTTCCGGTGAATTAAACACTCTCTCAAATCACTTCCAGTGGTTGCTGAATCACTTCTGGTGAATATTAAAATTCCTTAGATCACCTCCAGTGTTGTAACTGATCATTTTCAAAGATTACCAATATACACTAGATCACTTCTAATGAACTAATATCCATTCAAGTGATCTTCCGTTTGTGAGATATCAATGAATGAACTGATAATTCAAGTGATGTGTTGATTTTGATAAATCACTTTCAGGTTTGACAAAAACATAAAATCACCAGAGTAATATTGTGAGCCATCCGAGGGAAATATTGTTTCATGAAAATCACCTTCAGTGAAGTAATGCTGCACTCAAGTGAATTGACATCACAGCCAGAGAATTTACTGATAGATCGAGTGATTCACTATTTTTATCAGAAACACCTCCAGAAGCTGTCTGAACCTTCAAGTAAAATACTATCCTGAGAAAATCACTTCCAGTGCTAGTAATCTAGTGCACCTCCAGTGAAAGCCATCTCAGAATAAGAATCACTTCCAAATCAATGGAGATCACTGCCAGTCAAATATTATCTTCTGAAAATCACCTCAAGTGAAATCAAGTTTACTTCCAGTGATTCTTTAGTTTTTTAAGATCACTGCCAGTGAAGTCTGTAATCACCCGAGTGATGTTTTCTAACGGCTATTTCTTTGAGTGGATTTACAGGTGTTATGCACTACCGATCACATGGCATACACGGATTAATATTCAGTGACAAAAAATCATGGACAACATGACTATTCAATAAACGATTCAACTAATATCCAAAACTGAAAGAAAGAACCGCTAAAACATTTGTAAGAGATCAACAGGAAATGCTGAAGCATCTGTCAGAGCACCACGATCAATGGGCATAACCATTAAAATTTTTGTTAGAGCACACAATCGGCTTACAACGGGAAAATATTTGAATTCTCCAACGGCTCTCAACCTATCTTATATAAATCGAAGCATTCAAGAAGACGATATAGAGATTTACAGAGAAATACTACAACGAACAGAAATGATGAAGTAACGAGAACCTAACTGCCAACATGCTACTGTCATGAATCTTCATCTCTCACACTCTCCGTTAATATCTATTTTCATTGTCAAGTACATTTTAGAGTGAATATTTGTATTGTGCTTCAGTGAGGATTTATCTACTTTGTGAGAGAGTCTGTAAATACTTCATCTATACTTCTGTATAGATCTCAAGGTAGAGGGACATTGAGAGGGCTGATTACCTTATGGGAAAGTTGTAGAGAGAATTGCTAGTAGTACTTTCTGCTCGTAAGACTTACAAGGTGTAAGCAGTAGAGAACGTTGCTGCTCTTAAGACTTACAGTAGTGTAAGCAGGAGAGAACGTTGCTGTTCGTAAGACTTGCTCGGGTAAGCAGGAGAGAAAGGTCTTTGGGATTGCTTTGCTCAACTTACCGTAAGAGGGTGTAAACCTTACAGTGTGTAAGGGGGAGTAACTTCGTGAGATTTGTAGCGGCTGTTCTTGTACCCGATTAAACAAGAAGATAGTAGATTGGAAATCTCAGGAGGAGCCTGGGGACTGGACGTAGGTCATCGTGATTGGACCAAACCAGGATAAATCACAGTTTGCATATTCTCTTCCCTAAGCTTTTACATTTCCAGCATATATGATCTATATATCTGCATATGATTTTATAGTTCCATATGTATTGATTTGATAAGTTGTGAAAAGATTTTTAAAAGATCAGACTTTCTTATCGTACACCCAATTCACCCCTCTCTTGGGTGTCAGCTAGGTCTAACGAAAGCCTGAAAAAAAACACAAGACACTAAAAAGAAGACAAATGTAATATGAAGACTAAATTAGTATTAAAATTACTTGGTATTGATATTAATGACAACGATCCCCAGCAATGGTGCCAAAAACTTATTTCGAGTGTAGGATGGTTATTTAGAAAGTGCAAGTGTATACTATCATAAACAAGTAATATAGAAGTGAGTAGAGTATCGTTCCCACGAGGATTGACCACTAAGTACCAAAATTGACAATCTTAATATATTTAGTCGATCGATTGGTTGATGGTTGAGGATATAAAATAAAAATGATTAAATATGAATGCATCTGATATGAAAAGACAAATATGAGAAAAATGTGACACCCTTCCTTACATTACCTCATCGGCTCTTAGTTCCATTATATCAGAGTAAGCGAACGATAATTTAAATAAACTAAAAGTCGTTCTCATTAATTACATAAGGGTGGTTCTCTGCTTATACAACATTCATACATACACATACATCCATATATACACACATATATGAAATACAAGAAGTAGTGCCCCGCACTACGACCTCCTCTTCACTTCAAGTCTCCATATCTCCTCCGTGTACCTCTCCAGGCACTCTTCAACCTGTCTGGAATGGTTGTTTTGGAGGAGTAAGATTTGAAAGAATCTCAGTAGCGAACAATACCTCTATGCATGGAAGATGTATATGAATGCATGACATGCTTGCCTACACTATTTCATGCCAATATAATGACATGCTGCGTGCTCGATGTTATGACATACATATGGCCATTGCACAAATATAACAGAGCTTCAACCAATCATACATGTTCTACACAAATAGACAAAGAAGTCATATAATCAATGCATAAACATACATATCATACACATGCAGGCAAGGTAAGTTCACTACCTGTCGGACTTCATGTCTGTCCTCAAACCTTCGTTTTTACTCCGGTTCGGGCACCATCCTTCATCGAGTCCTAGAATTCCCAAACATTTAATACATGAGTTATTACTCTTTCTTATATCATTCTAGACTCATATTAGTTAATAACTTAGCTCAATTATGCTAAATTTTCAAAATGCCCCCGAAAGCCTCGCTTGACTGTACTTTTACAGAAATTACAACATGGGCTAATCCTACACAATTTCACGTGGAGAATCCATTTATGACCTCAGATTAGTCAAATTCAGGCCCGAATGACAAAAATAACCCTTGACAGCCCCTATTTAGAGCCATAAGGGTAATTTGGTAATGTCACCGTCTAGGGCTTTTCTCACTTTTCCTTCAACATGAACCCTACACAATTTTGCTCTTCTGATCTCAATGGAATCATCCAATCGATGAAATTCCAACTCTTAACTCATGCCACTCATTAGGCAGCCAATATAGAGTTCTCTGAAGAGTTGGTCGGTTCCTCCTTTTCTTTATTTTAATATCCTCCTTTCTGCTTCTTATTACATGATTAGCTGTTTAGACATCCCTTGGGCATCATTTTGTCCCCCAAAACACTGATAGAATGAGATATGAACAGTACACTACTCTCAAAATAATCATCCAAATGACAAGCTGAAATGGTAGAAAGGAAGCTTACGCTTACCTCTACGCCTTTCTAAATTCAGTTCAGAATTTCGGCGACGCCACGGCCGGTGAGAAGGCACCAATGTCTTCCAAACAAGAATCCAAAATTATAGAATCGAAGTTCGGGATGAGTAGAACAACATTTGTACTGGACATTTCAAGAGAAAACGTCATTTTGGACAACTTTCGGTGATTTCCAGTTTCTCTCTATCCTCTCTCTCCTCTCGTTCGTCTGTTACGTTCTCGTTCTTTCCTTTCTCTTTCCCGTTCTCATTTGTCCGATTTCTCTTTCCTTCTTTCTCTTTTATGTATGATTCATACGCAGGAAAGAATAAGAATTAATTGATGAAGGATGATGATTAATTAAAATCATCCAAGTGGCTTTCACTCAATTAGTCCACCTATCTCATTACTTACACAACAAGTTTCCTTTCTCTTTTGCTTCATCATTCTATCAATATTAATGAGAATTATGAGAGTATAATTCACTCTCAAATTATCCCATTACACCACCTCAAGTGGTCAATTATAGCCTTAAGCTTCTCCGCTTATTGACTTTACCTGATAATAATTTACCTGTTTGGGCTTATTAATCAACAAGTAGTCATTTCCCTCCTTTTATTTCCTATTCAACTCAAATCATTGGGAATATTAGGGAAAATCCTCATTCCTCATCTTATGGAAAAATTATCATTTTGCCCTTACCTTTTATTTCCATTTTAATACCTAAAGATATTAAGGAATTTTTTGATAAATATCATGTCTCGCTAGGACATTTGCTAAACTAGGGTCTAGCAATCCACTAAATCTAGGCTTAATCTCAAGCCTCTTGTCCCAAAATTTGGGGTATTACAATCCACACACATGCTGTTAGGATTGGTAGGCACACAGCGGAAGAATAAAAAAAATTAAAATTGCAAAAGTTTACCAATCCCAATTGCGGATCTATCAACGGCATTTAAATCAAGTTAGAAAGAGTCGTACCTTATTCATGTTTGTTTGAATTCCCACAATCATCAACGTATTACGAGTTCACAAATCTCCATGTTTGGTTGCTCCTGAAATAATTTCCCCGGCATCTACATGTCCGCTAATTCTTCTTAAAAGAGCGTCAATCTCTATGAGTATGAGATTAACCATCCCCAACATCAACATGTCAACTAGTTCTTCTTGGAGTTTTGCCTTTTTCAATCTTGAGGAGCTAACTACTCATATCAGCTCCCTCTACTGGTATCCACACGAATAGGACCCCAACACCGGCAGCGTGCTAGCGCCTCTAATATCCTTCTAGGGTTTTCTTGTGGCTCTCTAGTTTTTCATCATCAGTAGAAAACCCTAGCTCTCATATTTTATAACTAGTAGGGTTATCTATTTTATGATGGATATTGGATTTTTAAAATTAATCTTAATTAATTTCAAAATCCTTATCATATCAATTAACATTTAATTGTTTTAATAAGCTAATTAAATAAACCTGGTTTAATTAAATTTGTCCAACAGTTTTAATTTAACCTATTTATTTAATTAGAATAAAGAGCCAATGGAATTTAATTTATCTTCATAAATTAAATATGAGATATTATCATATAATATCTTTATATATACACAATATAATAATATCATCATATAATATAATATTATCATATATTCAATATATATTATCAAATAATATATATTATATATATATAATATAATATTATCATATGATCATATAATATAATACTATCATATATATATAATATATATTATCAAATAATATATATTATATATGTATTTATGTATTTCAAAAATACATATGTGTATATAATATTATTAATATTCCTTTCCAAATATAAATATATATATATATAACACACATATAAATATTTATCAAATAAATATTCACACAACATGTGTATATAATAAATATATATTTAAAATTCATTCACCCTAGATTAAACATTATATTCATTGAATCTTAGACGCATCTTAGATTCAATGAATCTGGACATTATAGCTCGTGTTGGGCTATTCTTGTGTGCGACCCTGTAGGCCCAAACGAAGTTGGCAGTGGGCCAATGACTATACTAACCCACAAGTCATAAGCGGCCTCTAGCAAGACATTACGACTACCCAATTCATATGAGGATCGACAATACGATATAACCTGTCGTATAACCATATCACGTCCCTTTTGTCACACGATATTTCGGTCAAAGATGAGGCATGGAGAATGTCATCCTCCTATTCCTGACCATTACTTTCTCGATCCCTGAGTAGTCTGACTATAGAAATGGAAACTCCTTTCCATCATAGTATGGCCATACATTTCTCAGACTCACTCATCGAGGGGCCCAGTAATATCTCTCTACTAATGTGAGGGACAAATTCCATCTTGACCATTCACATTCCTCTGCATGAAAACCACTAAACCCGATTGTAGCCTTTATCATCACCCGGTTAAAGGTGACTTTTGACTAAGTCAAAGCTTAGTAACTCTCATGTAGGAATCCATGATGATCTCAGGTCAAAGGGCATTGTGACGTGGTTATACATGAGATAAGCTTATGACTTGATCCATGCAGCTTTCTCATAGCGGGTCGGTCCAGCACCTTGTACTCCTACAAGTGCCTAAGACTTTGATTAGTATCCCCATACCTTATCAAAGTTATACTGGTCTTATTTCATCTTTGCTCCTACATAGATGACCGACCAGGGACATTTAGGACAATCATTATGATTTATCCAAGGATACAATTATCACAGTGAACATGCGAATAATGTGATAACCACAGGGAGAAATTCATTGAATGACAATATTCAGAGTACAATGATTGGCCCCTAGGGCACAATTTCCAACACATGCATCTCCTTCTGGTCTCAACATGCATATTAAAGTCATCCAAAAGGTGGCCAGTCAATTGAAAGCATTAAGAATAATAATTAAAACTCAATCACGAAGGAAAAATCATTATTTATTTATGTGATACTGTCCATGGCTGTAAGAAAATCATTATTTATTTATCAATTACACCTAAATTTATTACATTAAGCTCAAATATCGTCCACAAATCATCATATAAAGGAAAATAAATATGAAAATATTTTACATATCAGTCATCCTGCTACATCAGGATAAATTTTAACTCTTTCTTATTAATATTAACATAAACCACATAGGTCAACTGCATATCAAGACTGCACAGGTCAATTATAAATCTAGACCACACAGGTCAATTTCAAATTAAGACCACTCGGGTCAATCACAATTTAAGACCCTTCAGGTCAACGTTATGAATTCTTTTCTCAGCCTAATGAAGCTTTTCTCACCACTATCATCTCACATAGAATATTATATCATCATATTAGCCTTATCAAAGGCAAACCAATACTGGTAAAATACCATATAACTCATTCATAACAATTTTAAGACCTTGAAAACTTTCTAGCCTTTTTGATTTCAATATGGTTTTCCCCTTTGCTATGATCCATCAAGGTCTCCATCTCAAGGAGCTTTATGGTCTAGAATTTAATCTTTGAAAGGCAAGACTCATATCCCTTAATCTTTAAAACGCAATTTAGGCATATCTCAACAATAATAAATCATGCGTTGGTATGTTTGACACAACCAAACCACAAGGTAATTGTTTTACCACTAAGCTCAATCATCTCAAACAATATTAAGTAATAAATAGGTAACTGATACCATAATGATACAATGCTTACACATAATTGCCATAAAATAAAATGGTACCTTAGGTTAAATCAGGAGATTTTCTAGCATCTTCATGTGTCATGGTGAAGACTCTATACTAGTTTCTCTGCCTTGGCTATTTCGTTCTTTGCTATTGCCTTGGGCATTTAGTAGCTATGTGTCCTAACTGACTACAGTTATAATAGATTGGCCCATATGATGTATCGGGTTGGTGAGATTTACCACGCCTCCAATAAGCCCAGCTTTCAGAAGGTCGTTGATTGTTGCAATTCCAAGGTTGGTAAGGCCTCTTGTCGTTTCCTCAAGGCAGTTCTTTTGAACTTTTGCATTTTTTATAAGAATTTCCACTTCTTGACACCCCCTTATTGTGAATATTTCTACTAACATAGAGATTTCATAGATTACTTTCTGTTATTCTACATTCCTTGATTGTCTTATTAAATTGGTTAAATCACTTAGAGACCAGTTTCTCCTTTAATTCCAACTTTAATACCCAAATGATCTTGTTAGAATTCTACTCTTAATCATTCTAGAGTTTCATATAGGAGGAATATCTGGATAGTTAGATGTAACGAGCTAGGTATTTATCAAAAGTTTCTTTTTCTTCTTGTTCAATAGTTAGGAACTCAGTTTCTTTAGTAATCTGCATTGAATGAGGAAAATATTTTTCACGGAATTGCATCAGGAAATATTCCTAAGTAAGAGGAATATTCCGAGCTTACATAACCATCTTAATGTTCTTCCACCATGTGTCTATGTCCCCTTCCAACTTATATACTACTAATTCAGCTTTTATGTTGTCAGGACATTCCAAGATTCGAAAGATTTTCTCAAGCTTGGACAACCAATCACCTTCACTCATTTTGAGGGTATAAAATGGTATTAAAAGGCATAAAATGGTGATAGTCTAACAATCATCCAGAATATAGTCACAACTTAGTTTTCGATAAGAATTCTTAAGTTTGAGTAACTTACCTCACCTCTTCTTCTTCTTCCTTTGGACAAAAATTGTTTCTCTCTTCCTTTTACATTTGTTTGCCAAAAAACTAATCTGAGAAGAGATAGAGGTTAAGGAAGAGGTTTCACAAGTTAGAGTGTAAGATTAGGTGGAGATTTTGACATACTTACCTTGCACCGACTCTTGAATCTCCGTTTTCCTCCTTCCTTCTTTCCCTCTTGGTTCCCTCTCCCTCTTCCTTTCTCTTCTTTGTTTGGCCAACCTATGCCTCTTAAATAGACAAGGTTGGAGCATCTTGGAATAGTCTAGAGTTTGCTACATGTTTTAATCCTATTGGCCCTTGATTATTTTATGGCATATGTGATGATATTATTACATATTTAATTATATACTATTTTTGCATGCTCCATCTGCCCCTTCTTTCTACATTTATTAAGTAAAAATTTAATATTATATATATGTGGTCAAAATAACAATTTTGCCCTTACAATTTTCACAATACTTGAAAAATTAGCAGAATTGTCATCAAATTTTGAAAAATTCATATATAATTGTGTAGATATTCAATTGAGGTGGTTCCAGAGGCTATATGACCCTTATGAAGTATAGTTTTAAGAAAAAATATAAAATTTAGCCAATTGAAAGGTCACCATTAACTAGAAAAAATTCAAAACATTCATTTCTCCTTGTATACAACTCCAAGAATTTCATATAACTTATCCAATTAAATCTTATCATGTCTACTTTCATTTTGAAAAGTTTCAAAATTTTTAGAGGTTATTTACTAATTTAAAAGTGTTACACAACTTGACTGCCTTTCCAGAAAATTCACTGGTTGCATTACTAACTTATATACTAATTAGTTTTAGCTTTATGTAACCTTTAATTGCTTTGTTTTATCACTTAATGTGCTCCAAATTCACCATTTTACCTCTTTTAATACCCTCAAGATATAAATAAATTTTGGTAAATGAAATGTAGGATATTACATACTGCATGTTTATGGTTTCATCATGAATTTGTTTAGTGCATTTTGATTATATAGGGTAGTCGCTCGGGGCCTATTGCATAGGTGGACGCCCAAGCCATTGAAGATTTCTGTGATGCACGAGTGAATTCCTGGGGTCTTTTGCATGGGTAACAATCAAGGCTATGTGATTTGTTATACCTAATGCTATGGTTATATGTTGAATTGCATGTTGTGTACTGAATGCTATTGTGATAATTTTGTTTATATGATGACTGTGTGCTATGCCTATGATTTTGTTTCTATATGATTGAGTGTCTGTTACTACTGGGTTTCTTTTAAATCTCACTCTTTTCTTATAAACAATCTACAGTACAAGCTAGTAGCTAAAAGGGCAAGAAGGTAAACACAGTCAGCCAGAGGACAAAGATGGAAGGTTTTACTTTTTGTTTGTTGTTTATTTTAGGATATGTATATGATGTATTTAACTATATTAACATGACGATAATACAATAGTATAACTAGTAGTGTTGATAGTCTAGTAAATGGACGGTAACCTAATATTGAGATAACTTATTTGGATAACGCTTCCAAATGATAATGAAAAATTAACTAACGAATGTAATGTGAGAATCAAGTAGAGAATCACTAGCATACTTTGATATGATGGAGCTAAGAGCCGATGAGACTTAGTGATGTTGTGAAACTTTATGGAAAAAATTGAAAATTTTTTTATCCTTTGAAAAACCCTGTCAACCCTAGGTTCAACTCTTGATTTGAGATTGGGATTTGCAAATGTTTTTTAAAGCTTGAGTAACTTGGGCCCAGATCCTGGTTTCAAAGCTTGTTTCACTACTCTTTTGCACTCATCTATCCAAACCTATAGGATGTAAGGTATGACATCTTGAACCTCAACCCTGAATATTGTAAGATCATATCCAAATCACTATATTTTTAAATCAAAGTCAATTGCCGCTAGCTCTATAATATGAGTGTGGTAATTCATTTTGTGGAGCGTCAGTTGTTAGGAGGCATTCGCCATAATTATGCCCTGCTACTCTTGAACTCATCCCGATCTCTACCTACATCTTTGACTTTAAACCATATAGATTTTAACACTATAGACAGCATAAGTTGTGCCTCTACAATCTACATAGGTTGTATCACTACAGACCACATAGGTGACCTTGTTGAAAACCATACAGATCGTGTTATTGCAAACCATATAGGTTACCTCATTACGAATCATATAGGTTGTATTATTACACACCATACAGGTTGCCTAGCTATAGACTACATAGGTTGAATCATTATAGACCACTCATGTCATATAACTACTGACCATACAGGTCACTTCATTACACGTCACGCAAATTGTGTTACTATAGACCATATAGGTTGTATCACTATAGACCATATAGGTTGCCTCACTGCAGGCCACACATGTCACCTAATTACAGACCACACAGGTCATATCACTGTGCACAACACAAGTTGCCTTGCTTCAGACCACATAAGTCATATCACTACATACCACATAGGTCACTTTACTACATACCACATAGGTCATACTAGGATCTAGGATGATTAATGTTGGTGCCAATATTCACCTCTTCAGTAACTCTCAGAAGCTACACATAGATTCACCATCCCACTCAGATTATTTATTCTCTTATAAGAGCTTCAATAATTTTAAGATGATTTGAAAGGAGTTCTATAGGAACCTCCTGTAATACTTGATTAGAACAAGAAAACTACGTACCTCTGTGACATCTTCTGGCCCCTTTCAGCTCAATACTGATTCCACTTTACTAGGATCTATTGGATCCCATTTTGTGAGACTGTATGCCTTTACACAACTCATAGGTGCTTCTCACATTCTTCTCTACTCCTCAAGTAGATCAGAATATCGATACTAAGTCTATCACAAATTGATTTGAATATAGTCAACGATTCTTTTCAAGTAATCCCCTTACATCTTCAGACAAGACAATAGGGAGTTCACCGGCCATTTTCAGTTTCCATTTTTTCTTCTACTGATGTTAATGAAAACCAATATACCCCTGGCAATGCATATGTAGCATTTCTTAGCTTAGGACATTAAGAGAAAACCCAAATCACTTAACAGAGTCGGATATGCAATTCTCTTATTTCCACAGCGCATCAACACATGCTTTGCTGTTAACCAATCAACTCTAACTTTAACCTCAAGTTTATGGAACAATTCACAAAGTAAATCTACAATAGAGTTTTATCAGTTACACATATCATACAATGTAGTAACTTTTCTCAAGGAAGTTTTCACACCCATAGGTGTGATCATTATTAGATATGATTAGTTTTGATGATGTCAAATATTAGATAAAAGATATTAAGAGCAAAAAGTTTGCATAATATATTAATCTCCAACATTGACTAACTACTATATTTAATGTTATATATCTTATAGATTAGTCAAACAAAGCAAGAAAGAGATTGGAAAAACAAGCACTTGAAGGAACTAGTTGGAATATCAAGATTCAATCTTCCAGATGAAATACTGGATGTTTCTATGCTCATAAGGGAATTCAAGTTAGTATTGTAGCATTTTCACTGTAGCGATTAGACACTATAGCATCCAAGGAACTGTAGCACTCAAGTTTGAATAGTAGAACTCGAGTTCTAGGCACTGTAGCACTTGAGTTGAAGGAGTTCTTCATGAGATTTCTTGGCAGAAATGACTCCTGGATGATTTCCAAGTTTTATACTCGAGTTGGACATGGATAACTCGAGTTTGGTACTATTTAGAATTGCAAAAATTAGTCTGAACTCGAGTTTGGATATGAGAACTCGAGTTCACATGGAAGTTTAACATGCTGTGTTCATCCTTGTTTTATGTTCAATATGGGCGAGCTTCAGTAATTCAATCATATCTCCCAAACCACAACTCTGATTGAGGAGAAACTAGTGGTATATGAAACGAGACTCCCAACTCGTCATGTTGACATCAAAACCAACATTAAAAGAGCTCAGGTGAATCAGATAAGAATGGTTAAAGTGTAACTTCAAATCACCATCATATTCAAGAACATTTTAGTAGTTTGGACATATCTCTCTAACTACCAATCAAAATAAGTTCAAACTAGTGCCATATCAAAGTAGACTCAAAGCGATTTCCATGGATATATAATAAGTCAAATTTGGAGTTATAGTCAATGCCGTATGGCTTTTGGAAGATGATACTTGAAAATACATACGCTTTCTACATTCGTTGGAACATAACTTGAAGAATTCATTGTGTTTGGAGTTGATTCCTTTTGCATTGGAATGTAAACAATAAGAGATTTATAATAATCAATTATTTATCATACTTGGGGTAAAAAATGAATGGATCATTTTTTGAGTCAATTGTTTACTCTCCCGCAGGCATTGCACATAAGTTGAAGTTAAACACATGAACTCGAGTTCTGGATGAAGCACTCGAGTTCTGGGATGAGATATACTCGAGTCCTGAGAGTTCTTCCATAAGAGTTTATACCTGAGAGATTTAAAGCACTGGAGTATATATGAAGCACTCGAGTTCTTATTAACGCACTCGAGTTCTTATTGGCCTCTACAATCTAGTTCAGGGAGTTATGGGAAGAGAGTTTATACCTGATACTCACATGGTGAGAAGATCAATTGGTACACTCGAGTTTCTCAGCATACACTCGAGTTTGGAATCAAATGACACTTAGTCATGTGAGTGTTGACAAGTGAGTTTATTCCAAAGAAGCATGAAATGTTGGATTGCCATGATGCACTCGAGTCCTGAAGATCACACTCGAGTCCTAAGAACATCAACACTTGAGTTTCAGTTTTGCACTCTTATGAGTTTCTGACAGAAGCCATCTAGAGATATTAAAGTTCCACTGTGTACTCGAGTTTGGTATGAAGCACTCAAGTTTGCCAGACGCAGAAGCAAAATGAATTTCTGTAATCAATCCAAATATGCTTAAACGCTATCTAATCATTATGGTTACACTTCTTACTATACTTAAACATCATTTGACATTTATTTCAAGTGTGAAACAGGAGATCAAATGTTTGGGTTGAATCTTCAAGTTCGGAGGTGACTCACGGCAAACATCCTTACTTGAAGTGATGAATCCCAGAAAGCAGAAAATCAGTCTCTAACCATTTATTCAGTGTATTCATGTCTTATACTTCATTGTATAAATGATTGAAGTACTTCTCCAAATCAACAATAAAGAAATCATAGAAAGTGGCGAAAAGATGTTTCACGATAAGCCGAGCGTCCACTGATAACGGCTAGTTTTCTAAAGTGGAAATCTGTCAGAACAAGCAGTGCAACTCCAATAGGTATGCTAAGATACTATCAATGAATCATGGGCAGAAACAATATTCAACAAACCAGTTCAATGAAACAGAATGAAAGCAACATTGATACATTTGTCAGAGAACGATTAACAAAAAATGTTGCAGCATCTGTCAGAGCACATGATGGGTTTCAACAGGAAAATATCCAAATACACTCAACGTTCAGAAGAAGCAAAGCACTCTAACTGATAAATGATACCAACGGTTCTCAACACCTCTTCTATATAAACCGAAGAATTCAAGAAGAAGAGGAGAGAATGCGACAGTGACCAAATACATGAGCGATGAGAACCCAACTGCTAATATGCTGATACTATAAGTTGTCTACCTCACATACTCCTTGTTCTTATCAGTTTATAATATCATGTACTTTTGAGAGTGAATATTTGTATTATACTTCAGTGAGCATTTATCTACTCTATGAGAGAGTCTGTAAACATTATGTATTGATCTCAAGCTAGAGGGACCTTGAGAGGGTTGAATTCCTTATGAGGGAAGATGTAGGGAGAATTACCGGTTAGAATTTTTGCTCGTAAGACTTGCATGGGTAAGCCGGAGTGAAAGGTCTTTGGGAATGCTCTGCTCGTAAGACTTGTCGTAAGTAGGAGTAAACCTTACTGTGTGTGAGGGAGCATAATTCTGTAGTAGGCTACAGAAGTACCCGGTTAAACTTGTGGGTTGTAGTGGCTTTTCTTGTGCCCTGTTAAACAAGAAGATAGTAGATTGGAAATCTCAGGAGGAGCCTGGGGACTGGACGTAGGTCATCGTGGATTAGGCTGAACCAGGATAAATCACAGTTTTCATATTCTCTTCCCTAAGCTTTTACATTTCCAACATATAAGATTTACATAACTGATTATGATTTTATACTTCCATATATATTAATTTGATAAGCTGCGAAAAGATTTTAAAAGATCATATTTATTATCGTATACCCAATTCACCCTCTCTTGGGTGTTAGCCAGTTCTAACAATCACAATCAAATTATAAGGCAATTCATGCATGTTCAGTCCTAAGTGTTTCACACAGTCAAATACAATATAGGTATGGCTAGCCATAATACCAATTAATGCTTACAAAACATAATCGTTAAGTCAGATTGTACCTGGGGTCATCTTAAGCAACTCCTGCACCTTCTCATAAGTCTTGGCAAATACTCTACCTTAACTCCTACGTCTAGGCCCTGTCAGTTGTTATGGGCAATATTTTGTAATATAACCCAGCTTTTGGTAGTTATAAAAAATTTCCTACCTATTTGTACATAGTCTGTCATCATGTGGCTGGCTACAGCTCTAACATGTTCTATTATCAAGGAATCTTTGATTGTTGTAGCTATCAACCTAATATAGCTTTTTTATTAGTCCATCTAGAGGGAACTTCCTGATTATTGTGTTTTTAGGAAGAATTATTGCTGCCAAATGTACCTTTACTGTTAACATGTCGTTCAGTATACAGATTCAACAAATTATTTTCTGTGATCCAATACTCTTCTACTGCTTTATTAAATTCTGTAAACTGTTTAGAACAAGCTTATCTTTCAATTCTGGTCTCAGTCCCCAAATCATCATATCAGAGCTATATCCCTCGTTATCACGATACCTCAGGTAAGAAGGGTATCGAGACAAGCGAATAAATTGAGCTAGGTACTCATCAAAACTTTCTTCCTCATCTTGTGATATTGATAAGAACTCTATTTCCTTTTTGATTCTGACTACTTGCAAACATTGAGTCTTTTTTTAAATAAATTCCATGTTACTGGAATGTTTCATGTATAAAGGATCATTTTAGTGTTATTCCACGACCTATCTGCATCTGCTACTAGCTTGTAAATAGCCAGTTGTGCCTTCATGTCATCTGGCCATTCTAAAATTGTAAGAATTTTCTCCAGCCGAGATAACCAATATTCCGCTAACTGAGGATTAAATTTTCCTTAGAAAGGAGGGGGTTGCTGTTGACAGAAACATTTCACCCATGTTTGTAAACTTTCAACCTCAACGACAAGTTTAAGTAAAGATCCCTATTCAGATTCATGAGGTTGTACATGTTTATCTCCATGACCAACATAATTATTGAGCATTTCCATATCTGCATTTTATTTTTGCTGCACTTCTCATAGCTCATCCTTCAGATCATGATTCATTGTATGTTGTTTAATAAGCAGGCCCACTATCTGCTACATCAGGTCAGGTCTAGCTCCTTGACCTCGCCTAGCACCTCTACTTCTTTGTCTCGCGATCTTTATGTCTCACTATATTAAAATAAGGAAGGGGTAAATTTCTCATATCCATAAGGGTATATTTGTAATTTAATAAAATTTAGATACGTATATAGTCCAAAAATAGTGTATAATAGACATTTATAGCATTTTAAAGAAAACTTTTAACAATACACAGCCTATACATTACTGTATAACATGTTTATATTATATAACTTAACATTTTCCAAAACATCCCAGGGGGTCACCTATCATTCAATTTCCCTAGGCCGAGCAGGATTAACCCAAATGTACTGATGCTAAAATGCTAATACAAGTTCCAACCGCTTCTAAGCTTCAGCACCATAGGACTAGCCTTGTCCTAATAAGTCATGTCGACTATCTTAGGGTGACTGAATATTGTATATTAATTGAATATAAGTAGTAGTACTTATAGTCATGTAATCCATAACTCCATAAAACTATCATATGGACCCCACTATATAATATCGTTCTTCTTTGGGTCACAATATTTTAGGCCATTGGGGTATCTTGGACACAAATAATCTACATGTACATGTTCTTGATATACCCCATAAAACTTTTGATCTAGTTGCAAGTCATATATGACGTACACAGGTTCCACCCTGGAACTGGTAACACTATATGGGTCTAACTCCAACCCATCAGACATCGATTGCTCAGTATCACCAATTGATAAATTGACTATCATCTCTGATCTGGGAGGAGGTCCCCAGTATTTAAGCTTTAGTCGTACTTGTAAGACTTGTCTTACATAACCCTTTATTATATGTATGGAAGCTTTATTCTTTGTTTACTTAGGGGTTTATTATTTATTCATGACTAATGAGCTATTACTCTTACCACATGTCAGAGTTAATTATATTTCTTCATTACTGTGATCCTAATTATGAATGAATTCAAATTTGTGTATTCATACCGGTATATTCATATATATACATAAATTGTAAATATTTTACATACATTAAACACAAATACACTTAGCTCTTTAATTCTTCTTCTTCTTTCTTTTTGATTTATCTTCAAGTATCCTTCTCTATCATATTTATGGACCTATATGGTTGGTGGGGGAGGGAAAGATTCCAGGGAATATCAGTAGAAGACATACAGACAATGTATGTGAATTGCTTGTGCATGATATGCTTGCCTTACATAGGGTCATACTCATATAATAATGTTTTGCATGCTTAATATTTTGTGTAACATACTTATGGCCACAGTAAAAAAAGAAACAGTGGTTCATTCATTCATACATGCTTCACAAAATCAAGTAAAGCAATATAGTAAACTCATATACAACATAAGTATAACATACATATAAGTAAGTTTGCTACCTTGTGGACTAATGTCCTTCCTTTATTTCCTCTTCTTCCAACCATAAAGTTGCTTGAAGTATCTTCCATTCTTCTTTCTTCTTGGCTTCTTATGGCCCTAGATACCAAATCATATTACTAGAGCCATGATCACAAGTCATTAGAAGTGAATATTAAGGCCCAAGAAACTAGGAAAGGCTAAACAGTTCAATTTCTTTTGAAACCATAAAATGTAGAAATTAGGGTCTTGACCAAGACAAGAATCCTTCAGCTATAGCCAAAAGAGGTCACAAGCGCCGTGGTCAAGAATTCTTCTGGCCGCAGCCAAGAATTCCCTTGCTTCTTCGTTGAACTTTCAAGAATCATAACTTAATCTAAAAAATTTCAAATAGAGTGATTCAAAGTTTTATTTGACCCCCTTTAAGTCTACTTTAAGGAAAAAATATGTTATGCTATCAATCACACACGCAAAATTCTAGAATACTTATTAATTGGCCACTGCCCTAGAAATATACTAGATTTTACATGACCAAATTTGAAAATACATAAGTCTGTGTGTACAGATCTAATTGACCATTATGACCTTTCAAATTAAAGCTTGGTAAGTCTACTTTTTGACTGGAAAGTTTTAAAATTTATTGGACATCATTTTCCTATTAAAAAATGTCACACAACATGACTTCCATACAAGAAAATCATATTAGCATATATTAAATTTTATAATATTTATTTCCAGTGGTCCAAAATTTACAACCAGGTGCTATTCTTGTACAATTTTTCATTCTAAGCACCATGGTAACATCAAAATCATATGCCTTCATCCCTAGACATTTGGCCGATAGACCCTTTTTAACCATAATCAACTAAAAAAAAATTTTAACCACCAATCAGTCTAACATTATCATAAATCATCATTTAATAATATATACATGATCAAGGCACTATTAATCCTAAAAAATCCATACTGGATGGAAATCCAAAGGCCCCAAAAACTCATTAAAACCATAAATTAATGGTTCAAATTAAAGTTTACGCTTTTTGCTATACATTTTCTCAACCGGTTTAGAAATCCGGTAGTACTTAGTCTTGCAAGAAGTCAGTAAACAACTCTAAATGAAATTCCAAAACTATAAAAATAAAGCTTAGGATGATGAGAAGAAGATATATGGAGGGATTTTAAGGAGAAAATGCCAATTCGATAGCGTTTCAGAGGATCGAACTGAAGAAATTTTACTATTCACATCTTCTCTTTCCTCTAATATTTTTCAATGAATTTATGATTTTCCCCTTAGTTTGATGAAGCTGAAAGAATGACCCTTAAGGAGTCTTGAACTTTGTTTGACATGTGTCAAAACCTTGTGGTACCATTTCTTCGGTGAATCAGCCAAACAATTACACTTGTCCTTAACTTTAATTAAATGGGTCTCACCTCTTTTTTAAGCCTTAACCATCTAAATGGGAGGGAAAGGAAAGGTCTGGTGATTTTCTCCAACTCTTAGGTTTGGTGTTTAGGAAAGGTAGTTGGGTGACCGGACTTGTGGATTTCCTTGACCAGGTATTGCCTCCAGAGAATGCCAATACAAAAGTTACTTTATGAATCTCATGATGAAGGGAAAAGTGTCACCTTTATGTGGTACCAATCTAAAAGTTGAGTCATCATTACTACTGTATTAAAGCTATTTTAATAAAGTTAGTTTAATAAAGTTACTTTATTGGTGTTCACTAATGATTCTACTCTGGATTTTACTTAGGACCGTACCATATATGCTACCTCAGGGGATTGCTGAGTGTGTATGTCGATGTGTCCACATATGGGACCCACATTGCCTATATCCCTTCTTCCCTTTAAAAATGTAAGGTATATGTACTACTGACTTATTTTATCTGTTTAATTGCATATACTGAGCCCCCATATAATTCAGAGTCTTTTTCTCTGCTTTAAGAAGTCAAATCACATAGTTTAAGGCCCTTTATGGGCCACACAAGTATTTTTCACACTATCTAAATATGGCACCAAGTGTACCATGGTGCCCATATACTAGTATACTTTATCCGACTACTTTTGTGCTCAAGCCTCATGTAACCTAGAGGCTCGTTCATTAGCCAGATATAGTTTGTGAAAATCATTATGTCTCCATAATAGTCTTAAGACTCTATGTAAACTTAGGCATTGTAGTCTGTCTGATTTAGGCTTATCCTCAAGTTCCTAGGCCCAAAATCTGAGATATTATAATTCTCCTCTGTTTAATAAATTTTTCCTAGAATTTTTGAGCATCTATATCTCAGGGAATCATTCTAGGCATTCAGTCCATCCCTTTCTTATGCAGGCATATCGAGCTTGAAACTTAAATCATCATACTCAATAAAATCTCAGATAGTATTCAGCAATCACTATACAACATTTTCATTCATTATGTAGCATTCAACATAGGACCCACTAATCTATTCCCACAGCGCTTAGTTCCCAGGCTACACAGCCTCATCAAGACTCTACCTGGATCACACTATGTGTATACCAGGCCTTACAGTACAGGGAATCACCCCTATACCATAAGTATGTTAGGACTTATTATCTCAGCTACAACCTGGCACAATCCTAAATGATCTGCTAACCTTAAGGTGTACTCTAGATATAATGGTCCAATATCACCACGCCAAGCAACAACCATTGCATTAGGCATATAGGTCATATGGCCCAGGGACTCTACCCTATGTAAACTTGCACACCGGGTCTTACCCCCTCAAGCCTTTACTTACAACAATTCTCAAATACATAATATTTTACTAGCTTAAGAACATACTAATACTTCAAGTCTTATGGCCTTAAGAAAATCGGTCCATTATCTTTGTTGAATACCTATCGAGACTAACTACCTCAGGACACACAATCTATTAGGTATTTTGAATACATCCCAAGCTCTAATTCTTGCTACTCAAGCCATTCATAAACTTATGTAACATTGCAAAAACATGCTAAACAAACCATCATTATAAGAGCATTCCGCATATTAGCATATAACATCATGGTAACTACTGGACCATTAGTCCTACACTAACATACTGGGTAAAACAAGTCACATAGGCACCGAGCATCTACCTAGTACAAAATAAATCATATGGCCCTGAGCATCCACCCATACAATAGGCCCCATGTGTCTACTTATGCATTAAAAGATATCTCCTTGGCTTGGGAGTTGACCCATATAGTTGGCTCCTAGTGACCACTCTGCATATTTTGAATGCTCATCAGGTCTAACTACTAAAGGATATACTGATCAAATAAGTCTTACTTCCTCCAGTATGTTCATAACATGAATATATCTAATGGTAAACATATACATGCATAACCATTACATAAGCTAGAAGAGACAAAGTTACTTTCCTTTATACCGTCGAGCTTGTTCTTCATTAATTTCCTTTCACTAATAGCATTGGAGCACCCTATAGCGATTCGTTGGGTTGTATAAACCTTATCTTAAGGAAATAAATTTGATGGGAGACTCATTACAATGCACCACTATTGAGAGTCAACGTTCTTATAACTCTACTCTACAGTTCAACTTTACGATGGCTTTACTCTAAAGTTTATTAATATGGTGGTTGCATACTATGGTTTGACATTATGGTGGCTCTACGCTACGGTACTATACTCAGTGCTTCACTCAGTCACCTAACTAGACAGACCCTCTGGTTAAAACCCTCTGTAGGTAGCCCTCTCTGATCATATCTCTCCATAAGTAGACTTTTTTTATAAGAATTCTTTATAGGTAGCCCTTTCCGATCAAATCTCTTTATATGTTGCTTTCTCCAGTTGGCCATCTCTTAATAGAAGTTCTATTAAAGGGAGAATCCAGATATTATAAGGTCCCTCTTCTCTAGAAATTCTATAAGCTACTTTCTCTAATTTTTACATCTTATCTGGGTTCAGTTCATATGCACTTTTAGTATTGGTCCAGATCTAGGCATCATCACACACTCTACTTCCCTTATTGGGGTAATCCTCTCACATCTTTCAGGGATTCTAATCGCCATTGTTACATCTTCTAAAAATACCTAGTCTGCTGTCAATTAATCAATTCCTATAATCACCTCAAGTTTAGGGAATTGAAGGAGCTTCAAATCTACTTGGGAATCATATACAGCCAGGCATCATGATTCTGCCTTTAACATAAATCATCTTGCAAGAGTATTTACATTATCATTCTCAAAGACAAAATAGCTAACTATTCTGCTTCCAAATAATTTATATATCATTTAGGCATTCATGCTCAAATATCTTGACCAGCTTTGGACCGTCTCAAGTTCTTAAGGAATCAAAACTTACTAGCTGGTTCATAGGTTACCATTTATTTGATAACCCTTCTCTAGATGTTAGGTAGATATCTAACTTCTAGGTTTAGGTTTATTACTAACTCTAAAACCTCAACATCATATAAATCAGGAATTATTTTCCTCAATTGTACCTAATATTAATGCTAAAATCATAATCAATAGTAACTATTCTAACCCTTACAATATTTAGGTATTATCTTCAAAACATAACCAAAGGTTCAACACCATCCATAAGGTCCATGAGGTTCAAACTTCCATCATGTATCAGAACCATAGTGCAACTTGATTCTCATTTCAACTTAATTACTATTTCAGCTTAGATTAGGTTCAAACCTATCATCAACCTTCAGTATCATCAGATGGTTCCTCTAGGATCGATATATTATATAATAATCACTCATTATATATCACCGTATATCATATCTCTATTCTTTTAACACCATGGTATGACTGAGGATCATTACTTAGCATGAAGAAATATTAAAACAATCACTATGCCTCGAGTTTCCATAACCGCATGAAATGAACTTTTCTGAAAAGTACTTACTACAATAGAAATGTTTTGGATTAAAGATCAATACTTAACTCATCATCTCCATACATCTAATTATTTTATATATCATCTAAGGATTTCTAATTAGAATTCCAAACCTTTAAGCAAAAGGTTCCAAATTTCTAAGGTACTTTCTGAAAGGTCGCCGATCCTGGGATTTCTCTAGCTTGAGCATGATTAACCGTGGAATTATGATGAGATCTAGGATAATAGTGCTAGTACCATACTATTTGTCACTAGTATCGATAGCCCATACATACCTCATTCCCAGTATGAATTGTCGGCCTCCCCAAAGATGCTTGGTGTCAAACCCCTTATTATTTTGACATTTATCAGAGTGTACAGTGTAGTTTAATGGGCATGTATAAATAATATATTATAGTGATATAATATTCTTGATTACATTACAGAAAAATCCCCACAGGGTTTATACATGCTACAGTACATATCCAAATAAAAATAGGGATTGTCACATAACCAATGAAGAGATTCTTGAACCAGCATCAGACCTTCTTCAATCAATGTCAGCTATTTTTACCCTTTGTGTAATACCCCACTTTTCACCAATGTTTATTTTATGTGAATTTTTGATATTTAGTGAAATAAAATGGTGAGATGTGGTGTGTATGAATTGATATGAATTTATGGAAAATATTACAATCGCCAGTTACACATAATTTTAATTTGGCCGAATAAGGGTATAAAGAGGTAATTAATGTGTAATTAAGGCCGTATTATTGTAAAGAAACTTTGAGAAATTAAATGATACATATGGTGGCTTCATTTAAGTGTCAAAATAAGGTTAAGCCGATGAAAAGAGTGAAAAATGATTTATTTTGGTAAATCATGAAATGTAGAGGCAAAATGGTAATTTTGCCAGAAAGTAGGAAATAATTATTTTACCCTAATATTCCTAATAATTTGAGTTAAATGAGAATTAAAAGGAGAGAAACGACTACTTGATCACTAATAAATCAATTTTGGTGAATTATTGTCAAGAGTGGTCAAATAGTCAAAGACTTGGTCAACAAGTTATAAGATGGCACAATGGAACCATGGTATTTTAGCTGAATCAAGAGTTAGAGAGAGAGACAAAAAATTTCCAGGAGAGAGAAAGTTGAAGAAATCAAGAGGTAACTTCCCAAACTTGTTCCTCTTGTTTGATTAATTCTAATAGAGTTGTTCTTGGGTTGATTTTGGTTGTTTTGGTACAAGATAAGTCAAGAAAACTCATAAGACTTTAACATACAAGTGTCTCCAAATCAATTTCAATGAATTTCTAAATATTTAATATTATGAGTATAAGTAGCAAGGAGGTGATTAGGCTAAAGAAAACGAGAAACCGACACAACTTTTTTGGGAACCCTATCGGGGACCCTATGTTGGATATGGAAATTGAGTAGGAATTTGATAATTCTGATGCTTCCATTGGGTTTATGAGGTAAAATTGTGTAGGGTCTATGTTGACAACAAAGTGAGAAAAGCCATAGAAAGTGAAATGACTGAATTACCATTTAAAAGCTCTAACTAAGGGTTGTAGAGGGCATTTTCATTATTTGGGCTAGATTTTGACCAATCTAAGGTTAAAAATGGATTCTACATGCAAAATTATATAGGAATAACCCAAGTCATAAATATTAATAAAGTAAAGTAAGACCGGGTACATAATGGGTAAACCAAGTCTCATGGTATTTTGGGGTAAACCAAGTCTCATGGTATTTTGGTAATTTAGCACATTTAGGCTAAATTTACCAATGTTATGATTTTGGATTGTGCATTAATGAGTAATCACTCATTTATGGTATATTTGAAGATTTTAGGAATTAACAATTGGCCAGGACACTGTACTTATCCGAGCTCAAACAAGTGAGAAGAAGTTACATACAAAGAGCAACCAGGTAGTAACACGTCTTTATATGACAGAACATGCATTATGTGTTGTTTGAAATCATCACAAAATGTCTAACACATTTTTATTATGTAGGGTGATCACCCGGGGCCTATCTTTGTATAGGTTGACACTTAGGTTATAATGTTCATATTTGCATGAGCGGTGGCTACGACCTATTGCGCGTACCCCTCGGGACCGAGTAACTTGCCTAGCGCTACGGTAGTTTATGGATTGCATTAAATGAACTGAATAATGTTATGATGATTTTGTTGATTGATGAGTATGAAGCATGCTTTGTATGTTATCTTTATGTGTTTGACATGTGTTACTACTGAGATTCCTCCGAATCTCACCCTTTTTCTTTAAAAACCCATCTTCAGTATAGGGAAGAACTCGAGGGGTAAGGAAAAGGTAGGTTGTGATGACTAGAAGTTAAGGCGCTGAAGACTATAGTAGTTTGGTTGTCTAGTCTATACATATTTTGGTTTGTATATATATTGTAAAGATAACCTAGCAAATGAATGGTATAAGTTATTAATTTTTTATTCCTATCGCTAATGAAATGTGTGTGTGGTATGGATTATATAAAGTTGGCAGAGGTATACATACAAACTCTGATGTTTAATAATAAAAGAAAAAACCGGTAAGTCTTAACGAGTTAGTGAAGTTTTATGAGAATGATTGTTGAAATTTTATCACCCTTTCAGCTTTGAGTTCAAATCATGGGTTGAGGTAGGGGAATTTATAAGCACTTTCGAAAGTTGGGTGTTCCAGGTTAAAATCTTGGTCTTCCAATTTATTTTTCTACTCTTTTGTACTATATCATTACTTAAAGTAATGAGGTCTCACATTTTTGGTATCAGAGTGTTGGTTCTGGCAACAATAGGTATTTGCTAGAAGTCATCTGCTTGAGTTTTTAAGATTTGCTCTTTTGTTAGCAGTCTTGTGATTAGAAGCGTAGGAATAGGATATGGTGGAAGAGTGATATTTTGTGAGAAACTTGGTTTAGATAACATATGAGGGTATTTGGAATTATTTATGAAGTGTTACCAGCTTTGGATAGCTGATGAACTCGAGTGCAAGTTAGAGAACTCGAGTTCATAGACCATTTTCTGATGAAATAGTGGTCTCGGGCAAGAACTCTCAAGGGTGGAAAGCCCGAACTCGAGTTTATTTTAAGGTGAAAACTCGAGTTCATGTTGATGAACTCGAGTTCATGTTGATGAACTCGAGTTCATCTTCTGTTCTTGCAGTTAGAAACCTTTATGGAACAAACTCTCATCTTGCACTTCCAGAACTCAAGTGCAAATGAACTCGAGTTTGTCATTGAGAAGTTAAAGTGCAGATGAACTTGAGTGCATTATTGAGAACTTGAGTGTAGATGAACTCAAGTGCGTTTTGGAGAACTTAAGTGCAAATGAACTCGAGTGCATTTTGGAGAACTCGAGTGCAGATGGTCAGACCCAAGTTTTACGACAATAACAAGCGATATTTAAATGCGTTTTGTGTCATGTTTCTTTAAGGTTTTTTGACATATTATACCTTACTTACTTTGATCATTTCCTTATAGAATATCTCATCACCATTTGATTATCATCAAAATATGGATTATGATACAGTGGTGTACATAAGAGTAGGAATGTCAAGAGTAAAACGAACAACTTGGAAGAGTGTTCCAGCTCCTGTCAATATCAAGAAAGGAAGCAAGTTACATGGTAAGAGACAAAGGAGCCGATCACCATCACTTCCGTAGAAAGAGCGTCAAGCGGTTACCGTACTATGGTCCCATTGCTAGAGATGAAGTTATAGTAGTGGACACAATTGATATAGAGTCGGATGATGGTGTACAACATCTAGACTTGGCTGTGGAATCAAATGCTCCAGTAGAGAAGTTGGCTTTTGTTCCCCATCCAAATGATGAATTATGGGAGAAACTGAAGGATCTATATGTGACAACTTTTATGGAATTCTTCACTCCCACGACCCAGTATACAACATTCTTGGAGTTAGTACAGAAGCTGTATGAGTAAAGAGAGGAGCTAGAGCTAATGATGGACGATGATGTTTAGATTCAAACCACATTAGCCTATCTTCCTGATTTCACTTCTTGGATCAAGAAAAAGAATGAAATTGTAGTTATGGGTCCTTTTGAGTTTTTACCTTTTATTGAGCATATGATTTTGTATGTAGTGTTTAATGTGCATAAGGAATAGAAGGATAATGATATGCTCAGTAAGGTAGCATAGGCTTATTTTGATGTAAATATTAACCCACTTGTTTTACATATAACTAGTTTATGCTGTAGAACATATTTCCTTTTGAAATAAATACCAAGTTGCTTGAGTGCAAATATGAATGCATATGATTGATATGTATTGGTATTTGAAATTTGAAGAAGTTGTATGTACATATGAGTATTGATGTGGCATTAACGTGATGTTCCCTCTTAATAGTGAAAAGCAACAATGGTACGAGGTAGACCAGTAAGGAATATGCCATAAAATCTTGAACAAGAGGATCATGTAGAGCCTAATCTGATGCAACAAGTCTTTATGATGTTGGCAACACAACAAACTATGATGCAGGATTTACGAGAAGAAGTCAGAGAATTAAGGAAAAGACGAAATGAGAATGAGGCGTAGCCTGAGGGGAACAACCCTGGAGGGAATAACCTCAAAGGAAATCCCCCTGGAGGAAATCATGTTAAAGGTAATATAAATGGAGAACAATATCTAGTGACGAGTAGGGGTGAAAACAGGCAAGGCCAGGCCAGGCTTACTGTTACGAGTGTAGGATGGTGTATTTAGAAAGTGCAAGTGTACACTATCGTAATCAAGTAATATAGAAGTAAGTAGAGTATCGTTCCCACGAGAATTGATCACTAAGTACCAAAATTAATAATCTTAATACTATTCAGCCTATCGATTAGTTGTGATGGAGATTGCAAAATAAAAATGATGAAATATGAACACAAATGATATAAAGACAAATATGAGAGAAAGCCCTAGGAATTAGATTTCACTTAACAAATTCCGAATTGAATCACTTATCTATTCTAGTCCAATTTATTCCACATGATTGATAGTCGAGTTTCCATAATTTAATTACTAGCCTCTTCCAAGGTTAAGCAATTCTATGATTAATTGCTAACCCAATATATTCCTATATGAATTTAAGCAATTAATCATGCATTAAGATTTATGGAACTCATTAAGACTACACAACCCATATGAATATATTCCTATTTTGGTTTTAATTATAGGATCCACACACATGTATCTCCTTTCGGTCTCAACATGCATATTGAAATCATCCAAAAGGTGGCCAATCAATTGTAAGCATTAAGAGTAATAATTAAAACTCAATCATGAAGGAAGAATTAAAACTAGATTTAATAAGTTAGATTCAATCCGTCATTAGTATGTTACGTCATTACCCTAGAAAAAGGAAAATTAGCTCATAATGAAAGTAAAAGCAAAATAAACATAAAATAAAAGCATCACAACCATTGCATAAAAATTAATTATAAAAACATAAAAATACAACTACAAGATGCAAAAGAAATGACTATCTAGCCTTCGATATAGGAGGTAAAACCTTCCATCCAGGAGGCATGCAAAAAGTAATACAATTGAAGAAATGACTATCTAGCCTTCCATATAGGAGGTAAAACCTTCCATCCAGGAGGCATGCAAGAAGTAAGAAAATGCAAGAAATAAATTCTAAAATAGAAGCTCTCTCTAAAATAGAAGCTCTCTCTCTCTCTCTTCCTTCTTCTCCCTCTTCTCCTCTATGCCAAGAAGCTCTATTTATAGGCTTCATTTCGGGTGCTACAGTAGCTGCTACAGTGAAAGCCGGCTGCTATAGTGCCGTGTTTCACCTACCGCGCGCTACAGTACAATACAGTGTCCGCTACAGTCCTGCTACAGTTCGCTACAGTGATTCCAAACAGTACCAGACATGAACAGTACATAGTAAATAGTACCACATGAATAGTAACTTCCCCTTAAATTCCTTCTTTAATTCTTCTTAATGCAGTACTGTCCATGGCTGCAAGAAAATCATTATTTATTTATTAATTACACACAAATTGATTACATTCAGCTCAAATATAGTCCACAAAATAATCATATAAGGGAAAATAAATATGCAGATATTTTACTTATCAAATTTCCCCACACATAGCTCTTGGACGTCCTCGAACAAGAAAGAGTGACTAATAAATAAGTGCTTCCAACAAAATCAGAAGTGTTAAGTTATAAGCAAGGATACAATTTGAAGAATAAAGAGATCATAGTATTCTTGAATCAACAAAAGTATAAACAAGTAACTTCATTTGAAAATGAATGAACCGAATTCATAATTGTGACTCATTGTCTCAATCTCTCAAGTGTTTAAGGGTAAGTGTTTCGCTCAAATTCACCTGAAAAAAATTGCACTACCATAGGCTTGAAAAAAATCTCAATCTCTACTACCTAATTCACATGCACAATTCAAATCAAAAGGACTTATTAAGGGTTGTAATGGAGCTAAGATAAAAGGAATGTAAATAGTGATATGAAGGGCTACATTTAAGAAGTAAATAGAGCAATTGAAAAATGGGTCATCTTATAAATAGACTTATCTCGTCACAATAACCAACAGTTTTTTATTCAAATACTAAACATCCTTTTTTTCTCTTTTTTTTCTTTTTTTTTAACTTCTGCAATTTTACAGTTGATGATATATACACCCCCACACTTGTCAAAAGCCCATTTCACAAAGATTTCAAATGCTCTATTAATCTTTTGAATTAGGTAAAAGCACTTGATATATCATTAAAACACATATTAATGGGTTGAAACTAAAGAAATAATCAATCAGGCTCAAAGGGGCTTATCAATGGTATAATTGCAAGGTTGGCTATTTGGCTCTGGCTAAACAAAATGAATGCCTTTATCATTTTCGAATATGCATATGACATGTAATTTCAACCAGATTTAAAGTAAGTTCTAGAGTGACAACTTAATAGGTGACTATCACACACAAGAAAGATAATCATTATTGATTATATAGGCTCAATAGCTCACGGTTAGGGACTTTCAAATTCAGCTCATTCAGTCTCAAAATTCATCACCAAATTCAACAATCAATTGTTCAATCATGCTATAAAATCTCTAAACTCAATTGATCCATGTTTCAAACTTATATACTTCTTAAAATCATTGAAAAAAACTCAAAATATTTTATTTTATTTTATTTTTTAGATGAAACAGAAAGAAAGAAAAAAAAATTGCAACTAATAAGATGCGTCTCAAAAGTTAAGAATAACTCTTTACTCTGCCATCTTTTCACACCCCATGCATATAATAGTTTTACTAACTAACTATTTAATAGAGAAACTATGCTTTTTTCCCCCCAACCTAAATCAGACATTGTCCTCAATGTCTTCTAAAGATTAAAGACTTTTTTTTGAAAACATAAACAAACAATAAAGTAAACTAAAATGCTAAGAGTAAAACCATTAAGATTAAGGAAAGTTTACAACCGGAGAGTGGTATCTGGATTCTGCTCCCGACTGCTGTCTGAGGACTGCCCACCTTTTTCTTTTACTAATAGATCTGGCTGAGGTTCATAGGTTTGTAGTTTATCAAGTAGTTGATCAGCAGTTGGTGCAGAAATGATGGAATTACGAGTCGCTTGGGGTATGAATCATGTTTCCACAGCATGATCAAGAAAAGACAACAGGTTATCATAAAAACCATTAACATTTAGCAATCCTAATGGCTTTTTGTGAAAGTTAAGTTTAGCCCAATATACAACGCTCGAAATCCCATCCAATGTTTCTAAACCACCGGGTAAAGCGATAAAAGCTTCAACACGGTAGAACATACGTCCCATTCGTTCAGGTAGGCTTGAAACTTCTAACTCTTGCCCTAAGGAGAAGATGTGATTTTCTAACTCCTTCACCCTTACGTTCAAACCTTTACTACCATTCATGGTTGCAGCAATAGCCACACTTCCCTTCAGGCCTTGAATACCTCCCCTGTAGACAAAATTGATCTTCCTTGCAGCTAATGCACGTCCCAGTTCGTTGGCTGCAGGTATAAACTCTCCATCCTTTCCTGAGTCAGTTTCACAAAAAATGCATATAGATTTAAAACTACATTTTAGAGTGATACCACTCCTCTCTTTTTATCTCTCAGACATTTTATGTTTTTTTTATAAATGAAAAATTACATATTTATATTACAAAAACAACGACAACAAAATCATGCAAATCACACATTTTTCAAAAAAGTTTGAAAAACAATTTCCGACACGAATGACCAGTGGGCCACTGTGCGAAGAAATTAAGTAAAGTGAGTAAAGAAAGTCAAAAAGTTCTGAAAAAGATAAGACATATTAGACAAAAGCAAGATTATGTACAGTAGTTGTGATTGTGGCTCACATCTTCCTCTGGTTTTACGTCTAGTAAAGGCTTAAACGCTTTCTATGAATTGAGGATTTGTTTCCCATCCAGTTTTCTTATAAACTGGCAAATAGGGTCTTTTAACGTCAGATTCCCAAGACGGTAGCGCTCTTTTTCTTTGTTGAATATGTCAAATAAATCGAGAAGTACACGATGAACATCACCACTAGGATGCGTCTCAAGAGTCTGAATGATATCATCCAATGACTCCTTACTCAGTCCATCCTTTATAAATTGAATTTTATTTTCTCGATTTATAGAAACCATACCTTTGCTTCGACAGCGCTGATCACAATTCCACCTTGCACATCTAGGACAAACCTTCATTCTTTTGGCTCTTCTCTTTTTGGAGTAAGAGCTTCTTCCTATACCTGGCATAGGTTTAATAAATGATTCATGAATCTCACCTATTAAATGTACCTTAGCTTCAATGATCCAGCGGATATCCTCAGGAAGGCCCAAACGCTTGAATGTCTTCATTCTTTCAAGTCGACAACTATAGATCTTCCTGAGCACATCTTTGGGAAAAGTAGGGAACCTGTTCTTAAGCTTTACAAGAATTTCCTTCATGATGAGATTAGAATTTAAAAATGCAGTATTGTGTGCTTCAGTATGTAAGAAAGAAAAATGAAAGAGTAAGGAAAAGAAGTTTTGGGTTGCCTCCCAAATAGCCACCCTTCTTTAACGTCTTTAGCTAGACAAAGACAAAACCAATAAATTTTTTTATTTTATTTATTTATTATTTATTTAATTTTTTTTTTTTAAAAATTAGGACTTACCTGTTGTTTCCTCCAAAGTGATGACAATTTTCAAAGTGTTACGTGCACCGTCATTATATTCTTTCAGCCTTTGCTCATTCACTTTGAATTTTCGATGACCATCTTGAATCTCCACAGCTCCATATGGCAATGTTTGAACCACCGTAAAAGGTCCTGACCACCTTGATCTCAACTTTCCCGGAAAGAGCTTTAACCGTGAGTTGCATATCAGTACTTTTTATCCCGGTGTGAACTCTCTCCTCAAAATTCTTTTATCCTGCCATATTTTTGTCTTCTCCTTGTATAACTTTGAATTCTTACAAGCTTGTTGTCTGAATTTTTCAAGCTCATTGAGTTGGAGAAGTCTCTTCTTACCAGCTGCCTTTAAGTCAGAATTTAAGGCTTTTATTGCCCAATATTCTTTGTACACTTCAGGATTAGTTGATTTTGAAACATCTACTATTCCCATTGCGAGTGGTTGATTCATGCAGCTTTTGTTCACCACGTCTTTTGTGCATCTGGTTAATGTATCTACTCTGTAACAGGTGTCACCTTCGTTTGGACATGACCAAGCCTTAAAAATGTTAAAAGATACTTGGTCATCTTGAGATCGTAAAGTTAACTTTCCCTGTTGCACATCCATTAAAGTTCTCCCAGTTGCTAGGAATAGCCTCCTAAGAATGATAGGAATTTCTTGATCTTCTTCCATATCGAGTATGATGAAATCAGCTGGGAATATGTGTTTGTCCACCTTCACTAGAACATCTTCTAAGACACCCCTTGGATGTTTAATTGATCGATCAACAAGAAGTAGTGAAACTGTGGTAGGCTTCACCTCTCCAAGACCAAGTTTTTTGTAGACAGATAAAGGCGTAAGATTTACACTTGCTCCCAGGTCACAAAGTGCTCATTCAAAGTTACATTGACCTATGGTGCAAGGTATGCAAAAGCTTCCTGGATCTTTCAGCTTTGGTAGTAGTTTCTTTTGCAGAATGGCACTGCACTCCTCAGTAAGTGCAACTGTCTCAAATTCCTCCAGCTTACGCTTATTTGAGAGAATGTCCTTCATAATTTTTGCATAACTGGGCATTTGGGCAAGAGCGTCTGTAAAAGGGATGTTGATATGTAACTTTTTGAAAACATCCAGAATTTTTAAACTGTTTGTGTAGCTTTGCCTTCACAAGTCTCTGAGGGTATGGAACTGGTAGTATATATGGAGGAGGGTTATCTGGAAAGCTGATTCTTCCTGGTACCACATCATCTTCTTGAGGTTTCTATGCTTCCTCCTTCTTTTCTTATTCACTTTCTTTCTTTTCTCCATCATTCTTATGTAGAATTACAGGAACTTTCAATTCTTTCCCACTCCTTAATGAAATGGCATTCACATGCTCTTTTGGGTTTCTTTCAGTATCACTTGGAAGAGTACCTGGTTGTCTGAAATTCAGCATATTTGCAATTTGGCCCATTTGGATCTCCAAGTTCTTTACCGAGGCTTCCTGGCTTCTGAGTATTGCGTCAGTCCTAGCCATGAATTGAGATGTATTCATGGTTAGTTGAGCCAGTGCTTCTTCTATATTTAATTTTTGTTGTGGTGGATTTGGTGGTTGAAAAGCTTGTTGCTGGTAGTTTCCCTGCGGCTTGAACACATTTTGATTATTCCTCCAACTAAAGTTTAGATGATTCCACCAACCTGGATTATAAGTGTTTGAGAATGGATCATTTCTTTGATTTCCAATATAATGAGCTTGCTCCATTTGAGAAGACATGGATAGGTGTCCTTCCTAATTTTGCATGTTCACATGAGGTCCTCCCCATCATCACAGGTTTCATGAGGAGTACTGATTGCATTTGCTTGACTAGTTAATGAGCTTTCTTGCTTGGATATAGATGCAACTTGAGAAGATAAAGTTGTAAGGATATCCAGCTCGTGCACTCCAAGTACCTTCTTTGAATTATGACGTTCAGAAGGCCATTGATATGCATTGGTTGCCATCTCCTCAAGTAAATTGTAGGCATCATCTAGATTTTTTCCCATTAAAGATCCTCCAGCTGCAGCATCTACAAGAATTCTGGTGGTATGCGTCATCCCATTGTAGAATGTTTGCAGTGTCCACCAATCTGGTAACCCATGATAAGGACATCTCCTTAGCAACTCCTTATATCTTTCCCAGGCTTCATAAAGGCTTTCTAGTTCATGCTGGGAAAATGAGGTAATTTCATTCCTCAATTTAGCATTTTTTCCTGACGGAAAGTATTTAGCCAAAAATTTATGTGCCAAGGCATCCCATGTAGTTATGCTTCCCACCGGTAGAGAATGTAACCAGCTCTTAGCCTTATCCCTGAGTGAGAAAGGGAAAAGTCTAAGTCTAATGGCATTATCAGTAACACCATTATGCTTGAATGTGTCGCATATTTCTAGGAAGCTTGCTATATGTTTGTTGGGATCTTCTATTGATAAACCACCGAACTGATTTGCTTGCACCATCTGGATAATTGCAGGCTTGATTTCAAAATTGTTGGCTGCTACTGGTGGTTTTCTGATTCCAAAAGTTATCTCCATGACTGTTGGTGTTGCATAATCACGGAGTGTTTTGGTATCTGCTGCTTCTGCTTCTGGATTTGCCATTGAATTGATTGAAGTAGACTGCTTTCGAACTCTCTGATTTCTTTGACAAGTTCTCTCGATCTCAGAATCACAAGGTTGTAATTCAGTCTTCTTCGATCTGGTCATATACTAAGCAAAAACCTGAAAAGAAACAAAAGACACAAAAAAAATGTAATATGAAGACCAAATTAGTATTAAAATTACTTGGTATTGATATTAATGATAGCAATCCCTGGCAACGGTGCTAAAAACTTGTTACGAGTGTAGGATGGTGTATTTAGAAAGTGCAAGTGTACACTGTCATAATAAAGTAATATAGAAGTAGAGTATCGTTCCCATGAGGATTAATCACTAAGTACCAAAATTAATAATCTTAATACTATTCAGCCTATCGATTAGTTGTGATGGAGATTGCAAAATAAAAATGATGAAATATGATCACAAATGATTTAAAGACAAATATGAGAGAAAGCCCTAGGGATTATATTTCACTTAACAAATTCCGGATTGAATCACTTATCTATTCTAGTCCAATTTATTCCATATGATTGATAGTCAAGTTTCCATAATTTAATTACTACCCTCTTCCAAGGTTAAGCAATTCTATGATTAATTGCTAACCCAATATATTCCTATATGAATTTAAGCAATTAATCATGCATTAAGATTTATGGAACTCATTAAGACTACACAACCCATATGAATATATTCCTATTTCATATGCAAATTATGGTTTTAATTATAGGATCCACACACATGTTTCTCCTTCCGGTCTTAACATGCATATTGAAATCATCCAAAAGGTGGCCAATCAATTGTAAGCATTAAGAGTAATAATTAAAACTCAATCATGAAGGAAGAATTAAAACTAGATTTAATAAGTTAGATTCAATCCGTCATTAGTATGTTACGTCATTACCCTAGAAAAAGGAAAATTAGCTCATAATGAAAGTAAAAGCAAAATAAACATAAAATAAAAGCATCACAACCATTGCATAAAAATTAATTATAAAAATATAAAAATACAACTACAAGATGCAAAAGAAATGACTATCTAGCCTTCCATATAGGAGGTAAAACCTTCCATCCAGGAGGCATGCAAAAAGTAATACAATTGAAGAAATGACTATCTAGCCTTCCATATAGGAGGTAAAACCTTCCATCCAGGAGGCATGCAAGAAGTAAGAAAATGCAAGAAATAAATTCTAAAATAGAAGCTCTCTCTAAAATAGAAGCTCTCTCTCTCTCTCTTCCTTCTTCTCCCTCTTCTCCTCTATGCCAAGAAGCTCTATTTATAGGCTTCATTTCGGGTGCTACAGTAGCTGCTACAGTGAAAGCCGGCTGCTATAGTGCCGTGTTTCACCTACCGCGCGCTACAGTACAATACAGTGTCCGCTACAGTCCCCCTGCTACATTTTGCTACAGTGATTCCAAACAGTACCAGACATGAACAGTACATAGTGAATAGTACCACATGAATAGTAACTTCCCCTTAAATGCCTTCTTTAATTCTTCTTAATGCAGTACTATCCATGGCTGCAAGAAAATCATTATTTATTTATTAATTACACCCAAATTGATTACATTCAGCTCAAATATAGTCCATAAAATAATCATATAAGGGAAAATAAATATGCAGATATTTTACTTAAATTGATCACATTCAGCTCAAATATGTAACAAGCCTTTTTCCTAGCTTGAGCTTGGCCTGTGGCCTATTAAGGAGGCCTGTAATTAAAAACAAAAAATTAAATAGGCTAACAGGCCACAGGCTTCACAACAGGCCTACTTCAAACATGCCTATTTCAAACAGGCTCAATTACATAAATTAATGATCCAAATACATAAATTAATAATACAAAATACATCATAAAATGTGAAATTAAATACAACATAATAATTTTCTGGTGGTGCTTGTTGATAAACCTCAATAGCAGTAGGAGGAATTGAACTAGATGACATTGTTTCACTTTCAAATGGAGATGACATTATCTACAACTGTAGCATAAAAATAGCAAAGACTGATCAGCATACAAATCTCTACTATTTATCTATACTGTAGGCCTATAACCAGAAGAGTATAAACCTAGACTAGAAAAGAGAATAGTTATTATAGAAGTTGAATAAGCTTCCTTTGCCAATGTAATTGAGGTATAGTTCAGTTCACTGAGAAGAAGGCAAGACTAAGTATGCACGAAAATTATTTTCCATTAGGATTTAGGAGCCACATTGTTAAATATGTAGGAGAAAACATCCCAAGCAGTTAAATATGCAGAACAACTATGTGGAGATGTTTAATGCTTTCTCTCTTGACAACTATGCAGGAGAAAACATCCTCCTCAGTTCAGTCCTCACGATTGGAAGCTCTTGCTAATCTCGCTATTTTTCATCAGTTGAAGTAATAGTAATCAAAGAATGGAATTCAATTGGCTTGCTTTAAATCGCTTTAGGGTTGTAATTTGATAGCTTATGTAACGACCCGCCTCATATATCCCTTATTACTGACCTTACTCAGAGTAGCAATGCGTAGTTCAGTGGGCACACAGGAATAGCATGAATATACTGATAATATTAATACAATATTGCTTGATTATAATACAAAATTTTCCCCACCAGGGGTTTACACAATATTTACAGACCTTAAAAACTAAAAGGTCTTCAAACAACCAGCAACATTCCTCTTCGTGCATACCTCTTTTCTGATCTCAGCACGTTTCCAATGCTGACCTGTCTGAATGGTTGTTTGGGAGGAGTGAGATTCGAGAGAATCTCAGTAGCAAACATTACCACTATGCATGCCAGATATATATGAATGCATGACATGCTTGCCTACACTATTTCATGCCAACATAATGACATGCTGCATGCTCGATGTTATGACATACATATGGCCATTGCACAAATATAACAGAGCTTCAACCAATCATACATGTTCCACACAAATAGGCAAAGTAGTCACATAATCAATGCAAGACATATATATCACATACATGCAGAAAAGGTAAGTTCACTACCTCTCGGACTTTATGTCCTTCTCTTCTTGTCCCTTGATCCGCCAACCATTGCTCCTTCTTTATCACTTCATGGCCCTAGGCAAGTGATAACATCATTAGAGCCATGAAAAGTGAATACCCAATAGCCCACATTAGCCCTATAGGCTTACTTTCACCCTTGGAGTTCATTCCAATCATATTTGGCCAATTTCTTACTCAAATTCGCATGGTACTCAATCTACCAGCATTTTTGACCAAACTTTGAAAAATCATAATTAATTCTATAGAACTCCAATTGAGGTGGTTCAAAGCTCTATTTGAAGCAATTTAAGTGTAGTTTTATATAAAAATACTCGAGTTTAAACGCCACCACTACACCATTCCCAGAAATTTTCCAAACACCAACTGTTTCAGATTCTTTCCAGAAAACAGGGCCAAAATTCAACAATTCATATCTCATAGTATACTTATCCAATTAACCATTATGACCATTCAAATTAAAGGTCTATGTCTCTACTTTCAAACTGGAGAGTTTCGGAATTTTCAGACAAGTTTTACCCATTGAAAACACGCGCACAACAACACTGCTTCCAGACAACGAATTACACAGTATTTATTCATCAATTTCCAAAAATTCCCAATTCATATACAAGCATCCAAAAATCATGAACACTTGCATACCTACACAATTTTGCCTCCTAAATCCAATGGAAGCATCAAAATCATCAAATTTCAACTCCTCCTACACGAAAAGTACAGGGCAGAAACAGAAGAAAATTATATTCTCAGAAAGAGTTTGTTGTTTCTTCGATTTCTCTTGCCTAATCACTTCCTTACTACTCATAATCAAGTGATTAGCTATTTATACATCCATTGGACATCATTTAGCCATTCAAAACACTAATTTAAACCAGAATGAACAGTACCCAACCTTCCCAAAACTCATCCAAACGACAAACCAATCGGTTAAAAAGGAAGCTTACGCTTACCTTTACTCGTTTCCACAAACGGTTTGGAATTCCGGCAATACCCCGGCCGGTGAGACGGTACCAAACACCTCCAAATGAAAATCCAAAACCATAGGAATGAAGATCTCGATGAGTAGAAGAAGTTTACTGAAGGGTACTTTGAGAGAGGATGCCGTTTCGGCAGTGTTCCGGAGGAAGGAATTTTATTTCCTCTCTTTCTCCATAGCCTTCTCTCTCTTCTCTGTGTTTTTTTCACGGAAAATGGCTGAGGAAGATGGTGATTTAATGATTAAATGGGTCAGTTTTCTCAACTGCCACGTGTCAGCCTCTGATTCGCCCATAATTTGAATTTTCGCATAAAATACCAAATTCTGCAGAATTTTCATTAACTTCGAAAATTCATATCTAATTGTACAAATATCCAATTGGAGTGATTCCAAAGGCTATGCGACCCTTATTGAGTCTAGTTTTAAGAAAAAATATAACCTTTGGCCAATTGGAAGTTAATTCTTCCCAGAATTTTAATCTTTAAATATTGTCCCAGAAAATAATTAATTTCACTGGGCTAACTTCAAAAATTCATTTCTCTTTGTGTACAACTCCAAATTACTTATATGACCTATCAAATTGAAGCTTGATAAGTCTATTTTAATTCTGGAAAGTTTCATAACTTTTCACCATCATTTACCCATCGAAACATGTCACACAATCATCACTGCCATACAGGGAATTTCACCGGTGGCAAAATTACTTTGTGTTCTACTTTACTCTATTATGTGTGACTTCCAATCCCTTCGTTTTGTTATTCCCCGAGGTCTTTAACTTACCAATATAATTCATTTAATATCCAAGGATATAAAAGAATTTTTGGGGAATTTAAACATGCCTCATAGGGACATTTGCTAAACCGGGCTTAGCAGTCCACTTGATCCAGGCTTAATCTTATGCCTCTAGTCCCAAAATTCGGGATATTACAGTTCTCCCCCCGTTTAATAAATTTCGTCCTCGAAATTTCGACATTAAATGGTACTATATGTACCTCGGAGAACCATTTCTAGACATTTAGTCTATCTTTCTCACATTCTAATTCTTTCATTCTGTACTCACTATGTAGTACTTTCATTCATTTTGTACCTAGTATGTAGCACTCACACAGGACTCATTAGTCCAACCTCACAGCGTTTGGTTTCTTAGGCCTCACTGCCCCTTTGAGACTATCTCGAATCATCTTTTATGCATACTAGGCTTTACGGCCTCTTTGGGATTCACCCATATCATACTGTATGCACATCAAGCCTTATGGCTTATTCAACCTCCAAGACGCTGGATATTCTGGCTTTACAGCCTAGGGATTCACCCTCTATGCCATAGGCATCTTAGGCTTACTGCCTCTGCTACAATCCAGTACAATCTATATATTCTGCCATCTTCATGGCATATTTTGGACGCACTAGTCCATGTCACGATGCTAGGTAACAACCTCAGCACTTAGACATATAGGTCTTATAGCCCAAGGTACTGCCCTATGTAAACTTGCATCTTAGGTCTTATTGCCTCAAGCCTCTACTCGGCTTCATGCTTAATCATATCTCACATTTTTCCAGCCTAAGGATTCACTATCCCACTAGGTCTTATGGCCTTAGGACATACCGTCCATCATTCTTGCTGAATACAGCCCTCCCATTAGGCCCACTGCAGAGCTACCCTCATTGGGCGCCCTCTGCAGCCGCACGGGAGTCTGGCCTACACCCCCTGGCTCACCAGGCCTGAGTGCAGCAAGCTTATAGGATAATCATTCCCATTATGCTCTAAAGGCAACCTCTTAAGGTATCAAGCACGCAACATTCGTCACTAAAACTGCGCTCTCAAACCCTGGTATGATTTTTATGTAACGGACTGCCCCACTAGGCCCACTACAACGGCGCTCGGCTCACGCTGCAGTTGCACGAGACATCCGACCAACTTCCACCCATCCACGGGCTCAACTTTTTATATAACGGACTGCCCCACTAGGCCCACTACAACGGCACTCGGCTCACGCTGCAGTCGCACGGGACATCCGACCAACTTCCACCCCTCCACGGGCTCAACTTTTTATATAACGGACTGCCCCACTAGGCCCACTACAACGGCACTCGGCTCACGCTGCAGTCGCACGGGACATCCGACCAACTTCTCATTTCAGGCTCCATCTCTTGCTACTCATCTCATTCTCATTCTTATGTAATGTTCACGAAGCATGCTAAACAAACCATCATCACAACAATCATCACATGAGCATTCGGCCCCAAGTGTTCACCCGCGCAATAGGCCCCGGGATTCCACTTGTGCATCACATGAGTTCCATGGCCCCGAGTGTCCACCCGCGCAATGCGTCTACTCACGCAATAGGCCCCGGATGACTGCTCGTGCAAAATATGAATCTCTATGGCCTGGGCGTCCACCCGCGCAATAGGCCCCGGGCAACCACCCCGCAAATTCTGAATGCTCATCAGGTCTTACTGCCCAGGGAATCACCCCTATGCCAGAGGCATTACGGGACTTACCGCCTCGGGCCTCCGCCCATCAGGTCTGACTGCCTAAGGACACGCTGGCCCAAAAGGTCTTACTCCCTACCGTATATTCATAACACGAATACACGTGATGGTAAACACATACATGCAGAACCATTACACAGGATATGAGAGCAAGAGTAGCTTTCGTTAATCTCTGTCATCATTCGGCACTGGAGCACCCCATGACAATTTACTGGGTCACCCGACCCTTCTTCTCAAGGAAACTTATGCGATAGAAGACTCATTATAAGATACCACTATTAAGAGTCGACGTCCCCGTAGCTCTACTTTACAGTTTCAACGTCACAGCGGCTTCACTCTACAGTTTGTCGTCACGGTGGCTACACACTATAGTTCGATGTCATGGTGGCTTCACACTACAGTACTGGACTCGATGCTTTACACAGGCGCCCATACACCTGGTCAGCCCCCCCGGTCAGAACCCTCTGTAGGTAGCCCTTTCCAATCAGATCTCCCCATAGGTAGCCCTTTCCGATTAGAACTCCCTGTAGGTAGCCCTTTCTGATCAGAATCCTCTATAAGTAGCTCTGTCCGGTTGGTCGCCTCTGAATGGAAGCATCATTATAACGGGATCTAAATCTCATAAGGTCCTTCTTCCTTAGCAGTTCTGTAATCTGCTATCTCATTTGGGGTAATTTAATATGGACTTTCAATATCAGTCCAGCTCCAGGCAATCATCACAATTTTAAGGGAATATTCTATGATCAAGATCTTTCCCTATGCTAGATTAGCAACTAGCAACCTCCAATAACCTCATACACAATTATGTACTATATGCTAGTACCTCAAGCCACTCAGGCTATCTTAACTTCCTGAAGAATCAATTCAACTATGACATTTGATTCTCAGGTTATGGTTCAACTCTTAGAACCTCAACATCACATAAATATGAAAATTCACTTTCCTCAATCATACCCAATAGGCACGCTAAGAATCAAAATCAATAGCGCATATTCTAACCTCTACGGTTTCAGGTAATATCCTCAAACAATTACTGAAGGTCCATCATCATCTATAAGGTTCACATGGTTTAGACTCTCATCATGGAATAAAACCCTAGTGTAACCTTATTCACATTCTGACCTAAGTACCATTTAAGCTTGGATCTGATTCAATCATATCCTCAACCTTCAGTATCATCAATTCAAATCCTCTAGGATAGACATACGGCATAATCACCACTCATCATGCATCACCGTATATCATGCCTATATGACTTTAACCCCATGGGTTACTGAGGATCATTACTTAATATAGAGAAACCTCAAAACAATCACTATGCCTTGAGTTTCCATAACCCCATCAAATCAACTTATCTGAGCAGTATTCACTGCAACAGAAAGGGTTTAGATTAAAGATTAACACTTACTTTATCATCTCCATATCTCTCATCATTTCTTAGATCATCTAAGAACCTCTAATCACGATCCCAAACCTTTAATCAAAAGACTTGAGATTTTCAAGGTACTTCCCAGGAGGTCACCCATCCCGAGATTTTCCTGGGTTGAACACGCTTAACTTTTGTGTACTCATGTAAATATAAAGATACCGGCTTTAGCTGCTTTTGACTACCGGTACCCCATAGCTGCCCTTATCCAAACCATTATGCCCACCGCCTCTGGGCATCAAAATACTATGCTTAGGCCGCATATTAGTATTGGTAGATGTACTTTGACACATACCCAGTAATATGCTCCCAAAAGTCCATAAGGTTGTCTGTGACTTATCTGTCCGACTCTAGTCAGCCCATTGGTGATCTTACTATAGAATGAGGCTCACACTTTGGCCTTACCCAACGGATCCAGGATAATCTTATACTGCTCATTGGGCTTAATTGTGAACTAGCCGAAGTAATCCACTTCGTTGTTTTTGTCACGTTATAATCAAGCATATCAGTATACTATCCTGTTGCCAGAACCGCTTGCTCTGATACCAACTGTAACGGCCCGCCTCATATATCCCTTATTACTGACCTTACTCAGAGTAGCAATGCGTAGTTCAGTGGGCACACAGGAATAGCATGAATATACTGATAATATTAATACAATATTGCTTGATTATAATACAAAATTTTCCCCACCAGGGGTTTACACAATATTTACAGACCTTAAAAACTAAAAGGTCTTCAAACAACCAGCAACATTCCTCTTCGTGCATACCTCTTTTCTGATCTCAGCACGTTTCCAATGCTGACCTGTCTGAATGGTTGTTTGGGAGGAGTGAGATTCGAGAGAATCTCAGTAGCAAACATTACCACTATGCATGCCAGATATATATGAATGCATGACATGCTTGCCTACACTATTTCATGCCAACATAATGACATGCTGCATGCTCGATGTTATGACATACATATGGCCATTGCACAAATATAACAGAGCTTCAACCAATCATACATGTTCCACACAAATAGGCAAAGTAGTCACATAATCAATGCAAGACATATATATCACATACATGCAGAAAAGGTAAGTTCACTACCTCTCGGACTTTATGTCCTTCTCTTCTTGTCCCTTGATCCGCCAACCATTGCTCCTTCTTTATCACTTCATGGCCCTAGGCAAGTGATAACATCATTAGAGCCATGAAAAGTGAATACCCAATAGCCCACATTAGCCCTATAGGCTTACTTTCACCCTTGGAGTTCATTCCAATCATATTTGGCCAATTTCTTACTCAAATTCGCATGGTACTCAATCTACCAGCATTTTTGACCAAACTTTGAAAAATCATAATTAATTCTATAGAACTCCAATTGAGGTGGTTCAAAGCTCTATTTGAAGCAATTTAAGTGTAGTTTTATATAAAAATACTCGAGTTTAAACGCCACCACTACACCATTCCCAGAAATTTTCCAAACACCAACTGTTTCAGATTCTTTCCAGAAAACAGGGCCAAAATTCAACAATTCATATCTCATAGTATACTTATCCAATTAACCATTATGACCATTCAAATTAAAGGTCTATGTCTCTACTTTCAAACTGGAGAGTTTCGGAATTTTCAGACAAGTTTTACCCATTGAAAACACGCGCACAACAACACTGCTTCCAGACAACGAATTACACAGTATTTATTCATCAATTTCCAAAAATTCCCAATTCATATACAAGCATCCAAAAATCATGAACACTTGCATACCTACACAATTTTGCCTCCTAAATCCAATGGAAGCATCAAAATCATCAAATTTCAACTCCTCCTACACGAAAAGTACAGGGCAGAAACAGAAGAAAATTATATTCTCAGAAAGAGTTTGTTGTTTCTTCGATTTCTCTTGCCTAATCACTTCCTTACTACTCATAATCAAGTGATTAGCTATTTATACATCCATTAGACATCATTTAGCCATTCAAAACACTAATTTAAACCAGAATGAACAGTACCCAACCTTCCCAAAACTCATCCAAACGACAAACCAATCGGTTAAAAAGGAAGCTTACGCTTACCTTTACTCGTTTCCACAAACGGTTTGGAATTCCGGCAATACCCCGGCCGGTGAGACGGTACCAAACACCTCCAAATGAAAATCCAAAACCATAGGAATGAAGATCTCGATGAGTAGAAGAAGTTTACTGAAGGGTACTTTGAGAGAGGATGCCGTTTCGGCAGTGTTCCGGAGGAAGGAATTTTATTTCCTCTCTTTCTCCATAGCCTTCTCTCTCTTCTCTGTGTTTTTTTCACGGAAAATGGCTGAGGAAGATGGTGATTTAATGATTAAATGGGTCAGTTTTCTCAACTGCCACGTGTCAGCCTCTGATTCGCCCATAATTTGAATTTTCGCATAAAATACCAAATTCTGCAGAATTTTCATTAACTTCGAAAATTCATATCTAATTGTACAAATATCCAATTGGAGTGATTCCAAAGGCTATGCGACCCTTATTGAGTCTAGTTGTAAGGAAAAATATAACCTTTGGCCAATTGGAAGTTAATTCTTCCCAGAATTTTAATCTTTAAATATTGTCCCAGAAAATAATTAATTTCACTGGGCTAACTTCAAAAATTCATTTCTCTTTGTGTACAACTCCAAATTACTTATATGACCTATCAAATTGAAGCTTGATAAGTCTATTTTAATTCTGGAAAGTTTCATAACTTTTCACCATCATTTACCCATCGAAACATGTCACACAATCATCACTGCCATACAGGGAATTTCACCGGTGGCAAAATTACTTTGTGTTCTACTTTACTCTATTATGTGTGACTTCCAATCCCTTCGTTTTGTTATTCCCCGAGGTCTTTAACTTACCAATATAATTCATTTAATATCCAAGGATATAAAAGAATTTTTGGGGAATTTAAACATGCCTCATAGGGACATTTGCTAAACCGGGCTTAGCAGTCCACTTGATCCAGGCTTAATCTTATGCCTCTAGTCCCAAAATTCGGGATATTACAGCTTAGCTAGCTTTCATTTTGATTATGAAAGAATAGGGTGCCTTTGGTACTACTCTTATTTCAAACGATCTAGAAACTTCCATAATGTTGGCGTAATATGCAGAACAAGAACTGATCAGTAAAATGCTTTCTCTCTTGGCAACTATGTGATGTTTAAGGATCACACCTTCAATTCTTGTGGAAATGAACAGAAAAATCATAATAAATATGAAATATACTTGAGATCAGAGATTGGGGTCGAAGAGGTAAGAGTGTCGAGTTAACTCTGAAGCTAAGATCAAAGATTGGAGTCAGGGGATTCAAAGATCAAAGATGGAGATGCAGATTGAAGATGGAGATGGAGACGAAATAGCTGGTAGCTTAAGTCAACTCTGAACTCTGAATCTGAGATTAGAGATAGAATATGAAGCAGCTAGCGATGGAGGAGATAGAGACGAAATAGCTAGGGGTTGGGTTGTGGGATATAACCAAGATAAAAGTTAGTTGAATAAAGCTATTTTATCGGTGTTTACCTGGGATTCTACTCGGGGTTTTACTCAGGATCATGCTACATGTGCTGCTTCAGGGGAATGTTGAGTACACATGTTGGTGTGTCTACATATAGGACCCACATGGCCTATGTCCCTTCTTCCCTTTCAAAAAGGCAAGGTATATGTACCTGCTTGAAAAATGCCATGTGCACACCTCTACTGATGTATTTTATCTATCCAATCGCATGCACCAAGCCCCCATATAATTAAAGACATATTCTCTACCATAAGGAGCTGAATCACATAGTCTAGGGCCCCACATGACCCACATAAGTATTTTTTCACACCATCTAAATATGGCGCCAAGTATGCTAAGGTGCCCATACACCAGTATACTTTGTCCAACTACTTATAAGCTCTGGCCTCATGTAACCTATAGGCTCGTTCTTTACCTAGATATAGTCCTTGAAAATCATTTTGCCTCTTCAATATTCTTGGGACTCTTACTAAACTTGGGCATTATAGTCTACTTGATATAGGCTTATCCTTCTGATTATATTTCCCATACAACATAATCAAGACCACATCAATATACAATTCTGTTACTTTTAAAACCGTGTTACTTTGATACCAAAAATGTCAAACCCCTCAGTAATTCAACATTTAATATAGTACCAATGCATAATCCAGTAGACAGATAGAAATAACATAAATATACTGTTATAAAATTATTAATAACATTATAGGAATTCTCCATAGGGTAACATTGTAAATTACAAAACCTAAAAAAAATACATAAAAAGAACGAAAAATAACTAATACTAAACTCTTTTTCAAAACCAGAACCCTCAGTTGCTGGTGTCCACCTCCTTGTTTTCAGAGCTACTACCTCTTACTGAATAAATGTTATTCACAGAAAGGGGTGAGATTCAAAATAAATGTCAATAGTAACAAGCAATCAATCATATAAAATGAGAAAGATAAACATGTAATGCAACATATGATGCAACAAATAATAATGTTGTCCATATATCTGTCAATCAATGTTTAGGATCAAATGAAGATTTTGTCTGAATCAAAAAGGCCATTAATCCCTACTTGTCTCATGGTGGTCATAATAATATTCTGGAGTAGGCACCAACTTCGTGCTTGTCACATTAGCCTACCTAAGCAGGGTCTAAACTAGCCTAATGGTACTTGTGTTTTTCCCTTTGGGTGATACTTGTGCTTTTTCCATGCCATAGCTCTAGGATTTACCGCCATAAAACTTCATATCACGTAATGTAGCAAAACAATGTATATAAACAATCACATAGTATACGAGAGATAGAGTTATTATGTGTACTCTTTTCTGTGCCTAACTAATATCGGTCCTTTAGTTTCAGGTTTAGCTCAGCAAATATTAAATAATATAATTCCTAAATTGATAACAAATGAGTTATTACTCATTCATACCTTATTCTATGACTCATAAAGGTGGTTATCTTTACTCCAAAAACTCATAATTACTGAAGTACCCCTAGGGAATCTGGTCCAATCCCTTTATACTCGGTATAATTGTACTTTTACAAAAATTATGACCTAAGGTATTCCTACACAATTTCATGTGTAGATCCATTTTTTACCTCAGTTTTGAAAACTTCACACAGCATCTCCAGAAATACTCTTGACAACCACAAATTTAGGGTTTTAGTGGTAAAATTGTCATTTCTCATCCCAAAAACCTCCAAACTCCATATCACATGTATGCTACACAAATTTTCATTCTAAACATAATGTAATAATCAAATCCATCAAATTCTAGCTCAAACATGTTAGAGCAAGCTTTTCACCCAAGAGGGGGGGTGAATTGGGTGATAACAAAATAATCAGAAATTTAAATTCAATTTATAAAACTTTAAGCACAATTAATAAAAAAAGGGAGAAATATCACCGAGATTCACACAGAGATTTATACTTGTTCGGTCTCAACCACTTGACCTACGTCCAGTCCTCAGAAATCCTTCTGAGCCTTTCACTATATCTTCCAAGATTCAGTGGGTTCTTGGCACCACAGTACAAACAACAAGTTCCTCTAGACACTCGCTCCCCCTTACACAAGGTAATCTCAAATCCCTACTCAAGGTTCCTCAACCTTAAGTTATCACTATTGGAAATGATTAAGTATGACTGACAAATCTCTCTCACAGAGTATGTAGATAAGAACTGAAGTACAGATGAAGGCTTGAAGTACTTGTAAAGATATTGCTTGTAGTGTATTCAGGTGTTTCTCTTTGTTGTTTCATTTTTTGAATGGCTGGGCATATATAATAGAACCTTTGAAGACCATTGTAAATTTGTCCGTTGATTCAAAAATGCTTCTGTCAAATGTAACAGCATTTGTCTTCCATTACTTCTGAAGTTCTGCTGCCACCATGAATAGTTGTCGTTTGAGTGAAGTGTTCAGTTGCATGTCAAGTGCGTGATGGTAGAGTACAGCTGTAACACACTTGTGAATATAACCGTTAGAAAATATTTGTATATCAACATGATTCACTGGAAGTGTTTTCTGACAATCAATAAAACCATCAGGAGTGATCTTGTTTTCGCAACTGAGTAGTAAAATAATATACCATATGAATTTGACAGCAATCTAGAGCAATCAGTAATGATTATTAATATCAAAGACTAACTAACAAAATCTACTGACTTTCATGGGAGTAATTGCAAATGGATAACAGTGTATGTTTAAAAGTGTTTACTGGAGAAATAAATCATTATTGGAGTGAATACAATATCACTGGAAGTGAATTTAAAAAATTTGAAAGCTTCTCACAGTGATTACTGATTTTCTGGAAGTGATCATGAATTTTCCATATTCCACTCGAGTGAATGTGGAATCACTGGAAGTGATTTTGTAAATAGTGATTTCTTCTTGCAGTGATTTTGAATCTATTGGAAGTGATTTGGAAGTTTTCAAACATCACTCGAGTGATTGAGGATCACTGGAAGTGATTTGGAATTCTTCAGGTATCACTCGAGTGATTTGGCATTCACTGGAAGTGATTTTCAAAATAGTGAATTTTTCTTACAGTGAATTTTCAATCACTTGAGGTGATTTGGCGCATCACTCGAGTGATTCAGGATCACTGGAAGTGATTTGGAAAACTTGGCGCATCACTCGAGTGATCTGGACTTCACTGGAAGTGATTTTCAAAACAGTAAATTTTTCTTGCAGTGATTTATTAATCACTGGAAGTGATTATGCGCATCACTCGAGTGATTTCCAATATCACTCGAGTGATCTGGAAATTTTCCACATCACTCGAGTGATTTCAATGATCACTCGAGTGATCTTGAATATCACTCGAGTGATTAACTAAATCACTCGAGTGATCTTGCTCAGATCACCAGAATCACTTCTTTTACTGATATGGAATCCATGAACTTCCAAAACATGATTTGTTATCATCAAAACATGAAATCTAACAAAACACCCATAAACTAGTTTGGATAAAAATCTAGAAAATTTAAGAAAATAGAAATTTCTTGATTGCTTTTAACAATTTTTTCACCCTAAATTACTTGTATAATTACTTAAACACTACTTGAACATGATTAATGAGAAATTGGATAGTACCTCCCCTTAGGGTTCATACATCCCAAATCACAAATCCAAGTCAAACCAAGCCAATAACCATCACAAACCACCAACTACAATTATGAATTAACAAGATGTGACAAGTTTTCAAGCTTACCTTAATTCGTCTTCCTTTCTCTCTTTAACCATGGCCTTATCCCTCTTGTTTCCCTTGATTTTCTTCTTGCTTTATATGATTTGAAGAATGATATAAAGATTAGAGAAGGTTTCCAAGAGATTGGAGGCAAAAACAAGCAATTTCAACTCTAACTTACCTAGTTTTTGCCTCTTGATTCTTCCTCCTCATTCATTGTTCTTTATTCTTTGTTCTTTGCCAAGACTTGCTCTCTCTTTTCTCTTACTTATTGAATGACAATGAAACCCTGGAGGAGATTAATTGCTTTTAAAAATATCCACCTCCACCGCTTTAAAGATATAATATTTTATTTCAATTTTAGCATATGTCACTTGCTTTTTCTTCTTCTTTTTCCATATGCCACAATAAGCTACCACATGGCATGAAAGATGGCATAATATGATTTTTAGTTGTCTCTTCCTCCTCTTGGCAATCCTTAACTATAATAAAAGGGAAAATATTGGCTTTTCAATTTTTGTTGGCCAAATGACTATTTTACTTTTACATTTTTCTTAAATTTTTATACCAAGTGTTGTATTTCTTCTTCCCTTTTCTTTTTGGCCAAATTTTTTATCATAAATTGGACAAAAAATTTTACTTTTCTATACTAAATTTTAGGCTTCAATGTTAGGCCTTTATCAAGACAAAAATTATACTTTATGTCTTACTTGGCCAAAATGTCACATAATCACTATTTCCAATATTTTGGCTACTTCAAATGTATCAAGATTCACCATTTTATTCCATTAAACATAATAAAATGTACAAGAAATTTTTGTGAATAAAATTTGGGATGTTATAAAATACTGCAAAGGGCTCTATTTTCTTGTTGACACTGAAGTGAGTCACCAATATGTGACAAGTGTATGCAATTCTATATCAAACTCTAAAAATGAGGATATTATGTTATGGCATAAGAGAATGGGTTACTCAAATTTTCATTATCTATCTCGTCTGGTCCCATTTATTTGCCCAAATCCTAACCTTGATATGAGATGTGAAGTATGTGAACTAGCAAAATACCACCATTCATCATATCCTTCAGCTCCATATATACCCTCTAAGCCCTTTATTACTGTCCATAGTAACTTATAGGGACCCTCCCTTATTCCAAACTTTACCAAAACCAAATAGTTCATTTCCTTCTTAGATGACCAAACTCGCATTCATTAGGTTTACCTCTTAAAAGACAAATCTAAGGCTACCTCCGTGTTTATGTGATAACTAAATGGAGAAATTTATTGAATAGCAAAGTTCAAAGTACAATGATTGGTCCTTAGGGCATAATTTCCAACATCCTCCTACTTGCACTAGGTACGATCATTAGTTTATGTAATTCACATTGTCCTAACATAACGCTCATGCTTTGCCTGTGCAAGCCACTTAGAAAGAAGATCAGCAACATTGTCTTCTCCTACTACTTTGCATACTTTTATATCATCTCTATCATTAATTTCTCTGATAAGATGAAATCACTTGAGTGTAAGTTTGGTCCTCAATAGCTTCGTTATTGTCATAGAAAAAATCTATTGGATTTAAGATGGTAGGCACCACCCTTAGTTTAATAATAAACTTTATGATCCAAATGGTTTCTTTAGTTGTATCCAATGCTGCTATATACTCAACTTCTATTACATAATCTGCTACAGTACTCTACTTATAACTCTTCCAGCTTACTGCACCACTATTTAAAAGGAATATATATCTAGATTGTAATCTAAGATCATCTAGGTCAGTTTGGAAACTTGTATATGTATAACCAGTTACACAGAGCTCATCATCCAATTCACTATATAGCAAGAATAAGTCTTTAGTCATTCTCAGGTACTTTAGGATATTCTTGACAACAGTTCAACGACCCTCACTACTCTAACTTAGGCCTATTAGTCTCTTAGATCTAACTATGTTGATCCTAATCCCTATGATATAAGTAGCTTTGCCTGAGTCTTTCATCGAGTAAGACTTTACTAACCAAGACTTGACACTTTACAAGGCAGGAATGTTATTCCCAATAAGTAGGATGTCTTTTGCATAAAGCACTAGAAATTCAACTTTGCTCCCACTAACTTTCTTGTAAACACAAGGTTTATTGATATTTTGAGTGAATCTAAACTCTTTGACTACTTCATCAAAATAATGATTCTAACTCAAAGATACTTTCTTTAATCCATAAATGGATCTTTGAAGCCTACATACCATACCAAAATCCTTTAGACGCATGAGAACTTCAGGTTGTGTCATGTACACATCCTCAAGGAGATTTCCATTAAGGAAGACTGTTTTTACGTCTATCTGCCATATTTCATAATCATAATATGCTATGATAGCAAGAATGATTCCAATTGATTTGGCCATTATAACTGGGGTAAAGGTTTCATCATAATCTACACCATGAATCCTTTTACAACCAGTCGTGCCTTGAAGACATTGACTTTTCTATCCATGTCAGTTTTCTCCTTGAAAATCCACTTACACCCAATGGTTTTACACCTTTGGGTGGATCAATAACTAATTAAATGGCTAGCACGTAGTCCTGAGTTTGATGTCATAAGTTGGACTTCGTTTATGATCAATGGGTATACCTTTTACACGAAGTCCCTTGATGATAGGAGCACTATCAAGAACAACAGTGTTATGTTAGTAGCTGAATCTATGCACTTCTCTATTTCAAAAGATAAGAACCCTACATTAGCAGCCATACCTTATTATGGGGTTATTTACGAGATTTGGAGATGAACCTTTCATTATGGCAGATCAAGTGAAACAAGTATTCTATATTATTGATCAGGAAAATAAAATGTGGTCTGTAGCTCTCCAAGGAAAAAGGGTCGTCGATATTGAAGAGGAAAGTCGTTCAAATTATGATCTTCTCGAGACCCCTTCTTTTTCTAGGGGTCTTCCTGCATTGAATGAATAAGATGAAGCTGATAATGAACACGACACAAGAAATGATCATCGTGAAGGGATATGGGAAGATATCTCTTTATATATCTACTTTAAATGTTAGCTATCTATTTAAAGTAATTATCGTTATAACTTATATGCAGATTATATATATAGTTATTTTATAACTTACTAACTCAACAATTTGTCTTAATAGTACAATGACGGATCCGGTGCATCCTACAGCAGAGGATCAGGTGTCACCTATTGCTCAGCACAGCGAGACTTAGAGTGTCAATCAGGGGCAGTCATCGGGTGAGCTGAGTCACCAGCCCAGACGGAGGGGCATGACAGCCACACGCTGAGGGATGTTTCCCTGAGTCGGTTAGTCGGGGAGAGGATACCGATCCAGTTCAATCAATATTGGAAACCGATTGGGCTGAATGCCAGTCGTTATAGGAATTTTGTCAGCCTTTTCGTATGAAATAAGCCTAGCATATTGATAGAGGAGTAGAGGAATGTCGACAAAAAGGTTAAGCAGCATATTTGGGACATTATTAAGGTATAAAATTCCCTTCGTATGTTTCTTTTATCAAATTCATTTGATTACCATCACTAACTCCTTTGATTCATGAATAACAGCTCACCTACGACGTTCTCAGAGTGAGATCTTGTATCACAAGACTATGACGTGTTGTTGTGAGTGCTGGAGGAAGTTCAAGATGAATCTGGCCTATAATTATGTGCATATTGAGGTGCCAGCTAGTGAGCCTCGTCTTACTCCTTGCAGCAAGTATTCATACATCGATGAAGTGACATGGCATGAGTTTTTTAGGCTTTGGACTACTCCAGAGGCTTTGGTGAGTTAACTTATTTTGTACTTTATTTACTTATCTTTTGTCTTTACTATTTGTAACCTTTTTTTCCTATTTCTTATTCGCAGGCAATAAGGCAAAAGGCACAAGAGAGTGGCAGGAAGAATGATTGCCCCCACACAATGCCTCGTGGGGGATACACAAAGGTCGAGAAAGACTTGTTGGTGGCCAAATGGAGGAGATTGGAAGAAGTATCTCAATCTAATCCTTCTGTTCTGCTATCTCCACCATCTCTAATACGGCGTGAAGAGTTATGGTTGCATGCTCGTCGGAAGAGTGGTGGATCCTATATGAGGGACCAGTCTCGTATAGTCGGTGAAGAGATTGTAAATATCATTGTTCTTATTAACTATTTAATAAGCATGTTTCATTACTCATGTGTGTTTTTTATATATCTCACAGGAGGAACTTCAAAAAAAGAAAGCCGAGGGAGCCTTAAAGTCGGAGGGAAGGAATGACATTCTCACGGTTGCTACTAGAAAACGTGAACATCCAGGTCACGTCAGGGGAGTTAGAGGAGGGGTGGGTATCAAGGATTACTTTGGATCCTTCTCACGCAGTTCCTCCTCCAACGTAGTCACGAGAGATGAATTGGAGCGTATGTTGGCTACTACGAGGGTGGAAGCAAGGACCGAGGTAGAAGCATCATTTAATGCACTATTGGATGCCCGGTTGAGCAAGATGAAGGACGAGGGGTATGCTATGGTGAGCACAAGACAAGATACCACTCCTGCCCAGGCACAATTGCTCGATCGCCATAAATAGAGCACCAAAGGGAGTTGTTGCAATGTGGGACAGTCATCAGAGGCTCTTGGAAAGGACGATGCCGAGCATTGTGAATTATATGTTAAGGATCCTCTGAGATGGTTAGCTGTAAGGGGGAGTGTGCATAACCTAGGATCAACTGTTCACTACCTCGAGATGACAGATGATCAGGTTAGGGTGTCAGTTGAGGAGGTTATCATCGCAGACGCACCTGTCCCTATCCCTTATGAGGAGTTTAAGATTGTGGCCGATGTCTTGGGTACCTTCATATCATAGCCAAAGAACCTTATTTCTGTTGGAGCCACGGATTCCCCGATCAGAGCCCCAAGACCAGCTCCCTTCCCTTGTGAAGTTTCACAGCCTCCACCACTGAATATGATGCAGCAAGTGATTCTGATGGCATTTGATTCATCTTTCCCGGCTAGAAATTGGCTTATGGATTCAGTTGTTGAGCCGTCAGAGGCGGCATGCTATCTTGAGAGGGATGATTTAATGTCAATGGTTGGTCCTAGACAAAATCTTACGATTGCGATTATCTAGCTTTTTTTGATGTATCTTCTTCAAATGGAAGTAAATATCTAAAAATTTATGCTATTTAACTTTAATTTATGTGCTTCCATTTTTATAGGTACATGAATAGTAGGTTGGTTTCCTCTGGGCAGAGCGTTCAATTTGGATTCATGTGCCCAGCTCATGCCACAGAGAAAGCGACCACTTCTGCCATCAGACAGATATTTTTCATAGAGGCTCATTGAAACAGAAACTGACTGTTTCTTGGTTCCTCATGTGCATGGGTAAGAAACATCAAATTTATATTCCAAAACATCACATATAATGCTTTATATTTTCTTAACATTCATCTCTTTTTTTAAGGGAACATTGGCAATTGGTTATTCTGTGTAAGGCTAGTTACACAGTGATCCTCCTATGCTCCCTCCACTTCAAACCGGGGAGTGACTTGAAGAAGACTATGAACTCGTAAGTTTTCTTACTTTATTACCTTTTGTGTAAAAAGGTTGTGTACAGAATAAGTAATCTTTGTGATTTTGATCATAGGGCTATGCGGACTTTCTTACACGCTAAGTGTGGTAAGCATGTTCGTGACTTAAAAGACCCTATATGGATCACGCCAAAGGTTAGTACATATTTTTTTTCTTTAATATGAGTTCCATAAGCTATGCTTTTATGCTTGCTTTGATGATATCATGTTCTTTTTCTGACCCGTAGGCAAACACCGGGCTCCAACTTATGTGGTCTTTATATGTTGAGGCAAATTTACAATATTATTAGCCTAGGCACGATTGACTTTATCGAGGAGGTAATAAATGTATATTTCAAAAATTTTGTGTTAATTTATTGTTTTTAAGTTAGTAAGTTACTGTTTTGTTTGGCTTCGGTGTTACACATATAGATGTTTGATCTTGCTGATCCCTTTCCTAAAGAAGATATTGATTTCGTCCATAATTGTTGTGCTGAATTCATCTATGAGCTTTTACAAGATTAGTAAATTTTTGAATCCGATCCTATGTTGTTCTAATAATACTTATGGTTTTTATATATATCTAACTTGGTTTATATCATTGTTCAGGATAAGTTCTTGGATATTGGTGATACTAGTTGACTGTCGATTCAAGCATTGTAAATTTTCCTCCACTTTTTTCATTTCTCTGTAAAACTTAGGAATTTTTTCCATATAATGAGAAATATTTCTTCTCCTGCTTCTCTTTACAAGCTTTGGGATTGCAAGTTCACACAATGTCACAATTTTCCTACTATCATTGTTTAATTGTGGTGCTGTGGTTCAAAATTCCTGATAATTATAAATTGTTAATATTATATTGTTTCTGAGAATTGAATAAGTTGATCATGTGTTATTGGTAGTCATTGGAATTGACTGTGTTTGTTTTCAATGATTTTTTTCATAATGTTCATTCCGTGATTGTTGAGAGTCGAGGGTTGTAAGGGCCAAGTGTTTTCCCTTGAACAGACTGACATTTATAGGTTCATACCAATTACGATAACTAAGGTCATACTTAACAAAAGAGGGAAAGAGGAACTAATAAGAATTTTTGGCCTCATAATTCTAAATTTGGAGCAAGTTTGCATTCTGATAAATACCAATTGTTTCTGGAAATAAAAATATTGTTGTCACTGCTTCTGATTGTCAACATATATATGCATTTGTTGTTCCTTGTGTATGTAATGTGGCACAAAGGGGATTGTCGTTGAATATGGCTTACTGGCCTGGGTAAGATTGAAACAAATAAAATGAAAAAAAAACACACAATTTTTAGACCGGTTCTAACTTTAACCGGTCTTAAATTGATATTTAAGACGGGTTTTTAAGAGAACCGGTCTTAAAGAAGTAAACTTTTAAGACCGGTTCTCTTAAGAACCGGTCTTAAATATCAATTTAAGACTGGTTAAAGTTAGAACAGGTCTTAAAGTCCTATTTTTTTAAGATTGGTTCATAAAAAACCGGTCTTAATAGTACTAAAATTTCCCTACCCGTTCCGTTAGTTAAACTTTAAGACCGGTTGTTGTAGAACCGGTCTTAAAATTTCATATTTTAGACTGGTTTTTTAACCAGTCTAAAAAGTTTAATACTTTTTAGACCGGTTGTATCAAGACCTGATCCAGAACCGGTCTAAAATGTCTTTTTTAACCGGTCTAAAAAGTACTTTTTGTAATAGTAGATGACCGTATACCAACAGGTATAAAATTCTGCATGAGCACATGACAATCATAAGATTTCAGGTTCTTTAGCTTCAACTCTTTCACTGATACAAGATTGTTTATATGTAAAGAATAGCCCTCTGGAACTTTTATTCCTTCAAGAAACTCACAAAATAACTTTTTCTCTTTCCTCGATATAGCATAAGCCGCTGGAGGAAGATAAGTGCGGTATCCTTGCTCAACCGGTGTCAACTCTTCTTCGATGCCCAATTTGACCAAATCCAACCTCGCATTAACACTGTCCTTGCTTTTTCCTTGCATATTAAGTAACGTGCCAATTAAACTATCACATATATTTTTTTCTATGTGTATCATGTCAAGAAAATGTCTCACATATAAGGACTTCCAATATGGAAGTTCAAAAAAAATAGACTTCTTCTTCTAGCCACTTGTCACGATTTTTGTTGCAAAAGGCTTGCCAAAATTGTTATCCAAGTGTCTAACCTTCTCAAATACCTGAGTATCGGTCAACATCTTCGGTGGGCTGCCTTCTTCTGAATCACCATTGAAAGCTTTTTTCTACTTCCTCCAACGATGTTTTGATGGTAAGAATCTTCGATGCCCTATGTAGACATTTTTCTTATAGTAATCTAGTCGTACTGAATGAGTGTCATCTTCACATATAGGGCACGCACAATATTCTTTGACACTATATCCGGGAAAATTACTATAAGCAGGGAAATCATTTGTTGTGCCAAACAACATGACTTTCAAAGTAAAACTTTCTTCCCTGTGCCCATCATACACATTAATGCCTTCCTCCCAAAGCAACTTCAAGTCCTTAATTAAAGGAGCCAAGTATACATCTATATCATTCCCAAGTTGTCTTGGTCCAGAAATTAACATGGACAACATCATAAACTTACGTTTCATGACCAAGTGTGGAGGAAGTTTATGAATCATCAATATCACCGGCCATGTACTGTGTGTACTGCTTTAAACCCCATGAGGATTGATTCCATCAGTTGAAAGTGTAAGGCATTTTCCAACTACACTGAAGTGGTGACCAAATATTGAACAAATCAAATATGCACGGAGAAATCAGAGGAGACAAGAATAAAGAAAGTAAAAGGTGGGAAACTAAAGAAGCTTTTATTTTTCGTGTAGTGAAATATAATATAATGGAGATGCAGGAGAAAGTGAAAAAATGACATTCCCGCTTGTAAAAATGAATTTATATAGCCTTGTAAGGCATTTTTCAAAGAAAACGTTGTCCAAGGTGTTATAAAAAAATAGTACGTCATAAAGGAAATTTATGTAAAAAGCATGCTATTAAACGACATTTTATTTGAAAGCGCCATACAAAAGCACACTTTTTTAAAAATAAAATAACATAAAAAGAATCACTAATAACTTCATCCAGGACAGAACATTGAATAATAGATTAGTAATAATCTCTTAAATTGGCCAAACCAAACTAATATAACCTCAGCGTGTAATATTGTAAGTGGAAGTATATTTATATTAAAGAAGAGCCAAAACATGAAAAAATTAAATAGATCAAAATGATTTTTCTAACGATTTGGGAAAAAGAAAGACAAATAAAATAAAATAATCTAGTAAGTAATGAAAAAGGAAATTATAAGGAAGCTTACTTGTAGGTGAAGAAGAAAACTAGCTTTCAAAATGAATTGAAATCGTTCCTCAAGTCTGCAAAATGAATATGGCAAGCAAAATGATGATAGAAACGAAGATATAGAACAAAAGCACTGATAGAAAAAGAAAATAGGAAAGACAAGAAGAACAAAAAAAAATTGGCCCACAGTGAGTGTAAGAAAAGAAGAAAGGAAAAAAAATTGAACCTTGGGCGGCGTTTTGTAAAAAGTGCCTACCAAGGTGATCTTCCTTGACCTGACAACTAGCTTCATATGAGCTAGTTGTTTAATGTTATATTCCTTTTGTTTCTTTTCGGCAGCCATATGCCAAAGGCTTTTTTTTAATACATAAAGGCTTGTGTGTGTGTGTGTGTGTAGAGCAATTATTTTTTTGCTAAGGGCAACTTGTATACTGGGAATCCAATGTGAAATTTTATTTAGGTATGTTTTTTTCTGATACTTTTGTTAATTATTTTTAAATATTTATTAGCATTAGAAATAAAGAAGTTGGGGAAGTTTATTTAATTTGTGTGCTGATGACTACCTGTATATATCTAAACGTTCAAAATAATTTTAAATTATTACACCATTTATGATGATTTCCTTTAAAACACCATAACTGATTTACTTGATATAAAAAAAAGAAAAAAAGGCAAAAAAAGGCCTTGTTTGAGATCACCTTGTGTAAGGGGGAGTGAGTGTCCAAGAAGAAGCTTGTGTTGTACTGAGGTGGTAAGAGCCTACTAAATCATAGAAGATATAGTGAAAGGCTTATAAGGATTTCTAAGGATTGGAGATAGGTCAAAATTCTTGTGACGGAACCAGTATAAACTTTTGGTGTACACTTTGGTGATTTCTCTCCTTACCTCAACTATGTGTTTATGATTACTGAATTTATATTAAGCATTTGATTATTTTGTAATCACCCAATTCACCCCCTTCTTGGGTGATAAGCTTACACTAACATTTGGTATCAGAGTGTAGGTATTATTGTTTAAGTATAACAACCTAAGAAGGATCCAATAGCAAGCATGGGTGAAAGAATTCTTCCTGACGAATCAAGCTTCTTTTACTAGACTACTAGGTTTCAATAGTGAACACATTTCTTTCTAGAAAGCAAAGTTCTAAGTATTCATCATGGCTGCAGAATATGGACTATAGGACGTAAATGAAACTAAGAACTATATGCTTACAAAAATCAAAGATTCTTGCAAAGTCCTAAGTCACCAGCAGAATTTGACAACAACGATAAAAGGCTCATGACTCTCAACAGTAAAGCAATTTTGATGATTCAAAGTGCTTTGAGGCAAAAATAAAACTTCAGGATTTATATACTCAAGTGCCAAATTTCACAAGCCTTGGAAATAGTTCATGACGAAATATCAGGAATAAAAGAAAATCAAATCAATACTCTGATTAAAGAGTTTGATCTACTTTGTATAAAGGAAGGTGAGTCAATAGCTAAATTTGAACTAAGATATACTTGTGGGGATTGGTAAACACACAGCAGAAGAATTAAAATTTAAAATTACAAAAATTTACCAATCCCAATTATTGATTTGTCAACGGCATTTAAATCGAGTTAGAAAGAGTCATACCTTATTTATGTTTGTTTGAATGCAAAAACTTATCAACATATTGCGAGTTCTTAAATCTCCATGCTTGGTTGCTCTTGAAATAATTTCCCTGGCATCTATATGTCCACTAATTCTTCTTAAAAGAGCATTAAGCTTCATGAGTATGAGATTGACCATCCTCGACATCAACATATTGACTAGTTCTTCTTTGGAGTTTGCCTTTTAGATCTTGAGGAGGTAACTACTTAGATCAGCTCTCTCTACTGGTATTTACATGAACAAGAACTATCACTAGCAGCGTGCTAGCACCTCCAATATCCTTCTAGGGTACGCGGCTCTCTATTTTTTCATCATATGTAGAAAACCCTAGCTCTTACCATTTATAACTAGTCAGTGTTATCTATTTTATGATGGATATTAGATTTTTAAAATTAATCTTAATTAATTTTAAAATCCTTATCATATTAATTAACACTTAATCTTTTTAATAAGTTAATTAAATGAATATGGTTTAATTAAATCTGTTCAATTGTTTTAATTTAACCTATTTATTTAATTAAAATAAAGAGCCAATCAAATTAGATTTAATTTATCTTTATAAATTAAATTTGATATATTATCATATATTTAATATATATTATCGAATATTATATATATATATATATATATATATATATATATATATATATATATATATATATTATCAAAAAATGTATATTTTATATGTATGTATGTATTTCAAAAATACATATGTGTATATATAATATTATTAATTTTGTTTTCAAATACACACACACACACAAATATTTATCAAATAAATATTCACACAATATGTGTATAATATATATATATATATATATATATATATAATTTGTCCACCCTAGATTAAACAATGTATTCATTGAATTTTAAACATATCTTAGATTCAATGAATCTGGACATTATAGCTCGTGTTGGGTTATTTTTATGTGCATCTTGGTAGGCCTATACAAAGTTGGCAGTGGGCCAATGACTATACTAGCCCACAAGTTATAAGTGGCCTTTAGCAAGACATTATGACTACCCAATTCATATGAGGATCGATAATTCGATACAACCTGTCGTATAACCATATTACGTCCCTTTTGTTACACGATGTTTCAGTCAAGGATGAGGCATGGAGAATGTCATCCTCCTATTTCTAACCATTACTTTCTCGATCCTTGAGTAGTCTGACTATAGAAATGGAAACTCCTTTTCATCGTAGTATGGCCACACATTTCTCAGAATCAGTTATCGAGGGGCCTAGTAATATTTCTCTACTAATGTGAGGGATAAATTACATCTTAACCATTCAGATTCCTCTGCATGAGAACCACTAAGCCTGATTGTAGACTTTATCATCACCCAGTAAAAGGTGACTTTTGACTAAGTCCAAGCTTAGCAACTTTCATGTAGGAATCCATGATGATCTTAGGTCAAAGGGTATGGTGACGTGGTTATACATGAGATAAACTTATGACTTAATACATACAACTTTCTCATAGCGGGTCAGTCCAGCACCTTATACTCTTACAAGTGCATAAGACTTTGATTCGTATCCCCATCAAAGTCATACTAGTATTATTTCATCTTTACTTCCACATAGATGACCAACCAGGGGCATTTAGGACAATCATTATGATTTATCCAAGGATACAATTATCACAATGAACATACGAATAATATGATAAATAAATGGAGAACTATCATTGAATAATATTGTTCAAAGTATAATGATTAGCCCCTAGGGCACAATCTCCAACAATACTTACCTTGTGAATCAAGTTGTAGCCCTTGGGAGATTCTATGATCAGAAAACCTAGGTTTAAAAAATATTAAACATACTCTCTAAAGAGTATGAGGCTAAAGTCACAGTGATTGAAGACACAAAAGGAGAGTCGATGCAATCAGTGGCTTCTATAGTTGGAAGCCTTTCGGAATATGAAAGAAAACTAAAATTCAAATGAGAACTGGAGGAAATCAGTGACAAAAAAAAGAAGAGCCTCAAATTGAATGTAAAAAAGAAGATGATGAGTTTGATGATGATGAAATAGGCTTAATAATAAGAAGGTTCAAGAAATTCTATAAAGGTCAAGGTTTTAGCAACTCACAAAAAAGAGGAACTAGTGGCAGAAAGGAAAGAATGGAAATTATCCACTATAAATGTGGTAAACCTGGACATATCAAATCATAATGTCTAGAACTGTTGTAGAAAAACAAAGAAAGGAGAAAAGGCAAATCCTTCAACAAAAAGAAGGCATTTGTTTCTTCAATATGGGGAGACAGTTCCTCAGATAAAGAAAGTGATAATGAAGAGATGGTTAATATATGCCTAGTTGCTCAAAAGGAAATAGAGGAAAAGGTAAATGATCCTGACTCTACTTATGATGAATTACATGATGAATACAATGCTTTACATTCTAATTTTATTAAAGTAGTTAAAGAACTCATTATGTTTAAAAAGAAAAACTTAGAGAGTCTTCGGATAAAGATTGCGCAAATTGTTTTTGTTTGAAAAAGGAAAACATTGATCTTACCAAAATTCTTAAAAAGTTTACAAAAGGAAGTAAGATGTTAAATATAATTTTAGAAGCACAACCTTTTGTGAATGATAAGTCTGGTATTGGATACGATCCAAAATTAGACAAAAAGAAAGGTAAAAAAAACAGGAGGAAAAACATATTTAAATTATTTCAGATATTCTGTGCATACATCAAATCCTTTTTGCTCATTGTAATTATTGCAATAGGAAAGGACATTACAATTCATCATGCATTCATAAAAAGAAGGGAATTATAGGAACCTACAAATAGGTACCTAAGGATTCTTATATTCATAAAGTTATCTGTACTAACCCTAAAAGTCCCAAAAAGATATAGGTACCTAAAACTTAGTTGTCTTTAATTGTAGGTTTGCTTTAAAGAATCCAGAGATAACAAATGGTAATAGATAGTGGATGCTCCAGATATATGACCAGCAATCCTAAGAATTTTATCACACTAGAACCAAAAGATGGTGGCAAGGTAAAATTTAAAGGCAATCAAACTAGAAGGATAGGAGGACTTGGTGAAATCAAAAGCGATAAAGATATACAATTCAAGGTTGAGTATTATGTTAAAGGCTTATGCCACAACCTACTAAGTGTGAGTCAAAGCACAGATAAAGATAACTGGGTGATATTTGACTTAGAAGCATATCTGATTATAAGCAAGAAGGATCTGCAGTTTGAAAAGAAGATTTTGAAAGCAAGACTTAGAGCTAAAAGGGAAGATAATTGTTACACCCTTGACATAAATGAAAGTCCTTTTGAAAAATTGCTTCATGACTAATACCAATGAAAGTTGGTTATGGCATAAGTGGCTAGCTCATGTTAATATGCATCAATTGTGATACCTTATTTTCCAAACACTACGGTAGAGTACTAATTAGCTAATACTTATCGAATATAAACATCAGAGTTATAAAATTGCTAGAACTTTAAACGATGCATCTGCTGGATATAAATATTCACATATAAACACATTCATACACAATTTATATTACAACACTTATAATCTTTCTTTACTCCACTTCATATACAAAACCCAAAATACTTATATGGTTCTTAGAATACATATCGAAAGCTTGACAACTTAGTCTAAGCTCTCCCGCAGCTCGTCCTCGTCTCATTGTCATTTACCTTTTCTTTGCCCTGGGAGCTCCCTCTCTGTACTAGAGATTTGTTTTTGGGAAAAGAATGAGATTCATGGGAATCTCAGTAGTAACGCAATCAAGTATATAAGATAACACACAAAAGCATGCTTTACTCACACAATCATCAACAAAATCATCAAACATTATTCAGTACAAACATGCAATTGATAAACTGACTTCACGCTAGACGGGTTCTTAGCCCCAAAAGGCGCCTGTGCACAATGCATACACTGCAACTTCATAATTGACATCATGCTAGACATTTTGAAGATGATAACAAATAATACATATGCATGTCATCTTATATGAAGACGATTACTACCTGGTTGCTCCTCTATGCAACTTTCCCACTCAATTCAAGCTCGGGCAACTATTGAGGCCAGACCGGTTATCAAGTCTTGAAATCGCCAAACCTCATAAATGAGTTATTACTCATCTATACATCCTTCCAAACTCATAATATTAGTAAATTTAGCCTAATGACACCAAATTACCAAAATACACCTTAGGTCTTGCTTATCAGTATATTTCTCAAAATCATAATTTAGTCCATTCCTAAACATTTTCGCATATAGAATCCATTTCTAATCTCGAATTGGCCAAATTCAAGCTCAAATGACAAAAATACTCTTGACAGCCTTCAAATAAGGCTTATAAGGGGTAATTTTGTCATTTCGCTCTCTAATCCTTTTCTCACTTCGGGGTCAACGTAGACCTTAAAATGGAAGCATCGAATTGGTCAAATTCCTATTCATTCATCACGTCCAACACAAGGAAGGGAAAATAAATTCTCAGAAAAGTTGTGTCGGGTTCTGTTTTCTTTGACCTAATCACCTCCTTTCTACTTATAACCAATATATTAACTAGTTAGAAATTCATTGGACTTGATTTGGAGACACTTGCATATTAAGGTCTCTTGAGTTTTCTTGGATGATCGTATACCAAATGAACCATAATCCAGCCCAAAACAACTCTACTAATCTTAATCAAACAAGAGGAACAAGTTTGGAAAGTTACCTCTTGATTTCTTTAACTTTCTCTCCCCTGGACATTTTTATCTCTCTCTCTAACTCTTGATTCAACTGCTCAGCAAGGAATCCAAGGGTAGAGAGGTGAGGAGAAGAGATCATGGAGGGATTAGGTGGCTTTAGGCACAAGGTATAAGCTTCTTACCTTGATCTTGGATGAACCCTAGCTTCTTCCTTCTTCTTCCATTCAGTTCTCATTCTCCAGCTCTCTCTCACTCTTTCTGAATCAGTTTGATCATGAATGAGCAGCTAGAGATGATAAGGGAATGATATAATTAAAGGGATTAATGAAATGTGACATGTGGCATCCCATTATTGGTCCAAAAAAGCCCTTTATGTTTAATCAATTCCACTTCCCTTTCCTTCAATTATTTTAGTCAAAAATCTCATAGGAAATGAAAGGGAAGTCTGATTCTTTAATTATCTCATTGTGCCAACTTGTAACTTGTTGACCAAGTAATTGACTTTTTGACTAGTTGACCATTATTCACAATAATTCACCAAAATTGGCTTATTAATGGTCAAGTAGTCATTTTACTCTTTTTAATTCCCATTTAACTCAACTTATTGGGAATTGGAGGAAAAATAATTATTTTCTACTTTTCGGCAAAATTACGGTTTTGCCCCTGCATTTAATGATTTACCAAAATAAAGCATTTTCCACCCACTTCTTCAGCTAAACCCCATTTTGATGCTTAAATGAGGCCACTAATCATATCATTAAAATTTGTGGATTTTGATTACCATATTGGGCCTTTACCGGTCTCTTATACCCTTATTCGGTAAATTTTCGCGTAACCGACGTTTGGCATATTTTTCATAAATTCTCATACATTCATCCACATCATTTTTCACCATTTTATTCCTCTGAATATACTACAAATACACATTTAAATGTATTGGTGAAAAATGGGGTATTACATCAACTAGGTAAGTTACTCAAAAAGGATTTAGTAATTGGTTTATCCAGAGTAGATTTCAAAAATGATTTAATTTATGATGCATGTTAAAAGGGTAAACAAATAAAATCATTTTTTAAATCGAAAAATGAAATTACCACCAATACACTACTTCAACTACTGCATGTGGATTTGATAGGTTTGGTAAGAGTTAAGAGTCGCAGTGGAAATTTATATACATTGATTGTTGTTGATGATTTTTCAAGATTTACTTAGACTATTTTTCTGTCTTCCAAAGACAAAAATTTTAGTAAATTTATTTTTTTTGCCAAGAAAGTACAAAATAAGAAAGGTATGTCCATTACAGGTATTAAGATAGATCGTGGCATAGAATTTGAATATCAAAGTAAATCTAGGAAAGTGTCATTCTAAAGCAGATAAAGGACTTTTTCTAGGCTATTCAATTCACAGTAAAGAATATAGAGTTTTTAATAAATGAACATGTGTAGTTAAAGAATCAATACATGTTGTATTCAATGAATTTGAATCCTCTAGCAAAAACATTGATGATGAGTAGGAAATAGTTAATAATCATCAAAATACCCAGCCTTATCTTAATCCTTCTAGTTTTGAGGTTGACAAAATGGAAAAATAAATTGAATCATATCAACTAGGACAACCTAGAGCCTGGAAATATAACAAGAGTTATCTTATATAACAAGTCATAGGAGAAGTTAATGAAGGTGTCAAAATGACAAACAAAATTTTAAATGAAGTTAGTTTCTCGGAATTTATTTTTGAATTTGAACCTTCTAACATTGATAAATCTCTAACAGATAATGATTGGGTTTTAGCAATGCAAGAAAAGCTTAATGATTTTGAAAGAAATTGAGTTTAAGATTTGGTACCCCGGCCTAAAGATCATTCGGTTATTGGCATTATATGGGTATTCAAGAACAAACTTGATGAATCCATAGATATTGTCAGAAACGAGGCAAGATTATAGGCAATGGCTATAATCAAGAAGGAATTGATTATGAGAAAAACATATGCTCCAGTAGTAAGATTGGAAGAAATAAGAGTACTCTTAGTGTTTGCGTGTATCAAGGGATTCAAACTTTATCAAATGGATGTGAAGAGTTCATTTTTAAATGGGTATATTACGGAGGAAGTCTATGTAGAACACAATCTCCAAGATTTGAAGATGTTTCAAAACCAAATCATGTTTTCAAATTAAGAAAATATTTATACGGTTTGAAACAAGCTCCTAGAGCAAGGTATAAAAGACTAAGTAAAGTCGATACAACATTATTTATAAAACAAAAACAAAACAATATTCTAGTAGTTCAAATTTATGTTGACGATATTATATTTGGTACTACTAATGATCTTTTATGCATGGAGCTTTCGGATACAATACAGGGGGATTTTGAGATATCTATGATGGGAGAATTAACATTCTTTTATGGGCTTACAAATCAAAGAAATAAAGAATGGAATATTATATCTTAAACTAAATATATTAAAGAACTTCTCAAAAAGTATGGAATGCATCAAGCCAATAGAGTAGATACACCTATGAGTTCAATAGCTCTTATAGATATTGATGAGGAAGGAGTTGACTTTAATATAACTAAGTATCAAGGGATGATCGTATCATTACTATACCTCATAGCCAGCTGACCCGATATCCAATTCAGTGTTGGTCTATGTGCAAGATATCAATCATATCCTAAAGAATTCAATGCCGAAGTAGTAAAAAAATTTTTTAGATATTCTGTAGAAACGAAAGAATTGGGAATATGGTATCCAAATGATGGTAATGAATATCTAGTTGCATACTTACACTCTAATCATTGTAGTTACAAAACAGAGAGGAAGAGTACTAGTGGACAATGCCAATTCCTTGAAGGTGCAGTTGTTTTTTGGTTTAGCAAGAAACAAACTATTGTTTCATTATCCTTAATAGAAGCTGAATATATAGCAGCTTTAATTTGTTATGCACAAGTATTATGGTTAAAACAACAATTATAAGATCTTGGTATCTACCTTAAAGAAATTCCTATTAAGTTGGCATTCTTGTTTAATTCACAATTAATTCACAACAATTAATTTGTTATGCCACATTTTTGACTTCTCCTTGTTTAACTTGGCATTCTTATAAGCTTGTTGTCTGGATTCTTTAAGCTCATTAAGTTGGAGAAGTTTCTTCTTACCAGCTGCCTTTAAGTTAGAGTTTAAGGCTTTTATTCCCCAGTATTCTTTGTGTACTTCAGGATTAATAGATTTTGATACATCTATTATTCCCATTATGAGTGGTTGATCCATGCAGCTTCTGTTCACCACGTCTTTTGTGCAGTTGATCATTGTATCTACTCTGTAACAGGTGTCCCCTTCATTTGGAAAGGACCAAGCCTTAAAAATGTTGAAAGATACTTGGTCATCTTGAGCTCTCAAGGTTAACTTTCCCTATTGTACATCTATTAAAGTTCTCCTAGTTGCTATAAATGACCTCCCAAGAATGATTGGAATTTCTTGGTCTTCTTCCATGTCAAGTATGATGAAATCAGCTAGAAAGATGACTTTGTCCACCTTGAACAAAACATCTTCCAAGACACCTCTCGGATGTTTTATTGATCGATCAGCTAGAAGTAATGAAATCGTGATAGGCTTCACCTCTCCTAGACTGAGTTTTCTGTAGACAGATAGAGGCATGAGATTTACACTTGCTTCTAGGTCATAAAGTGCTCTTTCAAAGTTACATTGACCTATCGTGCAAGGTATACAAAAGCTTCATAGATCTTTTAGCTTTGGTAGTAGTTTCTTTTGCAGAATAGCACTGCACTCCCCAGTAAGTGCAACTGTCTCAAATTCCTCTAGCTTACGCTTATTTAAGATAATATCCTTCATGAATTTTGCATAACTAGGCATTTGGGCAAGAGCATCTGTAAAAAGGATGTTGATATGTAGCTTTTTGAAAACCTCCAGAAACTTTTTAAATTGCTTGTCTAGCTTTGCCTTCATAAGTCTCTGAGGGTATGGAACTGGAGGTATATATGGAGGAGGGTTATCTGGAAAGCTGATTCTTCCTGGTACCACATCATCTTCTTGAGGTGTCTATGCTTCCTCCTTCTTTTCTTATTCACTTTCTTTCTTTTCTCCATCATTCTTATGTAGAATTACAGGAACTTTCAATTCTTTCCCACTCCTTAATGAAATGGCATTCACATGCTCTTTTGGGTTTCTTTCAGTATCACTTGGAAGAGTACCTGGTTGTCTGGAATTCAGCATATTTGCGATTTGACCCACCTGAATGTCCAAGTTCTTTATTGAGGCTTTGTGGCTTTTGAATGTTACATCAGTCCTAGCCTTGAATTGAGATGTATTCATGGTTATTTGAGCCAGTGCATCTTCTATATTCATTTTCTGCCGCAGTGGATTTGGTGGATGAAGAGCTTGTTGCTGGAAGTTCCCTTGTGGCTTGAACACATTCTGATTATTCCTCCAACCAAAGTTTGGATGAATCCACCAACCTGGATTGTAAGTATTTGAGAATGAATCATTTCTTTGATTTCCAATGTAATGATCTTGCTCTATCTGAGAAGACATGGATAGGTGTCCTTCTTGATATTGCGTGCTCACATGAGGTCCTCGCCATCGATCACAGGTTTCATGAGAAGGACTAATTTCATTTGCTTGGTTTGTCAGTGAGCTCATTGCTTGGATATAGATGCAACTTGAGAAGATAAAGTTGTAAGGATATCCAGCTCGTGCACTCTAAGTACCTTTTTTAAATTGTGATGTTCAAAAGGCCATTAGTATGCATTAGCCGCCATCTCCTCAAGTAAATTGTAGGCATCATCAAGATTTTTTCTCATTAAAGATCCTCCAGCTGCAGTGTCCACCAATATGGTGGTATACGTCATGCCATTGTAGAATGTTTGCAGTATCCACCAATCTGGTAACCCATGATGAGGACATCTCCTTAACAACTCCTTGTATCTTTCCCAGGCTTCATAGAAGCTTTCTAGTTCATGCTGGAAAAATGAGGAGGTAATTTCATTCCTCAATTTAGCAATTTTTCCTGACAGAAAGTATTTCGCCAAAAATTTTTGTGCCAAGGAATCCCATGTAGTTATGCTTCCCACTGGTAGAGAGTATACCTAGCTCTTAGCCTTATCCCTAAGTGAGAAAGGGAAAAGTCTAAGTCTAATGGTGTCATCAGTAACACCATTATGCTTGAATGTGTCAAAAATTTCTATGAAGCTGGCTATATATGTGTTGGGATCTTCTGTTGGTAAACCACCGAACTGAATTGCTTGCATCATCTGGATAATTGTAGGCTTGAGTTCAAAATTATTAGCTGCTACTGGCGGTTTTCTGATCCCAGAAGTTGTCTCCATAACTGTTGGTGTTGTATAGTCACGGAGTATTTTGGTATCTGCTATTTCTCCTTCCAGATTTTCCATCGAATTGATTGAAGTAGACTGCTTTCGAACTCTTTGATTTCTTCGACAAGTTCTTTTGATCTCCGAATCACAAGGTTGTAATTAAGTCTTCTTCAATCTTGTCATGCACTAAGTAAAAGCCTGAAAAGAAACATAAGACACCAAAAACAAGACAAATGTAATGTAAATACCAAACTAGTATTAAAATTACTTAGTATTGATAATAATGACAACAATCCCCAGCAACGACACCAAAAACTTGTTACGGGTGTAAGATGGTGTATTTAAAAGTGCAAGTGTACACTGTCGTAAACAAGTAATATAGAAGTAAGTAGAGTATCGTTCCCACGATGATTGATCACTAAGTATCAAAATTGTTAATTTTAATACTATTTAGCTGATTGATTAGTTGGTGGTTGGGATTGTAAGATAAAAATGATTAAATGAGAATGCAATTGTTGCAAAGACAAATATAATAAAAAGGCCCTAAGATTAGATTTCACTTAGCAAATTCCAGATTGAATTACTTATATATTCTAGTCTAATTTATTCCACATGATTGATAGTCGAGTTTCCCTATTTCAATTACTAGCCTCTTTCAAGGTCAAGCAATTCTATAATTAATTGTTAACCCAATATATTCCTATATGAATTTAAGCAACCAATCATGCATTAAGATTTATGGAACTCAATTAAGACTACACAACCCATATGAATATATTCCTATTTCATATGCAAATTATGGTTTTAATTATAGGATACACATACATGTATCTCCTTCTGGTCTCAACATGCATATTGAAATCATCCAAAAGGTGGTCAATCTTTTGTAAGCATTAAAAGCAATAATTAAAACTCAATCATTAAGGAAAAATTAAAACTAGATTTAATAAGTTCAGATTCAATCTATCATTAGTAAGCTACGTCATCACCCTAGGAAAAGAAAAATTTAGCTCATAATGAAATTAAAAAAAACCAAAATAAAATGAAAACATCATAAACATTGCATAAAAATAAATTACAAAAACATAAAAATACAACTACAAGATGCATGAAAATGTAAAATCTAGCCAACCATGTAGGTGGCAACCTATACTATCAATAAAGGAGGACTACCTAGGCCTTCCATGTAGGAGGTAAAACCATTCATGTAAGAGGCATGTAAGAAGTAAAAAAATGCAAGAAATAAATTCTAAAAATAACACAATCCCTCTCTTAAATATAAGCTCTCTCTCTCTCTCTCTTCCTTCCTCCTCCCTCCTCCTCTTTAGGTTGCCAAAATGCCGTATTTATAGGAAAAATTTGACTGCTACAGTACCATCTACAGTAATTGCTACAGTGAACTGACCAACCCACTCGCTACAATGAACCGCACCAAACCGCCTTACTACAGTGAACCGCACCTAACTGCCCCATGTTTCACTGACCGCTACAATGCCCTGCTATAGTGATTCTTCTATAGTACTCCCCGTATTTTGCTACAGTGTCGTATCTGCTACAGGCCATATGAACAGTATTTACAGTTAAGAATTTCATGAAGGATTCCATGTAGACATTGCCAATACTAATGCTAAACTCATCACTTGTACGGACTTCAAGATAGGCAAAATAGTAGATTATATAACTCAACATAACGAGGAAATATTGGCATAAAAACTGGCTCAGACGAATGCTATGTAGGAGTTTGGGAATCTTTTATGTGTTGGGATTGGAAGGTACAGCGGAAGAAATTTATCATTTAAAATTTTTCCCAATCCTGTATCTATCAATGATGTTTAAATTGAGTAATTAAGATCGTACCTTTACGTTTTTATTTGACCTTTTTCGATCTCTAGGAGCCAATTGCTTAAACTAGCTCCCTCTTCTGGTATCCATACGAACAAGACCTAATACTGGCAGGTGCGAGTGGCTCCAATGCCTCTCAGGGTTTTTCTTGCGGCTCTCTAATATACTTGCCATAGGGTTCTCTAGCACTTCGTCATTTATTACTAATGAGAGCCATATTAGATCTGTAAAATTAATCTTAATTAATTTTTGAATTTTGAATTAGATTAAATGAATTTGATTTTATTAAATCTGTCCAACAGATTTAATCTCACCTATTTATTTAATCCGAATAAAGAGCCAACTGATCTAATTTATCTTTATAAATTAAATCTTAGATATGATATCTCTATTAGCTTCAGTTATTTAATTTATCAAATAAATTAAATATAAAACTAATACTACATAATAATATTATTATCTATATATAATAATAATATTATTTTCAAATTTATATCATAAACATATATATATATATATATATATATATATATATATATGATTCGTCCACCATAGATTAAACATTGTATTCATTGGATCTTAAATACATATTAGATTCAATGAATCTGGACATTATAGCTCATATTGAGTTATTCTTATGTGTGACCCTGTAGACCTACATGAAGTTGGCAATGGGCATTATAGCTCATATTAAGTTATTCTTATACTAGCCCACAAGTCGCAAGTGGCCTCTAGTAAGATATTACGACTACCCAATTCATATGAGGACCGTTAATACGATGCGACCTATCATACAACCATGTCACATCCCTTTTATCACATGATATTTTGGTCAAGGATGAGGCCTGAATGGTGTTATCCTCCTGTTCTTGACCATCACTTTCTCAATTCCTGAGTAGTTTGACTATAGAAATGGAAACTCCTTTCCAACATAGCATGCCCATACCTTTTCTCAGACTCACTCCTCGAGGGGCCTAATAATATCTCTCTACTAATGTGAGGGACAAATTCCATCTTGACTATTCACATTGCTCCGTATGAAAAACCCCTAAGCCCAATTATAGCCTTTATCATCACTCGGTCAAAGGTGACTTTTGACTAGGTCAAAGATTAGCGACTCTCGTATAGGAATCTATGATGATTTCAAGTTAAAGGGCATTGTGATATGGTTATACATGAGATAAGCTTATGACTTAATCCTTGTAGCTTTCTCATAGTGGGTCGGTTCAGTACCTTATTTTCTTACAAGTTCCTAAGACTTTGATTCCTACCTCCATACCTTATCAAAGTCATATTGGTCTTATTTCATCTTTACTACCGCATAGATAACTGACGAGGGACATTTAGGACTGTCTTTATGATTCATCCAAGGACATAGTTATCATAATAAACATGTGAATGAGATGAAAACAAAATGAAGAAATTCATTAAATATTGTTTAAAGTACAAAGATTGGCTCTTAGGGGACAATTTACAACACTACAATCATTATATGATAAAGTAGATACCTTCATCCATGGCTCCTACTCTCCTGGCCTTTCTATCCCTACTGCCTTAGGTCCCATCCCTGTCTCTAAACCTATCACTCCTCCTATTGTACCTCAGACTACTCCGAGCAACATTCTATTTTCTATAACTGACCTATCCACCTTAGAATAGATACATATTACTTTAGATAAGCCAATCCAACTAGTGTGTACTCATGTTGTATCACCTACAGGTATTGAGCCCTTCCCTCAGTCACTATCTTACCACTCATGCTACTCCTTCGATCATCATTCATACCACTCCTCTGATGACTACTCGTACTACTCATTTACTCATACTGAGATAGTAGTAGTCACTTCCCAGACTGTACCATTACAAAACCATCCTGATGATATCTAGATCCTACCACTCAACCTTCCTGACCCTCAACCATCACCTACATTTTCTAAACCTTAGGACGACAATACTTAAGATACAGGTTCCTCACCACTTCATGCTTCACCTCTCTCTGTAACTTAGCCCTCCTAATCTAGCACTACCTCTCTTGACTGATCTACCCTTTCTATTGATATAAAAAAGGGGGAGAAGACTCAGAGAAGAATACAACAAGTAATTTTGTGATGTTTGACATACTATAGATGTACATTGGGGTACATATGGGTGTATGGTGTCTTTGTGAGTTTTCTAGGTTATTTTAAAACATTTGAACATTTTATGATCACAGTTATTATTTATGTCATTTTAAACATTTTATGGTACTTATAATATGATCATGATCAATTTTGCAATTGTGTTCAAATATGGCACTTATTGTTAAATATTGCATAAAGTTATGATTTTCTACTTCCTGTTGATTTTTCAAAGCAATATTGATTTCATATAGTGATAAAGTTTTCAAATGAATCATGATATTTGAATTAGTTAAGAAAATCACTTTAAGATAAGAATTTCAAAAACCAATTTGTTTTGTTATCATAAAAAAAGTGGAGAATATTATATCCTATGTTTTGATGATAACAAACGATGTTAAGGATAAATTAATGAAGAACAAAAGGTTTTTGAAATTTTTGATAAGTTTGTTCAAGTATTCAGAGTAATGATAAAAGGTTCTAACTCAATAGAAGGAGTTTGCTAAGTTATGTGAAGGATCACTAGAGTGATGGCATGGATCACACGAGTAATGGAGTCAGAAATATGACCGAGAAGTCTGTGCCATATTCACTAGTGCAAAAAACACATTTAAGACCTGCACAATTAGATTGGTTATTGCGGATAAGGTCTAAAAGAAAACACGGTGGTAATTATGTAATTAAATGAAACTTTTGAGACCGGTTCTAGAGAAAACCAGTCTAAAAAAAATATTTAGACTGATTTTCTATAGATCCAGTCTCAAAAGTAAAATAATTAAACATTTTATAAAAAATAATCATATATTTTAGACCGGTTTTAAATATAATAGGTCTAATTAAAAATGAATAAAAAATCCCTATATTTTTAAGACCGGTTATTCAAATAACGGGTCTTAAAAATCCTCGTTTTGAGATCGGTTTGAAATAACTGGTCTTAAAGGTATGACTTTGAAGACCGGTTATTTTAATAACCGATTTTGAAAGTCCTATAAAACCTAGCCCGCACCTTTTTCTTTAAAAATATTCGTTATTGCTTTATCTTCTCTTGCGGTTAGGTATGCATCAGTGACTATCGGAGTACATTCTTTTCCTTTCTTCTTGCTTGTTGTAAGTGCTTCGGTAGTTAAATCTGTGTGGGCAATTCGTCGAAGCCCTAATTTCTCACAGTAGGTATTTTTCTCTTCACTCCCTTTGTTTTCGCGATTTTACAATTTCTCTGATTCCAACATCGCCGTTCCTTTATTCTATCGCATCTGTCTATTTGTCTTTCTTCTTCTTTGCTGTCAGTGGTTTTCTGTGAATAAATTTGCATGAAGCTTGGTTTATCCATGATAAATCTTCAATTTAATTTCAAGTCTTGTAGGGTTACAAGCATATTAATATAGCATATCAAGTATATTTTTTCCCATAGAAATCATCTGTATACAATATCATTATACTACCGTTCTCTACTTGATGGTATGTATGTGTTGATATGGGTATATGTTGTCCTTTGTGGAACAATTCTATAGTGTTGTTGCTTCGAACAGACTAATATATATTCAGCATTTATAACTTCTACCAATTAGGATAACTAAGGGCATATTTAACAGAAGAGGGAAAGGGGAAGTATTAAGGATTTTAGGCTTGATGGTTCCAAATTTGAAGTAAGTTTGCATAGGATAACATGATGTCATAGGCTGAACAAAAGAAGTAGAAATAGATTGATTTTGAGAAATATCAAGTGTTTCTGGAAATAAAAATGCTGTTGTCATTGCTTCTGATTGTGAATATATATTTGTTGTTGCTTGTGTTGAAAGGGGATTATCGTTGAATTGGCTTACTGGCATGGGCAAGGTTGAAATGAACAAAATTTAAAAAATATATATATATTTTAAGACCGATTTTTCAGAAAACCGGCCTTAAAAGTCCCTTTAAGACCGGTTTTTCAGAGAACTGGTCTAAAATATACTTTTAAGACCGGTTCTCAACAAAACCGGTCTTAAAAGTATTTTTAAGACTGGTTCTCAGAAAAACTGGTCTTAAAAGTCATGACATAAAACTCTTTTTAGTACTTATTGTCAGACTTTTAAGACCGGTTGTGAGACAACCGGTCTTAAAAGTGTTGCTTTTAGACCGGTTTATTAACCGGTCCAAAACGTTATAGACTTTTTAGATCAGTTGTATCAATATCTGATCCAAAACCAGTCTAAAATATCTTTTCTAACCGGTCTAAAAAGTGTTTTTTGCAATAGTGATTCTAGAAGGGATTACTCAAGTAATGGTCCTTTATCACTCAAATGATGAGGTACATTTGAATAAGTTAAACTCTTTGCTAGATTTTTTAATAGATCACTTGAGTGATAGACATAGTTTACTCAGGTGAGTATTCAAGTAATAGAAAGTGCATGGAGTCATTTTAACATTCAAAACTCTATAGCAAGATTTAGAAGTGATCACTCAAGTGATGACCCTTAATCACTTGAGTGATGTGTTCAGAAAAGATTTATGAACTCTCTGTCAATTTTTAGAATGGATCACTCAAGTGATGGAGTTTAGATTGCATGATAATCATCTATTATTACTAATTTGTTATCTATGCGATTAACCCTTCATTATATTAGTATATTAAGTACATTTTTAGGGAAACAATGAAGAGATCATATAAGAGTAAGAAAAGTCAAGTTACAGAGCGTGAGGAGCGTAACATCCAACAGACATGTTGAAATGATGAAAATAGTCAAATGAAGCTGCGCCACTCTGACAAACATGTTGAAATGCTACCAACAGCTATAAATATGGAAGCATTAAACAAAGAAAAATAAGAAACTGATAACCAATGAACATACATCAATCAACGTACTCTTAGAGTTCTATTTTCTAATATTCACTCTCTGTACTTTAGTATTCATATATTTACTCTATGAGAGAGATTTTTTTATAAACTTAGTATATTCTATTGAGATAACTTAAGTTTGTGGAACCATAAGTTGGGGCTTAAGGTTACCTTGAGTAAAGGGAAGCGAGTATCTAGGAAGGAGCTTGCGTTGTATTGAGGTTCCAAGAACCTACTGAATCTTGGAAGATATAGTCAAAGGCCTAAAAGGATTTGTTAGGATTGGACGTAGGTCAAGGTAATTATGACCAAACAAGTATAAACTCTTGGTGTACACTTTAATGATTCCTCTCCTTACTCTTAACTGTGTGTTTAAGATTACTGAATTTTTATTGAGTGTTTGATTATCTTGTAATCACCCAATTCACTCCTTCTCCTAGATGATGAGCTTACACTAACACATTTTCTAAAACATTTTTTCAATGAACTATATATTCTTAAATTATTTTAATTCACATAATATTTCATATATTAAATACCTTTTTTGAACATGGTTTTGGAATTTTGGACCCTTTAAGGTCTGTTCGGTTTGACGTAAGGGAGGGTAGGGGAGGGGTGGGGAGGGGAGGAGAAGGATTTTAATATTACTTGTTTGGGTTGATTAGAAGGAAGAGGAGGGGAAGGATTTTAATGTTACCTTATTTGGTTTAAGAAGGGAAGGGAGGGGAATTATTTTCATATGGACAACTTTACCCTTATGTTATAAGTGATTTTTTTTTTCAAACTCTATTAAATGTATAATAAATTTTAAATGTAAATAATTTTTTTTATCTTATAATCATTTGTTTTTGCAGTTCTAATGGCTTAAATAAATAGAGACTCCTTGATTAATGTAACAATTTCCCTTAACACAATCCCATAAACAAAAAAAAAATTAAATATAACAACACACTTCCTTTTCTATTTTAACTATGCAAATCCAAGTCCCTAGCTTTTATCAAACACACAATGACAGTTATCCTTATAGGTATTATTAAAATCAGATTCTGAATTAAAAGCAAAGTGATGAAGATCGTGAACATGCAAGAGATCAAAGATGATAAAAAAGGGTTTCTCTTTGGAATTAAGGAGTTAGCTGTGTGTAATGTCCCACATTTTGATCATTAAATGTCATGTAGCTATTATGGTGTTCCATGATAAAAGAACATATAAGGTGACAAAGTAAAGTCAATAAGATAACAAATGACAAAATAGTTATTATACAAGTTAGTTGGTGAATTTCATGTTGAGGCAGTTGGATTGTGTGACACTTTTAAATTAGTAAATGACCTCCCAAAATTCTGAAATTTTCCAGTCAGAAATTATACATGATAGGCTTTAATTTGATAGGTCATATGGAATTTTTGGAGCTATATATAAGGGGAAATGAATTTTTGCATTCTACCCAGTGAAATTGACGTTTTTTGGGATAGGTTTTAAAAACAATTCTGGGAATATTAAACTTACAATTGGCTAATATTTACATTTTTTTCTACAACAAGACTTAATAAGGGTTACATAGGCTTTGGAACCACCACAATTGGATATCTACACAATTAGATATGAATTTTCAAACTTTAGTGATAATTCTGCCAATTTTTTCAAATGTTGCAAAAATAAAAGAAGTTGCAAGGGAAAAATGGTCATTTTGGCCCACATAAAAATAATCTGGGATATTTATATATACATTACAGAAAAGGGAGGACACATGGTAATTTTATGGAAATTTTAGAATAATTACATAATTAATTATGTAATTACCAATGAAAAATCTCCAACAAATGTCTCTAGAATTCTCCACATGTCTCTCCCTAGCCTATAAATGAACCAAGTTGGCCATGAGGGCTGGAAAGGAAGGAAAGAAGAGTGGTAGGAGGAAAAAGAAGAAGAGGAAGAAGGAAGAAGCTCTAAGCTCAAGTATAAGGTAAGTATGCTGAAATCTTTGCTCAATCCTGTGTTATAGTATTAGAAAACTCTCCTACACCTCCATGCCTTCTTGAAATAGCTATTTAATCAATAAAAACTTCAAGGAGAAAGGGATAAAGTTTAAGCCAAGGGAGAACAAGAGGACGAAGTGAGGTAAGTTACTCAAACTATGAGATTCTTACTGATAACTTAGTTATAACTGTATTCTGGTTGGATTCTGGATTTTTTTTATGTTTTTTTAAATTTGGGATGTCCATTTTCTAAGGGAAAATTCTGTCCAAATTTCCATTGGTTATGTTAAAATGATGCTTGGATGATTAAACAAGGAGAAGCAAGTAACAAGAAGGTGTTTTAAGGGTTAAAATGAAGAAAAATCCAATTTTTCCAAAAAATCATGAATATTTTGGTCAGGACTAAAAATGAGGGTTAGGATTGGAATTTCATGATTCTAATGGTTCCATGATATTTAGAAGGGAAAATTGTGTAGGGTTCATGAAGAGTGCGAAGTGTGAAAAGCCCTAAATTGTGAAATGATGATTTTGCCCCTAAAACCCCAAGTTGAGCTATCAAGGGTGAAATTCTAATTTGAGATGGAATTGATTTGATATGAGGTCGAATATGAGATTTACACATAAAAATATGTGGAATGGACCCGAGTTGTAATTTTTGGAAAAAGTATAAAATACCGGGCCGGACCGGGTTCCTAGGGGTATTTTGGTAAATTTTATGATTTTGAAGGAAATGCTAAAATTATAAGTTTCAAAGTGAAATAGACTTAAATAGTAGTTAATTACAATTACTTTGGTTAGTTTTAGGATTTGACATCTGCTTAGCGAGACCCACAAAGACAGTTACATTAGGAAAGGAATAGCATCAAGGTAGTAACAATATCTTTCATATACTATATGAATGTTAATATGTGATGGTTGCCATGATCTGTCTAATGTATTACTTTGTGGTGTTGATACTCTCTGGGTATGGATGATGAGTGAAACCACCCCATGGGACCTTTGATCTACCATATGGCCAGGTAGACCCAGTTAAGTGACTTGATATGTACAGATAGGTATTGAACTACTCTAAGTTATGATGAGTACGGACAGGTGTAGACCTGCTCTAAGTTGTTGCTGTGATCACATTATGATATGATTTGTGCGGATCAAGAACAGATGATCATTTTGATCCGGACAAAATCATCTTTTGTTTCCTAAGCATGGTCAGATAGGCTTAGGCATTTTGATTGCTGCATCATGATAAATGCTACATTAAATGTTTCCTATTTGCATTTTATATGAATGATTTTCTGGTTCCTACTAAGATTCATTTAAATCTCATTCCTTTCCTATAAACAAATTATCCAGCTAAGAATAGCAATTTCAAAGGCAAGGAAAAAGTCGAATACAAAGACTAAAGACAAGCAGTTGATGAAGTTATCTCGGTGCTCAGTATAGTATAGGCTACTAAATTTTTGGGATGTAATATATAACTTACTAATACTTTTTAGTTTCTTGAATTATAATCTAGAAACATGTATCAATATATTTGTATAAATTTTGTTTGCATGTTTAAACTATGCCATGATGCTTAATGAAATGTCTAAATTCTGCGGGGTTTGACATTTTTGGTATCAGAGCATGCGGTTCTGGCATTAACGGAATAGTATGCTGATATGATCTTGATTATGTTATGGCAAGAGATATGAATACTGAACACTATATGAGATGTGAGTCACAAGTATCAGTGAATTAGCTCGAGGATCAGCCTTCAAGGATGGAACTTCCCAGGACTAAGTGATGTGGTAAGAAGCAAACCTGTTATAAGCAACCCTCTTGGAGGAAGAAAAGAAAGACATGTCAAAGGACTCCGATTAAGACCAGGAAACCTAATCAAGAGATTTTACCAAAAACATATTCTGTGATCGGAGACTCATAATAACCGATATCTGATAAGTCAGAAGCATATTCATCTGAGTTCTCAAGATCTAAGGCGAATGATAAACACGAGAAACATGATTTACAGCCGGATCGTCAATTGTGGCATAGTGTTCTTGATAAGTTTCGGCTTGCCCTTCGTATTCGGGACACCTCAACTGAGCAATACCAACAGTTGCTACAAGATGTGGAAACAACATATCTGGATCAGAGATATCATTGGATGGACTATCCTGAAGAATATTGGGTCCGTACTATGCTAAGTTTCTTTCCGAAAGAAAAATTTTGGATACAGGAGGTTAATAGTATTGTGGAGGACAAACTGGGAAGTGACTTCTTAAGGTTTAAAGCTTACATGATGGGGGTCTTGTAAAACTATGTTTGGATTGTGATTAGGGTAATGATAAGTTATTTTGGTCAATCTGGGACAGCTGACATGTTCAAATAATATACGTACAGTAGTAGGTGTAGGAATCTGTAATCAGAAACGGTCTGTATTAGTTCTTAGGGCAAAATAGTAAAATTTAAGCGTGCTCGTCCTAGGGTAATGGAAGGATGGTTGACCTCTGGGAAGTTTTGGGAAATGTATGTTTATGTAAGAAAAACTTGATGTATAAAGACTTATATGTTAAGTAATGTAAAAATGTTTGCATAATTAGTATTTTCCACTATGTATATTATTTTTGAATTACATGGATGCTTGAAATTTTTATGGAATGACGAAATTACCTCTATAAGTGTATGTAAAGCTAATTGTTTCTATGTTTGAAATATAGTGGGACCTAAGGATGGTAACTCGTAGAGGAAAACAAACAGGGTTAGGGCAGGAAGAAAGGCCCGATCCTATAGAGCATATGTTGGGAATGCTTACTCAGTAAGGTACGATGATGCAGGAAATGAGGGATGAAATGAGGGAGATACGTTCAAAATAGGAAGCTGATGCTGAAAGGTTAGATCACCTAGAAAGGTTGATAAATGAACATGATAAATCAGTGTAGTCTAAACAATCTATACATGAACCGTAACCTAACAGACCTGTAGTAGAAGGGGAAAGTTTATCTACCTGGTTGACTCGGTTCAGTCAGCAGACACCACAGACCTTTAAAGGAAAGGTTGACCCACAGGATACAGAGAATTAGTTGTCTAAGCTCGAGAAAATTTTTCAAATCCTAGAGTGCCCTGATAATGTGAAAGCTGAACTAGCAATGTACAAACTGGAAGGAGATGTAGATTCATGGTGGAAAAGTATGGAGATGATTATGCAAACCTAGAATATTCCCCTCACCTGGGAATATTTTTTGGCATAGTTCTGTGAAAAGTATTTTCCCCATTCAGAATAGATCGCAAAGGAAACAAAGTTTCTACTGATTGAACATGGCGAGAAAGAAATTTTTGATGAATATCTTGCTCGTTATCTCTGGCTGTCTAGATATTCCTCTTATTTGAAAGTCAAGGATGATCAAGGATGAAAGTCTGATATGTTGATTCGGGGGCTAAAGCCAGAGTTAAAGGAAAAGCTAGTTTCAAAGCGATTCAATAAGTTCAATAAGGCGGTGGAGGAGTGCAGAGTCGCGGAGAATAATCTGCGGAACCTCTATGTTGGTAAAAATGCTAATACTAACAAAGGGGCATCTGGTGGTAGGAATTTCAACTAGAAACGCAGAAACTTTGGAGGATCATATCGTGGGAACAATAAGAAATCTTATCAACCCAGGAATCGTAATAGTCAACGACCTACTAGAAATCCACAATGTGGAATATATGGCAAACCTTTCCATCCTGGTAGACCAAGTGAAGTAATTTACTACAACTGCAATCAACCAGGACACATTACTACCTATTGTCCTCAGCAACAGTGAAAGGTAGAACAACCAAGACAGAGGGCCCAAGGAAGAATCTTTGTCATGACTCAAGATGAGGCCAGAAAATATCCTAAGCTAATTGAAGGTACTATTTTGCTTAATGGAAATTGCGTGCAAGCATTATTTAATTCGGGTGCCAGTCATTCATTTATTGCTTATGATTGTGTAAGACGATTAGGTCTGGTAAGATATCGGTAACCATATGATCTCGTTGTGTCAACACCTACAGGTATTACCGCCGAAGTTTGTTTAAATTGTGTTCTGAATGTTGAGAAACGAGAGTCGACAGTGGATTTAATTTGCTTGCACCTTCAAAATTTAGAAGTAATCGTTAGCATTGATTGGCTAACTGCCAATAATGTATTATTGGATTGTGGAAATAAACGAATTGTTTGTCCTACTCCAGAGCCAACAATTAGTCATTGTAACCTCAACTTTTTTTCAGTAGTTCAGGCTGAAAAAAAATTACAGAAAGGAAGTCAAGGTATATGGTATTCTTTTCTATCCAGACAGAAGCCAGATTAACTCTGAAAGATATCCCAGTGATGAGGGAATTTCCTGAGCTATTTCTGGAAGATATTAGTAGACTGCCACCAGAATGGGAAGTAGAATTTGCAATCGAGACTAAACCAGGTGTAGAACCAATCTCAAAGGCTCCATACAGAATGTCACCAAATGAGATAGCAAAGCTAAAGAAGTAGATTGAGGAGTTACTCAAAAAAGGGTTAATTCGACCCAGTGTATCACCATAAGGAGCCCCAGTGCTCTTTGTTAAAAAGAAAGATGGAAGTATACGATTGTACATAAATTACAGAGAGTTGAATAAAGTGACCATAAAGAATAAGTACCCACTTCCTCAGATTGATGATTTGCTTGATCAATTATCAGGCTCGTGCATGTTTTCAAAGATTGACTTAAGGTTCGGTTATCATCAGTTGCTGGTAAAAGCAGAAGATATACCCAAGACTGCTTTTCGAACTAGATACGGGCATTATGAATTAATGGTGATGCCATTTTGGCTGACTAATGCACCTGCAGTATTTATGGACTATATGAATCAAATTTTCTGTCCATACTTAGACCAGTTTTTAGAGGTCTTTGTTGATGATATACTTGTATACTCGCGGACTAAGGCAGATCACGAAAAACATCTGAGGACTGTATTGGGTACGTTACGTAGTAAGCAGCTCTACGCCAAGTTGAATCAGAAGTAAAATTTCTCGGCCATGTCGTTTCTCAAAAAGGGGTATCAGTGGATCCTAGTAAAGTAGAAGCAGTTCTAAATTGGAAAAGAGCAGAAAACATGACTGAAGTGCGCAGTTTTTTGGGTCTAGCTGGCTATTAGAGGCGATTTATACAAAATTTATCCAGAACCGCGTTACCTTTGACAAAGTTAACCTGAAAAGCTCAACATTTTTTATGTGATGAGAATTATGAGAGAAGCTTCATAGAGTTGAAGGGGAGACTGACAGCAACACCCGTGTTGGTGATTCCTGATTCACAATTGACCTATGTGGTATATAGTGATGCTAGTAAGCATGGATTGGGCTGTGTCCTGATATAGCAGGGCAGGGTGGTAGGTTATGCCTCCCATCAGCTGAAGTCACATGAAATGAATTATCCCACTCATGACCTTTAGCTAGCAGTTGTGGTGTTTGCATTGAAAATCTGGAGATATTATCTCTATGGTGCGACTGTAGAGCTATACTGCGATCACAAAAGCTTGAAATACTTATACAACTAGAAGGAGTTGAATATGAGACAATGACATTGGATGGAGTTGATTAAAGACTACAACCAGGAAATTAAATATCATTCAAGTAAGGCTAATGTTGTTGCAGATGCCTTGAGCAGGAAAATAGTACAGGTGGCAGCCCTGATGTTACGGCAACAAAAATTGATCGAGGATTTCTGAGACCTTAATTTGTGTAACCAAATTATGATTAGTGGAATTAGTCAGGTAGAAAATGACCTGTGGACTGCCATTAAGGAGGCTCAGTTGCATGATGAGCAAGCTCGGAATATGAAGAATAAGATAGAAAAGAAAGAGACCCAAGATTATGATATTTCACTGAGTGGATTAGTAAGATACAAGGAACGGATATATGTCCCACCACAAGCTGAATTAAGGCGATAAATCTTGGGAGAAGCTTATAAAATAAAATATACTTTACATCCAGGGGCAATTAAAATGTATCACCACCTGAAGTCTACACACTAGTGGCCATGAATGAAAAAGGATGTAACCCAGTTTTTAGCTCGTTGCCTTATGTGTCAAAAAGTCAAAATCGAATATAAGCAACCATTAGGATTGCTTCGAAACCCTGAGATTCCTGAGTTGAAATGGGAAAGTGTTACAATGGATTTTGTAATAGGTTTACCCAAAATATGAAATTAAGATGCTATTTGGGTAATTGTTGATCGATTTACCAAGGCTGCTCATTTTCTACCCATCAGTATCAATTATTCTCCTGAAATAGCAGATCTCTATATAAAGGAAATTGTACGGCTACATGGTATTCCAAAGAATATTATTTTTGATCGGGACCCTCAATTTACTTCAAAATTCTGGAAGGCAGTACATGAAGCATTAGGTACAAAACTTAATTTTAGTACTGCATACCATCCTTAAACAGATGGACAGATAGAAAGAACGATACAAACATTGGAGGATATGCTAAGAGCTTGTGTGCTAGATTTCAAAGGAAGCTGGGACAGGTTCCTTCTACTTACTGAGTTTGCATATAACAATAGTTATCACTCAAGTATACAAATGGCCCCTTATGAAGTATTGTATGGTAAAAAATGTTAGCTACCATTATACTAGACAAAATTATCTGAAAGAAAGGTGTTTGGGCCAGATATAGTTAATCAAACAATAGAACAAATCAAATTGATCAAACAGAGACTATTAGCAGCCCAAAGCAGACATAAAAGTTATACAGACAAAAGACGGAAACCATTAGAGTTTATAGTAGGAGATCATGTATTTCTAAAGGTTTCACCGGTCACTGGAGTTGGGAGAGCTTTAAAGACAAGGAAACTGAATCCTCGATATATCAGACCATTTGAAATTCTATATAGAGATGGACCAGTGGCCTATCGAACAGGTTTACCCCTAAATTTGAGTCATCTTCATGATGTTTTCCATGTCTAGCAATTGAAGAAATATCAGCCAGATCCGGAACATGTTCTTGAATACGAAGATATTGATGTACAAGATAACCTTACTTTTGAGGTGGAGCCTAAACAAATTATTAATTGGCAAGAGAAGCAGCTCCGACAAAATAAGACAATGCCATTTGTAAAAGTGGTATGGAAAGGGTTGTCCTCAAGGGAAGCCACGTAGGAGATGGAAGAAGATATGTGAAAGTGGTGGCCAAAGTTTATGAATATATTTGTATGACAAAATTTAGGGGACGAAATTTTTTTTTGACGGGGGGAGAATTGTAATGTCCCAAATTTTGATCATTAAATGTCATGTAGCTATTATGGTGTTTCATGATAAAAGAACATTTAAGGTGACAAAGTAAAGTCAATAAGATTACATAGGACAAAATAGTTATTATACAAGTTAGTTGGTGAATTTCCTATTGAGGCAGTTGGATTGTGTGACGTTTTTAAATTAGTAAATGACCTCCGAAAATTCTGAAATTTTCCAGAATGAAATCAGACATGATAAGCTTTAGTTTGATAGGTATATGGAATTTTAGGAGCTGTATATAAGGGGAAATGAATTTTTGAATTATGCCCAGCGAAATTGACGTTTTTTGGGACAGGTTTCAAAAATAAAAATTCTGGGAATTATGATCTTCCAATTGGCCAAATCTTACATTTGTCCCTAAAACTATACTTAATAAGAGTTACATAGTCTTTAGGACTACCCCAATTGGATATCTACACAATTAGATATGAATTTTCAAAGTTTGGTGATAATTCTGCCAATTTTTGCAAATGTTGCGAAAATCAAAGTTGCAAGGGCAAAATGGTCATTTTAGCCTACACAAAAATACTGGGATATTTATATATACATGATAGAAAAGGGAGGACACATGGTAATGTTATGGAAATTTTAGAATAATTACATAATTAATTATGTAATTACTACAATGTATACATTTGGACTAATGAGAAATCTCCAACAAATGTCTGTAGAATTCTCCACATGTCTCTCCCTTGCCTATAAATGAACCAAGTCAGCCAAGAGGGCTGGAAAGGAAAGAAAGAAGAGTGGTAGGAGGAAAAAGAAGAAGAGGAAGAAGGAAGAAGCTCTAAGCTCAAGTATAAGGTAAGTATTCTGAAATCTTTGCTCAATCCTGTGTTATAGTATTAGAAAACTCTCCAAAACCTCCATGCCTTCTTGAAATAGCTATTTAATCAATAAAAAATTTAAGGAGAAAGGGATAAATTTTAAGCCAAGGGAGAACAAGAGGAAGAAGTGAGGTAAGTTACTGAAACCCTAAGATTCTTACCGATAACTTAGTTATAACTGTATTTTGGCTGGATTCTGAATTATTTTTTATTTTTTTTTTTAATTTGAGATGTCTATTTTTCTAAGCGAAAATGCTACCCAAATTTCCATTGGTTATGTTAAAATGATGGTTGGATGATTAAATAAGGAGAAACAAGTAATAAGAAGGTGTTTTAAAGGTTAAAATGAAGAAAAATCCAATTTTTCCCAAAAATCATGAATATTTCGGTTAGGCCTAAAGATGAGTGTTAGGATTGGAATTTCATGATTCTAATGGTTTCATGATGTCCAGAAGGGAAAATTGTGTAGGGTTCATAATGTTACAGCAAGCTTTTCACCCAATAGGGGGGGTGAATTGGGTGATTACAGAATAATCAGATACTTAAATAAAATTACAAAACTTTAAAGCACAGTTATAAGAAGGAAGAGATATCACCGATGTTCACACATGGGTTTATACTGGTTCGGTCTCAACCACTTGACTTACGTCCAGTCCTCAGAAATCCTTCTGAGCCTTTTACTATATCTTCCAAGATTCAGTGGGTTCTTGGCACCATAGTACAGCAGCAAGTTCCTCTCTTTGGACAGTTGCTCCTCTTTACACAAGGTAATCTTAAATCCCAACTTAAGGTTCCTCAACCTTAAGTTATCACTATCAGAAATAAAACGTGTATGACTGATAAATCTCTTTCACAGAGTATATAGATGAAAACTGAAGTACAGATGAAGAGTTGAAGCACTTATAAAAGTATTATTTGCAGTGTGTTCAAGCGTTGTTCATCCTCTTTGATTTTTTGAATGGCTAGACATATATATTAGAGGCTTTGAGTACCGTTGTAAATTTGTCCGTTGATTCATAGTGCTTCTGACAGATGCAACATTATTTGTTTTCTACTTTACACGTTGATAGTTATTTATGAATTTCGTTGCTGCCCACGATTAGTTGCCGTTTGAGTGGAGTGTTCAGTTACTTGTCATGTGGGTGGTAGTGGAGTACACCTGTAAAATACTTGATAACATGATCGTTAGAAAATATTTGAATATCATCAGATGATGTGATTCACTGGGAGTTATTTCTGAAAATCAAGGAAACCATCGGAAGTGATCTTGCTTTCACTAGAGATGGATTTCAGCAACTGAATAACTTTAACGAAATAATATGCCACATGATTTTGACATTAATCTCGAATAATTAGTAATGATTATCAATATCAAGATCTAACTAATAAAATTGTTGATTTCTATGGAAGTAGTTGCAAGTGGATCATAGTGACTGTCTGAGAGTGACACTGATAAAATGAAACATCATTGGAGTGAATTTGATGTCACTAGAAGTGATTTGGAAAACATTAAAATCTTCTGCAAGTGATTACAGACTCACTGGAAGTAAAAATGAGATTTCATATGCCACTCGAGTGAATTTGGCATCACTGGAAGTGATTTTGTAAAGAGTGATTTCTTCTTGCAGTGATTTTCAATCCACTGGAAGTGATTTAGCTAAAATACTATATCACTCGAGTGATTCAAGATCACTGGAAGTGATTTTACAAACAGTAAAATATTCTTGCAGTGATTTTCGTTCCACTGGAAGTGATTCTGAAAATTTTAGGGATCACTCGAGTGATCTGGTTATCACTGGAAGTGATTTTCAAAATAGTAACTTTTTCTTCCGGTGATTTCAGATTCACTGGAAGTGATTCAGCAAAAAACAATGTATCACTCGAGTGATTCAGGATCACTGGAAGTGAAATACGGAACAGTGATTTTTTCTTGCAGTGATTTTTAATTCACTGGAAGTGATCTGATGCATCACTTGAGTGATTTCACATATCACTCGAGTGATTTGGTATTTTTCATATCACTCGAGTGATTTTTAATGATCACTCGAGTGATCTTGATAATCACTCGAGTGATTACATAAATCACTCGAGTGATCTTGCTCAGATAACTTTTCTTACTTCCTTTGCTAATGTATTTGTTTTAATCAAATCTAAGGACTTCCAAAACATGATTTTTTATCATCAAAACATGAAATCTAACACATGAAGAGTGCAAAGTGTGAAAAGACCTGAATTGTGAAATGACGATTTTGCCCCTAAAACCCCAAGTTGAGCTATCAATGACAAAATTGTAATTTGAGATGGAATTGATCTGATCTGAGGTCAAATATGAGATTTACACATGAAAATATATGGAATGGACCCAAGTTGTAGTTTTTGAAAAAAGTACAAAATACCGGGGCAGGACCGGGTTCCTAGGGGCATTTTGGTAAATTTTTTGATTTTGAAGGAAATGCTAAAATTATTAGTTTAAAAGTGAAATAGACTTAAATAGTTGTTAATTGCAATTATTTTGGTTAAATTTAGGATTTGATATCTGCTTAGCGGGACCCACAAAGAAGTTACATTAGGAAAGGAAAAGCATCAAGGTAGTAACTCTATCTTTCACATACTATGTGAATGTTAATATGTGATGGTTGCCATGATCTGTTCAATGTATTACTTTGTGGTGTTGATACTCTCTAGGTGTGGATTATGAGTAAAACCACCCCATGGGACCTTTGAGCTACCATGTGGCCAGGTGGACCCAGTTGAGTTACTTGATATGTACGGACATGTATTGACCTGTTTTAAGTTATGATGAGTACAGACAGGTGTAGGCCTGCTCCAAGTTGTTGCTGTGATCACATTATGATATGATTTGTATAGATCAGGAACAAATGATCATTTTGATTCGGACAAAATCATCTTTTGTTTCCTGAGCATTGTCATATAGGCTTAGGCATTTTGATTACTTCATCATGATAAATGTTGCATCACATGTTTCCTATTTGCATTTTATATGAATGATTTTATAGTTACTACTGAGATTCGTTCGAATCTCATTCCTTTCTTATAAACAAATTATCTAGCTAAGAATAGCATTTCAAAGGCAAGGAGAAAGTCGAATACAAAGACTGAAGACAAGTAGTTGATGAAGTTATCTCGGTGCTCAGTATAGTATAGGCTACTAAATTTTTAGGATGTAATATATAACTTACTAATACTTTTTAGGTTCCTGTATTATAATCAAGAAACATGTATCAGTATATTTGTATAAATTCTGTTTTCCTGTTTGAACTATACCATAATGCTTAATGAAATGTCTAAATTCTGTGGGGTTTGACACTGTGTGTGTGGAATGAAGGCACAATTATCTAAAGGGGGTTTCTTTTTCCCTATTGTCTCTCTATCTCGCAATGTACTTTGATTCTCTTGTTGCCTTTCTCACTTTTTCTGATTGCTATGCATGCGAGATGAATAGAGAGACAGTTGAGAAGACAGGAAAAATTATGAGGAGTAAGGGCAATTTTTGGTTATCACAATAATGACATGGGCATTTTAGTCCAAACATACAAATATTTTCAACCTCCCCTCCAAATCTCCCCAATTTGGGAGGGAGGAGCTTTTGAAGGGAGGGAGGGAAAATTTTTTAAAAAAAGTTCCCCTCCCCTCCCCTCCCAAACTTTTGTTTTCTCCCAATCAAGGGGAGGAAAGAAAAATCCCTCCCCTTCCTTCCATTCCCCTCAAATCAAATAGACTCTTAGGATTCTCTTGTAAACTTTACTTTTTAGTAAGCCATATGTGCAGGCTATATTTTAACAATATCTAACAGACAAATAATTTTGTTTACTTTTTCTACCATACTTATAATATAAGCAAAATTTATTGTATCCACTATAAAATAATGTACTGTATCATAATTATCATTAGAGCTTTATAAAAATCTTTTATACCCCATCGTAATCATCATTAGACCTTTGTGAAAATCATTATTTTGACATGAACATTCATACATCATAAATAACTTTATATTTTAAATGTTTAGATTATAGGTCTATGATTTTTACACATAATTTGGCTAAACTAGAACATAAAGGAGCAACTAATGTCCACTTAAAGGCCTAACGTTGTAGCCTAAATTGGAGCATTAAATGACATAAATAATGGCATTTATTTCAATACATCATGAGGAAAAGAGAAAGGAATGATTTATCTCAATAAATCATAAAATGTAATGGCAAAATGGTAATTTGCCAACAAAACAAGAAGCAAATTATTTCTCTCTTATTAATTTCGGCTAAAGAAGGGAAATAAAAGGGAAAATGACTATTTGGTAACTAATAATCCCTTTTTAGAGAACTATGAGCAAGTGAAATTAAAGTTGGAAAAAGACAAGCCAAGTGAATTGATACATGTTGGGTTTCCATTAATTCCTATTATGACATATGCAAAAAGGTAAGAAACAATTAAATGCTCCCTTTTCCCTTGGATATTACGGTCAAGCAAGGGGAAATAAATGGAAAAGAAATTACTTGGTTGTTATTAATTCAATAAGAAAAACTTTTAACCAAGTAAAAATATGGCACATGTTGATATACCATTAAAGTATATTATCTCATAAAGCAAGTAGATATTTCAAGAAGCTATCAACTCCTTCTATCCTCTCATATTTCGGTCAAAAAAAGGGAATTTGAAGGGAAATAATATATATAAGGTTCATGCTTAATTCAAGAGCAGGAAAAAAAACAACAAAAGCGAATCAAAGATAAGCACATGTATTAAAGCAAAAAGCAAGAAGAGGTACATAGATAAAGCTGTTATCCCTTCCCCTTCATTTCATATTTTGGTCATCAACATTCCAAATGAGAGAGAGAAGAGCTTCATGAACTCAAGTACTCAAGAAGATCTCTTAAGGTTTCAAGAACAAGAACTCAAGGTAAAAGCTTGTAATCATGGTGATTTTTCCTTCTATTCACCTTTTAACTTCCTCTAACCTCTTCTCCTTCTTGAAATTCATTGTTAGCAAGAAAAATCTCAAGAGAAGTGAGAGAGGGCTGAGACGTTTTAGAGAGTGAAAGTGTGAGAATCAAGAGATAATCTTATAAACTTGATCCTCTTGTGTTATATGTTGTTGTTTTGGTTGTTATGGATTTGCCTTGGTTTGTAACTTTAGGGTGATGAAAGCCTAAGGGAAATACTGAAAACATTTCCTCTAATAATGTTCATCTAGTGTTTAAGTAGTTAATGATGTGATTAGAAGTGGTAAGAAAGTGATTAAGTAAGAGAAATCAATAAAACACATTTTCCCTCTCTAAAACCTAAGTTTTGTCCAGCAATTGAACTATATTAAGGAGAAGGAATTTTGTAATTTTGATAATTCCATTGGATTTAGAAGGGAAAATTTCATGGGCATACATGAGTTCATAATTTTTGGATATTTGTGTTTAAATCTGGAAATTTATGAAATTGGAAGTACATGTTGTTTGATTGCTTCTAGTAAGGTAGTGTTGTTGTGCAATGTATTTGACTAGTTACAATTGGTTTAAAAATTATGACACTTGGCAGCATTAAATTAGAGACATAGATATTTAATTTAATAGATAGTTTGTAATTTTTGGACAAGAATACTAAAAGATATGGATTTTCAAATTTATGCCCTATTTCTAGAAGACAATCTTGGAACAGGGGAGCTTGGCGAATTTTTGGGAATGACATGGTTGCAGTGGTCAAACCTAAGTATTTTCCCACAAATATAAATTTAAAGAGATTTTTTTAGGGTTTGCAATTAGTCAAATTGAAGTTTTTTAAAAATTAATTATGAATTTCCAAAATTGCTTGAAAATTTGCCAATTTTCTGAAAACAGTAAAACTGCACTGTATATAGTTGTACTAAGAAAAAATTGTTGATATTGTTAAAACTATATTAGATAACCAGTAGAGTTTGATATAAGTTAGCAAAAATGCAAGTAATAAATAATCACTTGTAATTTAATTAAGAGGATCTGGTAAAACTAGAGCTGAAACAAGAGGGCAGGACTGTTATTGGTGCTGGAAAAGGACTCAAGTAGTAACTTTTCCTTGCATATACTATGTGATTATTATGCCATTTGCTATAACATGAGAATAGTGTCTTGGAGACATATATTAGCCTAGTTGTGGTCTGGGACCCAATAAGGACGCAAGGTTTAGCCAGGGTGCAAATATTTCGCTTGGCCTTAAACAGTGTGTATACAACATTCTATCATCTTATATGATTTGGCATTGCATATTTATGTTCACATTTTATATGTTTGAAAATCATGTTGGTACTGAGATTCGAATGAATCTCATCATATTTTCAAAATACAAAACTTTGCAACTAAGGTTAGTGGCTTAAAAGGCAAGGTAGCGGTGACTGGTGAATAAAGTCCCAGGGCATTCCGAAGCTGTTGTATTAGCTATGCTTGTAATTTAATTCTTTTAGAATACTCTACCCTCTGTGTGTATATATTATTCAAACCCTACGGGGAATTCCTATATTGTAAACAAGTAATTAATGTCAGTATGATTCTACTATTTCTGTATACCTTACGAAACTATGTGCTTGTTACTCTACGAATATCAAAATGTTAAGGGGTTTGACACCACACATCACTGTTCTCAAGAAACAAACATTGTGAGAAATTCTCATGAAAGGAAATCCCTGAGAATTGTTTAATTTATTGAAACACATAAGCTAACACATTTTTCTTACGAAATTACACGTATATGAATTTCTCACTAATATTTTTTTATCAAAATTTCTTACTACTATTAATCCAGAGAAAACATTATTCATAAAAACCATCTAATAGGAAATTAAATTTTGTGAAAAATTTCTTAGATGACATAGCTAACACAAATAATTTCCAATAATTCTTAAAACATTGATTTTTTCCAACAAATCAAATTCACATCACCAATTCATAATCAATTTTATCATAAAATTAAATAAATTATCCTTCTCTCAATTTAAATGTAACATAAATATATGATTTTTCTTTTTTTCAAAAATGTCATATAAAATTAATCAAATTATAGTATATATTATATCATCATGTTATGATTAATATATGAAACTTATACAATACTAAGAAACAGAAGGGGAAAAAGATGGAAAATAAAACTAAAATAAAAATTAGGGTTAAGTAACGGAAGAAAGCACCTTCATGTTGGGGTATATGAGTTGAGTGTTTTGTATGAAATATGTGAAAAAACCAAGAAATAAAAATTCAAAGAAGAAAACATAGAGGCAAACTTGGAGCTTTGTGTAATATGATCCCAAAATTTTAAACATCAAAATTGCTTGAATATTTAAATATATTCAATGGAATAAAATGATGAATTTTTGGTGTCATTTGGCAAGCCTTGATATGCACATTTTAGTCCTGAGTAGAATATCAGTTAAACGCCAATAAAGTAGCTTTATTAATGTAGCTTTAATAAAGTAAATAATGATTACGATTAAAGTAACTTCTGAAAAGTAGCTTTTTGAGGATCAATGAGAAGCCGCCATATGACCTTGACATAATTAAAGGTGCTAAGTCAATAGGACACCTCGTAGTACCTGCCAACCTTTGGTTATTGCATATGTCCAACTATCCTGAATACTGACTCTAGGAGTCGGGGAATATAACATTCTGAATTTTAGTCACCAAAATTCATTTATATCTTGGTGGTATAAAAGGGGATAAAAATTTGAATTAAGGATCACATTAAGTCATAAAACAAGGCAATTAGAGGTCGCTCACAATATGGCTATTTGGTGCACAAGTTTGTGCTGCTGCCAGTGTCTTCTCCCATGAAACAGTCATATTGTGCGAAATTGTTAAAATAGTAAATGTTGTCCAAAAATTATGAAAATTTCTAAATGAAAGTAGACATAATAAGCTTTAATTTGATAGGTCATATGGAATTTTTTAAGTTATACAAAAAAAGATGAATTTTTGAATTTAATCTAGTGAAACTGGGAATTTCCTATGGCAGAGCTCAAAATAGGAAATTCTAGAAATTATGAGCTTCCAACTGGCCAAAGGTTATATTTTTCTCCAATACTAGCCTTTGGAACCATCCTAATTGGATATCTATACAATTAGATATGAATTTTCAAAGATTAATAGAAATTCTGCCAATTTTTCCAATTGTTGCAAAAATGAAGGAAGTTCAAGGGAAAAAATTGTCATTTTGACCCAATAAATAAATTTGGTAAATTTTCTACATAGAGAGGATGAAGAATAATATCTATAATAATTAAAGAAAAATATCATGGAATAATTAATATATAAAATTTTGTCATATGTTTTAATTAGAATAAAATAATATTATACATGGACACATAAGCATGCTCTAGAAAACTTCATCTTCCTTTATAAGTCATGAGGCCATTTCGGCCAAAGGGAAAGAGAAGAGAGTAAAGGAGAAAAGAGGAGGATGAAGGAGAACTACGGTCCAAGGTCTAAGCACAAGGTAAGTATGTATAAAACTCTGCTTAATCTTGTGTCCTGGTTTAGGAAATCTCTTTTTAACCTCCCTCTTCTCTTAGATTAACCATTGGACAAGCTAAAACTTCTAAAACTTCAAGGAATAAAGGGGAGCATTTAGGCCAAGCAAGAAAGAGGAGGGAAAAGCAAGGTAAGTTGCTAGAACCTTGGTATTCTTGGAGAAAACTGAACTGTGATGATTATCTGGCTGATTATTTGTGGTTCTTGCCAGTCTTTGTAATTTTGAAATGTCCAATTTCTATGGCGAGATGCTGGCCAAATTTCTATGCATTATGTAAGAATAGTGATTAACTAGTTAAACAATTGGAAATAAGAGTAATCAAGATGTTTAAGGCTTGAAATCATGAAAATCCCATTTTTTTCAAAAATAGCATAATTTTCAACCAGAGCTAGAAATTGTGGAAGGAGCTGGAATTTCATGAATTTAATGGTTCTATGATGTTTAGAAGGGAAAATTGTGTAGGGTTCATGTAGAGTGTGAAGTATGAAATGTCACGTCCTGAATTTTGATCACTAAGTATCATGTAGCTGTTATGATATTTCATGATAAAAAAAATGTAAAGTGGTAAAACAAAGCCAATAAAGTTACACATAACAAAATAATTGTTATACAAGATAGTTGGTGTATTTCCTAATGAGGCCATTAGATTCTGTGATAATTTTAAAATTATTAAATGACCTCCAGAAATTATGAAACTTTTCAGAATAAATTTATGCATAATATTCTTTAATATGATAGGTAATATGGAATTTTTGGAATTGCATACAAGGAGATATGAATTTTTGAAATTTACTCATCGAATTTGACATCTTTCAGGGGTAGACTTCAAAAATAATAATTTTGGGAATGGTAACCTTTCAATTGGCTAAATGTTATATTTTATGCTAAAACTAGACTTAATAAGTGTCACATAACCTTTGGAACAACCCCAATTGGATATCTATACAATTAGATATGAATTTTTAAAGTTTAGGGAAAATTCTGCATAATTTCTTAAGTATTTGAAAATGTGAAAAATTGCAAGGGCAAAATGGTCACTTTAAATTAAATATGTAATTATGTTATGTGATATGATATAAATAAATCAGGAGCCAATTAGATGATGACATGTATAGACCTCTAGAGAACTCCCAAAATTTCTACTCCCTAACTTATTTAAGGGCCATTTCGGCCAAGAGAAGAAGAGGAAAGGATAAATAGAGCTTAGAGGGACCTGTTAAAGCAAGCTTTTCACCCAAGAGGGGGGGTGAATTGGGTGATTACAAAATAATCGGAAGCTTAAATTCAATATATAAAACTTAAAGCACAGTTAATGAAAGGAAGAGATATCACCAAGATTCACACAGAGATTTATACTGGTTCAGTCTCAACCACTTGACCTACGTCCAGTCCTCAGAAATCCTTCTGAGCCTTTCACTATATCTTCCAAGATTCAGTGGGTTCTTGACACCACAGTACAAACAGCAAGTTCCTCTAGACACTCGCTCCCCCTTACACAAGGTAATCTCAAATCCCTACTTAAGGTTCCTCAACCGTAAGTTATTTCTATTGGAAATGATTAAGTATAACTAAAAACTCTCTCTTACAGAGTATGTAGATAAGAACTGAAGCACAGATGAAGAACTGAAGCTTTTGTAAAGATATTGCTTGTAGAGTATTCAGGCTTTTTTCTTTGTTGTTGTATTTTTCGAATGGCTGGACATATATAATAGAAACTTTGAAGACCGTTGTAAATTTGTCCGTTGATTCAAAAATGCTTATGAAAAATGTAACAGCATTTGTCTTCCGTTACTTCTGAAGTTCTGCTGCTACCATGAATAGTTGTCGTTTGAGTGGAGTGTTCAGTTACTTATCATGTGCGTGATGGTGGAGTATAGCTGTAACACATTTTGAGAACATTACCGTTAGAAAATATTTGAATCTCAACAAACTAATATGAATCACTGGAAGTGTTTTCTGAAAAGCAGTAATAAGACTATTGGGAGTGATCTTGTTTTCGCAACTGAGTAGTAAAATGATATACCATATGATTTTGATAGCAATTTGGAGAAATCAGGAATAACAGAATTTCACTAACAAAATCAGTTGTTCTTTATGGAAGTAATTGCAAATGGATCATAGTGTATGTTTAAAAGTGTTTACTAGAGCAATAAATCTTTATTGGAGAAAATGCAATATCACTGGAAGTGAATATAATATCACTGGGAGTGAATTTAAAAACGTTGAAAGCTTCTGACAGTGATTGCTGGTTTACTGGAAGTGATCTTGAAATTTCCATGTTTCACTCGAGTGAATTTGGAATCACTGGAAGTGATTTTGTAAATAGTGATTTCTTCTTACAGTGATTTTGAATCCACTGGAAGTGATTTGCAACTTTTCAAATATCACTCGAGTGATTCAAGATCACTGGAAGTGATTTCGCAAATAGTGAAATATTCTTGCAGTGATTTCCAATTCACTGGAAGTGATTCAGCGAAAATGCAACATCATTCGAGTGTTTTAGGATCACTGGAAGTGATTTAGAATTCTTGGCGCATCACTCGAGTGATCTGGCATTCACTGGAAGTGATTTTCAAAACAGTGAATTTTTCTTGCAGTGAATTTTCAATCACTGGAAGTGATTTAGCGTATCACTCGAGTGATTCAGGATCACTGAAAGCGATTTGGAAAACTTGGCGCATCACTCGAGTGATATGAGCTTCACTGGAAGTGATATTGAAATTTTGGCGCATCACTCGAGTGATCTGAGCTTCACTGGAAGTTATTTTCAAAACAGTGAATTTTTCTTGCAGTGATTTATCGATCACTGGGAGTGATTATGCGGATCACTCGAGTGATTTCACATATCACTCGAGTGATCTGTCATTTTTCCAAATCACTCGAGTGATTTCAGCAATCACTCGAGTGATCTTGAATATCACTCGAGTGATTAACTAAATCACTCGAGTGATCTTGCACAGATCACCAGAATTACTTCCTTTGTAGATATTGAATCCATGAGCTTCCACAACATGATTTGTTATCATCAAAACATGAAATCTAACAGGACCAAGGAGGAAAGGGAATAGGAGGAAGAAGGACGAAGGTTCAAGGCTTAAACATGAGGTAAGTATGCCAAAATTTTTGCTCAATCTTGTGTTATAGTACCAAAAACCTCTCCTTAACCTCTCTATCCTCTTGAATTAGTCAATCAACAAGCAAAACTTTAAAGAAAAAGAGGAAAGATTTTAGTCAAGATGGAAGAAGAAGAAAGGAACAAGGGAAGTTGCTAGGACTTTGGTATTCTTGTTAAAAACTGTATTGTGAATGTGTCTTAGCTGGAAATCTGGTTATTTGTGGTGATTTTGTAAATTTGGGATGTCCATTTTCTAAGGAAATTTTTTTCCCAAATTTCTATTGATTATGTTATGATGATAATTAGTTGATTAAACAAGTGGAAACAAAGGGTTACAAGGATTATAATCATGAAAATCCTATTTCCCTAAAATTATTAAAAGTTTTGGCCAAAGTGAGAACTGAGAGTAAGAGCTGGAATTTCATGATTCTAATGGTTCTATAGTGTTTAGAAGGAAAAATTGTGCAGGGTTCATGTTGAGTAAAAAGTATGAAAAGCCCCAGATTGTGAAATGACAATTTTGCCCTTAAACCCCAAGTTAGGGTTGTCAAGGGCAAAACTGTAATTTAAGTTGGAATTAGCTTAAAGGTTAAAAATGGATTTTTCATGCAAAAATACGCAAGATAAGCTTGGGTTGTAATTTTTGGAAAAAAATATACAAAAATATCATAACCCGAGTCAAGTTCCCAAGGGTAGTTTACTGAATTAATGATTTTGAACTAAGATAACAAACTTGTGAATTCTTGAATAAAGTATTAATAAGTAATAACTCATTTTTTAACAATTTGAAAAATTTTAGGATTTAAAAATTGCCTTAGCCGGATAGAAAGTTAAGGACTGTTTTATAGCTTGTCTTTGGAAAGGGTAAACTTATAATTTTGGCTGGAATTTTTCTAATTTGAGTTGAAAAATGGATTCTAAGTGGAAAAATATGTAAGATTAGCCTGGGTCATAATTTTTGGGAAACTACAAAAATATTAGGTAAAAAGGGAATTACACAAGATTCCCCAGGGGCATTTTGGTACATATGTGATTTTGAGCTATCATAACCAACTTGTAAATTCTGGAATAAGGTATGAATGAGTAATAACTCATTTACAATTACTTTGGCAATTTTAGGACTTGATAATTGCCCAAGATGGATGGAAAATTAAAGGATCGGTAAAAGCCAATCTTTGGAAAGGAGTCCAGGTAGTAACTCTATCTCTCATATTCTATGTGAAAGTTAATATGCATTGTTTGCCATGTTCTGTAGAATGTGAGTTGATGGTTGGGGGTAGTAGGTAGTGGTTGTGACTTCCCGTATGTGCGTATAACTACCGTATGGAAGGCTGTGCTTATCTATGTGCTGCATAGTCTGTTGATGATATACTACTGTGTGGCTATACATAGCAATGTGCTGTATAGCCTGGCTGTTCGTATCTGTGTGCTGCATAGCTTGTATGATGATGTAAGCACTAGATGTCTATACGCATCTATGTGCTATATAGCCTGGCTATGTATATCTGTGCTATGTAGCCTATGTTGATTATTTGATCAAGATATCGTTGATATATGGAAATCAAGAATGGATGATCATTTTGAACCTAGGCAAAATCATCATTCAGTTTCTGAGCATTATCTAGCATGTGCATGGCATTTTGCTCGCTGCATCATGATAAATGTTGCATTACATGTTTATATTTCACATTTAATATGATTGATCACTATTACTATTGAGATTCTTTTGAATCTCACATCATTAAATAAATTAAAAATTTACTCAGCTAAAGGGGACGGCTCAGAGGGCATATTAGTATAAATTAGAAACAGAAGTTCTAGTGCAGAGCATAGAAATATTGTTGGTTATCTCCTAGTTTCTCATTGTATCTAGAATTTGTTTAAACCCTGTGGCGATTTTCTATAATGTAATCAGGAATGTTATATCAGTATATTGTATTATTTCTATTTGCCCATTAAATTGCACGTTAATACTTTGATAAATGTCAAAATATTAAGGGGTTTCACATTTTTTGTATCAAAGCATGCGATTCTAGCAATGACATAATAGTATACTAATATGATCTTGATTATGTCATAATAAGAAAGACGTACATAATAAGGTGGTAGAAGGAGTAAATCACCATTATTGGTGAAATTTTCCCAGAAAATTTAAGGATGCCTTGAGAGTAGATGGATGACTGTGCCCAGTTAGAAATGGTAACAGAAAGTTGTAGGCTTAAAGGAAGTAGATGTGACAAGAGTTGGAGTATGGGCCTAACTCAGGCTAAGGTCAATAGTCAAGTCATCTATTGATAATACAGAGCAACTGCCATATAAGGAAATAGAGTTGGATCCATATAGGATTATTAGCTTTAGAGTCGAACCTCTACACATGGAATAGGATCTGTAATCAAATTAGGAGTTGAGAAGATGCAAGAGGATTATGCTTATGTGGGCTCTCTATGTTTAGAATACTCTAACCCCCTGGTATGCCAGTACGTGCATGGTATCAGCAGATTGCACTAAGAGTAGGGATTATACAATATAGAGTTTCTAGATGAAGATTGGATCCATACGACACATAAGTTCTTTAGCACTGCATTATAGGGCAAAGAGGAGAAATGACCATATAAAGTGGGGTACATAAAACAATGTTATGGAGTTAATAGGGCATATAACAAAGTATATAATGGACTATATATATTGGTACTAATAAATGATTTATACATGGTATTTGGACATCCGGAGATGGTTTACCCTACTAATCGGATAAGAGCAATCTATAGGTACTAATGTTCAAAAGCGGTTGAAGTTTATGCTAACATTTTTACGTCAGTACATAAAAGTTAAGTGTGCTTAGGCTAGGGTAATGGAATGATGGGTAACCCCTGGGAAGTTGTAAAAAATGTTAAGTCATGAGATACAAATGAGTAGAAACATATGGAACAATCACCTATAGGCAGTGTACCGTTCTCAAACTGCCATAAAGATCTGCAGTATTTATCTGTGTGTTCCAAATTTTATGAAAGGACAAAATGCCCTTATAAACAAGTGAAATTTATCTCTTCCATATTTTTATATTGGGAGACAAAGAGGTAAAGATATGGAGTAAGGTTAGTAAACTAGACCTAACCTAATAAAACAGAAGATAGGTAAGTTGATGGAACGATGTATATTGAAAATATGATCAAAGTGGCACGGCGAAAGCATAAGGGGCTCATAACCCATAAGTCCTATGAGAATGTGAACCTCAAGCAAGTGAGGGTGGCCAAGGCTTGTGTTTAGCATCATCTCATATTAGCATCAACACTTAATATACATGTGAATGATAAAGAGTTTTGATACTCTTTGTCAAAGTTAGAAAGCCAAAAGCCTGAAAGTTATGGGCACATTCTGAAGTAGCTAGGAAGCTAAAATAAAATGGACTATACGACTAGAGAAATGTTACAAAGGACTATATGTTCTATGAATGTCAAATTTGACTAATGAGTCTTTTAAAAAATGAGAATTAATGATGTCTTGTGCGATTGCTAAGCAAGGTATCTTAGATATGATTAGTTTTGATGATGCCAAATATAGATGTCAAATATTAAGAGAGCAAAAGTTTACAAAATATACTTATCTCTTATATTGACTAACTATTATATTTAATGTTGTATATCTTATAGAATAGTCAAAGAGATTGGAGAATGAAAAGCTTGAAGAATTAATGGGAATATCAAGATTCAAGCTTCTAGAAGAAATACTGGATATTTCTATGCTCATAAGGGAATTTAAGAAGTTACTGTAGCAGCTACTGTTTGGCACTGTAGCATTATCACTGTAGCAATACGGTTACTGTAGCATCGAGTGATTTATTTAAAATCACTCGAGTGAATTTTGATTCTGTTAGATATGATTAGTTTTGATGATGACAAATATAGATGTCAAATATTAAGCATAAGAAGTTTGCATAGTATACTTTTCTAATACATTGACTAACTATTTGATATTGCATATATTGTAGATTAGTCAAGCAATGGAAGAAAGAAATTAAGGAATGAAGAACTTGCAAGAATTAATGAAAAATAGCAAGTTTCAAGTTTTACGGTACTGTAGCAGTACTGTTTGGCACTGTAGCAGAGTGATTTTAATAAATCACTCGAGTGATTTTCAGAATCACTCGAGTGATTTTCAGAATCACTCGAGTGATTTTCAGAATCACTCGAGTGATTCTGGAAAAAATGAAATCACTCGAGTGATGTTCAATGTTTCATACTCTGTTATTTGTCCAGCTGAGCGAGGTCTGATTATTTGATCATATCTCTCTAAATACAACTCCGATTGAGACAAAACCAGTTGTATATGAAAATAGACTCCCAATTCTTCATTTGGACACCAGAAAAAAATCAAAGGAGCTCATATGAGGGAGATATCAGTGTTTGAATTTAGCCTTTATGTCAGCGTCACTTTCTGGAACAGGTTTGGTATTTTGGCTATAACTCTCAAACCACGGATCCTATTGAGCTGAAAATGGTGCCATATGAAACTAGATTTCAAGAGATTTCTATTGATATATAATATAGCAATTTCGGAGCCATATTTGAAGCATTATGTCATCTGGAAGTTTACCCCTGTGTTGAAGAACTGGAAACGCAACAACGAAGTAAAAGTGATCTAAAGAACATATCACTCAAGTGATTTCAGAATTCACTCGAGTGATATGGAAAATCACTTCCAGTGGCGCCAGAATCACTGCAAGAATTTTTCACTGTTTCGGATTTCACTTCCAGTGATGCCAAAATCACTCGAGTCATATGAGATTTTTCAGAATCACTTCCAGTGCGAGCCAAATCACTGCAAGAAAAAATCACTGTTCTGAATTTCACTTCCAGTGATCTCCAAATCACTCGAGTGATATCTCAGTTTTTCCAAATCACTTCCAGTGCGTCTGAAATCATCGGAAGAAAAATACACTGTTTCAGAAATCACTTCAAGTGATGTCATATCACTCGAGTGATATTGTGAATTTCCAAATTCACTTCCAGTGGATTGAAAATCACTGCAAGAAAAATTCACTATTTGTAAAATCACTTCCAGTGATGCCAAATTCGCTCGAGTGATATATGAAATTTGCCATATCACTTCCAGTGGTTGCTGAATCACTTCCGGTGAATATTAAAATTCCTCAGATCACCTCCAGTGTCGTAACTGATCATTTCCAGAGAATACCAACGTGCACTATAGACAGACATGAAAAATCAATCTCTAAAGCTCAAGATGAACTTAACGTAAAAAGTTTCAATTCTTCTAGTGATTCTTGCAAAACAGATTTTCAAGGTTTGCATAAAATTATTTTCCAAACAATTATTGATTCTGTTGAGAAAAGCAAAAACATTTTCAAACATGCTAGAAATTCATTTGTGAAGAAAGAATATAGGAAAACTGAATATTTGAGATTGTCGTCCCTGAATCAACACAATACTTGCATAATACCTCAAAATGCATATATTTATACAATTTGCAATTATTGTGGTAAATCGGGTCATATTTCTCACACATGCCATGTTAGAAGAAATCCTGATGTGAGAAATAAATATGTTTGGGTTCTGAAAGGTCATATAAAGTCAAATACTAACAATCAAGGACCCAAGTATATGTGGGTACCAAAATGTCCATCTAGTACTTTACGTATATAGGATGATCTGAAAGGAAATGGACATAAAGGCACATATAAGATGAAAAAGAAGCCAAGAGTTTCTCATGCGCCAACAAAGAGGTTCACACAATCGAAAAAGAGAACTCTCAGAGCATCCATTGCTGGAGCTACAGAACATAACCACCAAAAGAAGCAATGGAGAAAAGGTATATGTTCCACCTCAACAAAGGACTACCATAGCTTACCATTCAACTATATTGAGGGGAACAAGAAAAGGAGGGTCTCTCATACAAAAATATACTTGAAGTCTACATCATTTGAGAGAGCTTTGCATACATCATTGGGAACACATATGAAGAATCAACATAACAGAAAGAGGCAGTGGGTAAGCAAAGCCAATCCTCCAAGTACTTAAAGTGAAGGTACACAATGATAAAACCTCTTATGTCATTGTCTATAATATCTATTGAGGTTTATATCATGCTACCTTAGTAACGAGTATTGCAAACTATTTTGAAATTATGTTTTCACATCCATTAGAAAATCTACTTGATAATTTCATGCAGGGATTGTAATGTTCAATAGCTTAACACTTTATGCATATATGCATACTTCAAGAGAAAATATTATTATGTATAAAGTCATGTTTAATTCATTTTGCTCAATTTCTGCAAATTGTCTATATTGCTTGAGCATTTGAATTATGATTCCTACAAACTAACCATGAGTGGATCCAAGCAAACTTGGATACCAAAGGGAGAAAAACGATTATATAGTCTTGAAGGAAGAAGTAAAGAATGCTCTGATATTGATCACTAAAACAAAGATAAATAGAGCATACATGAACCTTGAGGAGAACACTGCAGAAAAGCATGATTTACTTAAGTGATCCTGGAGGAATTGAGTAAAAGGATACTATGCGATGGAAATTAACTTGGGTGTCTACAAGTTACACTCAAGCCAGGTACGATGTATCAGTATGTAAAACTTTCTGCAGAATTTGAGTGTCACGACCTTGCTTTCAAAACTTCAAGTAGCACTCATTCTTTCCAACTCAAATTGAGTGATAAATACTTGATCATTACTGCACATCATTAGCATTAATTATTTATGGCTTTCAAAATGTTTCAGATTTCTAAATGGACCGAAAGTGAAATTATACATAATCTTTTTATGTATTTGAGTTTGAAATGCACAATTCAAGAATTTGCTCAGATCTCAATTCATCTTGTTTATTAATGTGCATACACTCATATTTTCTTTATTCAAATTGGTTTCAAAATTGGAAGTCAATGTATTTATACTAAGATGTCAGAAATGCTACAAATCTATTTGTTAGAGTTCTTCCTCTTCATTCACATATTATTTCTTGATCATGAACTTGTTAGAGCTTGAACTTCTCAATCTTTATTCTCTAACGAGTTAGACCTCATGTTTAACAAGTTAACTATCTATATGAGTTTCAAGTATATTCTCCAGAAAAGAATTCATTATGTGAAATTCTTGCAGTTAATGTATAGAACTTTATTACAGAAGCTCGTTAATGCATTAACTGGGGAATGACTTATGAATATTTAAAGAACTCTAATCATTTGGTCTTATGAATATGTGTTTCATCACCCATAAACTATTATACTCATTCTATTGCTCAAATGCCTTAACAATTGACTTTACCTATCTCCGAGCAACTAAAGTATTCAAATACTTGACTTGGTAGTATTCTTACTCTTCATTGTCAAGATTATCTATTGATCAGTAGCAAAGTCATTATGCTTATACATGTCTATCAAGTTCAGCCCTTTTTGGCTAATCCATTTTCCATATGACTTTTTGCTCTTGGGAAAATTCTCAAACATGTTAACCCCACTATCTAACATGGAGCTTTCTGATATATATACACACACACATATTGACTTCTACTACTTTTAATATAAGCATCGATTGTAAACATGTTCTAACAATAAGTTTTACATATATTTGAAATCTCAATTTTACAATGCATTGTCATGATTTGAAATAGCACTTGAGATTTGAAATACTTTACATATTTCATTTTTGAAAACTTGATTTCATTCACAAATTGTCATTTCATAAAAGTTGGTCTTTATGGATTGATTTTCTACTCTTTTGATCCAACTTACATAGATTGCATGAAAACCTTATCAATGACATATTTTCAATATAAATTGTGTTTATAAATTGTCATTGATCTTTGAAAATTATCATTCTTGGTATTACTTGATCGTTATACTTTACGATTCAATGATTTGAATTTATTGAGTAAAATTATGTTTTTGGTCTGTATTGGTTTATGATACTCTTTGCTCAAATATCATATGATCCACTTGTATAAGAGCATAAGAGTTATTTTATAGAACCAAGAGGAGTTGGGTACCAAAGTATCTAAGGAATGCTATTGAAGAAATGCGGGTGGATCAAGCAAATGAAGCAGACATATCTATGAATTCAATTACATTGCTTGATATTGACATCAAAGAGAGAAGTACTGTGACATAGAAGGTTACTCGAGTGATTAGTGATACCACTCGAGTGATAATGAGGCTACAGGTAGGTGACTTGAGTGATTTCAGTCAAACACTCGAGTGAGGTAAGGAACTTAGAGTGAATGGAAAAATCACAGATTATATCATTTGTTCTTCCTGCAACCTTTCATTTTCAAAATGATCATTATCCTCCTTTCGCTGAAAATTTATGAAACTCAATTTTCTTTATTCTGAACTTCTTTTCCTCTGAGAAATTCATGCATCATTATCGAAACCTTATCTCTCACTGTATTTTCAAACTTTCATGGTTTTTCAAGTCTACAAGAGTTCTTAACTATTTCTCATAATATATTTTTAAGGCCATGCACTCATTAAGGGGGTGCTTCATATTCACATGTGTTTTATATCTTAAAAGCTTATCTCCTTTATTTAGAAAATCATTATAGTAGACTCATCTACATTCACCCTTAATTGATTAGTTTTGATGATGAGATACTTATCCATTTTCTTTTCTTCATCCTAATTTGCATGTATTTTATAGAAAGGAAATTAATACTTGATTGCACTAACCTTTCTCCTTGCAAGAATATTTTTAACTTATGATAGGAGAATTTGCTCTATGAGAAGATCATTCCTCAACACACCAAAAGGAGAATATATCAACCTTGAGGAAATATGCATAACAATTAAACAAGGGAAATATATTGCCTGCAATATTCAAAGCCCTATATCAATACAACAGAGCATTAGCCATATGTGATAAAAATATCGAACAGAAGCTCAAGAGCATCCTGGAGATATCCTCATAATAGTACAGCGAAAGTGTGATGGACTGGACTTCATGGATCTATCATCAACTTGCCAAATCCAACTGAGCATTTCTAAATCTCATCTCTTTATATTTTGAGAACATTATGCATTTTTTTCCCAATATGCTTTGATCATGAAAACATCTTTAAATGTGCATATTTGTTTCAAATTTGAAAAATATGAAAACTATTTTTTATTTGCACCACATTCAAATAGCATTACTTTCAAACAAAGGGGAGAGAAAAATTGTTTATTTTGATTAATGGAGAAAAAGGAATTTCTAATTTATTTTCATACTTATTTCTCCATGAACATATCTTCTTTATACTTCAAACTTTTTGCTAATGTCAAATAAGGGGAGAGAAATGGAAAAATATGTTGCATTCAATTTGTCTATGTTAGAGCAAGCTTTTCACCTAAGAGGGGGGTGAATTGGGTGATTACAAAATAATCAGAAATTTAAATTCAATTTATAAAACTTTAAGCACAGTTAATAAAAAGGAAGAGATATCACCGAGATTCACACGGAGATTTATACTGGTTCGGTCTCAACCACTTGACCTACGTCCAGTCCTCAGAAATCCTTCTGAGCACTATATCTTCTAAGATTCAGTGGGTTCTTGGCACCGCAGTACAAACAGCAAGTTCCTCTAGACACTCGCTCCCCCTTACACAAGGTAATCTCAAATCCCTAATTAAGGTTCCTCAACCTTAAGTTATCACTATTGGAAATGATTAAGTATGACTGACAAATCTCTCTCACAGAGTATGTAGATAAGAGCTGAAGTACAGATGAAGGCTTGAAGTACTTGTAAAGATATTGCTTGTAGTGTATTCAGGCGTTTTTCTTCATTGTTGTATTTTTTGAATGGCTGGACATATATATTAGAAACTTTGAAGATCGTTGTAAATTGTCCGTTGATTCAAAGATGCTCCTGACAAATGTAGCAGCATTTGTCTTCCGTTACTTATGAATTTTTCTGCTGCCCATGAATAGTTGTCGTTTGAATGGAGAGTTCAGTTACTTATCATGTGCGTGATGGTGGAGTACAGCTGTAACACACTTTGAGAACATTACCGTTAGAAAATATTTGAATCTCAACAGACTAATATGAATAACTGGAAGTGTTTTCTGAAAAACAATAATAAGACCATCAGGAGTGATCTTGATTTCGCAACTGAGCAGTAAAATAATATACCATATGATTTTAACAGCAATTTGGAGAAATCAGTAATAACAGAATTTAACTAACAAAATCAGTTGTTCTTCATGGAAGTAATTTCAAATGGATCACGCTGTATGTTTGAAAGTGTTTACTGGAGCAATAAATCATTATTGGAGTGAATACAATATCACTGGAAGTGAATTTAAAAACGTTGAAAGCTTCTCACAGTGATTACTGATTTACTGGAAGTGAATATGAAATTTCCATATTCCACTCGAGTGAATTTAGAATCACTGGAAGTGATTTTGTAAATAGTGATTTCTTCTTGCAGTGATTTTGAATCCACTGGAAGTGATTTGGAACTTTTCAAACATCACTCGAGTGATTCAAGATCACTGGAAGTGATTTGGTAAACAGTAAAATATTCTTGCAGTGATTTTCAATTCACTGGAAGTGATTCAGCGAAAATGCAATATCACTCGAGTGATTGAGGATCACTAGAAGTGATGTGGAATTCTTCAGGTATCACTCGAGTGATCTGGCATTCACTGGAAGTGATTTTCAAAATAGTGAATTTTTGTTGCAGTGAATTTTCAATCACTTGAAGTGATTTGGCGCATCACTCGAGTGATTCAAGATCACTGGAAGTGATTTGGAAATTTTGGCGCATCACTTGAGTGATCTGACATTCACTAGAAGTGATTTTTAAAACAGTAAATTTTTCTTGCAGTGATTTATCGATCACTGGAAGTGATTATGCGTATCACTCGAGTGATTTCCCATATCACTCGAGTGATCTGTTAATTTTCCAAATCACTCGAGTGATCTTGAATATCACTCGAGTAATTAACTAAATCACTCGAGTGATCTTGCTCAGATCACCAGAAACACTTCTTTTGCTGATATGGAATCCATGAACTTCCAAAACATGATTTGTTGTCATCAAAACATGAAATCTAACATTCTCCCCCTTTTTGATGATGACAAAACATATTATATGATCAAGTTCAAAATTTTGATTTTCTAACAAACTTTACTTGATCTTTTTCAAAAATTCTGCAACAACTTTAACTAAGAGGAGTTGTTTTAAAGATTAAGAGTTTTTGACCTTTTATAGAAAATAAAAGATGTTAGTTCAAAGTTCAAAAACCATTATAAGCAGAATTTAAACATGCACATATGAAGTAACTTCTTGCTTTTCATGAGATCATATTGGCAGCTGCAAACATAAACATAAATGCATTAAGACCATATTCTCATTAGATTAGAATCAAGTACATGTCAGTTCAGAAAACATACTGAAACTACACAAGCTGCACAACTACATGACAAGTACTGAAACTACAAACTAAAAGAAAATACATATGATCATATCAGTTCTTCTCCCCCTTTTTGGCATCATCTAAAGAAGAGGTAGAAGGCGTAGAGGCCTGAGTAGATGAAGGAGCAAAGAAGGACACAGGTGGAACATATGGAAAAATGGAGAGCTGGGCAGGAGACTGGAAGGAAAAGCTGGTAGAAGATGGCTCAAGAGGAGTGGTAGAAGTGGAATGAGTAGGTCCTATAACCTCTGTAGTAGCTTCCTCAACTACAATTTCCTCAGTATGAGAACTGGAAGCAGTGTGATGTAAAGAAGATGATGGAGTCTGGAGGATGGGATCAGCCTGTGGAATATCACCAGCAGGAATAGGGTCAGAGATAAAGGATGTGTGAGGTGCAGGAGGAGTGTCTGAAGGAATAATGGGAGGAAAGATGGGAGGATCAGAAAGTGAAAGATCTGGAAGTGGAGGGTCAAATATAGGAGGTACATGTGAGGTGGTTGGTGGTGAGTCAAGGAAAGGAATGTGAAGGTGAGACCTGAGTGCATCCTCAATCCTCTGAATCCTCTGTGTCTGCTCTGTCTGGCGCTCAAAAAGTAAATTGAAGTTGTGATTCACTGCCTCTACTAATACTGTAACTTGATCGTTGACTTGATCAATCAGTTGAGTGTTAGACTTCTTCAACTGAGTAACAGCAGACTGGATTGCATCCTAAATATATGTCTGAAGAGAAACCTGAGTGAATGAAGGACCATGAGATACTGCTCTGGAAGACTGAGCCTCATCCATCTTGGAAGGTGAAGGATCCATCCTCTGAGGATCTCTCTGGCTTGCCTCAGGAGGTGGTGAATGATGTCTCTGAGGCTGTGAAGAAGCTCCAGCTGGAATAGTAATTCCCATCCGAGTGAGGTGAATCTTCCCAAACTTAGGAATCCTCACTATGTCTCCCTCAGGTGTCAAATGCCAAATATTGTGCATGGAATCCTCACTATGTCTCCCTCATTTCTTGAAAAATCAACTCACCCACATTTCTTCTTGTTAGAACTGGCTGACGCCCAAGAGGGGGGTGAATTGGGTGTGTGATAAGAAAGTATGATCTTTTAAAATATTTTCGCAATTTATCAAATCAATAGATTCGGAAGTATAGAAACATAAGATGATATGTAAATCATATATGCTGGAAATGTAAAAGCTTAGGGAAGAGAATATGCAAACTGTGATTTATCCTGGTTCGGTCCAATCCACGATGACCTACGTCCAGTCCCCAGGCTCCTCCTGAGATTTCCAATCCACTATCTTCTTGTTTAACCGGGCACAAGAAAAGCCTCTACAAATCTCTTATGAAGTTACTCCCTCTTACACACTGTAAGGTTTACACCCTCTTACGGTAAGTCGAGCAAAGCAATCCCAAAGACCTTTCTCTCCTGCTTACCCGTGCAAGTCTTATGAGCAGCAACGTTCTATCCTGCTTACACCACTGTAAGTCTTACGAGCAGCAACGTTCTCTACTGCTTGCACCTTGTAAGTCTTGTGGGCAGAAACTCTTAATGGCGATTCACTCTACAACTTCCACTGTAAGGTAATCAACCCTCTCAAGGTCCCTCTACCTTGAGTTCAATACAGAAATATATTTGTAAGGATTTACAAACTCTCTCACAGAGTAGATAGGATACTCACTGAAGTACAATATAAATATTCACTCTCTCAAATATACATAATATAGAAGATGAAATAGAGCAAAGAGTGGTCGGAGGTAAAAGACTTAGAATATCAGCATGTTCATGTTCTCATCGTATTGCTTTTTTTCTGTGTTTGAATCCTCTCCTATTTATAGCTGAGTTGTGGAAGATGACCGTTGTAAACATCCATCCGTTAGAGTCTGTTGATTCATTTGACCGTTGAACCCATTTGGATATTTTCATGTTGTAATCCCATCTGATGCTTAGACAGACACTACTTCATCTTCGGTTGGACTCCTATTGCTTTGAACGGTCGTTGCATGTATTTAAATATTTTCCCGTTGATCGTGCTCTTACATATGATTCAGCGTTTCTTACAGTATGCCCATTGGTCTGACAGATGCAATAGTATTTGTCTTCCGTTACTTATGAATTTTGCTGCCGCCTATGAATAGTTGTCGTTTGAATGGAGAGTTCAGTTACTTATCATGTGCGTGATGGTGGAGTACAGCTGTAACACACTTATGAATATAATCGTTAGGAAATATTTGTATCTCAACAGACTAATAAGAATCACTGGAAGTGTTTTCTGAAAAACAGTAATAAGACCATCGGGAGTGATCTTGTTTTCACAACTGAGTAGTAAAATGATATACCATATGATTTTGATAGCAATTTGGAGAAATCAGTAATAATAGAATTTCACTAGCAAAATCAGTTGTTCTTTATGGAAGTAATTGCAAATGAATCATAGTGTATGTAGGAAAGTATTTACTGGAACAATAAATCATTATTGGAGAAAATACAATATCACTGGAAGTGAATATAATGTCATTGGGAGTGATTTTGAAAACGTTGAAAACTTCTGACAGTGATTGCTGGTTCACTGGAAGTGATATTGAAATTTCCATATTTCACTCGAGTGAATTTGGAATCACTGGAAGTGAATTTGTAAATAGTGATTTCTTCTTGGAGTGATTTCCAATTCACTGGAAGTGATTTGCAACTTTTCAAATATCACTCGAGTGATTCAAGATCACTGGAAGTGATTTGGTCAACAGTGAAATATTCTTGCAGTGATTTTGAATCCACTGGAAGTGATTTGCAACTTTTCAAACTTCACTCGAGTGATTCAAGATCACTGGAAGTGATTTGGTAAACAGTGAAATATTCTTGCAGTGATTTTGAATCCACTGGAAGTGATTTGCAACTTTTCAAACTTCACTCGAGTGATTCAAGATCACTGGAAGTGATTTGGCAAACAGTGAAATATTCTTGCAGTGATTTTGAATCCACTGGAAGTGATTTGCAACTTTTCAAACTTCACTCGAGTGATTCAAGATCACTGGAAGTGATTTGGCAAACAGTGAAATATTCTTGCAGTGATTTTGAATTCACTGGAAGTGATTTGGCGAAAATGCAACATCACTCGAGTGATTCAGGATCACTGGAAGTGATTTGGAAAACTTCATGTATCACTCGAGTGATTTGGCATTCACTGGAAGTGAAATTGCAAAACTGAGATATCACTGGAAGTGATTTGTAGATCATTGGAAGTGATTTGGAAAAGTTGAGATATCACTCGAGTGATTTGGAGATCACTGGAAGTGAAATCTAAAACAGTTAAATTTTTCTTGCAGTGATTTTTCGATCACTGGAAGTGAAATGCCATATCACTCGAGTGATCCGTTTCCAGATCTTCAGTAAATAGAGGTCAACTTCCAGATGCCATAACTCTTCGAATATGACTCCAAAATTTCTGTATTATATATCAATGGAAAGCCCTGGAAGTCTAATTTCAAATGGCACCGGTTTCAGCTTACTAAGATCAGTGGTTTGAGAGGTATAGCCAAAATACCAAGACTGTTCCAGAAAGTGACGCTGTCATGAAGGTCAAATTAGAACACTACTATCTCCCTCATATGAGCTCCTTTTATGTTTGTTCCGGTGTCAAAATGACGCATTGGGAGTCTAGTTTCAGATGCAATTAGTTTCGTCTCATTTGGAGTTGTATTGTGAGAGATATGATCAAATAACCAGACCTCGCTCAGCTGGATGAAGAACAGACTCTGAAATGCTGAACATCACTCGAGTGATTTGCTGAATCACTCGAGTGATTTCGTTTTTTGCTGAATCACTTGAGTGATTCCTCAAATCACTCGAGTGATTTGTTAAAAATCACTCTGCAACAGTTCCAAACAGTGCCAAACAGTGCCAATTGCTACAGTAACCGTATTGCTACAGTACCCACTGCTACAGTACCCATAAAAACTTGAATCTTCATATTTTTCATTAATTCTTGCAAGTTCCTTAGTCCTCAATTTCTTTCTTCCATTGCTTGACTAATCTACAATATATGCAACATCAAATAGTTAGTCAATGTATTAGAAAAGTATACTATGCAAGCTTCTTATGCTTAATATTTGACATCTATATTTGTCATCATCAAAACTAATCATATCTAACACTTCTTTCTCTTGTCATAAGAGATGCCATCATCTGAAAATCCTTCCCCGTGATATGAGTGAAGTTCTTTACCTTATTAACCATGCTACGGGAATAAATGTAGAATAAGGCTCTCTGGTTATTGGTAAGAGCAGCTGGGGAAGTGGGTAAAGGCACACCAGGCTGTCCTGGTCTAAAGATGTCAACCAACTCATGATTATTAAAGACTCGTGGAGGCTTCATAGGTAAATCCTCTATGCCTAGGTAGGTGTTTATAAGATCTCCAGACAGTAGGACTTTTTGATCTCTTATATTTGTTTCAATCCTCTCAACAATGATGTTTCCTTGGCTATCTTTTACATCCGCAATTTTCATGTTACAGTAAAAGTATTTGACAACCAAGGGATTGTAGGACATTCTCAGTCTCAGCCATGGTTTATATTATATTGTTTCAAATAAGGGGTCAAATCAATATGAAATTTCTGTTTCAGTTCTTCCAAGTCTACCCACAACAGGACAGAAACTTCTCTTGGCAAAATGTGAGGCAAACACAGTGGAATTCAAAATACTGAGGTTACCCGTGTTAAACCCAGGAGGAGGTTCAAGAAGTTCAGGGGTTTCTTCAATGCGAATTCCTTTGGGTCTTTGAATGGTCGGATTGGGCTCTTGTTCAGATGGTGCTTTCGACCTCTTAGATGATGGAGAGGATGGATGAGATTGCCCGGGCCTTTTGGTTCTTGCCATAGGTACCGACGCTGGGTTAGTCGAGAGTTTGCGAAATGAGGGCTGTCGGCAACTGTCAGAAATGAGAGGCAAGACTAAAAAGAACTTGCTTAGAGGGGATTTGTCGGTGAAGGAGAGTAATGAGGATTTGGGTTTCTGGGTTCAAGGGATTTCAGAGAGTTTGAGAGAATTTCAGCGAGTGAAAGTGAACGGTGGGAGTGAAATGAACAGTCGCGTGAGAGAAAAACTGATATAACCGAGTTTTTAATATTCACTCGAGTGATTTTTACATTCACTCGAGTGATTTTGGTTTCCACTCGAGTGAAGTATAAAAATCACTCGAGTGAAGTCCCAAATTACTTCACAGAAGCTAAAAGCACGCTGTAACTCCAAGATAATTAATTAAAACACTTCATGAGACTTAGCTGTAATAAGATTATCAACCTAATTGCTTGATTTACCTGTGGTTGCAGTATTTCACTGTTCACTCACTCGAGTTGGTCTTTTATCATCACCCGAGTGTTTTCCTCTCTATTTATCTCTGTTATTTGAAGATATTACAGAGCATCCTGTAAAACAACTTTATAGATACTCCGATGCTTAAGTTAGTTATGGGATCATCAAAACACTATGAAATCAACATTTATAAAGATTAAACAACTTATAATTCATTGGGATTTACCATTCCCAATTCCATTCATATATACATGAATTGTTCTCGGGCAAGAGGTTTGGTGAAAATATCAGCTAATTGCATCCTTTTTCTCGGGCAAGTGTGTAGGTATGAAGAACACCTTGACATCCTTTTTCTGAATATGATCTCTAATGAAATGATATCTTACATCAATATGCTTGGTCCTTGAATGCTGTACAGGATTTTTCGCCAAGCTTATTGTACTGGTATTGTCACAGTAAATAGGAATTTCTTTAAGATATATGCCATGATCCTGAAGTTGTTGTTTTAGCCACAGTACTTGTGCACAACAGCTTGAGGCTGCTATATATTCTGCTTCCGTTGAAGATAATGATACTGTAGTTTGTTTCTTACTGAACTAAGAAACAACTGCGCCTCCAAGGAATTGACATTTCCCACTTGTGCTCTTCCTATCTGTTTTATATCCACCATGATCAGAGTCAGAATAGGCAACTAGATATTCGTTACTTCTTTTGGGGTACCATATACCCAACTCTTTTGTGTCTGCGAGATATCTGAAAATTCTTTTCACTAATTCAGCATGTGACACTTTGGGGCATGACTGAAATCTTGCACAAAGACCAACACTGAATTGAATATCTGGTCTGCTGGCTGTGAGATAGAGTAATGATCCAATCATTCCTCGATATTGAGTTATATTGAAATCAACCCCTTTTTCATCAGCATCCATAAGTACCGTTGAACTCATAGGTATATCTGCACCATTAGCTTCATCCAATCCAAACTTCTTGAGCAATTCTTGAAGGTATTTGGTTTGTGATATGAATATTCCATTATTTCTTTGTTTAGTTTGTAAACCCAAAAAGAATGTCAATTCTCCCATTAATGACATTTCAAATTCTCCCTGCATTATCTCAGAGAATTCTTTACACAGAGAATCATTAGCAGCTCCGAATATAATATCATCAACATAAATCTGAACTACTAAAATATTATTTAGTTTTCGTTTTATAAATAAAGTTGTATCGACTTTTCCTCGAGTAAAACCAAATTCGATGAGAAATTTGCTCAACCTTTCGTACCAGGCTCTAGGAGCTTGTTTCAAACCATATAAGGCCTTTTTTAGTTTGAAAACATGATTTGGTTTGGATACGTCTTCAAAACCTGGAGGTTGTTCTACATAAAATTCCTCTTTGATGTACCCATTTAAGAAAGCACTTTTCACATCTATTTGATACAATTTGAATCCTTTGATACATGCAAAGGCTAAGAGTACTCGTATAGCTTCCAATCTTGCTACTGGAGCATATGTTTCCTCATAATCAATACCTTCTTCTTGATTATAGCCCTTGGCAACCAATCTTGCCTTATTTCTGAGAATAGCTGCGGATTCATCAAGTTTGTTCTTGAATACCCATTTAGTGCCAATAACCGAGTGGTCTTTAGGCCAGGGTACGAAATCCCAAACTTGATTTTTGTCAAATTGATTTAATTCTTCTTGCATTGCTAACACCCAATCATTATCTGATAGGGCTTCGTCAATGTTAGAAGGTTCCAATTGAGAAATAAATACAGAAAAGCTAACTTCGTTTAAAACTTTGTTTCTAGTTTTAACTCCTTCATTAACTTCACCTATCACTTGATCTAGAGGATGACTCTTGATGTATTTCCAGGCTCGAGGTTGATCTGGATGACTTAGTTCAACTTCTTTTTCAAAATTATCAACCTCAAAATTGGGAGCGTTAACAGAGGGTTGGTTACTAGTTATCTCATCATCAAAGTTTTTACTGGAGGATACATGTTCATCGAATACAACATGAATTGATTCTTCTACAACACATGTTCGTTTGTTAAAAATTCTTTATGCTTTACTTTGATTTGAATAGCCTAGGAAAAGTCCTTCATCAGCCTTAGAATCAAACTTTCCAAGATTATCTTTACCATTGTTATGAATAAAGCACTTACAACCAAATATGTGTAGATGAGCAAGGTTTAGTTTCCGTCCCTTGTAAAGTTGATATGGTTTCTTTCCAAGTTTGGTTCTAACATACGCTCTATTTATGATATAGCATGCAGTGCTCATAGCGTATGCCCAGAAGACTTGAGACACATTAATTTCGTTGAGCATTGCTCTAGCCATATCTGTAAGAACTCTATTTTTTCTTTCCATGACTCCATTCTGTTGTGGAGTTCTTGGTGCTGAAAAATTGTGATCGATGCCATTTGTATCGCAATATTCTGCAAATGCTTGATTATCAAATTCTCCACCATGATCTATCCTGATTCCTGCAATTAACATACCTTTCTCATTTTGCACTTTCTTGGCAAAGGGAATAAATTTACTAAAAGTTTCATCTCTGGATGACAAAAATATATTCCAGGTAAATCTAGAGAAATCATCAACAATAACAAATGTGTACAAGTTTCCACCGAGACTCATAACTCTTGCTGGACCAATCAGATCCATATGTAATAATTAAAGTGGTCTGTTAGTGGTAATTTCAGTTTTTGATTTAAAGGAAGATTTAGTTTGCTTAACTCTTTGACATGCATCACAAATTAAATCATTCTTGAAATTTACATTAGGTAATCCAATTGCCAAATCTTTTTTGAGTAATTTACCTAATTGATGCATATTAACATGGGCAAGTCGTTTATGCCATAGCCAACTCTCATCAATGTTACTCAAAAGGCAATTTTCAGAGATGTTTTCATTCATATCAAGAGTATAGCAGTTACCTTCCCTTTTTGCCTTGAGTTTAGTCTTCAAGTTCTTCTTTTCAATTTGCAGATCCTTCTTGCTAACTATCAGACATTCTTCTGAATCAAATATTACCCAGTTGTCTTTATTCGTGCTTTGGCTTACACTTAATAGGTTGTGACATAAGCCTTCAACGTAATATACGTCTTTGATTTTATCCTTGACTTCCCCAAGCTCTGCTATCCTTCCGGTTTGATTTCCTCCAAATTTTACCTTGCCACCTTCCTTGGGTACTAATGTGGTGAAGTTCTCAGGATCACCAGTCATATGTCTTGAACATCCACTATCTATATACCATTTGTTTGATTTGGATGTTCTGAGACAAACCTGCAGTTAAGAATAATTAAGTTTTAGGTACCCATATCTTTTTGGGTCCTTTTGGGTTAGTAAAAATAACTTCCTGTTCATGAACTTTCTTAGGTATCCATTTATAGGTTCCTATAATTCCTTTCTTTTTATGAAAACACGAAAAAGTGTAATGTCCTTTTCTATTGCAGTAATTACAATAAGCAAAATGATTAGATGTGTGAAATAACTTAGATATGGTTTACCTCCTGTCTTCTTCTTACCTTTTCTTTTGTCTAAGTCTGGATCATATCCTATACCAGACTTATCATTCACATGACGCTGCGCTTTTAAAATAACATTTAACATCTCACTTCCTTTTGTAAAATTTTCAAGAGTTTTAGTAAGATCAATATTTTTCTTTTCAAGAGCAAAACACTTTTCGCATTCTTTAACCAATGGATCTTTAATTCTTTCTTCAAGAAATTTGTTTCTCTTTTTACATGCAATCAAAGTATTAAATTTTTTGACAAATTCAGCATGTAAAGCATCATATTCATTTTGTAATTCATCATAAGTAGGGTCAGAATCTTTTACCTCCTCGTCTATTTCTTTTTGAGCAACCATGCATATATTGGCTGTCTCTTTATTATTACTTTCTTCGTCTGAGGAGCTATCTCCCCATATTGCAGAAACAAATGCCTTCTTTCTGTTGAAGGATTTGATGTTTCTCTTTTCCTTATTTTTCTGTAATAACTCCGGACATTCTGATTTGATATGTCTAGGTTTACCACATTCATAGCAGATGATCTCCTTGGCGTCTCTTCTGCCACTAGTTCCACCTCTTTGTGAATTCCTGAACCCTTGGCCTTTATAAAATTTCTTGAATCTTCTGATCATTAGACCTATTTCATCATCATCGATCTCCTCTTCTTCTTCTTGTCTTTCTGCCTTTGTTTTTGTCACACTTAGTGCAATATTTTTCTTCCTCCTGTCACCAACTTCTTCTAGTTCTCGTTTGAATTTTAGTTTGCTTTCATATTCTGAAAGGCTTCCAAACAGAGAAGCTACAGATTGCATTGATTCTCCTTTGGCCTCCTCTATTGCTGTGACTTTGGCCTCCCATTCTTTGGAGAGTATGTTTCATATTTTTCATACTTGGACATTCTGATCATAGAATTTTCCAAGTGCTGCAAGTTGATTAACAAGATGAGTATATCTAAGTTCAAATTCAGCTATTGACTCACATTCCTTCATTCGAAGTAGATTAAACTCTGTAGTCAAAGTATTGATTCGATTTTCTTTTATTCCAGATGTTCCTTCATGAGCTACTTCCAACGCTTGTCACATTTCTTTAGCAGTCTGAAGAGTACAGATTCTGAAGTATTCTTTTTGACTCAGTGCACCCTGAATCATTAAAATTGCTTTGCTATTAAGAGTCACTAGCCTTTTGTCATTATCATCAAATTCTGCTAGTGATTTAGGAACATTTCGAGATTCTTCAGTTTTTATAGGTACATAGTTTCTAGTTTCAATCACATCCCATAGTCCGTATTCTGTAGCCATTACGAATACACGGAACTTAGCTTTCCAGAAGGAAAAATGCTCACTACTAAAACCTGGTGGTCTAGTGATAGAAGCTCCGTCAGGAAGGATTGCTTTACCCATGCTTGCTATCGGATCCTTCTAAGGTTGTTAAACCTGAACTAGAAGACCTGCGCTCTGATACCAAATGTTAGAGCAAGCTTTTCACCCAAGAGGGGGGGGTGAATTGGGTGATTACAAAATAATCAGAAATTTAAATTCAATTTATAAAACTTTAAGCACAGTTAATAAAAAGGAAGAGATATCACCGAGATTCACACAGAGATTTATACTGGTTCGGTCTCAACCACTTGACCTACGTCCAGTCCTCAGAAATCCTTCTGAGCCTTTTACTATATCTTCCAAGATTCAGTGGGTTCTTGGCACCACAGTACAAACAGCAAGTTCCTCTAGACACTCGCTCCCCCTTACACAAGGTAATCTCAAATCCCTACTTAAGGTTCCTCAACCTTAAGTTATCACTATTGGAAATGATTAAGTATGACTGAAAAATCTCTCTCACAGAGTATGTAGATAAGAGCTGAAGTACAGATGAAGGCTTGAAGCACTTGTAAAGATATTGCTTGTAGTGTATTCAGACGTTTTTCTTCGTTGTTGTATTTTTCGAATGGCTGGACATATATATTAGAAACTTTGAAGATCGTTGTAAATTGTCCGTTGATTCAAAGATGCTTCTGAAAAATGTAACATCATTTTGTCTTCCGTTACTTATGAATTTTGCTGCCGCCCATGAATAGTTGTCGTTTGAATGGAGAGTTCAGTTACTTATCATGTGCGTGATGGCGGAGTACAGCTGTAACACACTTTGAGAACATTACCATTAGAAAATATTTGAATCTCAACAGACTAATATGAATAACTGGAAGTGTTTTCTGAAAAACAATAATAAGACCATCAGGAGTGATCTTGATTTCGCAACTGAGCAGTAAAATAATATACCATATGATTTTAACAGCAATTTGGAGAAATCAGTAATAACAGAATTTAACTAACAAAATCAGTTGTTCTTCATGGAAGTAATTTCAAATGGATCACGCTGTATGTTTGAAAGTGTTTACTGGAGCAATAAATCATTATTGGAGTGAATACAATATCACTGGAAGTGAATTTAAAAACGTTGAAAGCTTCTCACAGTGATTACTGATTTACTGGAAGTGAATATGAAATTTCCATATTCCACTCGAGTGAATTTGGAATCACTGGAAGTGATTTTGTAAATAGTGATTTCTTCTTGCAGTGATTTTGAATCCACTGGAAGTGATTTGGAACTTTTCAAACATCACTCGAGTGATTCAAGATCACTGGAAGTGATTTGGTAAACAGTAAAATATTCTTGCAGTGATTTTCAATTCACTGGAAGTGATTCAGCGAAAATGCAATATCACTCGAGTGATTGAGGATCACTAGAAGTGATGTGGAATTCTTCAGGTATCACTCGAGTGATCTGGCATTCACTGGAAGTGATTTTCAAAATAGTGAATTTTTGTTGCAGTGAATTTTCAATCACTTGAAGTGATTTGGCGCATCACTCGAGTGATTCAAGATCACTGGAAGTGATTTGGAAATTTTGGCGCATCACTCGAGTGATCTGACATTCACTAGAAGTGATTTTTAAAACAGTAAATTTTTCTTGCAGTGATTTATCGATCACTGGAAGTGATTATGCGTATCACTCGAGTGATTTCCCATATCACTCGAGTGATCTGTTAATTTTCCAAATCACTCGAGTGATTTCAATGATCACTCGAGTGATCTTGAATATCACTCGAGTGATTAACTAAATCACTCGAGTGATCTTGCTCAGATCACCAGAAACACTTCTTTTGCTGATATGGAATCCATGAACTTCCAAAACATGATTTGTTATCATCAAAACATGAAATCTAACAGTCTATTCACATTCAAGCATATTTTTCTTTAAGGATTTGCCATCATCAAAAAGGGGGAGAATGTTAGATATGATTAGTTTTGATGATGACAAATATAGATGTCAAATATTAAGCATAAGAAGTTTGCATAGTATACTTTTCTAATACATTAACTAACTATTTGATATTGCATATATTGTAGATTAGTCAAGAAATGGAAGAAAGAAGTTGAGGAATGAAGAACTTGCAAGAATTAATGAAAAATAGCAAGTTTCAAGTTCTACGGTACAGTAGCAGTACTGTTTGGAACTGTAGCATTATCACTGTAGCAATACGGTTACTGTAGCAATTGGTACTGTTTTGTACTGTTTGGCACTGTAGCAGAGTGATTTTAATAAATCACTCTAGTGATTTTCAGAATCACTCGAGTGATTCTGGAAAAAATGAAATCACTAGAGTGATTCTCTAATTCACTCGAGTAATGTTCAGTGTTTCATACTCTGTTATTCGTCCAGCTGAGCGAGGTCTGGTTATTTGATCATATCTCTCTAAATACAACTCCGATTGAGATAAAACCAGTTGCATATGAAAATAGACTCCCAATGCTTCATTTGGACACCAGAAAAAAAAATCAAAAGACCTCATGTGAGGGAGATATCAGTGTTCGAAGTTAGCCTTCATGTCAGCATCACTTTCTGGAACAGGTTTGATATTTTGGCTATAACTCTCAAACCACGGATCCTATTGAGCTGAAACCGGTGCCATATGAAACTAGACTTCAAGATATTTCCATTGATATATAATACAGAAATTGTGGAGAAATATTCCAAGCGTTATGTCATCTGGAAGTTTACCCCTGTGTTGAAGAACTGGAAACGCAACAACGAAGTAAAAGTGATCTAAAGAACATATCACTCAAGTGATTTCAGAATTCACTCGAGTGATATGGCAAATCACTTCCAGTGGCGCCAGAATCACTGCAAGAATTTTTCACTATTTCGGATTTCACTTCCAGTGATGCCAAAATCACTCGAGTCATATGAGATTTTTCAGAATCACTTCCAGTGCGAGCCAAATCACTGCAAGAAAAAATCACTGTTCTGAATTTCACTTCCAGTGATCTCCAAATCACTCGAGTTACTAGTGCAAATTAAACTTTTTAGACGGCATCATTTAGACCGGTTATTGCGGATAAGGTCTAAAAAAAATGACCGGTGGCAGTTTCGTAATTATAAAGAATTTTTTAGACCGGTTCTTAAAATAACCGGTCTAAAAGATATTATTTAGACCGGTTATAACTAATAACAGGTCTTAAAAGTAAAAAATATGTAATTTTTTTTGATTCCGCATCTTTTAGACCGGTTGTCACTAATAACCGGTCTAAAAGATAAAAATTTTTAGACCAGTTGTTATTAACTACGGTCTAAAAGATGCGGAATTAAAAAAAATAATTTTTTTTAACTTTTAAGACCGGTTATTAGTTATAATCGGTCTAAAAAATAAAACTTTTTAGACCGGTTGTTAATAATAACCGGTCTAAAAGACGCGGAATTAAAAAAATTAAATAGTTTTTATTTTTAAGACTGGTTATTAGTTATAACCGGTCTAAAAGGTGAACTTTTAAAGACTGGTTTTGTTAAATAACCGGTCTTAAAAGTCCGCCATCATATTTAAAATCATTTCTCGCGGCTTTAGCTGGCGCCTAATTTCAAATTTGAAATATGATATTTATCAAGCTTTTTGTAAACCCCTCCCCTATGTCGCGGCAACTCCTCCTTCCCACATTACTCCTCCATCCTTAACCATCTCCGCCGTCAAATGCAGAGGTACGGTGGAATCCATTACCGTAAGGCTCAGCTTTTCTTCCCTCCAATTGGTTTAAGGTAAGTGTTTCACTTAATTAGTTTTATACATGGTCGAGGTTAGTATTTTCTTCTGTCATTTTCCCTGTTTCTAAATATTTATTCTCCGACAAAATTTCTTAAATACAAAGTTATCTTCCAACTTATGATCTAATTACTTTCTTTTCTAACTCATTTTCTGATATTATTTCATATTATTGAGCCATTCGCAACTCATTATGTATTTGCTTTGGGTGTTGCAGGATTCCTAAGATATGTTCCTTGGGTTCTTCATGTATGACTTCACCAGGATATATTCATGATAAGTAATTATAAGTATGGCCTTAAAAACATGCTTTTAGAATATGTACAAATTAAGTATAATAACGTAATTAATGGACTAAAAAATTTTAAAAAGACACTTTTTAGACCGGTTCTCCACATAACCGGTCTTAAAAGTATTTTTAAGACCGGTTATTTAAATAACCGGTCTAAAAACTCATTTTTTTTAGACCGATTGTTGGAACAACCGGTCTAAATGACTTTTTAGACCGGTTGTTCCAACAATCGGTCTAAAAAGTATTTTTTAGACCGGTTGCATAACCGGTCTAAAAAGTATCATATTTTTTAGACCGGCTGTATCAAGACCTCATCTAAAACCGGTCTAAAAAATCATTTTTACCCGGTCTAAAAAATCATTTTTCTACCCGTGAGTGATATTTTAGTTTTGCCAAATCACTTCCAGTGCGTCTGAAATCACCGGAAGAAAAATACACTCTTTTGAAAATCACTTCCAGTGATGTCAAATCACTCGAGTGATATTGTGAATTTCTAAATTCACTTCCAGTGGATTGAAAATCACTGCAAGAAAAATTCACTATTTGCAAAATCACTTCCAGTGATGCCAAATTCACTCGAGTGATATATGAAATTTGCTATATCACTTCCAGTGGTTGCTGAATCACTTCCGGTGAATATTAAAATTCCTCAGATTACCTCCAGTGCCGTAACTGATCATTTCCAGAGAATACCAACGTGCACCAGATCACTTCCAATTAACTGATATGCCATTTTCTCAGTTTCACTTCCAGCCTCATATCACTACCAGTCAGATATTATATGATCGAGTGATATGATGATTTTTGACAGAAGAAGCTTGAACGCACTGCCAGTGAATCCCAACTGAATCAGTATTGCTTCCGTGCATTAAAATGCACTCAAGTGATATACTTACTCTTACAATGTCACTGCCAGTGAAACACCGATGCAGTCGAGTGGTTTATTGTTTTATCAAAATCACCTCCAGTGAAGTGACACCACACTCAAGTGAATTGAGATCATCGCCAGAGAATTTACTAATTGCTCGAGTGATTCATTGTTCTTATCAGAAACAGCTCCAGAAGCTGTCTGAACATTCGAGTAAAATACTGTCTTGAGAAAAGTCACTTCCAGTAATCACGCAATACACTACCAGAAAAGTATTGTGTTTATGAAAATCACTACTAGAGAATCAGAATCACTTCCAAGACAAGATCACTGCTAGTGGAATATTATTTTCTGAAAATAACCACCAGTGAAATCAAGTTCAGTTCCGGTGATTCTCCAGTTTTCAGAAATAACTGCCAGTGAAGTTAAAATTCATCCGAGTGAAATATTGCTTCTGAGAAAACACTCCCAGTGAAATGTATAATCACTCGAGTGACATTTAAAAGAATCTCTAACGGCTAATTTATGTCAGTGTATTACATGTGTTATCGACTACCACTCATCGGAACAACATTCGACGGCAACTACTCATGGGCACTAGCAATATTCAACAAATAACAAATAACGTGCTAATTGTAAGCAACGAATGAAGCATCTGTCAGATCAATAAAAACGTTGAAGTATCTATTAGACACGCGATGGGCTTTCAACGGAAAAATATTTGAACGCTCCAACGGCTCTCAACCTATCTTCTATATAAACTGAAGCATTCAAGAAGAAGATATAAATATACTACAGCGAACAGACACACGAGCGACTAGAACCCAATTATGTCAATATGCTGATATTATAAGTTATCCGCCTCATATACTCTGTGTTCTTATCTGTTTATATATCATGTATACCTGAGAGTGAGATTATCTGTATTGTACTTCAGTGAGTATCATATCTACTCTGTGAGAGAGTCTGTAAACACTTCATCTGTATTTCAGAAGTGTTCTCAAGGTAGAGGGACCTTGAGTGGATTGATTGCCTTACGGGGAAGCTGCCAGTAAGACTTTCTGCTCGTAAGACTTATAAGGTGCAAGCAGTAGAGAACGTTGCTGCTCGTAAGACTTACAGTGGTGTAAGCAGGAGAGAACGTTGCTGCTAGTAAAACTTGCACAGGTAAGCATGAGAGAAAGGTCTTTGGATTGCTTTGCTCGACTTGATGTAAGAAGGAGTAAACCTTACAGTGTGTAAAGGGGAGTTACTCTTGTGAATTTATAGAGGCTTTTCTTGTGCTCGGTTAAACAAGAAGATAGTGGATTGGAAATCTCAGAAGGAGCCTGGGGACTGGACGTAGGTTATCGTGGATTGGACCGAATCAGGATAAATCATAGTTTGTATATTCTCTTCCCTAAGCTTTTACATTTCCAGCATATATGATTTACATATCAGCTTATATTTCTATACTTCCGCATGTATTGATTTGACAAGTTGCGAAAAGATTTTAAAATATCATACTTTCTTATCACACACCCAATTCACCCCCCTCTTGGGTGTCAGCCAGTTCTAACAGGTTCACTGGAAGTGATTTGAGAAAATATGGAAAGTGTTTGAAAGCAATACTAAATACGTTAAGAAATAAGCAACCCTATGCCAACTAAACAAGTATGAGGTTTGGCTTTTAGAAATTAAGTTTATGGGCCATGCAATTTCATATGAAGTAGACTTGATGAGTTCTAGAAAAGTGAAAGCAATACCAAATTGGAAAAGGCTAGAAAACTTTAGTTTTCTGGGTCTTAATGATTATTACGAATGAGCTATATAGTATTTCTCTACTATTATTTTACCTTTGATAAGGTTAACATCATGATCCAATGTTCTATATAGGATAATAGTTGTGAGAGAAGCTTCACAAGGCTGAGAGAGGAATTGATGATGATATAAATGATGTTGACCCAAAGGGTCTTGATTTGTAAATGACTTATGTGGCCTTGTATTGTAGTTGACCTGTGTGGTATGTATTAATGTGAATAAGAAAGAGTTACATTGTATCCTGATACAATAGGATGACATTGTTGTAAGAACCTCTCATCAGCAAGAGCACCACTGACTAAAATATCCTACGTATGAATTCTGAAATGTAATAATTGTTTCTGTACAGGAGAATCTGGAGATATTATTCCATGAATCTTGCCCACGGTTGCAACACCTTGCCCAAACCTTGTCCAAGCTTTTCCCGTACTTGTTAGGACCTTGACCAAGGGTCCACAATTCTTGCCCCCTATAGAGCAATACATGCAATTTTAAGAGTTCTACCAACGGGGGTTGTTTTTCCCTAAATGACATCACGCACGGAACTTGCCTATGGATGTAAGGACCTTGCTTAAGGGTCCATGAATCTTACCCACGGTTGCAACACCTTGCCTGGACCTTCTCCAAGCTATGCCCGTACTTATTAGTACCTTGCCCAAGGGTCTACAATCCTTGGCCCCTATAGAGCAATACATGCAATTTCAAGAGTTCCACTAACGGGGGTCGTTTTTCCCTAAATGACACCACGCACGAAACTTGCCCACAGATGCAAAGACCTTACTCAAAGGTCCATGAATCTTGCCTATTGTTGCAACACCTTACCCGGACCTTGTCTAAGCTTTGTCTGCACTTGTTAGGACCTTGCCTATGTGTCCACAATCCTTGCCCCCTATAGAGCGATGCGTGCAATTACAAGAGTTCCACCAATGGGGGTAGATTTTCCAAAAATGACACCACACATAGAACTTGCCCATAAATGAAAGGACCTTGCTCAAGGGTCCGTGAATCTTACCCATGATTGTAATACCTTGCCCAGACATTGTCTAATTTTTGCACACACTTATTAGGACCTTGGCCAAAGGTCTATAATCCTTGACCCCTACAGAGCAATATGTGCAATTTTTAGAGTTCTACCAATAAGGGTTTATTTCCGTAAATGACATAAGCACAAAACTTGCCTATGGATGCTAGGACCTTGCTCAAGGGTCTATGCTTCTTGCCCATACTTATTAGGACCTTGCCTAAGGGTCTAAGATCCTTGCCCACGTGTCACCCACTATTGCAACGCCTTGCCCAGATCTTGTGCAAGCTTTGCTCACGCTTGCTAGGACCTTGCCCAAGTATCCATGATCCTCACCCCCTAAGTAGCAATTTGGGAAATTTCAAGAGTTCTACTAACGGGGGTCAATTTTCCCTAAATGACACCACGCACATAACTTGCCCGTACTTGTTTAGACCTTGCTCAAGGGTCAATGATCCTTGGAGATGTGTTACCCACGCTGGCAACACATTGCTCGGACCTTATCAATGCTTTGCCGCCACTTGCTAGGACCTTATCCAAAGGTCTATGATTGTCGTCCTTGTTTTTCTTGTACTTGCCATTACCTTACCCAAGGGTCCATGCACATCCGCTTAGCACCTTGATCCTTGCATATGTGCACACGCAACATGCCAATGTGCCAAGTGTAAAGTGCTAAGTAGAAGTGTAAGTGCTAGTACTAGTGCAAAAGAAAGGAATACGCACGAGGGGGTACTCGCCCCCAAAGGAGTAATTCGAGATATTTCAAGAGTTTACTAACGGGGGACATTTTTCCCTAAATGACACCCCTAACCTTCCCCATACCCTTATAGAGTAATACGAGCAATTTCAAGAGTTCCACCAACGACGTTCATTTTCCCCAAACGACACCCGCCCTAACCTTCCCTATGCCCTTATATAGAAATACAAGCAATTTCAAGAGTTCCACCAACGGGGGTCTTTTTCCTCAAACAATACCCCAAACCTTCCCCATGCCCCTATAGAGCAATAAGGGCAATTTCAAGAGTTCCACCAATAGGGGTCTTTTTTTCCTAAGCGACACTACCAATGGAACTTGCCTATGGATGCAACGACATTAATCAAGGATCTATAAATCTTGCCCACGGTTGTAACACCTTGCCCAGACCTTGTCCAACCTTTGCCTATACTTGTTAGGACCTTGCCTAAGGGTCTACGATCCTTGCCCCCTATAGAGCAATACGAGCAATTTCAAGAATTCCACCGACGGGGGTCGTTTTTCCCCAAACAACACCCCTAACCTTCCCCCAAGCTCCTATAGAGCAATACAAGCAATTTTAAGTGTTCCACTAATGGGGGTCTTTTTCCCCAAATAACACCCCTAACCTTCCCTATACCTCTATAGAGCAATACAGGCAATTTCAAGAATTCTACTAACGATGGTCTTTTTTCCCTACATAACACCACACATGGAACTTGCCTACGGATACAAGAACCTTGCTCAAGGGTCTATCAATCTTGCCTATGGTTACAACACATTTCCCGAACCATATCCAAGCCTTACTCAGACTTGTTAGGACCTTGCCCAAGGGTCTATGATCCTTGCCCCCGTAGAGCAATACGCGCAATTTCAAGAGTTCCATCAATGGGGGTTATTTTTCCTTGAACAACACACACACTGAACTTGCCCATGGATGCAAGGACCTTTCTCAAGGGTCCAAGATCCTTACCCACACATTACCCATGGTTGCAACACCTTATTCAGACTTACACAAGCTTTGCCCAAGCTTGCTAGGACCTTACCCAAGGGTCCATGATCCTTACCCCCTAAGGAGTAATTTGGGAAATTTCAAAAGTTCCACCAACAGGGGTCATTTTTCCCGAAACAACACCACGCACAGAACTTGCCTGCACTTGTTTAGACCTTGCTCAAAGGTCCAAAATCCTTGGATACGTGTTACCCGCACTTGCAACACTTTTCTCGGACCTTGTCCATGCTTTGCCCATATTTGCTAGGACCATACCTAAGGGTCCATAATCATTATCCTCATTTTGCCTGTACTTGCCATGACGTTGCCCAAAGGTCCACGGGCATCCACTTAGCACCTTGATCCTTGCACACGTGCATGCGCAATGTGCCAATGTGCCAAGTGTCAAGTGCTAAAGAAAGGAATGCACACGAGGGGGCTCACCCCCTAAAGAGCAATTAGGGATATTTTAAGAGTTCCACCAGGGATCATTTTTCCCCAAATGAAATTCCTAACCTTCTCCATTCCTCGATAGAGCAATACAAGCAATTTCAAGAGTTCCACCAATAGGGGTGGGGCCTCGACCTCCCCACGTAAAGTTTCGTTCCAATTGGTTCTCGGGTTACTCTTTTTATGTGACATCGACAATGATCCTTCTGCAGGTTCACCTACAAAAACCTTGTTATGAATTTTCCTTCATCTAAATGATAAGGTTAAGTGGATTTCTCATGACATCACCGGCAGTAAACCACCCATGTCACTGCAATCTGAACACTTTATTATACCATTTAGTCAGTAGAAGCGATAAGTAGTGTGTATAAAGGATAAGGATGTAGTCAATGTGAGCCGATGACTCACGTTTACTAGGAATTCCTCGTTGGAGACCAACAATTGCAATGATCTATCCCCATCACGATGAAATTTAAAATATTACCCGGGCCTGTCAGCCAAAGCTATAGACTCGTTGAATACATCAATTTAGCATACGTGCGGCCTAGAATATCTATGGGCATCATAGACTTGTTATTACCTTAAACTTCCTTGGCCTAAACGGCCATAGTTTCTCTAAAAGCTGGTTGTGGAGGGTCACCTCAGCATAGCTAGTTAGCAAGCTAAGGTCTCTTTCGTTAACAGAATTAACTAGATAAATCGCTCCACCAACTAAGAATGGCCATGCACCACCACCCATAGAATTAAGAAAGAGCTCTCAATCTGTCAATCCTTACTATGTCTGGACCTAGTAAGTTTCCTCGTGTTGAGTCAAATTAAGCCATAGGCTCCACTCCTAATGGTGCCCTTTCGTCAATTCCTTTAAGTTTCAGCCTTGCGACCATACTCCCCATGGAACCTAAAGACTTTGATTTCTCATAAGGTGCCAACGGAGTCCTAAAGCAACATCTACTGATCCTTGGTCGGCATTGTTTATGGTTGAGAATAGGACGTTATCTAATCATCTTCGGGCCCCCAACTTTCATTATTGATTAATGAAAACATCCCTGGCAAATGCTTTCACAGTTGTTCGTCTTTCATAAATCCAAGAATTTCACCTCTGACTATGAAATATGATGCCCTCGACTGTCCTTGTTAATCATTACTCCGATCTCAAAGGCCAATATAATAGGATAGGAATCCTATAATGTTATCCCATGCTAATGTATCCAGAGTGTAGGCTTACTTTGAGGACTCTAATTTCTTCAAAGTAATAGCGCCGAAGGCACGAACCAACCAATTAAGGCCATAAGCTTATCATCGGTAGAAGAGATGAGCCAACCGGTACACACCAGAGGCAGACTGATCGACCCAGCCCAAGGTCCAACTATGAGCTTTTTAACAACAACTTAAATATATGCTATTGGAGCTAGAATTACTGTAGCTGCTGGTACTAGACTTTCCCTCCAATTGATCCTCATTAAAGGATTTAGATTGTACTCATTCCAATTACCAAACTCAATAAGCTCGGTATTGTTATTTATTGTCATTGCCTCTACATGTCAGGATTGGGTAATTTGCGTGCCTGCTGCCTTCCTTCGTTATGGTAGCCATTTCTCAGCCTCCCTCTCTAGAATCAAACCCTAATTCTCTGTCACCCATTACCACCATGGTAGGCCACTATCCTACCATCAAAAGTTGATAGTATAGAAATTTGAATGATGTGCCGCCGGTATTATGTTCGTGTGATCAGTCGAGTTATCACGAATCATCAAGCAATGGGCAGAGCTAGCATCAGCCATTTATCTAATAAATGCATCCTTTTCATGAGTTGGGGTTTGTTGCACGTATTAGCTATAGAATTACCTATCATTACAAAGTACATGATGTATACTACAACTTTGAAAAATGTCATGGTAATTTGACAACTTTTAACATTACAAATAGCTCAAAATCAGACTATCATGAATCTGGAAGATTTAGCAACACCCTTTTGAATTCCAAAATTTATATTTTCTAACTAATCATCCAAAACTCATGACCACATGCTATCTCTACACAATATTAGCCATAAAATCCATTTCTAACATCAAATTAATCAAATTATAGCTCAACCACTATAAAACATGGTTAGCCAAATCTGCACCCTAAAACATAAAATTGTCTTTTTGCAACTTTTAACCTTCAAACATGTTATTAACCACCATAAACCATTTATTAACCATATATTCATCATCAATTAGCTTTTCAAGACCAATTTTATCATCTTGGCTGAAACCATAAAGGTCAAGAACTCAAAATATACTCAGTAAAATAGCAAGATATTATGCTTATATTGAAGCTTATAATTACATTTACGCGTATATTTGATAGGTTGGAAATTTTGGCAGTACTTCCTCCAAGTAAATGGAACTAAAGACCTTATATTAGAATTTCAAAATTATAGAAATGTTGCTTTCGATGAGTAGAAGAATATTAATCAAAGCTTTAAAAGCTAGAAACACGATTTCAGGCTTTGAATAAGAATAAGAAAACTTCTCTCCTATTTATGTTTCTCTAAATTTTTCATGAAATTTTATGCCAATTTTATGGCCTTGGAAAACTTTTTAGAGTAGCAAGGAGGTGCTAGAATTTTTAAATATATTATGACACATGTCACAAAAAGTCAGTGTAATATCCTAAATTTCATTCACCGAAATTCCTCTAAATCTTAAGGGTGTTAAAGGGGGTAAAATAGTAAATTAGGAGCACATTAAGTGACAAAACAAAGCAATTAGAGGTACATACAACCAAAGTTAAAGGGTGTATTTTCTGGAAAGGCAGTCAGGTGTGGGACATTTTTAAATTAGCAAATGACCTCCAAAAATTATGAAACATTCTAGAATGAAATTAGACATGATAAGCTATAATTTGATAGGTCATATGGAATTTTTTGAGAAATTAATTTTTTAATTTTGCCCAGCGAATTTGATGTTATTTTGGAGCCGACTTCAAACATAAAAATTATAGAAATGGTGAGCTTCCAATTGGCTAAAGGTTATATTTGTCCCTAAACATAGATTTAATAAGGGTCACATAGGCTTTAGAACTATCCTAATTGGATATCTACATAATTGGTTATAAATTTTCAAAGTTTAGTAATAATTTTTCCAATTTTTTCAAATGTTAGGTAATTAGAAGAAATTGTAAGGGAAAATGGTCATTTTGATAAAATAAATATAATCTGAAAGTTTTATTTAATAAAGCATAAAAGCAGGACATATGGAGCATGAAAAAATATTATATAATTAAATATGTAATAATATTACCACATGTACATTAACATAATTTAGGAGTAATGAGAATATGACACCACAAGACACTAGAAAACTCTACAAATTTATACCCTTTGGTTACTTAAGGCCTTAGGTTGTCTAAAGTGAAGGAAAAAGAAGAGAAGGAAGAGAGAATAAAGAGAGAAAGAAAGGAAGAGGAGGAGGAACAAGGGAAGTCCAAAGTTCAGATATACGGTAAGTATGTAGAAACCTTTGCACCATCTTGTGTTATAGTACTAGAAACATCTCCTTAACCTCCCTGTCCTCTTGAAATAGTCATTCAATTAGAAAAAACTCTAACGAGGAAGAAGTGATTTTCGGCCAAGAGAGAAGTAAGATAAAGAAGTGAGGTAAGTTACTAAAACTCTGAGATTCTTATTGATAATTGAGTTATAACTGTATTTTGGACTATTTTGGAGTTTTTGTAACTTTCAGATGTCCATTTTCTAAGGAAAAATGCTACCTGAATTTCTATTGATTATTTTGAAATAGATATTTAATGAATAAAACAATGGAAACAAGTTTTAACAAGGTTGATTAAGGATTAAACCAAGAAAAACTTTAATTTTCCAAAACTTTTGTTCGGTTTTGGCCAAGGCTAGTATACGGGAAGGAGCCACTACTACAGATTAGGGATTTAACGTCACTAAAAGATGTCCCTTCTTAAAAAAGGGAAGTAAAACTGGACACGATGACATTTATGTAAATAAAGAGAAACTTTTTCCTCTTTAGGCGTCCTAAAAACTAAAAGGGACGTGTAAAGATATCTTTAGGTGTCCCTTCTTGTATAAGGGACGCCTAAAGGCAACATGTCAGCCACGTGGCTGACATGCAGCAAACAATAGGTGTCCTTTCTGTAAGAAGGGATGCCTATTGTAACCTTTAGGCGTCCCTTCTAGAGAAGGGACGCCTAAAGGCTGCATGTCAGCCACGTGGCTGACATACAGCAAACAATAGGTGTCCCTTCTCCAAGAAGGGATGCCTAAAGGTTTCTCTTTCCCTCCATATTCTTCATTTTCCTCCATAGCAGCATTTTCGTTCTCTCACGGTCAAAAGACATAGCCCTCCTCCCTCTCTCAAAAAACCCAGCTGCAGGAACTTAGCCTCCATAGCAGCATTTTCGTTCAATCTCCTTCCTCCCAAGATTCTTAAGGCGCTATCCCCCTCCTCGATCTGTCTCTCTCGCATCGTATCCATCCCTCTCTCATCATGTCCACCACAAGGCCAGCATCAGTGAACCTCCGTCCTCAGCTCCAAGGTACAGCGCGGCCCTCCCTTTATCTTTATTTAGGAAGCCATTATTTTCTCTATTGCTAATTGTCAAGGATTTTGCATTGGATTTTTTTTGTAGAGTTGGATTTTTTATACGGTTATTTAAGGGTCTGAAATGTCACTTATGGTTCGTGCCTTATAGATTTTTGCTTCTCTTATTACATTTAGAAAAGACATATAATATTTATAATATATGATATTTATTGCTATACTTGGGTTAGCAGGTTACAACTAAACTAAGAAAGACACTTGTGTCTTTTTATGACTTTTGCACATGACATATATATATATGTAGATAATTATAAAATATTTTGTAAGTGAAAAATATGTTGGAATTTGTTGAAAAGTGACTATTAAAAAATTATAAAACTCATTACTTGTTTAGCTTTGAAGTATATATGTAATAGAATGAAAAATGAATGAGATTAAAAGGTAATAATTAATTATTTCAAATATGAAATGCCATATATGTCTAGAAATAAAAAAATTTTTGAGAAATAATTGTTGTGTCATAATAATAATATATAAGTATAAATTTTTTAACATGTCCTTTTGAATTTTTTAGTTTAATGATGAAAAATTAGTGGATTGTATTTTTTGTTTAAAATAGTTATAACAAGAGATCCCACTGTTGTCAATTATTCTAAACTTTAGCGTTATTGAGAATAGCTTAGGTAAAAAATATATCATAGTTGGATGAATGCTTTGAGAACTAGTAAAGAATATGAGAATGGGGTGGAAGAATTTATTGAATTTGCTAGAAGGAATGCTCCAACAAAAAATGGGAAGTATTTTTGTCCTTGTGTGAATTGTTTAAACGAGAGTCGACGGGATGTTGATGATATAAGGGATCACCTACTTTGTGATGGAATAAATATTCGATACACAAGGTAGATATGGCATGGTAAGGAAGTAACTGATTGTCCGTCACACAAGAAGGAAGGAGTAGATGTTATAGAGCAAGATAGAATAGAGAAAATGATTCACAATGTCGAGGTTGAATTTGACAGCCTGCGGAGTGATACAGAGACACCATTATACCTTGGGAGTAAGTATACACGACTGACAGGAACATTACATTTGGTGAACTTAAAGGCAACTTGTGGATGGATCGATAGTAGTTTTAAATTACTACTGGAATTATTGTGTGATATGTTTCCAGAAGATAATGTACTTCTAAACCGTATGTATGAGGCAAAGAAAATCTTGTCTATGATGGGCTTGGAGTACAAAAAGATACATGCTTGCCCTAATGACTGTGTATTGTACAAAAAGGAGTATGCAGGTCTTGGTGAGTGTCCTAAGTGTAAAACGTCACGATATAAAGTGAAGAAAGACGGTGGTTGTAGAGAAGGGACAACAAGTAAAAGGCAACCTTCGAAGGTGTTATGGTATCTTCCAATAATACCACGGTTTAAGCGTTTGTTTACGACCGCAACAAAAGTGAAGAAGTTAATATGACATTCTGATAAGAGAATTTATGACGGAAAATATCTTTGGCACCCAGCCGACTCTCTACAGTGGAAGAAGATAGATGAAATTTTCCCTCAATTTGGCAACGAGCTGAGAAACCTTCAGCTTGGACTTTGTACAGATGGAATAAATTTGTATGGAACTCTTACTAGTACACATAGTTCGTGGCCAGTTCTCCTTGTAATATACAACTTACCTCCCTGGCTATGTATGAAGCACAAGTACGTTATACTTTCTATGATGATCTCTAGACCAAAACAACCAGGGAATGACATCGATGTGTATTTGGCTCCTTTGATTGAGGACTTGAAGAAGTTGTGGGAGGAAGGTGTGGATGTGTTCGATGCTTATAAGAAGGAGTCTTTCAAGTTGTGTGCAATGATTTTTACCACGATAAACGACTTCCCCGCATACGGAAATTTGTCAGGGTATAGTGTGAAGGGTCATAAAGCATGCCCAATCTGTGAAGGAGACACACACTTCCGACAACTTAAGCATTGCAAAAAAATAGTGTACCTTGGCCAAAGGAGGTTTCTTCATCTATTCCACCCATATCGTAGGCTGAGAAAGCGTTTTAATGGCTTACTAGAGCATGGAGTTACACCAAGGGCATTAACCGGGGAGGAAGTTTATAGTCGGGTAGAACATGTCAATGTGACCTTTGGTAAAAATCAAAGGACTGCGGGTGAGAAGAACATATGGAAGAAGAGGTCAATTTTATTTGATCTTCCGTATTGGCATTGTCTTAATGTAAGACACAGTATTGATGTGATGCATGTAGAGAAAAATGTGTGTGACAGCCTTATAAGTACACTTTTGCATATCCCTGGGAAGACCAAGGATGGAATGAGTCCGAGACTTGACCTTATTGATATAGGAATAAGAGATCGATTGCATCCACAACTAAGAGATGATGGTAGGAGGGCACATATGGAGCTAGCTGCGCATACGCTATCAAAAGCGGAGAAAAGAAGTTTGTGTGGGTGTCTGCATGAAATTAGTGTCCTACAGGGCTATTCTTCTAATATTAGTAGGTGTGTGTCAATGGACGATTTGAAGTTAGCGGGAATGAAGTCCCATGACTATCACGTGTTAATGCAACATTTGTTACCAGTAGCCATTAGAGGCATTATGAAAGATGAAGTGCGAACTACTATAACCAGATTGTGTGTTTTCTTTAATGCTATCTGTAACAAAGTCATCGATACTGAGAAGTTGAATGAACTAGAAAATGAGGGTTATATAATTCTATCCCAACTAGAGATGCATTTTCCTACATCATTTTTTGATATAATGGTGCATTTGGTAGTTCATTTAGTAAGGGAGGTAAGGCTTTGTGGTCCAGTTTACTTGAGATGTATGTACCCTTTCGAGCGATACATGAAGATCTTAAAAGGGTATTCTAAAAATCCTTATAGACCTGAAGCCTCAATAGTTGAGCGATATGTAGTTGAAGAGGCAATAGACTTTTGTAAAGATTATCTATCTGGTAAAAAGAAACAGTCTCGGCATGAAAACAGGAGAAGCAAGGGAACACGAGGAATTAAAGTGAAGACTGCGGATCGTGAAGAGGTGTTGCAAGCATACTTGTATATCTTGAATAATATGGAAGAAGTTCAGCCATACATAGATGAGCACAAAAAGACTTTGAAGAACTTGAATCCAAAGAAAAGTGACATGCAAATAGCTATTAAGCGAAACAAGACATTCGTTAAGTGGTTTGAGGAGAAGGTTTTGCATGAGACCAGTGTGTCTGAGACAATCAACTGGCTAGCTTAGGGGCCTTCATTTCAGGTTGTTACTTGGACTGGTTATGACATAAATGGGTATTCTTTCTACATAAAAGAGCAAGATGATAGAAGTACCATGCAAAGTAGTAGGGTGATGATTGAAGCTGAAGCTATGCACTTTTCCAGTTCGAAAGACAAAAACCCCATATGTGCATTAATGTCTTATTATGGAGTTACAGAAGAAATATGGGAGATGACCTACAACAAGTTCAAAGTTGCTTTGTTCAAATGTAAGTGGGTTAGCAATGCTGCTGTGGTAATAGATCCACAATTTGAATTTATCTCAGTAGATCTTTGATGAGTTGGTTATAGAGATGAGCCCTTCATTCTAGCAAGCCAGGCGAAGCAAGTGTTTTCTGTCACAAATCCTGTAAATAAAAATATGTCCATTGTACTTCAAAGAAAAAAACAAAAGTATGGTGATCCAACCTTCAACCTTGACGACACAACACCTTTGACAACAAATCCACCTATAGGAAGTGAGGTCGAGTTGGTAGATGATGAAGATTATTCTGTAAGAAATGATCTTTGTGAAGGAATATGGGAAACAGTATAAAGTAATACCTTTAATTATATAAACTGTATTATGTCCTATATGCTTTTTTCCCTTAATGTAGTTTATACAGATACCTGCAATCTACTTACCTCTCTGAAAATGATTTTTTTGTGTCCAGGAATATTTCAAGTTCTAGTGACTCAGGGAGTGATAGCGAGCAGCATGATGGAAGGCAAGAAGAGCCACCCACTCTGAGAAGAACAAGGGGTGCCACAAAGATGATTGTATTGGCGAAGCGCCACTACAATGAACAGGAGAGGGTTCACATAGACTTTGATGCCAACATGAATCCAGAGGGTCCTGAGGAAGACCACTTCATTAGTTATCTTGGTTTTTTAGGTGGAAGCAAAGTCCGAATCATCTATGATAGTTGGAGGCAGGTTCCCAAAAAAACGAAAGCCATGATATGACAACAAATTTTGGTACATAATTTTCGATACATTTTATGTATTTAGATCTTTCTTCCTATTCAAGTTTAATTGTCTCCGTTTTTGCAGTAAACATTCGATGTTCCTGACACCATAGACATGGAAAAAATGAAGGAAGCTGGGAAATCGGATCCTTCCGTTGTTGTACAAGCGCCAGCTCCTCCTCCGCGTCACAAAAAATGGAAAGCAGGGAGGATTAAGGGTGGCAAATATATAAATCCGACTATTGCTAAGGTTGCCTCGAGGATTGTAAGTAGTAACAGCATAAGTAATTAATTTTGAAATTCTTTCACATTTCTAGCATTTAATTTTCATTTATAACGAATTGTATGCTACAGGATGAACTTGAAGAGCAGAGTAGCTAAGGTTCGTTCACTCCTAGTGGACGGATGGACATATTGGCAACGACGATTGGGAAGGCTGAATACCCCGGCTGTATTAGAGGGGAGATAAGGGGAGTTGGTATTACGAAGTATTTTGGTAAAGCCTCGATATATTCTTCACAAGCTGAACCTAGTCAACAGTTTGTGGCTAAGCTTCATGATCAAATTCGAGAAGAGCTCCGAGATGAGCTAATGACAGAACTACGTGGTGAAATGAAATCATGGTTTGATTTTCATCAAATCGAGGGTACTAGGGTTAGAAACCAGGAATCCCCGGCCTTCCCAGCACTAAAGGAAGTCACAACCCATCAGACGAACCCTTGTACAGCCTTCCCACACTCAGCAACTCATTGGCCAAGGCTTTCCACAATCCAGAACCCCTTGTCTAGCCATCTCAGACTCCATAACTTGTTACCGCTCCTTTCCATAGTCTTGTCTAGCCTTCCCATGGTACAAAACCTTGTGACCAGCCTTCTCATATAACAGAACTACTGGGCTAGCCTTCTACCACTCTGGAGTCGGGCAAATCGTATATCCTCTATCTGGATGCCCTCATGATTCACGTTGTAGCCGATGCTCTCATTTACACACAAGCTACCACCCACCATTATAATCAAATTCCACAGTATTTTTGTAGGGTGACAATGACATATGTTCATGAGGGGGAAGAAGGTACAACCATCCCTATCCCTGACATTGAGATTGCCACGCTGGGTCAGGCAATTGGAGCTTTCATCCTTTGGCCTCAATATCTATTGGCACGTTGGCAACCCCACCAATGGTAGGAATTATATTCATATCACTTGACATTTATTGGCATCATTGTAATATAATTGGTTTTGTTTGCTATGGTTATAGGAGGAGCAATATGCGGTGAAATGGCCCTTTCTAGCACGGCTGCAACAGATTTACAAAGGTACTCACCAAATTGACTTCAACATGCCTCTAGGGATTGTGGGTACAGAATTGACGTATCCCTACATGATCGACAATAAAGATCTTAAGGATTTTTTGCATTTGGAGGAGATAGATGCAGGATGGGTCAAACTTGCCATTTGGTTAGTTTTTCTTTTCTGAGTTCAAGATTTCACAAGTTCAATAATTCATTGGTCATTTTGTTTCTATTTTAGGTCCTTCTACCACATATGCATCGATATGGAAAGACAAAATTTATACGGATTCTTGTGTTCGGAAAATACAACATCAGATAAAAATGATGTGCCAAAAAGGACGCATTATGTAGGCTTCACAATAGCAGCGACCAAATTACGATGTTATCTAGCGCCAATTGTTCAAGGGTATGTAGTTGTATTTTTATTTTTTGGGATGTTTGAGAAATAATTTTCTTCTAATCTAAACTTCATTTTAATCTGTGTATTGTTGTAGTTACCATTTGAGCCTATGTGTTGTTTACCCACGCCTCAACGAAATCTATTGGTTTGATTCCTTGACAAAAAACCCTGACAAGGACACAAAATCTGTCTTCAACACGTTAGTTATTTCTTTTTTATTAATTAAAGAAATGCTTGATTTAAATAAATTGTTCTAACTTAAAATGTTTTACATTTTAATGGTAGCATGACCCAAACATATAGAATGCTTGGCAGGTCACGTGAGGGTAGAGTTGTTCGCAAGCCAAAGTGGTTCTATCCCAAAGTATGTGGTTCCAATATAATTGAAGTTCTTTTATTTAGGGTTGTTTTAGAAATGATGTATGTTATTGATTTTAACCAATTGCTTTTGATTTATAGTGCACTCAACAGCCAGGTGGTACTGAATGTGGCTATTATGTTCTACTTTACATGTATAATATCATTCAAAGTGGCGTTACAAGTGATTTTCAACAGGTAATCAAATGGTAATATTTTGGGTGTATTTTAATTGAATTTCTAAACAATCCTTTAATTTCATTGATTTTGTATAATCATATTTTCTAATTTACAGATCTTTGATAATGATGCTGCTTACTTATATGAAGACATTAATTTGATCAGAGACTTGTTGGCTGGGGGATTCTTCAACACGTTGATTTGTAGAAGTTTATGGTTTCCTATACATTTACTTAGTAGTTGTTTATTAGTGGACAACATTTCTGTCAATACTGTAGTGCATGAATGTTTCATTAGAGGTGGATGTTGTGTTTTGTTAATTATATACTGCGTGCTATATGTTTCCTTATTGTGTAAGGAGACTATGTTGCTGTTTGCTTTCATAATGGCCAGAAACAATACAAATAGCATCGTATTTTTTTAAGAAAAAAAACCTTTAGGCGTCCCTTACACTAAAAGGGACGCCTAATGTAGCACCGTATTTAAAAAAAACATTTAGGCGTCCCTTACGCTAGAAGGGACGCCTAATGTAAACATTAGGCGTCCCTCCCTTTTAAGGCAAAGGGACGCCTAAAGTCCGTAATTTAAAAAAAAATTCTAAATGGGGACTTTAGGTGTCCATTTTCACAAAAGGGATGCCTAAAGTTTTGAGACTTTAAGCGTCCCTTTTCATAAAAGGGATGCCTAAAGTTTAAGGTTTAGGCGTCCGTTCTTTCAGAAGGGATACCTAAACTCTTACCTTTACACGTCCCTTTACAAAGGACATCTAAAGTCCAAATTTACTACGTCGCTGACATACGCGTCCCCCCATAAAAGGACGTTAAAAGTCCCAGAAAAGGGACGTTGAAAGTATTTTTTCTAGTAGTGAGCTAGAATGTCATGATTCTAATGCTTCTATGGTGTTTAGAAGGAAAAATTATGTAGGGTTCATGTTGAATATAAAGTGCAAAGAGCCGCAAATTGTGAAATGACAAATATGCCCATAAAACCCCAAGTTGGGCTCTCAAGGGTAAAATTGTAATTTTGAGTTTGAATTGATATGATTTGAGACCAAATATGAGATTTACACATGAAAATATTTGGAATGGGCTTTAAGTTGTAACTTTTAGAGAAGTACAAAATACCAGAGCAGGACTAAGGTCCCTAGGGGCATTTTGGTAAATATGTAAATTTTAAGGAAGATGTTAAAGTTGAAAGTTATGATGCAAAGTAGACATGAAAAGTAGTTTATTCATAATTAATTTGGTTAATTTTGGGGTTTGACATCTGCCTAACGGAGTCATCAAAGACTAACCAATTAGGATAGGAAAGGAGTTTAGGTAGTAACTCTATCTCTCATATTCTATATGAATGTTAATATGTTTTGTTTGCCATGTTTTGTACAATACATTGCATGTTTGGTGGATGAGCATTGGTGTTGTGTGAATGGTGGATGGGACGTAATCATAATTATGCTGTATGTTGGATCATTACAAACTGGTTAATATGAACATAAGTATGCTGTGTGCAGGATGTTCACAATGATTTGTTATATGACCATAAGTATACTGTGTGCAGGATGGTTACTGTGATCATAATTATGTTTTGCATAGGATGATCACTGTATGCTTGGTTATTTGTGCAAGTCAGGAACAAACAATCATTTTGCACCCGAGCAAAATTATCGTCTGATTCCTGAACATTGTCTGGCATATGCATGGCATTTTGATTGCTGCATTATGATAAATATTGCATTATATGTTTATGTTTTGCATATTATATGATTGATTGCCTATTACTACTGAGATTCATTTGAATCTTATTGCTTTGTTGTGAATCATATTTATTACCTCAATATGGTAATACCAAAGGAAAAGAGAAAGTAGATATGGTTGTTGAAAAGAATTAGTTAGAAGGACGTTTTCGCCATTGAATAAATCAAGAATCATGTTTCACTTTTGGATTATGTAATATAAAATACTTAGATTTTCCTGAAATGTCCTATAATATAATCAAAGATATTATATTAGTATATTGCACTTTTCTGTTTTGCTTATAAAGCGATGCTTGTTATAGTACAAAATGTTTATATTTTTTCAGGATTTGACAGTCAGGGTGCTGAATGCTCCTTTTCAGGAATTATCAGGTAACCGATAATTCCTTATACCAGATATTCTTATTTTAAACTATAGGGTACCCGATGCACCTCTTAAAATCTATTTTCATTTCCCCTTTAACATAACTGGGTGAATTCAACTATTAAGGAAGAAGGATTCATACGACTTTCGGTACCACTATAGGTAAAATTGGGTATATGGCAGGACAGGAGACCAGTGGGTTACGCTTGCTTTTCCACCTCTATCAGATGTCCAATAGTAAATGTTAGCATTTGGTTGCCTAATTAGGGGAAAATGTCAAAAGATACTTTAATAAATCTACATTATTAAAGCTACTTTAATAAAGATACTTTTTAATACAAGGCTATTGGTTTTGTGACACGTGTCCTTCTTTAGGCTGAGTGGCACCATATGTCCCCTGAATGCTCTAAGATGGAGCTTTTAAAACTGGCTAACACCCAAGAGGGGGGTGAATTAGGTGTATGATAAGAAAGTATGATCTTCTAAAATCATTTCACAGATTGTTAACTCAATATATATGGAAGTAGCAATTATGTAAATCGTATATGCTGGAAATATAAAAGCATAAGGAAGAGAAGATGTAAACTATGATTTATCCTGGTTCGGTCTAATCCATGATTACCCACATCCAATCCCCAGGTTGCTCCTGAGATTTCCAATTCACTATGTTCTTGTTTAACCAGGCACAAGATAAGCCTCTACAAACTCACAAGAGTTACTCCCCCTTATACACTGTAGGGTTTACTCCCTCTTACGGCAAGTCGAGTAAAGCAATCCCAAAGACTTTTCTCTCTTGCTTACCCATGTAAGTCTTATGAGCAGCAACATTCTCTCCTGCTTATACCACTGTAAGTCTTACGTACAAGCCAGTATTGTGTATTCTGAGGGTTGGTAATCTTAAATATTCAGTTTGTCTAAGATCTTTCTTCTCATATGAATTTCCATCATATTTGAAAACATTGTTTCTTTTCTCAATAGAATCAACAATTGGTTAGAAAACAATTTTATGCAATATTTGATCATCAATTTTACAAAAATCATAAGAAAAATTGGAACTTTTTACCTTAAGTTCATCTTGAGCTCCAGAGATAGAATTTTCATATTCGTCTGTAATAAGCTCTTTTCGGGAATCCTCTTCTTGTTTGTCTATGTTAACTGTATCATGGAAGTGTTCTCTAATTTAACTGTATCGTCATCTTCTATTTGTTCACCAATTGTGGATATACAGCTTATAGTTTAAGGTAAACTGTCAACACTTTCAACTTTAACATGCTCGTTAGAAGTATACATAGAATCAAGAGTATCCTAAATATCTTTAGCATTAAAATATAATCTAATTTTCTCAAAATCATTTTCTGTCATAGCCCTATACAAACACTTCATTGCTCTAATATTCAACAAAAATGTTTTCTTTTCTTTGAAAGTCTAATCCTTTCTCGGTTTATGATCAAAAGCATTTGTAAAGACATTCCACATATCAAAATCATATGCTTTTATAAAACTAGTCACTCTAGCTTTCCAAAGCTAGAAATCAATATCTTTCAATAAAGGTAAAATTGTATAGTTGAAACCTTCTAAAAGTGAGTAATACCCAAAATCAGCTATTGCCAACTCTTGAGACAGTTAAGTCCTTTAAATAAGAGCCCAAGTTTTGATACCAAATGTTAGAACTAGCCGATACCCAAGAAGGGGTGAATTGGGTGTATGATAAGAAAGTATGATCTTTTAAAATCTTTTCACAGATTATTAACTCAGTATATATAGAAGTAGCAATTATGTAAATCATATATGCTGGAAATATAAAAGCTTAGGGAAGAGAAGATGCAAACTATGATTTATCCTGATTTGATCTAATCCACGATGACCTACGTCCAGTCTCTAAGTTCCTTCTGAGATTTCCAATTCACTATATTTTTGTTTAATCGGGCACAAGATAAGCCTCTACAAACTGACAAGAGTTACTGCCCCTTACACACTATAAGGTTTATTCCCTCTTACGGCAAATCGAGCAAAGTAATCCTAAAGACCTTTCTCTCCTGCTTACCCATACAAGTATTATGAGAAGCAACGTTCTCTCTTACTCACACCACTGTAAGTCATACGAGCAGCAACGTTATCTACTACTTGCACCTTGTAATTCTTACTAGCATAAAATTTTACCAACAATTCTCTCTACAGCTTCCCCATAAGCTAATCAATCCCCTCAAGGTCCGTCTACCTTGAAATCACTTCTAAAATACAGATGAAGTATTTACAAGCTCTCTTACAGAGTGGCTAGAATGCTCACTGAGATAGAATATAAATAATCTTACTCTCACATATACATGATATAGAAAATAGATAAGCATACAGAGTGTCTGGATTAAGAATGACTTATGATATCAGCATATTGACGTAGTTGGGTTCTGGTTGCTCGTGTGTCTAATCATTATAGTATATCTTTCTTCTTTTTTAATGCTTAAGTTTATATAGAAGATGGGTTGAGAACCATTGGAGCATTCAAGTATTTTCCTATTGAAACCCATCGTGAGCTCTGACATATACTTCAACGTTTTTCAGTGATCGTGCTCTGTTAAATATTTTAGCGTTGCTTTCTTTCTGTTTCATTGAACCGGTTTTTTGAATACTGTTGTTGCCTATAATTTATTGTCGTTGAATATTGTTTGGTTTCTTGCCATCTGAATGATAGTGGAATACCTATAATTCACTTAGAGAAATAGCTATTAATGAATATTTTAAATATCACTCTAGTGATTATGTAATCCACTGGAAGTGATTTTCATACAACAACATTTCACTCGGGTGGCTCACAATATCTCTCGAGTGATTTCATGTTTCTGTCAAGCTGATGTGAATATTGAATCACTTGGGTAGTGATACTAAGAAGTTAACATATCACTCGTTTGGATATAGTCTGACATGAAGTGATTTCAAGGAACTATTAAATCACAGAGATTTACTGGTAGCGATCTTGGTTTCACAGGAGGTGGTTCTAATTCTCTGGAAGCATTCTAATTCAGTGAAGAGTATAGTGGGTGATTACTGGAATGAATTCTTCAACTCTGTGTACTTCATTGGAATGTGCAGTCAACTTCTGGAGGTGCTTTTAATAAGAGCAATGAATTACTTGAGCTATCAATATTCTCTAGCAGTGATATCAATTTACTTGAGTAAAGCATTGATTTTGATAAAACAATAAATCATTCGACTACATAAGCATTTCACTGGCAGTGACTTTGTAAGAGTAAGCATATCACTTGATTTTATTGTAATCCATTGGTAGTGATAAACCAAAACGACCATATCACATGAAGTTGACCTGACTTGAAATGATTAAGAGACGCTAGAGGTGCACTGGACTACTAATACTAGAGGTGAATTACCAAAATTAGCACATCACTTGAGTTATCAGTTCATTGGACATGATCTGGTGTATATTGGTATTCTCTGGAAGTGATTAGTTACGGAACTGGGGGTGATACAAGGAATTTTAACATTCAGGAAGTTATTCAATGTCCACTGGAAGTGATATTGCAAAGTTCATATATTACTCGAGTGATTTGGGTATCATTGGAGTGATTTTGAACATAGTGAAATATTCCATCGGTGATTTTAGAGCCAATGGGAGTGATCTTGTAAAACTCATATATTAGTGATTTAGAGATCAGTAGGAGTGCATTTCATAATAGTGAATTTTTCTTGTAGTGATATGGCTTGCACTGGAAGTGATATGTGTAAATAGCTAATTACTCAAGTGAGTTGTGTTATATTCCATGTTTTGATGATAACAAATCATGTTTTGGAAGCTCATGGATTCAATATCAGCAAAGGGAGTAATTCTGGTGATCTGTGCAAGATCACTCGAGTGATTTAGTTAATCACTCGAGTGATATTCAAGATCACTCGAGTGATAACTGAAATAACTTGAGTAATTTAGGAAATTTACAGATCATTCGAGTGATATGAGAAATCACTCGAGTGATCCACATAATCACTTCCAGTGATCGATAAATCACTGCAAGAAAAATTCACTGTTTTGAAAATCACTTCCAGTGAAGCTCAGATCACTCGAGTGATGCGCCAAGATTTCCAAATCACTTCCAGCGATCCTGAATCACTCGAGTGATGCGCCAAATCACTTCCAGTGATTGAAAATTCACTGTAAGAAAAATTCACTGTTTTGAAAATCACTTTCAGTGAATGCCAGATCACTCGAGTGATACCTGAAGAATTCCAAATCACTTCTAGTGATCCTGAATCACTCGAGTGATGTTGCATTTTCGCTGAATCACTTCCAGTGAATTGAAAATCACTGCAAGAATATTTCACTGTTTGCCAAATCACTTCCAGTGATCTTGAATCACTCGAGTGATGTTTGAAAAGTTGCAAATCACTTCCAGTGGATTCAGCATCACTGCAAGAAGAAATCAGTATTTACAAATTCACTTCCAGTGATTCCAAATTCACGCGAGTGAAACATGGAAATTTCAAGATCACTTCCAGTGAACCAGCAATCACTGTTAGAAGCTTTCAACATTTTTAAATTCACTCCCAGTGATATTATATTCACTTCTAGTGATATTGCATTTTCTCCAATAATGATTTATTGCTCTAGTAAACACTTTTAAACATACACTATGATCCATTTGCAATTACTTCCATAAAGAACAACTGATTTTGTTAGTGAAATTCTGTTATTACTGATTTCTCCAAATTGCTATCAAAATCATATGGTATATCATTTTACTACTCAGTTGTGAAAACAAGATCACTCCCAATGGTCTTATTACTGTTTTTCAGAAAACACTTCCAGTGATTCATATTAGTGTTTTGAGATTCAAATATTTTTTAACGGTAATGTTCTCAAAGTGTGTTACAGCTGTACTCCACCATCATGCACATGATAAGTAACTGAACACTCCACTCAAACGACAACTATTCATGGTAGCAGCAGAACTTCAGAAGTAATAGAAGACAAATGATGTTACATTTGTCAGAAGCATGTTTGACTCAACGGACAAATTTACAACGGTCTTCAAAGTTTCTATTATATATGTCCAGCCATTCAAAAAATACAATAACGAAGAAAAATGCCTGAATACTCTACAAGCAATATCTTCACAACTGCTTCAATTCTTCAGCTGTACTTCAGTTCTTACCTACATACTATGTAAGAGAGATTTGTCAGTTATACTTAATCATTTCCAATAGAGATAACTTAAGGTTGAGGAACCTTAAGTAGGGATTTGAGATTACCTTGTGTAAGGGGGAGCGAGTGTCTAGAGGAACTTGCTGTTTGTACTGTGGTGCCAGGAACCCACTGAATCTTAGAAGATATAGTGAAAGGCTTAGAAAGATTTCTGAGGACTGGACGTAGGTCAAGTGGTTGAGACCGAACCATTATAAATCTCTGTGTGAATCTTGGTGATATCTCTTCCTTTCATTAACTGTGCTTTAAGTTTAATATCTTGAATTTAAGCTTCTGTTTATTTTGTAATCACCCAATTCACCCCCCCTTGGGTGAAAAGCTTGCTCTAACATTTGGTATCAGAGCGCAGGTCTTCTAGTTCAAGTTTAACAACCTTAGAAGGATCAGATGGCAAGCATGGGTGAAGCAATCCTTCCTGACGGAGCTTCTATCACCAGGTTTTAGTGGTGAACATTTTTCCTTCTGGAAAGCTAAGTTCCGTGTATTCGTAATGGCTACAGAATACGGACTATGGGATGTGATTGAAACTGGAAATATATGCCTACAAAAACTGAAGAATCTCAAAAAGCTCCTAAATCACCAGCAGAATTTGATGACAATGACAAAAGGCTAGTGACTCTCAACAGCAAAGCAATCTTAATGATTCATAGTGTACTGAGTCAAAAAGAATACTTCAGAATCTGTACTCTTCAAACTGCTAAAGAAATGTGGCAAGCGCTGGAAGTAGCTCATGAGGGAACATCTGGAATAAAAGAAAATCGAATCAATACTCTAACTACAGAGTTTGATCTACTTCGTATGAAGGAAGGTGAGTCAATAGCTGAATTTGAACTTAGGTATACTCATATTGTTAACCAACTTGCAGCACTTAGAAAATTCTATGATCAGAATGTCCAAGTATGAAAAATATTAAACATACTTTCCAAAGAATGGGAAGCCAAAGTCACAGCAATAGAAGAGGCCAAAGGAGAATCAATGCAATCTGTAGCTTCTCTGTTTGGAAGCCTTTCAGAATATGAAAGCAAACTAAAATTCAAACGAGAACTAGAAGAAGTTGGTGACAGGAGGAAGAAAAGTCTCGCACTAAGTGTGACAAAAACAAAGGCAGAAAACCAAGAAGAAGAAGAGGAGATCGATGATGATGAAATAGGCCTGATGATAAGAAGATTCAAGAAATTTTATAAAGGCCAAGGATTCAGGAATTCACAAAGAGGTGGAACGAGTGGTAGAAGAGACGCCAAGGAGATCATCTGCTATGAATGTGGTAAACCTGGACATATCAACTCAGAATGTTCGGAGCTATTACAGAAAAATAAAGAAAAGAGAAACATCAAATCCTTCAACAGAAAGAAGGCATTTGTTTCTGCAATATGGGGAGATAGCTCATCAGATGAAGAAAGCGATAATGAAGAGACAGCCAACATATGCCTGGTTGCTCAAAAAGAAACAGACGAGGAGGTAAAAGATTCTGACCCTATATATGATGAATTACAAAATGAATATGACGCTTTACATTCTGAATTTGTCAAAATTGTTAATACTTTGATTGCATGTAAAAAGAGAAACAAATTTCTTGAAGAAAGAATTAAAGAACCTTTGGATAGAGATTGTGAAAAGTGTTTGTCTCTTGAAAAGAAAAATATTGATCTTACTAAAACTCTTGAAAAGTTTACAAAAGGAAGTGAGATGCTAAATTTCATTTTAAAAGCACAACGTCATGTGAATGATAAGTCTGGTATAGGATATGATCCAAACCTAGACAAAAGAAAAGGTAAGAAGAAGACAGGAAGTAAATCATACCTAAGTTATTTCACACGTTCTGTGCACACATCTAATCCTTTTGCTTTTTGTAATTACTGTAATAGAAAAGGACATTACACTTCTTCGTGTTTTCATAAAAAGAAAGGAATTATAGGAACCTATAAATGGATACCTAAGAAGGTTCATGAACAAGAAGTTATCTGTACTAACCCAAAAGGACACAAAAAGATATGGGTACCTAAAACTTAATTATCCTTAACTGTAGGTTTGTCTCAAAGCATCTAAATCAAATAAATGGTATGTAGATAGTGGATGTTCAAGACATATGACTGGTGATCCTAAGAACTTCACCACGTTAGTACCTAAGGAAGGTGGCAAGGTAAAATTTGGAGGAAATCAAACCGGAAGGATAGCAGGGCTTGGGGAAGTCAAGGATAAAATCAAAGACGTATATTATGTTGAAGGTCTATGTCACAATCTATTAAGTGTAAGCCAAAGCACAGATAAAGACAACTGGGTAATATTTGATTCAGAAGAATGTCTGATAGTCAGCAAGAAGGATCTGTAAATTGAAAAGAAGAACTTGAAGACTAAACTCAAGGCAAAAAGGGAAGGTAACTGCTATACTCTTGATATGAATGAAAATATCTCTAAAAGTTGCCTTTTGAGTAACACTGATGAGAGTTGGCTATGGCATAAGCGACTTGCCCATGTTAATATGCATCAATTAGGTAAGTTACTCAAAAAGGATTTGGTAATTGGATTACCTAATGTAAATTTCAAGAATGATTTAATCTGTGATGCTTGTCAAAGAGGTAAGCAAACTAAATCTTCCTTTAAACCAAAAACTGAAATTACCACTAATAGACCACTTCAACTATTGCATATGGACTTGATTGGTCCAGCAAGAGTTAAGAGTCTCGGTGGAAACTTGTACATATTTGTTATTGTTGATGATGTCTCTAGATTTACCTGGAATATATTTTTGTCATCCAAAGATGAAACCTTTAGTAAATTTATTGCATTTGCCAAGAAAGTGCAAAATGAGAAAGGTATATTAATTGCAGGAATCAGGACAGATCATGGCGGAGAATTTGATAATCAAGCATTTGCATAATATTGCGACACAAATGGCATTGATCACAATTTCTCAGCACCAAGAACTCCACAACAGAATGGTGTCGTAGAAAGAAAGAATAGAGTTCTTACAGATATGGCTAGAGCAATGCTCAACGAAAAGAATGTGTCTCAAGTCTTTTGGGCAGACGCAATAAATACTGCATGCTATATCTCAAATAGAGCGTATGTCAGAACCAAACTTGGAAAGACACCATATGAGCTCTACAAGGGATGAAAACCAAACCTCGCTCATCTACACATATTTGGCTGTAAGTGCTTTATTCATAACAACGGTAAAGATAATCTTGGAAAGTTTGATTCTAAGGCTGATGAGGGACTTTTCCTAGGCTATTCAAATCAAAGTAAAGCATATAGAGTTTTTAATAAACGAACATGTGTTGTAGAAGAATCAATTCATGTTGTATTCGATGAACATGTGTCCTCCAGTAAAAACTTTGAAGATGAGATAACTAGTAACCAACCCTCTGTTAACTCTCCCAATCTTGAGGATGACAATTCTGAAAAAGAAGTTGAACTAAGTCATCCAGATCAACCTCGAGCTTGGAAATACATCAAGAGTCATCCTCTAGATCAAGTGATAGGTGGAGTTAATGAAGGAGTTAAAACTAGAAACAAAGTTTTAAACGAAGTTAGCTTTTCTACATTCATTTCTCAATTGGAACCTTCTAACATTGACGAAGCCCTATCAGATAATGATTGGGTGTTAGCAATGCAAGAAGAATTAAATCAATTTGACAGAAATCAAGTTTGGGATTTGGTACCCCGGCCTAAAGACCAATCGGTTATTGGCACTAAATGGGTATTCAAGAACAAACTTGATGAATCCGCAGCTATTATCAGAAACAAGGCAAGATTGGTCGCCAAGGGCTATAATCAGGAAGAAGGAATTGATTATGAGGAAACATATGCTCCAGTAGCAAGATTGGAAGCTATACGAGTACTCTTAGCCTTTGCATGCATCAAACGATTCAAATTATATCAAATGGATGTGAAAAGTGCTTTCTTAAATGGGTACATCAAGGAGGAAGTTTATGTAGAACAACCTCCGGTCTTTGAAGACGTATCCAAACCAAATCATGTTTTCAAACTAAAGAAAGCCTTATATGGTTTGAAACAAGCTCCTAGAGTCTAGTACGAAAGGTTGAGCAAATTTCTCATCGAATTTGGTTTTACTCGAGGAAAAGTCGATACAACTTTATTTATAAAACGAAAACTAAATGATATTTTAGTAGTTCAGATTTATGTTGATGATATTATATTCGGAGCTACTAATGATTCTTTGTGTAAAGAATTCTCTGAGATAATGCAGGGAGAATTTGAAATGTCATTAATGGGAGAATTGACATTCTTTCTGGGCTTAAAAATTAAACAAAGAAAGAATGGAATATTCATATCACAGACCAAATACCTTCAAGAATTGCTCAAGAAGTTTGGATTGGATGAAGCTAATTGTGCAGATACACCTATGAGTTCAACGGTACTTATGGATGCTGATGAGAAAGGGGTTGATTTCAATATAACTCAATATCAAGGAATGATTGGATCATTACTCTATCTTACAGCCAGCAGACCTGATATTCAGTTCAGTGTTGGTCTATGTGCAAGATTTCAGTCATGCCCCAAAGTGTCACATGCTGAATTAGTGAAAAGAATTTTCAGATATCTGGCAGACACAAAAGAGTTGGGTATATGGTATCCCAAAAGAGGTAACAAATATCTTGTTGCTTATTCTGACTCTGATCATGGTGGGTATAAAACAGATAGTAAGAGCACAAGTGGGCAATGTCAATTCCTTGGAGGCACAGTTGTTTCTTGGTTCAGTAAGAAACAAACTATAATATCATTATCTTCAACGGAAGTAGAATATATAGCAGCCTCAAGCTGTTGTGCACAAGTACTGTGGCTAAAACAGCAACTTCAGGATCTTGGCATATATCTTAAAGAAATTCCTATTTACTGTGACAACACCAGTACAATAAGCTTGACGAAAAATCCAGTACAGCATTCAAGAACTAAGCATATTGATGTGAGACATCATTTCATTAGAGATCATATTCAGAGAAGGGATGTCAAGGTGTTATTCATACCCACACACTTGCAATTAGTTGATATTTTCACCAAACCTCTTGCTCGAGAACAATTCATGTATATACGAAGGGAATTGGGAATGGTAAATCCCAATGAATTGTAAGTTGTTTTATCTTTATAAATGTTAATTTCATATTGTTTTGATGATCCCATAACTAACTTAAGCATCGGAGGATCTATAAAATTGTTTTGCAGGATGCTCTGTAATATCTTCAAATAACAGAGACAAACAGAGAGGAAAACACTCGGGTGATGATAAAAGACCAACTCGAGTGAGTGAACAGTGAAATACTGCAACCACAGGTAAATCAAGCAATTAGATTGATAATCTTATTACAGGTAAGTCTCATAAAGTGTTTTAATTAATTATCTTGGAGTTACAACGTGTTTTTTAGCTTCTGTGAAGTAATTCTGGACTTCACTCGAGTGATTTTTATACTTCACTTGAGTGAAACCCAAAATCACTCGAGTGAATGTAAAAATCACTCGAGTGAATGTTAAAAACTCGGTTATATCAGTTTTCTCTCACGCGACTGTTCACTTCAGTTCAACCATTCACACCCACTCGCTGAAATACTCTCAAATTCTCTGAAAACTCTTGAACCCAGTAACTGAAATCCTCTTTACTCTCCTTAACAAACAAAACCCCTCTAAAGTAAGTCCATTTCAGTCATAATCTCGCCTCTCATTTCCGACAGTTACCGACAGCCTTCACTGCGCAATCTCTCGTCTCTCCAAGTGTCGGTACCCATGGCAAGAACCAAAAGGCCCAGGCAATCTCCTCCATCATCACCACCGTCTAAGAGGCCAAAAGCACCCTTTGAACCAGAACCCATTCCGTCCGTGTAAAGACCCAAAGGAATACGGATTGAAGAACCGACGGGAATGACTACCCGTTCGCATACTAGTTTGAAAGGGAAAGGGAAAGAAAAACAGCGAGAAGTAGACATCCAAGAGTCTACTTTACAGAGGAAAATCACTCGGGCTGTCAATATCTTAGCAGCCTCGGTTCCTCAGAAGTCACGGTATGCAAGTCAAACCTCTGGTAGTCAACATTCTGAGTCCCTGGCTGAAGAAACCGCTGAACTTCTTAAACCCCCTTCTGGGTATAACACTGGTAACCTCAGCATTTTGAATTCCATTGTGTTTGCCTCGCATTTTGCCAAAAGAAACTTATGTCCTGTTGTGTGGGTTGACTTGGAAGAACTGAAACAGAAATTCCATATTGATTTGACCCCATATCTGAAACAATATGAACCATGGCTTAGACTGAGAATGTCCTACAATCCCTTGGTTGTCAAATACTTTTACTGTAACATGAAAATTGCTGATGTAAAATATAGCCAAGGAAACATCATTGTTGAGAGAATTGAGACAAGCATAAGAGATCAGAAAGTTTTACTATCTGGAGACCTTATAAACACCTATCTAGGCATAGAAGATGTTCCTATGAAGCCTCCACGAGTCTTTAATATTCATGAGTTAATTGACATCTTTAGACCAGGACAGCCTGGTGTGCCTTTACCCACTTCCCCAGCTTCTCTTCCCAATGACTAGAGAGCCTTGTTCTACATTTATTCCTGAAGCATGGTTAACAAGGCTAAGAACTTTACTCATATCACGGGGAAGGATCTTCAGATGATGGCATCTCTTATGACAAGAGAAAGAAGAAATGTGGGTGAGTTGATTTTTCAAGAAATGAAGAGGTTCAGGTTTCACTCCTCCAGGTTTACTACTATTCCCTATCCTCAGCTTGTGTCCTACATTCTTTCCATGCACAATATTTGGCATTTAACACCTGAGGGAGACATTGTGAGGATTCCTAAGTTTGGGAAGATTCACCTCACTCGGATGGGAATTACCATTCCAGCTGGAGCATCTTCACAGCCTCAGAGACACCATTCACCACCTCCTGAGGCAAGCCAGAGAGATCCTCATAGGATGGATCCTTCACCTTCCAAGATGGATGAGGCTGAATCTTCCAGAGCAGTATCTCATGGTCCTTCATTCACTCAGGCTGCTCTTCAGACATATATTCAGGATGCAATCCAGTCTGCTATTACTCAGTTGAAGAAGTCTAACGCTTAACTGATTGATCAAGTCAACGATCAAGTTACAGTGTTAGTAGAGGCAGTGAATCACAACTTCAATGCGCCAGACAGAGCAGACAAAGAGGATTTAGAGGATTGAGGATACACTCAGGTCTCACCTTCACATTCCTTTCCCTGACTCACCACCAACCACCTCACATATCCCTCCTATATCTGATCCTCTACTCCCAGATATTTCACTTTCTTATCCTCCCATCATTCCTCCCATTATTCCTTCAGACACTCCTCCTGCACCTCCCACATCCTTTATCTCTGACCCTATTCCTGCTGGTGATATTCCACAGACTGATCCCATTCTCCAGACTCCATCATCCTCTTCACATCACACTAATTCTAGTTCTCATACTGAGGAAATTGTAGTTGAGGAAGCCACTACAGAGGTTATAGGACCTACTCACTCCACTTCCACCACTCTTCTTGAGCCATCTTCTACCACATTTTCCTTCCAGTCTCCTGCACAGCTTGCACTTATTCCATATGTTCCACCTATCTCCTTCTTTGCCTCTGCATCTACTCAGGCATCTACACCGTCTACCTCTCCTTTAGATGATGCCAAAAAGGGGGAGAAGAACTGATATGATCATATGTATTTTATTTTAGTTTGTAGTATCTGTACTTGTGCAGCTTATGTAGTTTCAGTATGCTTTTCAGAACTGACGTGTACTTGACTCTAATCTAATGAGAATATGGTCTTAATGCCTTTGTGTTTATGCTTACAGCAACCAATGTGATCTCATGAAAATCTTAATGCATCTGTGTTTATGTTTGCAGCTGCCAAAATGATCTCAAGAAAAGCAAGAAGTTATTTAGAAATGGTTTTTATAACAATTGCATTTTGATTTAAATTCTGCTTATAATGATTTTCTGAACTTTAAACTAACATCTTTTATTTTCTATAAAAGATGAAACACTCTTAATCTTTAAAAACTCCTCCTAGTTCTTGCTAGTCAAAATTGTTGCAGAATTTTTGAAAAAGATCAAGTAAAGTTTGTTAGAAAATCAAAATTTTGAACTTGATCATATAATATATTTTGTCATCATCAAAAAGGGGGAGAATGTTAGATTTCATGTTTTGATGATAACAAATCATGTTTTGGAAGCTCATGGATTCAATATCAGCAAAGGGAGTAATTCTGGTGATCTGTGCAAGATCACTCGAGTGATTTAGTTAATCACTCGAGTGATTTAGGAAATTTACAGATCACTCGAGTGATATGCGAAATCACTCGAGTGATCCGCATAATCACTTCCAGTGATCGATAAATCATTGCAAGAAAAATTCACTGTTTTGAAAATCACTTCCAGCGAAGCTCAGATCACTCGAGTGATGCGTCAAGATTTCCAAATCACTTCCAGTGATCCTGAATCACTCAAGTGATGCGCCAAATCACTTCCAGTGATTGAAAATTCACGGCAAGAAAAATTCACTGTTTTGAAAATCACTTCCAGTGAATGCCAGATCACTCGAGTGATACCTGAAGAATTCCAAATTACTTCCAGTGATCCTGAATCACTCGAGTGATGTTGCATTTTCGCTGAATCACTTCCAGTGAATTAAAAATCACTGCAAGAATATTTCACTATTTGCCAAATCACTTCCAGTGATCTTGAATCATTTGAGTGATGTTTGAAAAGTTACAAATCACTTATAGTGGATTCAAAATCACTGTAAGAAGAAATCACTATTTACAAATTCACTTCCAGTGATTCCAAATTCACTCGAGTGAAACATGGAAATTTCAAGATCACTTCCAGTGAACTAGCAATCACTGTCAGAAGCTTTCAACATTTTTAAATTTACTCCCAGTGATATTATATTCACTGTCAGAAGCTTTCAACTTACAGCTGTACTCTACCATCATGCACATGATAAGTAACTGAACACTCCACTCAAACGACAACTATTCATGGTAGCAGCAGAACTTCAGAAGTAATGGAAGACAAATGATGTTACATTTGTCAGAAGCATTTTTGAATCAACGGAAAAATTTACAACGGTCTTCAAAGTTTCTATTATATATGTCCAGCCATTCAAAAAATACAATAACGAAGAAAAACGCCTGAATACTCTACAAGCAATATCTTCACAACTGCTTCAATTCTTCATCTGTACTTCAGTTCTTACCTACATACTCTGTAAGAGAGATTTTTCAGTTATACTTAATCATTTCCAATAGAGATAACTTAAGGTTGAGGAACCTTAAGTAGGGATTTGAGATTACCTTGTGTAAGGGGGAGCGAGTGTCTAGAGGAACTTGCTGTTTGTACTGTGGTGCCAGGAACCCACTGAATCTTGGAAGATATAGTGAAAGGCTCAGAAAGATTTATGAGGACTGGACGTAGGTCAAGTGGTTGAGACCGAACCAGTATAAATCTCTGTGTGAATCTCGGTGATATCTCTTCCTTTCATTAACTGTGCTTTAAGTTTTATATCTTGAATTTAAGCTTCCGTTTATTTTGTAATCACCCAATTCACCCCCCCCTCTTGGGTGAAAAGCTTGCTCTAACAAGTTGGGCTCTACACTGGGAGTGATTTTGAGAACAGTGAATTTTTCTTGCAACTCAAGTGATCTGTCATCTAAGGCATTTCACTTAAGTGATTATTAATGATCATTCAAGTGATCCTCCTGATTATGTAAATCACTCGGGTGCTCTCTATTCAGATTACTTTAACTCACTGCTCCACTTCCAATTTGATAGCAAACATAGATCAACTTCCAAATGTCATAACTATTCAAATATAGCTCTAAAATTATCATATTATATATCAATGGAAACTTCTTTAAGCCTAGTTTCATTGCCACCAGATTTAGCTCAATTGGATCTGTAGTTTGAGAGTTATGTTGAAAATACCAAAGTTGTTCTGGAAAGTGACACTGGTTTAAGTTTCAAGTTGCAACACTCATATCTCCTTCATCTGAGCTCCTTTGATGCTAGTTTTCATGTCATATTGACGTATTGGGAGTCTATTTTTATATGCAATTAATTTCACCTCAATCGGAGTTGTGGTTTGAGAGATATGATTGAATTACCAAGGCTTGCTCAGCTGGGCAGAAAATAGAGCATGAAAATCTGAACATCACTTGCTGAAATAGTAAATCACTCCAAGTGATTTTCACTATTTACAGAAGCACTCGAGTGATTATTAAAATCACTCAGTTGCTAGAGTATGCTACAGTAACAGTATGCTATAGTGCTATAGAACTTGAATCTTGATATTTTTCATTAGTTCTTGCAAGTTCTTCATTCCTCAATTTCTTTCTTTCATTGCTTGACTAATCTACAAGATATGCAATATTAAATAGTAGTTAGTCAATGTAAGAGACAAGTATATTATGTAAACTTCTTGCTCTAAATATTTGACATCTATATTTTTCATCATCAAAACTAATCATACCTAACAGGAGGCACCTAACTCTAGGTCTTCGAGAACTATAGTGTTTGTGCACCGATTTGGCTCAGGAAACATCAAGTCTTCATGTGGGTCCCACATTGGCATATGGCACCTTCCTCCCTTATTCTTCCTTTAATTGGTGCCATTTTGGGTACCCACTAAAAGTCTTAAAGTGTCTTGAATTATTGCCAAGTTTTATACACAAGCATATATCTTTAACCGGCTCGTTTAACAAACAAATTCATACATACTCAAAGTAGAATAAGTCATGAAATTTCCAGTACATTACACTTCGCAAGTTTTTCTTTTTAACTTTTATTTATCATGTTCTGGGAATCTCTTATTATGCAACATTTATATTTCTTTATTTTATATTTGGGTACTCTTTACATTTTATGTTGTTATAGTATGTTATTTCATTTTATTTACATTTCATTTATTTTTTTTACTTATTTAACATTTATATTTTTTATTTTATTTACATTTTATGTAAATTATTTTTTTGTTTCTTTATTTTATATTATCTAATTCATCTTTTTTATTGCATTTTATTTACATTTCATTTATTTATATTAATATATTATTGTTATATTGTCAAACCCCTCAATATTTTGACATTTATTAGACTATTAACACATAGTTCATTGGGCATACAGAAAAAGCATAAATATATTAATATAGAATTCTTAATTACAATAGAGGATGTTCCCACAGGGTTTTTACATAATGATTTCAAATCCCCAAAATAAATATAACGGTAAATAGATAACCAACAAATAGCCAACACTAAGTGTAACACTTTACTTTTATATCGTACAAAATAGTTCAAAATGTGACCTGATGCCACATGAGAGACCAGAAACAGTTCTTAATCTATTTGGGATCCCGACTTTACTATAGTGTTCGATCCTATAATTAAGTAGGTTTTCAAAAGGTTTTTCAAAAATTTTAGTTGTGGTCTCATTTTCATTTTTCAAATTGCTTTAATTCATTCAGGTCTGTTTCTATTTGTTAATATCATAATACTTGCTAAAGTTCTTAGCGGATATTCAGATTAAGTTTGCTAATAAAGGGTCCACTTGGTACGTTCACCTAGTTCTAGATAATTTATATCGGTTACATATAATGTTCCAGGTTTACAGTTGATGTACATTTCCACCAATAGAAAATAAACTCCAAGTCTTCATTTCTACTCGTCCGTGGCTACCTTCTTCCTGTGAGAACTACTTGCCCGTGCTGCAGGTTAGTTATTAGAAAAAAGTGAGATTCAAAAGAATCCCAGTAGTAACAAATAACACTCATATAAAATGCATACAGAAAAACATGTCATATTAACCACTACATACCAAATCTATTCAATACTCATTCAACATTCAAAGATATGCTTATGCAACAAACAATTCTATTCAAGGACTTATCGTCCCTTTCTACAACGCTGGGTATCCTCTTGGGCTAAAGCCCTTCTTATCTGAATGTTTAAAGGGCAATTCTGCTCGATTCATGTTCAGCATGTTGGAAATTGTGCCCTAATGGCCAATCATTGTACCTTAAACATTATTGTTATTTAAGAATTTCTCCTTATTGTTATCATATCATTTGCATGTTTACTATGATAATTGTATCCTTGGATGAACTATAAAGATTATCCTAAATGTCCCTGGTCAATTATCTATGCGGGAGCAAAGATGAAATAAGACCAGTATGACTTTGATGAGGTATAGAGATACAAATCAAAGTCTTAGGCACTTATAGGAGTATAAGGTGCTGGACCGACCCGCTATGAGAAAGTTGCATGGATTAAGTCATAAGCTTATCTCATACATATAATCATGTCGCAGAGCCCTCTGACCTGAGATCATCATAGATTCCTGCATGAAACTTGCTAAGTTTTGACCTAGTCAAAAGTCACCTTTGACCGGGTGATGATAAAGGCTACAATCGGGCTTAGGAGTTTTCATGAAGAGGAATGTGAGTGATCAAGATGGAATTTGTCCCTCACATTAGTGAGAGATATTACTGGGCCCCTCGATGAGTGAGTCTGAGAAATGTATGGCCATACTGTAATTGGGAAGGAGTTTCCATTTCTAATTTCAGGCTACTCAAGAATCGGGAAAGTGATGGTCAGGAACAGGAGGATGACGTTGTCCATGCCTCATCCTTGACCGAAATATCGTGTGACAAAAAGGGACGTGACATGGTTGTATAAAAGGTTGCATCGTATCATCGATCATCATGTGAATTGGGTAGTCGCAATGTCTTGCTAGAGGCCGCTTGCGACTTGTGGGCTATAATAGTTTTGGCCCACTGCCAACTTCATGTGGGCCTACAGGGTCGAACACAAGAATAGCCCAACACGAGCTGTGATGTCCAGATTCATTGAATCTAAGATGTGTCTAAGATTCAATGAATATAATATTTGACCTAGGGTGGATGACATGTGTAAATGGCAATAACATGTGTAATATACTGAAATATGAATAACAAGAACTGCTTCTAAATGTAATTAGTTGGAAGAAAATTCACCGGTGCCAGTGTTATGTATACGGTGTTATTTTGATAAAGAGGATACTTAGCAAGATTTTATTGGTTGTCATAAAGTAATAATTAAATGAAATAATCTTACTTTGTGTAGGGACCACGAAGGAGGACACCTCGTATGTGAACCAGGGGAAAATTCCCTGACTTTCCTTTCCCTGATAAAGTGGACAGTTAGGTGGAGAGAAAGAGATAGGGATGGGTCCCATATAAGGGACACATGGCATCATCTTAAAGAAGAAGAGAAAAGGTGCTTTTGACTTTAATGTGTTGGCCGAATAAGAGCGTGACACTTGTTCCCTCTTTTTGACAAAGTTACTTTATCTTTTGAGTTGTCATCACCGGAGGGTGCCACGTTGCCCCAAGTCGGGGAAATCCACTGGACTCTGGTCTGGTCATCCGACTAATTTTCCCGAACACCGAGCTCAGGAGCCGGGGAAAAATCATCGGACTCTCACTTTCCCTGACCATTAGGACAGCTCAAGACCCATTTGATTAAAAGAAAGGACACATGTCACCGTTTGGCTAAATCACCGAATATGTGGCACCATAAGATTGTGACACATGTTGGAACACCTTTATGACTTTCTTTAAACTCTATTATTTCATTTATCATCAGCAAAAATAGGAAGAAATCAGAAAAAAAACGTTGAGAAAAAGTTAGAGGAAAGAGAAAACATGAATAGTGAATGTTCTTGAGTTCAATCCACCGAAACACTACCAAATTAGTGTTTTCTCCTAAAATTTCCTTCACAAACCTTCTTCTACTTATCCTAAGCTTCATTTCTATGGTTTTGGATTTTCATTTGGAGGTATTTGGTGCCAACTCACCAGACGAAGTACTGTCGGATTTCCGAACCGATTGTGGAAACGTATAGAGGTAAGCGTAACCTTCATTTTGAACCGATTGGTTTGTTGTTTGGATGAGTCTTCATGAAGGTTGGGGTACTGTTCATTTCATCCAAAAGGAATTTTAAAGGATTAATCATTGTTTAATCATGTATTTATGGTTAAATGATGATTTATGATGATATTGGACTAAGTTGTTCAACAAAATTCTGTTTTGGTAATTTTGCTGAAAATGATTCTGTTTTACCAGTGGGTTTTGGGGCTGAAGCTTTATGATTTTGATCATTCCATTGAGTTCTACATGAAAAATTATGTGGAAAATCATGTACTTATAATTTTTGGATAATTATACAAAATTATGGAATTTTTGAAAGTTACATGACCCTGCTGTTAGACTTGTTTTGCTGGAGCAGATTTGTTGCGGTGCATTTTTCAGTATACAAACCTTGTATAAACCTTATAAAATTTTACATGATCAAAGTAGACATCCTGAGGTTCAATTTGATGGGTAATAGGACCCAATTGGACTAGTGGATTGAGAAATATGATTTTTCAAAGTTTAAGGTTGATTCTGGAATGGAATCTGTGGCAGATTGGGTTTGACGAATTTTATGGAATTGGGTGGTTATAATTAGTGCCTTGTAATATATTTATTTCAACTAGTACTTGAATATGATTGAAAAGAACCTGGAACCAACTCATTTGGAGTTGTGTAGAATTAATTATAAATTTTCAAAAATTGAAGAAAATTCTGGCAGATTTACTCAAATGTGCGAAAATAAAGGATGCAATGGTATTATGTAATTGTAATGAACTTTAAGGGTAAAACTAACCAACTTGATATAGTTGAACCATTTTTGACTTTGATTTTGGGTTAGTATTCTAACCTTAATGACAACCGACTTGAGTATTTGGATTATACAAATATTGGACGAAATAATAACTTGTCGTCCGTAAATTCCATTTATAGGACCTAATACTGTTCAAAGTTTAAGATCTGTCCGAGCTTAGTGAAACAATTGGATATTGCTCAAGAGAAGCTATCAGGTAGTAACTTTGTCTTTCATATGTTATAAGATACATTGTATGTGTGTAGTTTCATCATGAATTGTCTGGCACATTTTGTTTATGCGGGGTTGTCGCCCGGGGCCTATTGCACGGGTTGACGCTCAGGCTATTGAATTTGTTTGTGATGCACGAGTGAATGCCGGGGCCTATTGCACGGGTAACACTCGGAGCCTTGTGATATACCTAGTACTATGATGGTATGAGAACTACATGTTGAATCGAATGATGTTATGATGATTCTTTTATATGATGACTGTGTAACATGCTCTGTGATTTTATATCTATATGATTGACTACTTGTTACTACTGAGATTCTTTTGAATCTCACTCTTTTTCTATAAATAAATTATAGTACAGGCTGGTAGCTCAAAGGGCAAGAAGGTAAATACGGACAACTAGAGGATGAAGCTGAAAGATTTACTTTCTCTGTTGGTTGTCTGTTTGGATATTTTGGACATGTATGTATTGTATAAATCGGTAACTATGACAATAGTATAGTAGTTGAACTGATAGTACTTGTAGCCCGGTATATGAATGGTAATGTAATAAAGAGATAACTTAGTTACATAACACTTCCTAATCGTTAGAGAAACATTAACGATTGAATACAACGTGAGATTGAAGCAGAGACACGCTCGTATACTCTGATAAAATGAAAGGAAGTATCAATGAGTCTAAATGAGACAGTGAATATTTGTGAAAAATGTTTGAAAAATTTTTATTCCATATGAAAAACCTACTCAATCCTAGATTTATCTACTGAGATAATGTTGGGATTCATTAATGTTTTTAAAGTTTATTCAGTTTAGAATTAAATCCTGGTTTCACAATTTATTTCACTACTCTTTTGCACTCATCTAAGGTTATTGGAAGTAAGGTATTACATTTTGGTATCAGAGCATTGATTCTGGCAACGATAGGGTTTGTTAGAGTCCTCTGCTTATGTTGATATGTTCTAACTTTTATTAGCTACTTTGTGTTAAGAAGCATGTGTGATAGGAAAAGACAAAGAAGTAGGTCACCCCCATCTATTAACCAGCTACCACCGGAGGAACGTATACCATATGGTAGGCACTATATAGTCATTAATAGAGGAGGACCTGGACGTGGACCGAGAGTGACAAAAACTGCCAGGAAGAGAGTTAAATATCCAATATTTTTTGGACCTGCCCCTAGGGATGATGCTACTGTCGGTGACACAGATGATATAGAATTAGAGAACATTATGCAGTATTCAGACTCAGATGCAGAGTCAAGTGCTCCAGTGGTTAAGTTAGCATTTGACCCTCACCCAAATCATGAACTGTGGGAGCGATTTAAGGATTTCTACCTGAATGCCTTTAATGAATACACTTCCTTCATGCAACGGTATACTGGATTCGTAGGCTCAGTAAAGAAACTGTATGAGCAAAAGGAAGAGCATGGGCTAGAGATGACAGATGATATTTGGATTCAAACCACACTAGCCTATTTTCCTGACACTACTTCTTGGATTGAGAAAAAGAATGAGATCATATTTTGGGGTCCTTTTGAGTTTTGGCCTTTTATTAACCATATGTATATGTATTTGTTGTTTCATACGGACTAGTGATAATAAGGTAGTATGGGCTACTTTTGATGTATATATTAAGCTACTTGGATGTAAATATAGTTGTTTGCCATAATGGATCTATGTTTCTGTTGTGTGCTAATATTTAAAGCCTTGAGAAGTACATGTATACATACATATATATATATGGTTGATGCCGTTTTAATGTGGTGTTCCTTTTTAATAGTGAAAAGGAAAAATGGTGCGACGTAGATCAGAAACTAATGTACAACCAATTACTGAACCTGAGAATAATGCAAGGCCTGACCCTATGCAACAAAATCTCAGAATACTGACACAACAACAAGCTATGATTCAGGATTTGCGAGAAGAAGTTCGAGAATTAAGAGAAAGCCAAAATGCTGATAGGGCACAATCTGGAAACCCTGAAGAGAATAACTCGAAGGGGAATAATTTAGAAAGGAACTACCCTGAGAGGAATCAAGAAGGGGAACAATCCCATAACGAAGAGCAGTCACTGTCTCTTGAATTAAATTCAGAAATTCCTGTAGTTCCAGGACGTGAAGAGGATACTCTCTAGTATTGGATGCCTAAATTTGTCCAGTACCAGCCTGAGGCATTCAAAGGGAGATTTGAACCACAAACTGCAGAGAATTGGGTAAACCAATTAGAGAAAATCTTTGATGTGTTAGAATGCCCTACAGAGATGAAAGCTAGGATGGCTATATATAAGTTGGTAGGTGATGCTGATAACTGGTGGAAGAATACAACACTCATGTTGCGTGCCCAAAATATTCCACTGACCTGGGAGTTATTCCAGGAGAAATTTTATGAAAAATACTTCCCGAGGTCAGTAAGAATTGAGAAAGAGAAGGAATTCCTGGCGATACAACAAGGCGATGACGAGACTTTTGATGCATATCTGTCTCGGTTTATTCGACTGTCCCGTTACTCTCCTTACTTAAAGATTAAAAAAGATGAGGAGTGGAGCTCCGATATGTTGATTCGGGGACTAAAGCTCGAAATGGAAGAGAAGCTTGTTGCCCAGCAGTTTACTAAATTTAACGAAGCTGTGGAAGTGTGTCGATTGACTGAGGGTAACTTAAAGAGAGTACGTGCCAATAAGAGTACCAACAATCGAGGTGGGCCTAGTCAGGGGGATACCTCACAGAAGCGTAAGGGGCAAGGGTTCTCACAAAAAGGAAATATCAATAAAAAGCCTTTTTGGTCTGGGAACCGTAGTGGCCAGAAAACCCCGACCTCTCAAACATGCCCTCGTTGTAGTAAGTCACATCCGGGACGACTTTGCAATGTCCCTATGAGCCAGATAATCTATTATGCTTGCCAAAAGCCAAGTCACTTTGCTGTAAATTGTCCCCAGCGAGCAGCACCACAGCCAGGTGATCCTAGACACAAGAATCAGGGACGAGTGTTTGCCTTGACACACGAAGAAGCGAAGAAGTCTCCTGAGTTGGTTCAAGGTAAAATTCTTCTTAATGGTAGTTCATTGCAAGCTTTATATGATTCGGGTGCTAGTCATTCCTTCATTGCTTATGACTGTGTTAAGCACCTAGGATTACATGTGCATAATTACCGTTTGACTTAGTTGTATCGACACTAATGGGTGTCAAAACTATGACTGCTGATGTCTGTTTGAACTGTGTGATAAATGTTGAGGGACATGAGTCTACGGTTGACTTAGTCTGTTTGCCGCTCCAAAAACTTGAAGTTATACTGGGTTTTAACTGGCTGACAGCAAATAATGTATTGCTGGATTGTGGGAAAAAGAGGATAATATATCTTACTCAGCAGGAGACTAATAACAGAAAAACTAGTCTAAACTTCCTCTCAATGGCAGAAGCTGAGAAATGCCTAAGGAGGGGATGTCAGGGATATATTATGTTCTTTTCTGTGCAAACAGAGACAGGAATAGCCTTGGAAGATATCCCAGTTGTAAGGGAATTTCCTGAGGTGTTTCCTGATGACCTTAGGGGTTTGCCTCCCGAACGAGAAGTAGAGTTTGCAATCGAGATCATGCCTGGAGCTGGATCTATATCTAAAGCCCCATATAGAATGGCTCCAAATGAGATGGCTGAGTTGAAGAAACAAATTGAGGAGTTACTTGGGAAGGGGTTCATCCGACCCAGTGTTTCACCATGGGGAGCACCTGTACTATTTGTCAAGAGAAAGGACGGAAGCCTGAGGCTTTGTATTGATTACAGAGAGTTAAATAAGGTAACCGTCAAGAACAAGTACCCACTCCCCCGGATTGACGACCTTATGGATCAGCTGTCTGGGGCAAGTATATTCTCAAAGATTGATCTAAGGTCCGGGTATCATCAACTGCGAGTGAAGGCGGAAGACATACCGGAGACTGCTTTCAGAACTCGGTATGGACACTATGAATTCTTGGTAATGCCCTTTAGGGTAACCAATGCACCTGCCATATTTATGGACTATATGAACCGCATCTTTCATCAATACTTAGATCAGTTCGTGGTAGTCTTTATCGACGACATTATGATATACTCTAAAAGTATAGAAGAACATGAGGAGCACCTGATGATCGTATTAGGCATTTTACGGGAAAGGCAACTCTATGCTAAACTAAGTAAGTGTGAGTTTTGGCTCTCAGAAGTCAAATTTCTGGGCCATGTTATCTCACAAGAACGGGTTGCAGTAGATCCTAGTAAGGTGGAAGCAGTACTAGACTGGAAAAGGCCAGAAACTGTTGCTGAGATACGTAGTTTTCTGGGTCTTGCTGGCTATTACCGGAGATTCATTCTGAATTTCTCTCGGATTGCTTTGCCATTGACCAAGCTCATGAGGAAAGATCAACCGTTTAAGTGGGATGATCGTTGTGAGAAGAGCTTCATGGAGCTGAAGGAGAGGTTGACAACTGCACCCGTATTGATTATCCCTGATCCCATGTTGACCTATGTGGTCTACAGTGATGCTAGTAAGCAGGGACTAGGATGTGTCCTGATGCAACAGGGCAAAGTGGTGGCCTATGCCTCTCGACAGCTGAAGCCTCATGAGATTAATTATCCCACGCATGATCTGGAGCTGGCAGCAATAGTATTCGCGTTAAAAATCTGGTGACACTACCTATATGGTGTGATGGTTGAACTGTACTGCGACCACAAGAGTCTTAAATACCTATATGATCAGAAGGAACTTAACATGAGACAACACAGGTGGATGGAGTTGCTAAAAGATTATAACCTGGAGATCAAGTATCACCCAGGTAAAGCTAATGTTGTTGCTGATGCTCTTAGTCGAAAGTCAGTGCAAGTGGCAGTTATGATGATACAGGAGAGAAAATTAATAAAAGACTTTCGAGATCTAAACCTATCAAATCAAATCCTCTGTGCTGGTTATAGTATAGGCCAAGAGGAAAGTGATCTGAAAGCTGAGATTGCAGAAGCTCAAATGCACGATGGGAAAGCACAGTCCATTATGACTATGATTGAACAAGGTGAGACTCAGGACCATGATCTTTCACCAAGTGGATTGATTCGATACAAGAAGAGAATCTATGTTCCACTGAAAGTTGATCTGAGGCAGAAAATTCTTGATGAAGCGCACAAAAGTCGATATACCCTCTATCCAGGGATGGTGAAGATATATCATGACTTGAAGGCAATGTACTGGTGGCCCAGGTTAAAGAAAGATGTGACCGAGTATGTGGCTCGATGTCTTACCTGTCAGAAGGTGAAAATCGAACACCAGAGACCACCGGGATTGCTTCAAAGTCCTGAAATTCCAGAATGGAAATGGGAAAGTGTAACCATGGATCTTGTGATAGGATTACCCAAAATTCAGAATCATGATGCGATCTGGGTGATTGTTGATCGTTTTACAAAATCAGCACATTTCATACCGATCAATGCCAACTATTCTCCTGATAAATTGGCAGAGATTTATATCAAGGAAATAGTGAGACTTCATGGGACGCTGAAGAATATAATTTCTGATAGAGATCCTCGTTTTACTTCAAAGTTTTGGAGATCTCTACATGATGCTCTGGGCACTAAACTGAATTTCAGTACGGCTTATCATCCTCAAACGGATGGACAGACAGAGAGAACTATACAGACGCTGGAAGACATATTGAGAGCATGTGTGATGGACTTCAAAGGAAGCTGGGACTACTACCTTCCACTTGCGGAATTTGCTTATAATAATAGCTATCATGCGAGCATTCAGATGGCTCCATATGAAGCATTGTATGGAAGGAAGTGTCAATCCCTTCTTTGTTGGACAGAAATGTCAGAAAGAAGACTGTATGGGCCAGATATAGTGGATCAGACTACTGAGCAGATCAAGATCATTAAGCAAAGACTGCTTACAGCCCAGAGTAGACAAAAGAGTTATGCCGACAAACGAAGAAGACCGTTAGAATTCCAAGTTAGTGATCATGTATTTCTAAGGGTCTCACCTGTCACTGGTATTGGCAGGGCAATAAAGAGAAAGAAGTTAAGCCCTTGATATATTGGTCCATTTGAGATTTTGTCTAGAATTGGATCAGTAGCATAGCGAATTGCTCTACCCCCGAACTTGAGCAGATTACACGATGTTTTTCATGTTTCGCAATTGAAAAGGTATCAACCAGACCCCCAGCATGTTATAGAGTATGAAGATGTAGATATGAAAAATGATCTCACATATGAAATTGAGCCGGAACAAGTTATTGAGCGACAGGAGAGACAGCTCAGACATAAAAGTATTCCATTTGTGAAGGTGATCTGGAAGGGGTTATCACCTAGAGAGGCAACTTGGGAGGTGGAGGATAACTTACGGAAAAGTTACCCGGAATTTATGTTTTAATACTTGTAACAAATTTTGGGGACGAAATTTCTTGTACAGGGGAGGAGTTGTAATATACTGAAATATGAATAACAAGAACTGCTTGTAAATGTAATTAGTTGGAAGAAAATTCACCGGTGCCAGTGTTGTGTATACGGTGTTATTTTGATAAAGAGGACACTTAGCAAGATTTTATTGGTTGTCATAAAGTAATAATTAAATGAAATAATCTTACTTTTTGTAGGGACCACGAAGGAGGACACCTCGTAGGTGAACCCGGGGAAAATTCCCTGACTTTCCTTTCCCTGATAAAGTGGACAGTTAGGTGGAGAGAAAGAGATAGGGATGGGTCCCATATAAGGGACACATGGCATCATCTTAAAGAAGAAGAGAAAAGGTGCTTTTGACTTTAATGTGTTGGCCGAATAAGAGCGTGACACTTGTTCCCTCTTTTTGACAAAGTTACTTTATCTTTTGAGTTGTCATCACCGGAGGGTGCCACGTTGCCCCAAGTCGGGGAAATCCACTGGACTCTGGTCTGGTCATCCGACTAATTTTCCCGAACACCGAGCTCAGGAGCTGGGGAAAAATCATCGGACTCTCACTTTTCCTGACCATTAGGACAGCTCAAGACCCATTTGATTAAAAGAAAGGACACGTGTCACCGTTTGGCTAAATCACCGAATATGTGGCACCATAAGATTGTGACACATGTTGGAACACCTTTATGACTTTCTTTAAACTCTATTATTTCATTTATCATCAGCAAAAATAGGAAGAAATCAGAAAAAACGTTGAGAAATAGTTAGAGGAAAGAGAAAACATGAATAGTGAATGTTCTTGAGTTCAATCCACCGAAACACTACCGAATTAGTGTTTTCTCCTAAAATTTTCTTCACAACCTTCTTCTACTCATCCTAAGCTACATTTCTACGGTTTCAGATTTTCATTTGGAGGTATTTGGTGCCATCTCACTAGACGAAGTACTGCCGGATTTCCGAACCGATTGTGGAAACGTATAGAGGTAAGCGTAAGCTTCATTTTGAACCGATTGGTTTGTTGTTTGGATGAGTCTTCATGAAGGTTGGGGTACTATTCATTTTCATCCAAAAGGAATTTTAAAGGATTAATCATGGTTTAATCATGTATTTATGGTTAAATGATGATTTATGATGATATTGGACTAAGTTGTTCAACAAAATTCTGTTTTGGTAATTTTGCTGAAAATGATTCTGTCTTGCCAGTGGGTTTTTGGGCTAAAGCTTTATGATTTTGATGATTTTGATCATTCCATTGAGTTCTACATGAAAAATTATGTGTAAAATCATGTACTTATAATTTTTGGATAATTATACAAAATTATGGAATTTTTGAAAGTTACATGACCCTGCTGTTAGACTTGTTTTGCTGGAGCAGATTTGTTGCGGTGCATTTTTCAGTATACAAACCTTGTATAAACCTTATAAAATTTTACATGATGAAAGTAGACATCCTGAGGTTCAATTTGATGGGTAATACGACGCAATTGGACCAGTGGAGTGAGAAATATGATTTTTCAAAATTTAAGGTTGATTCTGGAATGGAATCTGTGGCAGATTGGGTTTGACGAATTTTCTGGAATTGGGTGGTTATAATTAGTGCCTTGTAATATATTTATTTCAACTAGGACTTGAATATGATTGAACAGAACCTGGAACCAACTCATTTGGAGTTGTGTAGAATTAATTATGAATTTTCAAAAATTGAAGAAAATTCTAGCAGATTTACTCAAATGTGCGAAAATAAAGGATGCAATGGTATTATGTAATTGTAATGAACTTTAAGGGTAAAACTAACCAACTTGATATAGTTGAACCATTTTTGACTTTGATTTTGGGTTAGTATTCTAACCTTAATGACAATCGACTTGAGTATTTGGATTATACAAATATTGGACGAAATAATAACTTGTCGTCCGTAAATTCCATTTATAGGACCTAATACTGTTCAAAGTTTAAGATCTTCCCGAGCTTAGTGAAACAATTAGATATTGCTCAAGAGAAGCTATCAAGTAGTAACTTTGTCTTTCATATATTATAAGATACATTGTATGTGTGTAGTTTCATCATGAATTGTCTGGCACATTTTGTTTATGCGGGGTTGTCGCCCGGGGCCTATTGCACGGGTTGACGCTCAGGCCATTGAATTTGTCTGTGATGCACGAGTGAATGCCGGGGCCTATTGCACAGGTAACACTCGGAGCCTTGTGATATACCTAGTACTATTATGGTATGAGAACTACATGTTGAATCGAATGATGTTGTGATGATTCTTTTATATGATGACTGTGTAACATGCTCTGTGATTTTATATCTATATGATTGACTACCTGTTACTACTGAGATTCTTTTGAATCTCACTCTTTTTCTATAAATAAATTACAGTACAGGCTGGTAGCTCAAAGGGCAAGAAGGTAAATACGGACAACTAGAGAATGAAGCTGAAAGATTTACTTTCTCTGTTGGTTGTCTGTTTGGATATTTTGGACATGTATATATTGTATAAATCGGTAACTATGACAATAGTATAGTAGTTGAACTAATAGTACTTGTAGCCCGGTTTATGAATGGTAATGTAATAAAGAGATAACTTAGTTACATAACACTTCCTAATCGTTAGAGAAACATTAACGATTGAATACAACGTGAGATTGAAGCAGAGACACGCTCGTATACTCTGATAAAATGAAAGGAAGTATCAATGAGTCTAAATGAGACAGTGAATATTTGTGAAAAATGTTTGAAAAATTTTTATTCCATATGAAAAACCTACTCAATCCTAGATTTATCTACTGAGATAATGTTGGGATTCATTAATGTTTTTAAAGTTTATTCAGTTTAGAATTAAATCCTGGTTTCACAATTTATTTCACTACTCTTTTGCACTCATCTAAGGTTATTGGAAGTAAGGTATTATAACATGCATGAAGTAGAATACATAAAATATGAGAGAGAAGTTACTACCTTAGCTTTTCCAATGTTTTGTGATGTGTTACCAATTCCTTGGTTGTCCTGTGCAGATATCGAATCCTATGTATGGGAATTCATGAATTGGATGGGATATTACTTATTCCAATAACTTTGTATATGGTAAACTAAATTATTCTTAACCTATCCCTATGTTTATCCTTGGTTTTAACATGTTGGTTATCATTAGAGTCATTTAGGTAGCCCTTAAAAGCTTAAACAAAAGCCTATATAGTTGGGAAAGACCATACCAATTATCACCTCTTGGAAAATATGAAATTTAGGAAAAATTGGGTCTTGGCCGCGGCTAAAAATAGGTCAGAAACTCTTTTGTGGCGGCCAAGAAATCCTCTAGCCGCGGCCAAAAATCCCTTGATTCTTGACCGAAATTCAAAACAACATAAATAATTCTAAAAAAATTCAAATGAGATGGTTCTAAGTTCTGCGTGACCCTGATTAAGTCTAATTTTAAGTAAAAATATAGGCATTAGCTATATAAGCACCAATTAATACATAATTTCCCCTTTCTACTCACTATACCATAAAGTTTCAGTTTTACATGACCCAACTTTAAAAATGTAGAACTCTCAGCACATAAATCCAATTAACCATTATGACCTATCAAATTAAAGCTTGACAAGTATACTTTTAGATAATAAATTTTCATAAAATTTGGACATCATTTGACTAACAAAATACCTATTGAAACAAAACTATTTCTAGAAGGCAGATTACATAACATTTATTCTTTACTTTAAGAAATCCCCAATTCATACACAAGTATCCAAAAATCATGAAAACTTACATACCTATACAATTTTACATTCTAAAGCCAATGGAAGCATCAAATTCACAAATTCTAATTCCTTTACCACATCATGCACAGGGAAGAAGTTAGGGTTTTTAGGAGGTTGGTGTTGGTTTCTTATTTTCTCTTGCTTAATCAATTTGTTTCTACTTCTAATCGCATGATTAGCTATTTAAACACTAAATGGACATGCTTAGAGGAAATTTCAGCAACATTTCCCTATAGTTTAGTTTCAGTCCATTTTCCCAAAACAAGAGAAAACAACACAATATCCACCAACAACATCAATAACAACCTCAACCAAGCAAATAGAAGCAAGTTTTGAAGTTTACCTCTTGATGATCATAGTTTATCTCTCCTGAATGAAATTTTAGTCCCTCTCTAAGCTCATGATTTATCTTAAAAATCATGGATTTAATGGAGTAGAATAAGTTATGAGAAGTTATAGAGTGATTAGGCATAAAAAATCACAAGATTTCAAGCTTCTTAACTTAGCTCTTTGGAAACCCTAGCCCTTTTGTGTTTCTTGATCTCTTGGATATGGCTGCACCTTCTCTCTCTTTCTTTAGTCTGATTTTGGTAAAACATAAGAATGGAATGAGAAGAGATGATTGATAAGTAAAATATCTGCACATTTATTTTCCCTTATATGAAGCATTTTTTGGATGAAATTTGAGCTTAATTAATGTAATGAATTTGGATGTAGTTGATAAATAAATAATGATTTGACATAAAATAGAATTCATTGGAAAATACTAAATTTTGACCTTGTTTCAATTTTTAGGAAATATCTGGAGCTCTAGATGTCGAATTAGGACGTTCTTTATATGGATAGAAAGATGAGAAAAATTCCTACAACTTTTATGTTGAGGTGAAAACCCAATTCTATCCTTAAGAGCTTTGAATTTTGCTTAGAAGTTGAGCACGTGATTCTGTCCAGGTCTGACCTTTATCTAGTAATTTGACCATAACTGGAGCCACAAATCTTGAAATGAAGAGCTCTCAGATGAATTTTCAAGCTAATATCCAAATCTACAACAAAGTGAGATTCCAACGTTTTAATTACCTAACATTAGCTGCAATCAATGAGCAAGGTGGTCACAAAGTCAATATTGGTGGCTTAGAGTCAAGATTCTTGCCTAACATGTGAAAAATCTTACACCCAATTCATCTATAAATAAAGTAGTTGAAGGCATAAGGAAGGACATCATCTTAGAGTTTATTTTCATGCATTTTTATTGTTCTTGCATACCTCTTACATGGAAGGTTTATGTAGTCTTCCTTTATGGATGGTATAGGTTACCTCCTACATGGAAGGTTTTACCTCCTATATTGAAGGCTAGATTTTCCTATTTTCATGCATCTTGTAGTTGTATATTTATGTTTTAGAATTTAATAATCATGTTTTCTGGAATATTTATGAAGTTTTCAATTTATTTTGATTTTGTTTTTAATTTTATCATGAGCTAAATTTTCATTTTCCTAGGGTGATGACGTAGCTTACTATTGATGGATTGAATCTTAACTTATTAAATCTAGTTTTAAATTTTCCTTCATGATTGAGTTTTAATTATTGCTCTTAATGCTTTCAATTGATTGGCCACCTTTTGGATGACCTCAATATGCATGTTGAGACCGGAAGGAGATACATGTGTGTGGATCCTATAATTAAAACCATAATTTTCATATGAAATAGGAATATATTCATATGGGTTGTGTAGTCTTAATTGAGTTCCATAAATCTTAATGCATCATTGATTGCTTAAATTCATATAGGAATATATTGGGTTAGCAATTAATTATAGAATTACTTGACCTTGGAAGAGGCTAGTAATTAAAATAGGGAAACTCGACTATCAATCATGTGGAATAAATTGGACTAGAATAGATAAGTGATTCAATCCAGAAATTATTAAGTGAAATCTAATCCCTAGGGCTTTTACTCATATTTGTCTTTATATCACTTGTATTCATATTTCATCATTTTTATCTTGCAATCTCAATCATAACTAATCAACCGACTAAATAGAATTAAAATTACCAATTTTGGTACTTAGTGATCAATCCTCGTGGGAACGATACTCTACTCACTTCTATATTACTTGATTACGACAATGTACACTTACACTTCTAAATACACCATCCTACATCGTAACAGGTACATGTGAGGTGGTTGGAGGTCAGTCAGGGAAAGGAATGTGAAGGTAAGTCCTGAGTGCATCCTCAATCCTCTGGATCCTCTGTGTCTGATCTGCCTGGCGCTCAAAAAGAATATTGAAGTTGTGATTCACTGCCTCTACTAACATTTTAACTTTGTAGTTGACTTGATCAATCAATTCAGTGTTAGACTTCCTCAACTGAGTGACAGCAGACTGGATGGCATCCTAAATATATGTCTGAAGAGCAGCCTGAGTGAAGGAAGGACCATGAGATACTGCTCTGGAAGACTGAGCCTCATCCATCTTAGAAGGTGAAGGATCCATCTTCTTAGTATGATGATCTCTCTGGCTTACCTCAGGAGGTAGTGAATGATGTCTCTGAGTCTGTAAAGAAGCTCCAACTGGAATAGTGATTCCCATCCGAGTGAGGTGAATCTTCCCAAACTTAGGAATCCTCACTATGTCCCCTTCAGGTGTCAAGTGCCAAATATTGTGCATAGAGAGAATATAGGACACAAGCTGAGGATAGGGAATTGTAGTAGACTTGGAGGAGTGAAACCTGAACCTCTTCATTTCTTGGAAAATAAGCTTACCCATATTTCTTCTTTCTCTTGTCATAAGAGATGCCATCATTTGAAGATCCTTCCCTGTGATATGAGTGAAGTTCTTTTCCTTGTTAACCATGCTACGGGAATAAATGTAAAACAAGGCTCTCTGGTCATTGGTTAGAGCTAATGGGGAAGTGGGTAGAGGCACACCAGGCTGTCCTGGTCTAAAAATGTCAACCAGCTCATGAATAAGACTCGGGGAGGATTCATAGGTACATCATGTATGCCTAGGTAAGTGTTTATAAGATCTCCACAAAGTAGGACTTTTTGATCTCTCACACTTGTTTCAATTCTTTCAACAATAATGTTTCCATAGCTATCTTTCACATCAGTAATTTTCATGTTACAGTAAAAATGCTTAACAACCAAGGGATTGTAAGACATTCTCAGTTTCAACCATGGTTCATATTGCTTTAAATAAGGAGTCAAGTAAATATGAAATTTCTTTTTCAGCTCGGCCAGGTCTACCCAGACAACAGGATAGAAATCTCTCTTGGCAAAATGGGAAGCAAACACAATGGAATTCAAAATTCTAAGGTTACCCGTGTTAAACCCAGGAGGAGGATCAAGGATTTCGGGGGAATCTTCAGCCAAGGACTCAGAGTGGTACTAACTACCAGAAGCTTAAGACGCATACCTTGATTTATGGGGAACAGAGGCAGCTAAAATATTGACAACACGTGTAATCTTTGTTTGCAATGTAGATTCTTGAATGTCTGCTTCTCGTCGTTTCTCTTTCCCTTTGCCTTTAGAGCTTGTATGTGATCATGTAGTCATCCCAATAGGTTCTTCGATATGAATCCCTTTGGGTTTTTGATGGTTCGGATTGGGTTCTTGTGCAAATGATGCTTTCGGCTTCTTAGACGGTGGAGAGGATGGAGGAGATTGACCGGGTCTTTTGGTTCTCGCCATTGTTGATCGAAAGAAGAGACTTAGGGTTCTGTCGGAGATTCTATGCAGAGAAATGGATGCGATTAGGATAATCTGTCGAGATGAGATTAATCGTGAAGCAAAGAGTGAAGATATAGCTTTGAGGATTTGGGTTTCTTGGTTCAAGAGATTTCAGAGGGTTTGAGAGTGATTATGTGAGTGAGAGTGAACTTAGAGAGTGAAATGAATAGTCGCGCGAGGGAAAAAAGCTGATATAACCAGTTTTTTAACATTTACTCGAGTGATTTTGGTTTTCACTTGAGTGAAGTATAAAAATCACTCGAGTGAAGTCCAAAATTACTTCACAGAAGCTAAAATCACGCTGTAACTGCACGACTATTGATTAAAAACACTCATGTGACTTACCTGTGATAATATTATCAGTCTAATTGCTTGATTTACCTGTGGTTGCAGTATTTCATTGTTCACTCACTCGAGTTGGTCTTTATCATCACCCGAGTGTTTTCCTCTCTGTTTATCTCTGTTATTTGAAGATATTACAGAGCATCCTGCAAAACAACTTTATAGATACTCCGATGCCTAAGTTAGTTATAGAATCATCAAAACATTATGAAATCAACATTTATAAAGGCTAAACAACTTACAATTCATTGGGATTTACCATTCCCAATTCCCTTCGTATATACATGAATTGTTCTCGGGCAAGAGGTTTAGTGAAAATATCAGCTAATTGCAAATGTGTAGGTATGAATAACACCTTGACATCCTTTTTCTGAATATGATCTCTAATAAAATGATGTCTCATATCAATATGTTTGGTTCTTGAATGCTGTACAGGATTTTTCGCCAAACTTATTGTACTGATGTTGTCACAGTAGATAGGAATTTCTTTAAGATATATGCCAAGATCCTGAAGTTGCTATTTTAGCCATAGTACTTGTACACAACAGCTTGAGGCTGCTATATATTCTGCTTCTGTTGAAGATAGTGATACTGTAGTTTGTTTCTTACTGAACCAAGAAACAACTGTACCTCAAAGGAATTGACATTGCCCACTTGTGCTCTTCCTATCTGTTTTATAACCACCATGATCAGAATCAGAATAGACAACTAGATATTCGTTACCTCTTTTGGGATACCATATACCCAATTCTTTTGTGTCTTCCAGATATCTGAAAATTCTTTTCACTAATTCAGCATGTGATACTTTGGGGTATGACTGAAATCTTGCACATAAACCAATACTGAATTGAATATCAGGTCTGCTGGCTGTGAGGTAGAGTAATGATCCAATCATTCCTCGATATTGAGTTATATTGAAATCAACTTCTTTTTCATCAGCATCCATAAGTACCGTTGAACTCATAGGTGTATCTGCACCATTAGCTTCATCCAATCCAAACTTCTTGAGCAATTCTTTTAGGTATTTAGTCTGTGATATGAATATTCCATTCTTTCTTTGTTTAATTTGTAAACCCAGAAAGAATGTTAATTCTCCCATTAAAGACATTTCAAATTCTCCCTGCATTATCTCAGAGAATTCTTTACACAGAGAATCATTAGCAGCACCGAATATAATATCATCAACATAAATTTGAACTACCAAAATATCATTCAGTTTTCGTTTTATAAATAAGGTTGTATCGACTTTTCCTCATGTAAAGCCAAATTCGATGAGAAATTTGCTCAACCTTTCGTACCAGGCTCTAGGAGCTTGCTTCAAACCATATAAAGCCTTTTTTAGTTTGAAAACATGATTTGGTTTGGATACATCTTCAAAACCTAGAGGTTGTTCTACATAAACTTCCTCCTTGATGTACCCATTTAAGAAAGCACTTTTCACATCCATTTGATATAATTTGAATCCTTTGATGCATGAAAAGGCTAAGTGTACTCGTATAGCTTCCAATCTTACTACTGGAGCATATGTTTCCTCATAATCAATACCTTCTTCCTGATTATAGCCCTTGGCGACCAATCTTGCCTTGTTTCTGATAATAGCTGCGGATTTATCAAGTTTGTTCTTGAATACCCATTTTGTGCCAATAACCGAGTGGTCTTTAGGCCGGGGTACCAAATCCCAAACTTGATTTCTATCAAATTGATTTAATTCTTCTTGCATTGCTAACACCCAATCATTATCTGATAAGGCTTTGTCAATGTTAGAAGGTTCCAATAGAGAAATGAATGCAGAAAAGCTAACTTCGTTTAAAACTTTGTTTCTAGTTTTAACTCCTTTATTAACTTCTCCTATCACTTGATCTTGAGGATGACTCTTGATGTATTTCCAGGCTTGAGGTTTATCTGGTTGACTTAGTTCAACTTCTTTTTCAATATTATTAACCTCAAGATTGGGAGAGTAAACAGAAGATTGGTTACTAGTTATCTCATCGTCAAAGTTTTTACTAGAGGACACATATTCATCGAATACAACATGAATTGATTCTTCTACAACACATGTTCATTTATTAAAAACTCTATATGCTTTACTTTGATTTGAATAGCCTAGGAACAGTCCCTCATGAGCCTTAGAATCAAACTTTCCAAGATTATTTTTACCGTTGTTATGAATAAAACACTTACAACCAAATATGTGTAGATGAACGAGGTTTGGATTCCGTCCCTTGTAGAGTTCGTATGGTGTCTTTCCAAGTTTGGTTCTGACATATGCTCTATTTGAGATGTAGCATGTAATGCTCATAGCGTCTGCCCAGAAGACTTGAGACACATTCTTTTCGTTGAGCATTGCTCTTGCCATTTCTGTAAGAACTCTATTCTTTCTTTCCACGACTCCATTCTGTTATGGAGTTCTTGGTGCGAAAAAATTGTGATCAATGCCATTTGTATCACAATATTATGCAAATGCTTGATTATCAAATTCTCCACCATGATCTGTCCGGATACCTGCAATCAACATACCTTTCTCATTTTGCACTTTCTTGGCAAAGGCAATGAATTTACTAAAAGTTTCATCTTTGGATGACAAATATATATTCCAGGTAAATATAGAGAAATCATCAACAATAACAAATGTGTACAAATTTCCACCGAGACTCTTAACTCTTGCTGGACCAATCAGATTCATATGCAATAATTAAAGTGGTATCTTAGTGGTAATTTCAGTTTTTGATTTAAAAGATGATTTAGTTTGCTCACCTTTTTGACAAGCATCACAAATTAAATCATTCTTGAAGTTTACATTAGGTAAACCAATTACCAAATCCTTTTTGAGTAATTTACCTAATTGATGTATATTTACATGGGCAAGTCGCTTATGCCATAGCCAACTCTCATCAGTGTTACTCAAAAGACAATTTTCAGAAATATTTTCATTCATATCAAGAGTATAGCAGTTACCTTCTCTTTTTGCCTTGAGTTTTGACTTCAAATTCTTCTTTTCAATTTACAGATCCTTCTTGCTAACTATCAGACATTCTTCTGAGTCAAATATTACCCAGTTGTTTTTATCTGTGCTTTGGCTTACACTTAATAGATTGTGACATAAACCTTCAACATAATATACGTCTTTGATTTTATCCTTGACTTCCCCAAGTCCTGCTATCCTTCTGGTTTGATTTCCTCCAAATTTTACCTTGCCACCTTCTTTGGGTACTAATGTAGTGAAATTCTCAGGATCACCAGTCATATGTCTTGAGCATCCACTATCTATGTACCATTTGTTTGATTTGGATACTCTGAAGCAAACCTGCAGTTAAGGATAATTAAGTTTTAGGTACCCATATCTTTTTGGGTCCTTTTAGGTTAGTATATACAACTTCCTGTTCATGAACCTTCTTAGGTCCATTTATAGGTTCCTATAATTCCTTTCTTTTTGTGAAAACATAAAGAAGTGTAGTGTCCTTTTCTATTGCAGTAATTACAATAAGCAAAAGGATTAGATGTGTGCACAGAACGTGTGAAATAACTTATATATGGTTTACCTCCTGTCTTCTTCTTACCATTTCTTTTGTCTAAATCTGGATCATATCCTACACCAGACTTATCATTCACAAGACGTTGTGCTTTTAAAATAACATTTAACATCTCACTTCCTTTTGTAAACTTTTCAATATTTTTAGTAAGATCGATATTTTTCTTCTCAAGAGATAAACACTTTTTGCAACCTTTATCAAATGATTCTTTAATTCTTTCTTCAAGAAATTTGTTTTTCTTTTTACATGCAATCAAATTTTTAACAATTTTGACAAATTCAGAATGTAAAGCGTCATATTCATTTTGTAATTCATCATAAGTAGGATCAGAATCATTTACCTCCTCGTCTGTTTCCTCTTGAGCAACCAGACATATATTGGCTATCTCTTCATTATCGCTTTCTTCATCTGAGAAGCTATCTCCCCATATTGCAGAAACAAATGCCTTATTTCTGTTGAAGGATTTGAAGTTTCTCTTTTCTTTATTTTTCTGTAATAACTCCGGACATTCTGATTTGATATGTCTAGGTTTACCACATTCATAGCAGATGATCTCCTTGGCGTCTCTTCTGCCACTAGTTCCACCTTTTTGTGAATTCCTGAACCCTTGGCCTTTATAAAATTTCTTGAATCTTCTAATCATCATGCCTATGTCATCATCATCGAACTCCTCTTCTTCTTCTTGGCTTTCTGCCTTTATTTTTGTCACACTTAGTGCAAGACTTTTCTTTCTTCTATCACCAACTTCTTCTAGCTCTCGTTTGAATTTTAGTTTGCTTTCATATTCAGAAATACTTCCAAACAAAGAAGCTACAGATTGCATTGATTCTCCTTTGGCCTCCTCTATTGCTGTGACTTTGGCCTCCCATTCTTTGGAGAGTATGTTTAATATTTTTCGTACTTGGACATTCTGATCATAGATTTTTCCAAGTGCTGCAAGTTGATTAACAAGATGAGTATATCTAAGTTCAAATTCTGCTATTGACTCACCTTGCTTTATACGAAGTAGATCAAACTCTGTAGTTAGAGTATTGACTCAATTTTCTTTTATTCCTGATGTTCCTTCATGAGCTACTTCCAAAGCTTGCCACATCTCTTTAGCAGTCTGAAGAGTACAGATTCTGAAATATTCTTTTTGACTCAGTGCACTCTGAATCATCAAAATTGCTTTACTGTTGAGAGTCACAAGCCTTTCGTCATTGTCATCAAATTCTGTTGGTGATTTAGGAACTATTCAAGATTCTTCAGTATTTGTAGGCACATAGTTTCCAGTTTCAATCACATCCCATAGCCTGTATTCTGTAGCCATTACGAATACATGGAACTTAGCTTTCCAGAGGGAAAAATGCTCACCACTGAAACCTGGTGGTCTAGTGATAGAGGCTCCGTCAGGAAGAATTCCTTCACCAATGCTTGCCATCGGATCCTTCTAAGGTTGTTAAACCTGAACAAGAAGACCTGCTCTCTGATACCAAATGTTAGATCAAGCTTTTCACCCAAGAGGGGGGGTGAATTGGGTGGTTACAAAATAATCAGATATTTAAATAAAATTTATAAAACTTTAGGGCACAGTTATAAGAAGGAAGAGATATCACCAAAGTTCAGACAGGGGTTTATACTAGTTCGGTCTAAACCACTTGACCTACGTCCAGTCCTCAGAAATCCTTCTGAGCCTTTCACTATATCTTCCAAGATTCAGTGGGTTCTTGGCACCACAGTACAACTAGCAAGTTCCTCTGGACACCTGCTCCCCCTTACACAAGGTAATCTTAAATCCCAACTTAAGGTTCCTCAACCTTAAGTTATCACTATTGGGAATAAAATGTGTATGACTGACAAATCTTTCTCACAGAGTATATAGATAAAAACTGAAACACAGATGAAGGGTTGAAGCACTTATAAAAGTATTGTTTGCAGTGTGTTCAAGCAATTTTCGTCGTCCTTTTATTTTTCGAATGGCTGGACATATATATTAGAGGCTTTGAAGACCGTTGTAAATTTTTCTGTTGATTCAAAGATGTTTCTAACTGATGCAACAGTATTTGTCTTCCGTTACTTATTAATTTTGCTGCCGCCCATGAATAGTTGTGATTTGAATGAAGAGTTCAGTTACTTGTCATGTGCGTGATAGTGGAGTACAGCTGTAATACACTTGAGAATATTACCGTTAGAAAATATTTGAATATCATCAGAGTAATATGATTTACTGAAGGTGATTTCTGCAAATCAAGGAAACCATCGGGAGTGATCTTGCTTTAACTAGAGATGGATTTCAACAACTGAGTAGCGAAATAATATGCCATATGATTTTAACAGTAATCTGGAGTAATTAGTAATGATTATCAATATCAAAATTTAACTAACAAAATCTGTTGATTTCCATGGGAGTAGTTGCAAGTGAATCACAGTGATTGTCTGAGAATATTACTGGCAAAATGAAACATTACTGGAGTGAATATGATGTCACTGGAAGTGATTTGGAAAACATTAAAATCTTCTGCAAGTGATTACAGACTCACTGGAAGTGAACATAAGATTTTATATGCCACTCGAGTGAATTTGGATTCACTGGAAGTAATTTAGTAAACAGTGATTTCTTCTTGTAGTGATTCTCAATCCACTGGAAGTGATTTAGCAAAAATACTATATCACTCGAGTGATTTAAGATCACTGGAAGTGATTTAAGATCACTGGAAGTGATTTGGAAAATAGTAAAATATTCTTGCAGTGATTTTTATTTCACTGGAAGTGATTTAGAAAATTTCAGGCATCACTCGAGTGATCTGCTATTCACTGGAAGTGATTTTCAAAACAGTGAATTTTTCTTCCTGTGTTTTCAGATTCACAGGAAGTGATTTGGCAGAAATAATGTATCACTCGAGTGATTCAGGATCACTGGAAGTGAAATCTGGAACAGTGATATTTTCTTGCAGTGATTTTTCATTCACTGGAAGTTATCTGACGCATGACTCGAGTGATTTAACATATCACTCGAGTGATCTGGTTATTTTCCATATCACTCGAGTGATTATCCAAATCACTCGAGTGATCTTGCTCAGATCACTTTTATCACTTCCTTTGCTAATGTATTTGTTTTAATCAAATCCAAAGACTTCCAAAACATGATTTGTTATCATCAAAACATGAAATCTAACAATATTCTGTCGCAAATCAATTTGTGATAGCACTATTTCCAATGAAATTTTTTCCGTATGAAATTCCATCGCAAAATGGTTTGCGATGGAATTCCGTAGTAAGAAACCTTCGTTCCATCGTAAATTCTGTCAAAAAATTTGTCATAAATTACCTTTTTTTTCTAGTGAGAGCTACCTACTCCTAGTGGGGATTCCTGTATTGGTAACAATGGCAATGAGACTCTAGAGATAGAATAAGTAGTATATGATTTAGATTCTATTGCTAACTCTAGGGCTCTTAATAGTAAGTTAGATTATGACCTAGATTTTTCCCCTTTATTATTAGAACACATAGAGGGGCTATACTAAGAAACTAATACTGCTTATGTTTCACTATAAGGATAGCATCTAGCATTTCTGGGTAGGATAACATGGTATACTGGGATCGAGGTATATGTTGGATATGATGCCCAGAGATATAAGAGTCGGTACTAGCACTAATGCCTTAGATACCATCAAAACTCTATGGGTATGTGTGCTCAAGCTAAAGAAATCTTGGGATGGGTGACCCCCTGGGAAGTATCTTGGAAATCTAAAACCTTTTGCTTAAAGGTTTAGAATTCTTACTTGAAATTCTTAGATGACATAAGGAATGATTATAGGCATGGAAATAATAAAGTAAGTATTGATCTTTGATCCAAACCATTTCTACCTCAGTAAGTACTGCCCAGAAAAGTTCATTTAATGAGGTTATGGAAACTCGAGGCATAGTGATTGTTTTGAGGTTTCTCTTTGCTAAGTAATGATCATTAGTAACCTCATAGGGTTAAAGGTATGTAGGTATGATATGCGCTGATGTATTATGAGTGGTGATTATATCGTATATCTATCCTAGAGGGTCCAATATGATGATAGGGTTGGATTAGATCTAAGCTAAAATAGTACTTAGGTTGAAATGAGAATCAGGTTGCACTATGGTTCTATTTTATGAAAGAATTTTGAATGTTATGAACCTTGTGGATAGTTTTGAACCTTCAATAATGTTTTAAGGATATTACCTGAAAACCATGGAGGTTAGAATAGGTGTATTAATTTTGATTCTTAGCGCACCTAATAGGTATAATTGAGGAAACTTTATTTTTTCAGCTCATGCAACATTGAAGTTCTGAGACTTGATCATAACCTGAGGATCAAATGTAATAATCAAATTGATTCTCTAGGAATTTGAAATAGCCTAAGTGGAATAAGGTACTAGAATGTAGTACAGAAATATGTATGAGGTTTTTGAAGGTTGCTAGTTGCTCCTCTAGTATATGGAAAGATCTTAATCATAGAATAATCACTTAGAGTTATGATAATACCTAGAGCTGGATCGATATTGAAAGTCCAAATACAATAATCCCATATAAGATGTTGAAATTAGAGAAAGCATATTATAGAACTACTAGAAAAGAGGGACCTTATGAGAATTGGGTTCCCATTATAATGGTACTTTCATTCATAGATTACCAACCGGAAAGAGCTACATATAGAGGATTTTGATAGGAGAGGGCTACCTATGGAGTGTTCTGATCAGAAAGGACTACCTATGAAAAGATCTTATAGGAGAGGACTACCTATAGAGAGTTTTGACTGGAGGTGACTGAGTGAAGTACCATAGTGTGGAGTGTCAAACCCCTTATTATTTTGACATTTACTAGAGTATTAACACGCAGTTCAATGGGCAAATAGAAATAATACAATATACTAATATAACATTCCTGATTACATTACACAAAATCCCTACAGGGTTTGTACCAATTCCAAATACAATAAGAAGCTAAGAGGTAACCAACAATAATTTCTTACTCTACACCAAACCTTCTATTTCTGATATCCGCTATTATGCCTGATGAGAATTGTTGTCTGATACTAGCCTCTGATATCACTTGTAACATCCTAGTACATCACTCTTGAAAATGTCACAATAGACATTAAATTCAATGGTTTCAACATGTATACGGGGTAGGTAATTACTATGAGAATTGTCGAGTTCTCACAAAATAACCAGTTTCAATGAGGATTTGCAGTACAGAGAACCTGGATCGTTTCCCACAGAATTTACATGCAGTCTAGAACATTCAAAACAATGATCGATTGGGGGGGTTTTAATTAAACTATTATCGAACAATAAATTCATATTAAAGACAGAAATCGAAAACGAACTAGATCAAACAGATTAAAACGACTGATCATAGGATTGGGATTCATAGTTTCCTATCATCATCGGACGAAGATTATAACGAACTCGTGATTGGATCTGGACGAACCGAAATCTCTGTGTTCGTCCAGAAAATCCCTCGACTAGACGATCATCTAGGTTCTGTTCGTATGGGTAGCGTGCTACTGTATGATTGTTTAGTAGCACTGTAACCCGATCCGAACTGTGTCCTTGGGATGTACCGATCTGAATATTAAAACAAACATTCAAACTATTCCAGAAATCGAATCCGATTAGAGTAAATAGAAACGAATTATGTTACCGGTTTAAGTATGTCCTCTAATTGGAAACGTGAATCCTCAATCCATAGGTTAGTCACAGAAACTTAGCCGGATATGGCTGGAAAATCCGAAGAACAAACGAAGAACACGAAGAACATTTCAGAGAATTTGGAACTTCTGATTTCAATCTAAAAACGTCCACTAAAACATCCTCCATATTGTTTTAGCTAACTTAGGTTAAAACCTAATTGTCAAATGGGCCAGAGCCCATTAGTTCAGCCCAAAACGAAAATCCATACTAAATAGTGCTTCATTACAAAATTTGGGCCCAATAAAAATCCAGAAAAATACATATAACATTGACTGCATTTTTTACTATCCTTTTGTCCGAATCTTCTCTTCAAGTCTTCATACCAATTGTTGCCCTCTGAATCATCTAAAAAATGAGACAAGAATGAGACAATTCGGATATCTGGTTCAAGAGTTAAGATCAAAATAGAGAAGAGTTGTAAATCTGGAATTTTTATTATTAAAATATGTTAAATCCAATAAAACACTCAAAGCCCAAATAAGCATAAAAGCCCATTATTTATTACTAAACAATCTAAATTTATTAATCAAGAGATACAAATGAGTGTAATAAATATTCAATTATCAATTCCTTCTTAGTAGTCTCCTTTAACTAAGTAAATTTTAAATTTATGGAAAGGGGTGAGATTCAAGAGAATCTCACTAGTAGCAGTATATCAATCATATAAAATGTGAAAGGTAAACATGTAATGTAACATTTATCATGATGCAACATTCAAAATGTCATGCATGTTAGACAATGCTCAGGAACCAAATGATGATTTTGCCACTGATCAAAATGATCAGTCGTTCCTGATTTCCATATATCAAAGATATCATGATCATATCTCCCACAAGCTATATAGTACACAGGAAAGCATAGCTAGGCTATAGAGCACACAGGTAAGTACTTCCATACAGTGGTTACATCATCAAATAGGCTATGCAACACACAGCAAAGCACAGCCAGGCTATACAACACATAGGTAAGTATAGTCAAACAATAGTATATCATCAATAGACTAAGTAGCACACAGGTAAGCATAGGCTGCCATACAATGGTTATGCGTGCATATAGGAAGTCATAACCACCAGCACCAATAAATTACATTATACATGACATGGTAAATAATGCATATTAACATTCGTATAGAATATGAGAGAAAGAATTACTACTTGGACTCCTTTCCAAAGCATAGCTACTATTAGTCCCTTACTCTTTCTCTGGCTCGGGCAATTATCAAATTCCTAAGATTCCCAAATTGATAAAAAAATGAGTCATTGCTCATTTGTAACATATTTTAGAACTCATAAGTTGGTTATCTTTACTCAAGGTGTGAAATTACCAAAATGCCCTTAGGTAATCCGGTCTTATTCCTTTTTTACCTGATATATTTGTACTTTTTCAAAAATTATGACCTGAGCTAAACTTACATAGTTTTTTGATGTAGAATTCATTTTTGAATTCATATTAGACAAATTCTAGCCCAAATTATAGGTTTGCCCTTGGCAGCCTTAACTTAGGGTTTTTTGGGCAAAATTATCATTTCACATTCTAGGGCTTTTCATGCTTCACAATCAACATGAACCCTATACAATTTTCCCTTCTAAATATCATAGAACCATAAAAAAATATGAAATTTGAGCTCTAAGTCTTACTTCTAGCTTTAGCTGAAACTTATGCTACTTAAGGGAAAATTGGATTTTTTCTTGTTTTCAATTCTTAAAACACCTTCTTATCACTTGTATTTCCATGTTTATTCATCCAATCATTGTTTTAACATAATCAATGGATATTTAGCCAGAATTTACCCTTTGAAAATTGATTTCTAAATTTTACAGAGATTGCCAAGAGCCATAAATAACCCGCTAAATAATCATCACAATTCAGTTTTCTCCAAGAATACCAAAGTTCTAACAACTTACCTTGCTTTTTCCTCCTCTTCCTTTCTTGGCCGAAATGCTTACCTTTCTTCCTTGAAGTTTTAGCATGTCCAATGGTTAATCTAAGAGAAGAGGGATGTTAAAAAGAGATTTCTTAAACCAAGACGCAAGATTAAGCAGAGTTTTCTACATACTTATTTGTACTTGAATCTTGGACTATAGCTCTCCTTCTTCCTCCTCTTTTCTCCCTAACTCTCTTCTCCTTCCTTTCTTCTTTCCTTTTGGCTGAAACGGCCTCTTGTCATATAAAGGAAGATGGAGTTTGCTAGAGCATGCTTATGTGTCCATGTATAATATTACTTTATTCTAATTATAACATATGACAAAATTTTATACATTAATTATTCCATGATATTTTCCTTTAATTATTCTAGATATTTTTCTTCATCCTCTCTTATATTTAAAATATGCCAAATTTATTTATTTGTTCAAAATAACAATTTTGCCCTTGAACTTCCTTCAGTTTCGCAATAATTGGAAAAATTGGTAGAATTTATGTCAATCTTTAAAAATTCATATCTAATTGTATAGATATCTAATTGGAATGGTTCTAAAGGCTATGTGACCCTTATTAAGTATAGTTTTAGTGACAAATATAACCTTTGGCTAATTAGAAGCTTATAATTTCCAAAATTTCCATTTTTGAGCTATGCCATAGGAAATTCCCAGCTTTACTGAATTAACTTCAAAAATTCATATCTCCTTGTGTATAACTCCAAAAATTCCATATTACCTATAAAATTAAATTTTATTATGTCTAATTGCTTTTTGTAAATTTTCATAATTGTTTGACAATTTTTACTGTTTTAAATATTTCACATAATATGCCTGTCTCACGGGAGAACACACTGGCAATAACACTAACTTGTGCACCAAAATAACCATATTGTGATCAACCTCTAATTGCCCTATTTTATCTCTTAATGTGCTTCCTTAATTCACCACTTTATCCCCTTTTATTCCTTGACTTTTGAGGTGTCCTGCTGACTCAACATCCTTAATTATGTTAATCGCGAGGTGTCCTGCTGACTCAACATCCTTAATTATGTTAATCGCGAGGTGTCCTGCAAACTCAGTACCTTTAATTATGTTAAGGTTACAAGATGGCTTCTCATTGGTTCACCTACAAGCTACTTTTCAAAAGTAACCTGCTGATTCAATGCTTGTAATTATGTCAAGGTCACACGGTAGCTTCTCATTGCTCCATCAAAAAGCTACTTTTCAAAAGTTACTTCAATTTTCATCGTTACAACATTATGTCATAATTGATTACTTTATTATAACTACTTTAATAAAGTTGTGTTATCGGTGTTTAACCAATATTATACTCAGGGCTGCAACACACATATCAACGCCCACCGAATGACAGTAAAATTTTATCATTTTATTCCATTGAATATAAATAAATATTCAAGGAATTTTGGTTTTAAAATTTTTGAATACTACATGGAGTTTCCATGATGTAGAACCATAGTATGCAGTCGCCAGGACAACAAACCTTGAGTGAAGAAGCCTTAACATCAAAGTATAGAGTAGAGTTATAAGAACGTTGACTTTCAACCGTTATGCATTGTAATAAGTGTTCCATCGAATGGGTTTCCTTGTGACAAGGGTTTATATGACCCAGTGAATTGTCATGGGGTACTCTAATGCTAATTAATGAAATAAGTTAAGGAAGAATAGGCTCAATGATATAAAGGAAATCAACTCTTCCTCTTGTATCTTATGTAATGGTTTTGCATGTATGTGTTTACCATTGAGTATATTCATATTATTAATATATGCTAGGCAGTAAGACCTATCAGGCCAACATGTCCTCACACAGTTAGACCTTATTATTCATGAGTGAAATCGTAGGGCCTATTGTGAAAATTAACACCTAAGGCCATATGACTTGCCTTGCACCAGGGACACTCTAGGGCTATATGAATTGTAGGACCAAGGTCCAGTGGTTACTGTTATGCTATATGCTAACGTGTCAAATACTCTTGTAATGATTGTTGTGATGATTGTTTGTTTAGCATGCTTTATGAATATTACATACGAGTATGAATTGCTTGAGTAACAAGAGATAGAGCCTACAATGAGTTCAAAATACCTAGTAGACTATGTGTCCTAAGATAGTTAGTCTCAATATGTATTTAGTAAAGATGATGGACCGAGTGTCTTGTGGTTGTAAGACTTGAGGGCCAATAAGTCCTTAGGCTAGCAGGATGTGATGTGTTTGAGAATTGTGTCGAATAGAGGCTTGAGGCAATAAGATCTGATGTGCAAATTTGTATAAGGCAGTGTCCTTGGGTGGTAAGATTATTAGAGCAAGCTTTCCACCCAATAGGGGGTGAATTGGGTGATTACAAAATAATTAGATATTTAAATAAAATTTATAAAACTTTAATGCACAGTTATAAGAAGGAAGAGATATCACCGAAGTTCACACAAGGGTTTATACTGGTTCAGTCTCAACCACTTGACCTACGTCAAGTCCTTAGAAATCCTTCTGAGCCTTTCACTATATCTTCCAAGATTCAGTGGGTTCTTGGCACCACAGTACAACCAGCAAGTTCCTCTGGACACTTGCTCCCCCTTACACAAGGTAATCTTGAATCCCAACTTAAGGTTCCTCAACCTTAAGTTATCACTATCAGAAATAAAATACGTATGACTGACAAATCTCTCTCACAGAGTATATAGATAAAAGATGAAATACAGATGAAGAGTTGAAGCACTTATAAAAGTATTGTTTGCAGTGTGTTCAAGCGTTTTTCGTCGTACTTGGATGGACATATATATCTGAGGCTTTGAAGACCATTGTAAATTTGTTCGTTGATTCATAGTGCTTCTGACAGATGCAATAGCATTTGTTTTCTGTTATTTATGAATTTTGCTGCTGCCTACGAATAGTTATCGTTTGAATGGAGAGTTCAGTTACTTGTCATGTGGGTGATGGTGAAGTATAGCTGTAATACACTTGAAAATATTACCGTTAGAAAATATTTGAATATCATCAGAGTAATGTGATTTACTGGGAGTGATTTCTGAAAATCAAGGAAACTATCAGGAGTGATCTTGCTTTCACTAGAGATGGATTTCAGCAACTGAGTAACTTAATAATATACCACATGATTTTGACAGTAATCTGGAATAATTAGTAATGATTATCAATATCAAAATCTAACTAACAAAATCTGTTGATTTTTTGTGGAAATAGTTGCAAGTGGATCACAGTGATTGTCTGAGAGTGTTACTGGCAAAATGAAACATCACTGGAGTGAATTTGATGTCAGTGGAAGTGATTTGGAAAATATTAAAATCTTTTGCAAGTGATTACAGACTCACTGGAAGTGAATATGAGATTTTATATACCACTCGAGTGAATTTGGAATAACTGGAAGTGATTTTGTAAACAGTGATTTCTTCTTGAAGTGATTCTCAATCCACTGGAAGTGATTCGGCTAAAATACTATATCACTCGAGTGATTCAAGATCACTGGAAGTGATTTTGCAAACAGTAAAATATTCTTGCAGTGATTTTAATTTCACTAGAAGTCATTTTGAAAATTTTAGGCATCACTCGAGTGATCTGATAATCACTTGAAGTGATTTTGAAAATAGTGATTTTTTCTTCCGGTGTTTTCAGATTCACTCGAAGTGATTCAGCAGAAATCACGTATCACTCGAGTGATTCAAGATCACTGGAAGTGAAATCTGGAATAGTGATTTTTTCTCGCAGTGATTTTTGATTCACTGGAAGTGATCTAATGCATCACTCGAGTGATCTTGCTCAAATCACTTTTATCACTTCCTTTGCTGATGTATTTGTTTTAATCAAATCCAAAGACTTCCAAAACATGATTTGTTATCATCAAAACATGAAATCTAACAAAGATCTGTGTGTCTAGCGCTATTTTGTTGTTGCCTAGCATAGTGACATTGTACTAGTATGTATAAAGTATATTATGAGATTAGCAGAAAATTTAGATTATTCCAAGTTATAGTTAAGGTAGTAAGTCCTGAGATGCCTATAGCATGGGGGTGATCCCTTAGGAAGACCAAAATATCTAATGCCATAGGAGCAGAATGAGCTATAAACTTGAAGTGTATACAGTGTGATTTAGGTGGAGTCCAAAAGAGGTTGTAAGGCCTAGTATGTACATAGTGTGACCTGGGTAGAGTCCCAAAAAGGCTGTGTTGGCTAAGAACCTAGCATTATGAGAATGGATAAGTGGGTTATGTTTGTGAATGCTACATATTATGTATAGAATGAATGGAAATGGCATATGGTAATTACTAAATTTTATTTGAGATTTGTTTAAGAGTATGATGATTTGAGTTGCATGCCCTGTGAGCTGCAAATATAAAGAATAGACTAAATGTCTAGAATGATTCCTCAAGGTATAGATATTCAAAATTTAGAGGTCAAAATTTATTAAACAAGGGGAGAATTGTAATATCCTGAATTTGTGGGATTAGAGGCATAAGGTTAAGCCAAAAACAAGTGGACTGCTGAGCCCAGTTTAGCAAATATCCCTAGAAGACATAAGAAGCAAAATGGATTTGAATTCCAAATAAGGAGTCAAGTCAATATGAAATTTCTTTTTCAGCTAGGCCAAATCTACCCAGACAATAGGACATAAATCTCTTTTGTCAAAATGGGAAGCAAACACAATGGAATTCAAAATTCTAAGATTACCCGTGTTAAACCCAGGAGGAGGATCAAGGATTTCGGGGGATTCTTCAACCAAGGACTCAGAATGACACCGACTACCAGAAGATTGAGATACATACCGTGACTTTTGGAGAACAGAGGTAGCTAGAATATTGATAGCACATGTAATCTTTATCTGCAATGCAGAGTCTTGGATGTCTGCTTCTCATCGTTTCTCTTTCCCTTTACCTTTAGAGCTTGTATGTGACCGTGTAATCATCCCAGTAGGTTCTTCGATGCGAATGCCTTTGGGTTTTTGAAAGGTCTGATCGGGTTCTTGTGCAGATGATGCTTTCAGCTTCTTAGACGGTGGAGAGGATGGAGGTGATTGACCGGGTCTTTTAGATCTAGCCATTGTTGAACGAGAGAAGAATCTTAAGGTTCTGTCGGAGATTTTAGATGCAAAAATGGGTGTGATTGGGAAGATCTGATGAGATGAAATTAATCGATGAAGCAGAGAGTGAATATTTAGCTTTGATGATTTGGGTTTCTGGGTTCAAGAGATTTCAGAGAGTTTAAGAGTGATTATGCAAGTGCGAGTAATCTAGAGAGTAAAATGAACGGTCGCGGGAGGAAAAAGATGATATAACTAGTTTTTTAATATTCACTCGAGTGATTTTGGTTTTCACTCGAGTGAAGTATAAAAATCACTCGAGTGAAGTCCAAAATTACTTTACAGAAACTAAAACCACACTATAACTGCTTACCTTACTCGACTATTTTAATTAAAAGCACTCAAGTGACTTACCTGTGGTGATATTATCAGTCTAATCACCTGGTTTACCTGTGGTTGCAGTATTTCACTGTTCACTTACTTGAGTTGGTCTTTATCATCACCCCCGAGTGTTTTCCTCTCTTTTTATCTCTGTTATTTGAAGATATTACAGAGCATCCTATAAAACAACTTTTTAGATACTCCGATGCTTAAGTTAGTTATGGGATCATCAAAACATTATGAAATCAATATTTATAAAGGCTAAACAACTTACAATTCATTGGGATTTACCATTCCCAATTTCCTTCGTATATACATGAATTGTTCTCGGGCAAGAGGTTTGGTGAAAATATCAGCTAATTGCAAATGTGTAGGTATGAATAACACCTTGACATCCTTTTTTGCCAAACTTATTGTACTGGTGTTGTCACAGTAGATGAGAATTTCTTTAAGATATATGCCAAGATCCTGGAGTTGCTGTTTTAGCCATACTACTTTTGCACAACAGCTTGAGGTTGCTATATATTCTGCTTCCGTTGAAGATAATGATACTGTAGTTTATTTCTTACTGAACCAAGAAATAGCTGCACCTCCAAGGAATTGACATTGCCCACTTGTGCTCTTCCTATATGTTTTATAACCACCATGATCAGAATCAGAATAGGAAACTAGATATTTGTTACCTCTTTTGGGATACCATATACCCAATTCTTTTATGTCTACTAGATATCTAAAAATTATTTTCACTAATTTAGCATATGGGGCATGACTGAAATCTCGCACATAAACCAACACTAACTGAATATCAGGTCTGCTGGCTGTGAGGTAGAGTAATGATCCAATCATTCCACGATATTGAGTTATATTGAAATCAACTCCTTTTTCATCAGCATCCATAAGAATTGTTGAACTCATAGGTGTATCTGTACCATTAGCTTCATCCAATCCAAACTTCTTGAGAAATTCTTTTAGGTATTTAGTCTGTGATATGAATATTCCATTCTTTCTTTGTTTAATTTGTAAACCCAAAAAGAATGTCAGTTCTCCTATTAAAGACATTTCAAATTCTCCCTACATTATTTCAGAGAATTCTTTACACAGGGAATCATTAGTAGTACCGAATATAATATCATCAACATAAATTTGAACTACCAAAATATCATTCAGTTTTCGTTTTATAAATAAGGTTGTATCGACTTTTCCTCATGTAAAGCCAAATTCGATGAGAAATTTGCTCAACCTTTCATACCAGGCTCTAGGAGCTTGCTTCAAACCATATAAAGCCTTTTTTAGTTTGAAAACATGATTTGGTTTGGATACGTCTTCAAAACCTAGAGGTTGTTCTACATAAACTTCCTCCTTGATGTACCCATTTAAGAAAGCACTTTTCACATCCATTTGATATAATTTGTACCATTTGATGCATGCAAAGGCTAAGAGTACTCGTATAGATTCCAATCTTGCTACTGGAGCATATGTTTCCTCATAATCAATACATTCTTCCTGATTATAGCCCTTGGTGACCAATCTTGCCTTGTTTCTGATAATAGTTGCGGATTCATCAAGTTTGTTTTTGAATACCCATTTAGTACCAATAACCGAGTGGTCTTTAGGCTGAGGTACCAAATCCCAAACTTGATTTCTGTCAAATTGATTTAATGCTTCTTGCATTGCTAACACCCAATCATTATCTGATAGGGCTTCGTCAATGTTAGAAGGTTCCAATTGAGAAATGAATGCAGAAAAGCTAACTTCGTTTAAAACTTTGTTTCTAGTTTTAACTCCTTTATTAACTTCTCCTATCACTTGATCTAGAGGATGACTCTTGATATATTTCCAAGCTCAAGGTTGTTCTGGTTGACTTAATTCAACTTCTTTTTCAATATTTTCAACCTCAGGATTTGGAGAGTTAACAGAAGATTGGTTACTAGTTTTCTCATCGTCAAAGCTTTTACTAGAGGACACATATTCATCGAATACAACATGAATTGATTCTTCTACTACACATGTTCGTTTATTAAAAACTCTATATGCTTTACTTTGATTTGAATAGCCTAAGAAAAGTCCCTCATCAGCCATAGAATCAAACTTTCCAAGATTATCTTTACCGTTATTATGAATAAAACACTTACAACCAAATATGTGTAGATGAGCGAGGTTAGGCTTCTATCCCTTGTAGAGTTTGTATAGTGTCTTTCCAAGTTTGGTTCTGACATACGCTCTATTTGAGATGTAGCATGCAGTGCTCATAGCGTCTGCCCAGAAGACTTGAGACACATTCTTTTCGTTGAGCATTGCTCTAGCCATTTCTGTAAGAACTCTATTCTTTCTTTCCATGACTCTATTCTGTTATGGAGTTATTGGTTGTGAAAAATTGTGATCGATGCCATTTGTATCACAATATTCTGTAAATGCTTGATTATCAAATTCTCCACCATGATCTGTCCAGATACCTCCAATCAACATACCTTTCTCATTTTGCACTTTCTTGGCACAGGCAATAAATTTAGTAAAACTTCATCTTTGGATGACAAAAATATATTCCAGGTAAATTTAGAGAAATCATCAACAATAAAAAATGTGTACAAATTTCCACCGAGACTCTTAACTCTTGCTGGACCAATCAGATCCATATGCAATAATTGAAGTGGTCTGTTAGTGGTAATTTCAGTTTTTGATTTAAAAGATGATTTTGTTTGCTCACCTCTTTGACAAGCATCACAAATTAAATCATTCTTGAAATTTACATTAGGTAAACCAATTACCAAATCCTTTTTGAGTAATTTACCTAATTGATGCATATTTACATGGGCAAGTCGCTTATGCCATAGCCAACTATCATCAGTGTTACTCAAAAGACAATTTTCAGAAATATTTTCATTCATATCAAGAGTATAGCAGTTACCTTATCTTTTTGCCTTGAGTTTTGACTTCAAATTCTTCTTTTCAATTTGCAGATCCTTCTTGCTAACTATCAGACATTCTTCTGAGTCAAATATTACCCAATTGTCTTTATTTGTGCTTTGGCTTACACTTAATAGATTGTGACATAAACCTTCAACATAATATACCTCTTCGATTTTATCCTTGACTTCCCCAAGTCCTGCTATCCTTCCAGTTTGATTTCCTCCAAATTTTACCTTGCCACCTTCCTTGGGTACTAATATGGTGAAATTCTCAGGATCACCAGTCATATGTCTAGAGCATCAACTATCTATGCACCATTTTTTTGATTTGGATGCCCTGAAGCAAACCTCCTCGTCTGTTTCCTCTTGAGTAACCAGGCATATATTGGCTATCTCTTCATTGTCGCTTTCTTCAACTGAGGAGCTATCTCCCCAAATTGCAGAAACAAATGCCTTCTTTCTGTTGAAGGATTTGATATTTCTCTTTTTTTTATTTTTCTGTAATAACTCTGAACATTCTGATTTGATATGTCCAGGTTTACCACATTCGTAGCAGATGATCTCCTTGGCTTCTCTTCTACCACTAGTTCTACCTTTTTGTGAATTCCTGAACCCTTGGCCTTTATAAAATTTGTTAAATCTTATGATCATCATGCCTATCTCCTCATCATCAAACTCCTCGTCTTCTTCTTGGCTTTCAGCCTTTGTTTTTGTCACACTTAGTGTAAGACTTTTCTTTCTCCTGTCACCAACTTCTTCTAGCTCTCGTTTGAATTTTAGTTTGCTTTCATATTCAGAAAGGCTTCCAAACAAAGAAGCTACAGATTGCATTGATTCTCCTTTGGCCTCCTCTATTGCTGTGACTTTGGCCTCCCATTCTTTAGAGAGTATGTTTCATATTTTTTGTACTTGGACATTAAGATCATAGATTTTTCCAAGTGCTGTAAGTTGATTAACAAGATGAGTATATCTAAGTTTAAATTCTGCTATTGACTCACCTCCTTCATACGAAGTAGATCAAACTCTATAGTTAGAGTATTGATTCAATTTTCTTTTATTCCTGATATTCCTTCATGACCTACTTCCAAAGCTTGCCACATCTCTTTAGCAGTCTGAAGAGTACAGATTCTGAAGTATTCTTTTTGACTCAATACACTCTGAATCATCAGAATTGCTTTAGTGTTGAGAGTCACAAGCCTTTTGTCATTCTCATTAAATTCTGCTGGTGATTTAGGAACTTTTTGAGATTCTTCATTCTTTGTAGGAATATAGTTTCCAGTTTCAATCACATCCCATAGCCCATATTCTGCAGCCATTACGAATACACGGAACTTAACTTTCCAGAAAGAAAAATGCTCACCACTAAAACTTGGTGGTCTAGTGATAGAGGCTCCGTCAGGAAGAATTCCTTCACCCATGTTTACCATCGGATCCTTCTAAGGTTGTTAATCCAGAACAAGAAGACCTGCACAGTTATACCAACTGTTAGAGCAAGTTTTTCACCCAAGAGGGGGTGAATTGGGTGATTACAAAATAATCAGATATTTAAATAAAATTTATAAAAATTTAATGCACAGTTATAAGAAGGAAGAGATATCACCGATGTTCGCACAGGGGTTTATACTGGTTCGGTCTAAACCACTTGACCTACGTCCAGTCCTCAGAAATCCTTCTGAGCCTTTCACTATATCTTCTAAGATTCAGTGGGTTCTTGGCACCACAGTACAACTAGCAAGTTCCTCTGGACACTTGCTCCCCCTTACACAAGGTAATCTTAAATCCCAACTTAAGGTTCCTCAACCTTAAGTTATCACTATTGGAAATAAAATGCCTATGACCGACAAATCTCTCTCACAGAGTATATAGATAAAAATTGAAACACATTTGAAGAGTTGAAGCACTTATAAAAGTATTGTTTGTAGTATGTTCAAGCGTTTTTCATCGTACTTGTATTTTTCAAATGGCTGGACATATATATCAGAGACTTTGAAGACCGTTGTAAATTTGTCCCTTGATTCATAGTGCTTCTAACAGATGCAACAATATTTGTTTTCCATTATTTATAAATTTTGTTGCCGCCCATGAATAGTTGTCGTTTGAATGGAGAGTTTAGTTACTTTTCATGTGGCTAATGGTGGAGTATAGCTGTAATACACTTGAAAATATTACCGTTAGAAAATATTTGAATATCATCAGAGTAATGTGATTCACTAGGAGTGATTTCTGAAAATCAAGGTAACCATCGGGAGTGATCTTGCTTTCACTAGAGATGGATTTCAGCAACTGAGTAACTAAATAATATGCCACATGATTTTGACAGTAATCTGGAATAATTAGTAATGATTATCAATATCAAAATCTAACTAACAAAATATGTTGATTTTTTTGTGGAAATAGTTGCAAGTGGATCACAGTGATTGTCTGAGAGTGTTACTGGCAAAATGAAACATCACTAGAGTGAATTTGATGTCACTCGAAGTGATTTGGAAAATATTAAAATCTTCTGCAAGTGATTACAGACTCACTGGAAGTAAACATGAGATTTCATATACCAGTCGAGTGAATTTGGAATCACTGGAAGTGATTTTGTAAACAGTGATTTCTTATTGCAGTGATTCTTAATCCACTGGAAGTGATTCAGCTAAAATACTATATCACTCGAGTGATTCAAGATCACTGGAAGTGATTTTGCAACAGTAAAATATTCTTGCAGTGATTTTCATTTCACTGGAAGTGATTCTGAAAATTTTAGGCATCACTTGAGTGATCTGATAATCACTGGAAGTGATTTTGAAAATAGTGATTTTTTCTTCCGGTGTTTTCAGATTGACTGGAAGTGATTCAGCAGAAATCACGTATCACTCGAGTGATTCAAGATCACTGGAAGTGAAATCTGGAATAGTGATATTTTCTTGCAGTGATTTTTGATTCACTGGAAGTGATCTGATCCATCACTCGTGTGATTTCCCATATCACTCGAGTGATCTGGTAATCTTCCATATCACTCGAGTGATTTTTAATGATTACTCGAGTGATCTTGGTTATCACTCGAGTGATTATACAAATCACTCGAGTGATCTTGCTCAAATCACTTTTATCACTTCCTTTGCTGATATATTTGTTTTAATCAAATATAAAGACTTCCAAAGCATGATTTGTTATCATCAAAACATGAAATCTAACAAAGATTTGTGTGTCTAACGCTATTTCGTTGTTGCCTAGCATGGTGACAATGGACTAGTATGTATAAAGGATATTCTTAGATTAGCATACAATTTAAATTATTCCAAGTTATAGTTAAGGTAGTAAGTCCTGAGATGCCTATAGCATGGGGGTGATCGCTTAGGAAGACCAAAATATATAATGCCGTAGGAGCAGAATGAGCTATAAAACTTGAAGTGTATACAGTGTGATTTAGGTGGAGTCCAAAAGAGGTTGTAAGGCCTAGTATGCACATAGTGTGACCTGGGTAGAGTCTCGAAAAGGCTGTGTTGGCTAAGAACCTAGAATTATGAGAATGGACCAGTGGGTTATGTGTGCGAATGCTACATACTATGTATAGAATGAATGGAAATGGCATATGGGAATTTCTGAATTTTATTTGAGATTTGTTTAAGAGTATGATGATTTGAGTTGTATGCCCTGTGAGCTGCAAATATAAAGAATAGACTAAATGTCTATAATGATTCCTCAAGGTATAGATATTCAAAATTTAGAGGTCAAAATTTATTAAACAAGGGGAGAATTGTAATATCCTGAATTTTTGGGATTAGAGGCATAAGGTTAAGCCAAAAACAAGTGGACTGCTAACCCCAGTTTAGCAAATATCCCTAGAAGACATAAGAAGCAAAATGGATTTGAATTCCAAAAGTTAGAATAATGCTGCCAGGGTGTATCCTATAAAGGGCAGTCAGTTTACATGACACTTTTAAATACGCATGTGATGTCAAAAATTGTGAAAGTTTTAAGAATGAAAGTAGACTTATCAAGATTTAATTTAGTATGTGGTAGAAGTCATTTGGAGCTATGTATTTTTGAAATTTTCCTAGTAAAATTAGGAAGTTTCTGTGGCAGTTTTCAAAAATGGTAAATTTGGGAATTTTAAGCCTCCAGTTAACCAAAGGCTATACTTTTCATTAAAAATAGACTTAATAAGGGTTACATTTAGAACTACACTGATTGAACATTTGTACAATTATATATGAATTTTCAATGTTTGATAAAAATTCTGCCTAGTTTTTCAGTAGGTGGGAAAATGAAAATAAATGTTTGGGCAAAATGGTCATTTGACTAACAAAGCAAGAAGCCATTATTTTTCTCTTTTCTTGTGGAACAATTTAGTCAAACAAGGGGAAACAATAGAGAAATAAATATTTGGCTAAGATTGAATCAAGAAGGAATGATTGTAGTAAAAATTAAGGGTTGAAAAGTAAAAAACAAAAAGTTAAGTGTCATAAAGAGACTCTTACATGCAAATTAAAAGGGGATAGATGAAGATAATATGAGAGCTATTTCCTTGCCAATTCAAGATACCTTTTACGGTCAAAAAAGCAAGAGAGAAAGAGAAAAGGAGATGACAATTAAATTGGCATGTGATAAATACATTAAGTTATAATATTTTAAAGAGTAAGAGAAGTGATATTTTAAAAGCTTATCTTTTCCATTTCAAGACCCATATTTCAATTAACATTAGGAAATATATATAGAGAGAGAGATGGATGAAAAGGGTGTAAGAAAATAGAGAACTCAAGAGAGCTAGGGTTCAAGAGACAAATATTCAAGGTAAGAGATGAAAATCCAAGAGCTCTTGCCTTCAAATTGTTGTAACACCTCTTCTAATACATTCTTCTTTTTGAAAATCATGGTTAGCAAGCTAAATCAAGAGAAAAGAGAGAAAAAGAGAAAGAGAAAGCGAAGTGGAATTTAGGAGAGAGAAGTTGAGAAATGTATAGGTAATCTCCAAAACCTTAATCCTCTTACTTTGTATGATGATTTTGTGGTAGATGTTGTTGGCTTGTTATGTTGATTTTTGTAAAATTTGGAAGATGAAATCCTAAGGGGCTATGCTGCCAAAATTTCATCAAATCATGATTAATGAGTGTTTAAATGGTTAAATATGTGATTAGAAGTGGAAAGGAAGGAGTTTATGGCTTGAATGCATAAAAACATATTTTTCCCTTTTTCCTCCATAGTTTCGGTCAAAAATAGAACATCATGAAGGAGTTGGAATTTTGTAATTTTAATGGTTCCATTAGATTTATAAGGAGAAATTGTGTAGGAACACATTTGTTCATGATTTTTGGATACTTGTATAAGAATTTAGAATTTTTGAAAGTTGAAAGGAAATGCTATTTGATTTGTCTTACTTGAGGCAGTGTTGTTGTGACATGAATTTCATTACACAAACATAGTCTAAATATTATGAAGCTTTGGAGGAATAATGTAAACATTAGAGCTTTAATTTGATAGGTAGATCATAATTTTTGGACTAGTAGAGTAAAAGATCTAATTTTTTAAAGTTAGGTCCTGTTTCTGGAATGGAATCTAGGACAGGTTAGGTTTGGAGAAATTGGGAGAATTTTATGGTTGTGATGGCCAGATTTGAGTATTTTTATGATTATATATACTTAAATTAATTCACATATGACATTAAACCACCTAATTAGAGTTCCATAGAATTAATTATGATTTTTTCAAAGTTTGGTCAAAATGTTGGAAGCTTTTAGCTACCATGTGAATTTAAGAAAGAAAATGCCCAAATGTAATTAGTATAAACTCCAAGGGTAAAAGTAAGCCTACAGGGCTAAGGTAGCCTCATTCGGCATTTGTTTTTTGTGCCACTAATAATGTGACATTTATTTAGGGCCATAAGAAGTCAAGAAAGAAGAAGAATGGAAGAATTTCTAAAAAGCCTCAATAGTAAAGGGGATGAGAAGTAGGGCTTTGTCCACAAGATAGTGAACTCTGCTAAGTTTCATAATATGATATGTGTGCTTGTGTATTGATGTGTTAATTGCTTTGATTAATTGTATGAAGCATATGTGAATAAGTAAAGCTCTGTTTTTTTAATACTATGGCTATTGTTGTAACAAGTTAAACATTGAGCATACATATATGTCATTATGTTGGTATGAGTTTATGTAAGCAAAAATGTCATACACAAAGCATTTCTTGTATGCATTTATTAGCATTATTTACTACTGAGATTTCTTTGAATCTCACCCTCTCCCAACTAACCATTTAGATAGGCAGGATGCTGGAAGTTATACTAGAAGAGAATGTGATGGTAGAGTGAAGATTTAAGGGTCTGACACTATATATATATATATATATATTTTTAAAAAAAAACTTAGACACTTTAGTAGCATTGTGTGGCTATACAGTTTGTATGTGTAAATGAATGGACTAAGCTTGAGCAAAGAATCACCTTAAATGAGTTAAAGGGAAAAAAATAAGAATTGATTAGTAATAACAAAGTTGCGAACCATTAGAATACGCTTATGCAAAAGTTTTTAAATTTTCAAAAAAAAAACCTACTCAACTACAGGTTAAAATCTTATTTTATGGTTAGGATTTGGAAAAGCGTTATAAAAGAACATCACTTAGTGGTTCGCATTCGCTATGTACAACTCATTAGAACAAGTTAAAATGAATAGTGAGGGAATAAGGGGGATCAACTATAATTATTAGCTTTATCAAATATCCCTTCTTGCTTTAGGGAATAATATTGTTTAATGTTTTTTAACCATGTTCATGATTTACTTAGCTATAATAATCTCTCTTGAATTAATATGAGCCAAGTAATTTATTTGATTCCCTCTTCTTTCTACATTTTGACTGAAAATAACTCCCTAATATGGAGAAAATAATTGCTTCTTGCTTTATTGGCTAAATGACCATTTTGCCTATACATTTTTCCTATTTTTTCACTTGCAGGAAAAACTAGCAGAATTTTCACCAAATTTTGAAAATTTGTATCTTTATTTATAAAGGACTAATTGGGGTGGTTCCAGAGCTATGTGACCTTTATTAAGTATAATTTATGAAAAATATAGGCTTTAACCAATTGGAAGTCACCATTCCCAAAATTCCTATTTGATTCACGCTGTCATAGAAATTTGCTAGTTTTACTAATGTAAATGCAAAAATGCATAACTCATTGCGTACAACTCCAAATGACTCCCATGACCTATCAAATTAAAGCTTGATAAGTATAATTTTATTCTAAAAACATTTATAGGCATTGGACATCATTTTCCTATTTAAAAATGTCATACAATTAGACTTCCACGTCGAAAATCACACTGGCTTCAAATCTCAAGTTTTACAATTTGTATTATATATTTAGTCTTATTGTGTGTAACCACTAATTGCCCTATTTTGTCACTTAATGTGCTCTTTAATTCATGATTTTATTCCCTTAAATTCCATCAAGGTAAAAGTTATGACACCTTATGTTTAATAGCCTCATATGAGTATAAAAGAGTAGTGCAATCATTAGTGAAACCAGGAACCGGTCCTGGAGTAAACATGCTTCGAAAGATGTTCACAAATTCCAAACCTACCTCAAGATTTAAATCTAGGATTGGAAATTTTTTTTGAGATTAATAAAATTTTTTCCAGATAATTTCACAAATATTCACTATTTCACTAAGTCTTACCAGCTCTTCCTCTTGTTTTATCAGAGTTTGTGAGTGATTCTGTGCTTAGTTCTCAAGTTCCATATCTTAGTTATGTTTCAATTATGATCTGAAGCACAATTTAGCTAAACTGTCCTTTTAGTTTAACTACTATACTTTTACTAGCCTACCGATATTATTAGTTCCACTACCATACTGTTGTCAGGGTTTATATAGTTATGCACATCATTTACAATTCTAAAATATTCCAAAATATTAAGAACAGAAAACCAACAGAAAGTTAAGTCTTTCTATGTCTAGCCTCTAGCTGTCCTTATGTATCTTCTCGCTCCTCGAGCTTCCTCCTTGTACTATAAATTGGTTTTAAAAAAAAGTGAGATTCGAAATAATCTCATTAGTAACAGATAGCCAATCATACAAATATAACATCACAAAGCATGTCACACAATCATCATACACCAAATTATCACAACAGCATTCAGTACATCACAAGCAGTTCATATGTAACTATATCACTAGGTATATCATAAGGCCCCTAGGGATACCGATGTAGAAAGGTCCCAAGCATCCGCTTGTACATCACAAAACATTATTGGCTCGAGCGTCCACCCATGTAGAAAGGCCCTAGGGGACCACCCTGCATAACCAGAATGTGTCAGATAAATCATGATGAACACACAAAACATGCACTGTATCATATAAATATATGAAAGACAATTTATTACCTAGCTACTTCCCTCGAGCAATTTGGAACCATTTGCCTAAGCTCAGGCAAGTTTCAATCTTCGAATTGCTATTAGGTCCTATAATTAGAATTTGCAAATGACATAATATTGTTCTGTCCAGTACTTGCATAATGAAATTGTCAAGTTGGTTGTCATTAAAGTTAACACACTATGTTAAAAGAAAATTCAAGGTAGTCTAACTTTCTCAAGTTGGTTAATTCCACCCTTAAAGTTCAACTTATTTACTTGTATGCCATTACATTTTCATTTTCACCTTGAATCTTAGATCTGCTAGCTTTTTACTTAAATACAAAAATTCACCATTAATTCTAGGTAACTCCAAATTGAGTGGTTATAAATTTTATGTAAAGCTCTTTCAATATAATTTCATATAAAAATACTTAATTATGGCCATCATAGCTACAGTATTCCCAAAATTATGCCAAATATAACTTGTTCTAGATTACATTCTAGAAATAAGGCATAGATTTGAAAAATCAAATCTTTAAGTATACTTGTCCAAAAATTACAAACTACCTATCAAATTAAAGCTCCACATATATACTTTAATTTTGAAAGGTTTCATAATTTTTGGACTAATTTTTAGTAGCAAAATTTATTACATAATAACACTGCCTCCATAAACGAATTAAATAGCACTTACCCTTCAATTTTCGAAAATTCCTATTTCATATACAAGCAGCCAAAAAACATGAACATATGCATGCCTACACAATTTTGCCTTCTAAATCCAATGAAATTATGAAATTGAAAATTCCAACTCCTTCATCACATCCTATTCAGAAAAGATAGTTAGGGTTTAAGGAGGGAAAATGTATTTTCTTGATTTCTCTTGCTTAATCACTTCCTTCTCACTTCTAATCACATGTTTAATCAATTAAACAATCATTGAACATGTTTTGAAGGAATTTTGGTAGCACAACCCCTTAGGGTTTCATCATCCAAAATTTACAAAACTAATAAAACAAGCTAACAACAACAACCATAACATCAATAACATATTCAACAAGAGGATCAAAGTTGTTGAGGTTACCTCTTGATCTTCTCACTTTCTCTCACTAGGGCTGACGCATCCTTCCTCTCTTCTCTTGAATTTTTTCTTGTTAAACATGGTATTCAGGAAAGATAAGGGGTTTAAGAAAGGTGCTACAAGAATAAGAAGGCAAGAGCTCCTGGATTTTCATCACATACCTTGGATTTTGCACTTGAACCCTAGCTCTTTTCTCTTCTATGATCTTTTGTCCAGCACCCCCTCTCTCTCTTTTGCCAATTCTTAACCACAATGGAGAATGAAGGGAAAGAGAAGGTAATAGTTTGATTAATATCTCAATTTGCTTTAGGATTTACCATGTGCTTGTTTCTAATTGGTCAAGAGTTCTCTTTCTTTTATTTTGTTTTTTCCTTCTTTTTGCTTTAATATTCAACCAAGAAATTCCCTTTATTTCCCTATGTCACCGTAATATCCAAGAGAAAAAGAAGAAGAATGGCTTCTTACTTTTGGTTAAATATATGCCTACATTTAATTGGTTCTCCTCTTTACTTTAGTTGTAATTGCTGACTTTTCAAATGCCTATTTATGTTCAAGTATGTGATTTCTCTTTCCATATTGTTTTGACCATAAATTATCCTTAAATGGAGAGAGGAAAAAGTTCTTATAATATCTCCATGCAATTCATTGCAATCATTATGTAAGAGAGCTCTTACAACTCTTAATTGACTTGGTCTTAATTCCTTCTTTCCTTGATTCATTTTAAGCCAAGCATTTGATTTCTCCATTCATTCCCTTTATTTGACCGAAATGCCAAGGAAAATGGGAAATAACTGGTTGCTTCTTGCATAATTGGAAAATTACCATTTTGCCCTTACATTTTATGATTTTTGTATTAAATCATGTCTTCCTTCTTTTCTCCTTATTTTGGTCAAATTTTAGGCAATATAATTAGGCCAATTTTTATGCCATTTCATGCTCTAATTTTTGTTACAATATTAGGTCTTTAAATAGACAAAAGATGCATCTTTATGTTTTTGCTTAGCTAATTATATGTAACTATCGATTAAAATGCTTTCATCATTTTATGTACACCACAATTCACCATTTTATTCTACTATATATCAAATATATATACAAGGATATTGATAAAAAACGTGGGGTTTTACATAAGGAATTTTATGCCTTACTGGGATACTTGTTAAACTGGCGTTTAGCAGTCCCAGAATTTTGAATGTTACACTTGTCACCTCGTTACTCTTCTAACACAAAAGTGTTACTATCCTTTGTATTGATTAAGGGACACTTGTCATCCTTTTGTGAAGCCAACACAAAAGTTAGGTCATGGTTTCTTATTTTATTAAAGTTACTTTATCGATGCTTACTCAGGATTCTACTCAAGTTTTACTTAAGATCGTGACATGCATATTGAGGCCTGCTACATAGCATTCCATTCCTCAGAGTATTGAAAATATCGCCATATATACTTTAGCTATTAATGGTTTTCATCCGACTACTTATCCTTAGTATTTATAGCCCTAACCTCTTAATCTATATGGGTAACATCGTGTGTATCTAGAAATCTTAAAAATAGCCTTATATATTTCTATAAACACTGGTAATCCTTTTATTCCATGGGTTAAATATTTACAAATTCCACCGATTATAGAATTTGGTATATTTTAAGGAGTGGATCACCACTATTCATGAACTAACCCCTAGAGGACCAGTGAATACCCAAAGGGCAGTGAGTATTACCTTGTCAGGTTAGGGGTGGTCCTAGGATATTATGAACCCCAAGAAAGTGAGTACAACCAAAGCTAGTGTTCAAGCCTCATCCTAGAGTTGAATCCAGATACTATCACCAGTTCTAGAGCTAAACCTGTATATCTATTGGGGACACTGAGCAATTATTGACAAATGAGACAGAGTTAGATTCGAATACTATCACCAATTCCAGAGCCAGACCTGTCAATGTGATATATGATCTATAATTAGACCAAGAGCTATAGGAGTATCAGGAGCAGGTACGTGTAGGCTATCTATATCCGGGATGCCTAATGTCCCAGTATGTACAATATTTGCATGATATAGACACATTATACTGGGATCAGGGATTTCTTTACATATAGTTCTTAAATGACACTTGGATCCATACGATATTATACTTCTTCCCGAATACTACATTTTGGGCTTGAAAGAAGAATGAGATTATAGAGCAGGGTCAAAATGAAAGCTTTATGGAACTCATGGATCAAATCACTAAGTACATGTTGGACTAAATATATAGATACTGATATATGACTTTTATATAGTATTTGATCGTCTGGAGATAGTTTATATGACTTTTTGGGACAAGTGCAGTTATGGGGTTCCAATACTAGGAAGTAGTTGGAGCTTGTACTAGCATTTTTACACCAGTATATCAAAGTTAAGCATGCTTGGCCCATAGAACTGTTAGGATAGGTGACCCCCTTGAATGTTACTTGCACATGTTAAGTCATGTAATGTAACAGAGTAGAAACATGTTATACAGTAGTTTATAAGCTGTATGTTGTTAAAAAATTTCCCTAAACTGCTATAAATGCCTGCTATTTGTTATTTCTAAATTACCTATGTATTCAAAATTTTGATAAATGACAAGCATGCCCTTATGATTGTATGGAATTTACCTCTTCCTTACTTTAATATAGTAAAACATAAAGATCTTGAGATTAAGAGGTAGACTAGAAGGTAGATGTGTTAGGCAAGGTCAAGAAGCTATACCTAACCTAATGTAGTACATATTGGGCATGTTAACTAAACAGTGGACAATGATACATGATCTTAAGGATAAGCTGTGAGAAGTACAGTAAAAAGAAAATGCAAATAAGGAGAGAGAAAATAACCTTGGTGGATAGGAGGATGAACATATAAAGCTTGAGTAACCTGAACAGGGGCCTCGCCTAGATTTGCTGTTGAGGGTGAAAGTTTCTAAACATAGGTTGCATGGTTTTGTCAATAAAACCCCCTATTTTTTTAGGGAAGTTTAATCCCTTGGTAGCAGAGGATTGTCTATCTTGGCTAGAGCAGATTTTTTAGAATTTTAGAATGCTAGAATAACATCAAAGCTCAGTTAGCAATTTAAAAATTAGAAGGCAATACAGATAGGTGGTAGAAAAATACTAAGATGATTCTTCAGGAAAGAAATATTCATATGACCTAGGATTTATTTCAAGAGCAATTTAATGAGAAATATTTTTGCTTGATCAATCAAAATTGCAGAGGAAAAAGTGTTCATTTCTATCTAGAAAGATGAGAAAGAGAGCTTTGATGAGTATTTAGCACCATATATCTGGTTGTCTTGATACTCTTCTTCCTTGTGGTATCATGATAATAAGGGATGGAGCTCAGATATGATGATTTGGGGACTAAGACCAGTGCTAAAAGAGAAGCTAGTCTCTACACAATTTACAAAATTTAATAAAACAGTAGAAGAATTCCATATCATAGAAAGCAATTTGCTAAGTCTATATACTGACAAAAATGCTAGCAATAAAGGTGCATCTGGTAGTGGGAATTCTTCCTAGAAATGTAAGAATTAAGGAGGTCCATCCAAAGGGAGTAACAAAAAGCCTTATCAGTTTGATAGTTGCAGTAACTAAAGATTCCATGGGACCAAAACATGTTGGCATTATGGCAAGCTACATCATCCTAGAAGGCCATATGGTGCTCTAGTAAAGCAGACAATCTGTTATAATTATTAGCAACCGAGGTATTTTGCTAACAATTATCAACAACAACAAAGGGCAGGAGAGCCAAGATAGAGAGCTCAGGGCAGAATCATTGCCATAACATAAGAGGAAGCTAAAAAATCTTATGATCTAATTTAAGGTATAGTTTTACTTAATGGTAATTCAGTACAAGTATTGTATGATTCAAGGGTTGTTCATTCATTTGTTGCATATGACTATGTAAGATAGCTAGGCTTGACAGTGAACCGATTACTGTGTGATCTGGCTGTATCTACACCCATAGGTGTCAGATTTGTCACAACCAATATTTGTCTAAATTGCCTAATAAACACTGAAGGACATAAATCAATTGTAGATCTTATTTTCTTACCACTGCATAGCATGGAGGTAATTTTTGGTATTAACTAGTTGAAGGCGAATAATGTTTTGCTAGACTACGTAAACAAAAGAATCATTTATCCTAATTTGCAACAAAATGTCAGTATAAAAGCTAATACTAACTTTCTTTCAGTAATTAAGGCTAAGAAATATCTGTATAAATGTTGTCAGAGGTACATAGTATTCTTTTCTATGCAGTCAAATCTAGAACAAGGCTTGAAAACATTCCTATAGTAATTGAGTTTCCTGAGGTGTTTCTAAAGGATATCAATGGATTACATCTGGAAAGGGAAGTGGAGTTTACAATTAAGAAGAAGCCTAGAACAAGACCAATATCCAAAGCCTCATGCAGGATGGCTTCAAATGGAATGGTAGAATTGAAAAGGAAGATTGTGGAGCTAGTAGGGAAAAGGTTCATCTGACCCAGTATTTTGCTATGGGGAGCTCTAGTGCTCTTTGTCAAAAAGAAATATGGAAGCCTATGCCCTTATATCAATTACAGAGAGCTGAATAAGGTAACCATTAAGAACAAATATCTACTACTCAAAATTGATGATTTGCACTATCAGTTATCTGGTTCCTGCATATTCTCAAAAAATTGATTTGAGGTCAGGGTATTATCAGCTTTGAGTAAATGCAGAGGATGTACCAAAACCTACTTTCAAAACTACATATGGTAATTACGAATTTCTAGTAATGCCATTTGTGTTGACCAATGCACCTGCAGTATTCATAGACTATATGAATCAAATTTTTTGTCCGTAAATGGACTAATTCATAGTAATCTTCATTGATAATATTCTATTATATTCTTAAAGTAGAGCAGAACATGAAGAGCATTGGAGAAAAGTACTAAGCACATTGAAAGATAAGCAACTCTATGCTAAGCCAAGGAAGTGAGAGTTTTGGCTTTCAAAAGTTAATTTTCTGGGCCATATAGTGTCAAACCCTTAACATTTTGTTATTCATAGAGTAGTAAGCGCATAGTTTATTAGGCGTACAGAAATAGTGGAAACATACTAATAATAAGTTCTTGTTTACATTATAAGAAAATCCCTATAGGGTATGAAGAATATGTACAAGGTCGTAAAGAAAAAAGTACAGTCTAAGATAACTAACGGCAGCTCCTGTCTGCACCGGGACTCTACTTGCTGGTAACTACTGCTTTCACCTTTGAGCCACTACCTTCTGCTAGAATATTTTTAAATGTTGAAAAAGGGTTAGATTCGAGTGAATCTTAGTAGTAACGTGCAATCAGATATAAAATATGAACATAAATATGCAATGTACCATGTTATGTAAGATGCAAACTCATACTATATTGTGTGCACACTATCAAAGGTTAAATGACTATTTGGATTCCTACTTAACTCGTGTACCTCAGCTAGATCCTAGACCACAACAAGGTTGTGTGCCCTAGGCACTATCATGTTACAAAAGATAGCATACATAAAGCATACAAATAATCACATAGTGTATGAAAAAAGAGTTACTACTTAAATCCTTTTTTGGTTCCACTGGAAGTCCAAAACCATTGGTCTTGCTTAGGTTATTATCAATTCATATCAACTAAATTTTACAAGTAACTAGTTAGTACTTGCATTATTACTACCTTTTAATTGTAGTTCATTAGTTATCTATCATAGTTACAGCAATTTCTGCACAGTGCATTTTCACAGTTTTCCAAAAAAACTGCCATATTTTTAGTCAAATTTGAAAATTCAAAGTTAATTCTAGAAAATTCCAAATTAATTGGTTTCAAGTTGTATGTAAACCTATTTAAGTTTAATATTATGAAAAAAATACACTATTATAGCCATTACAAGCACATTATTCCCATAATTTTATCAAACCTCCCTTGTTCCAGATTTCCTTCCAGAAACAGGGCTCAAATTTGAAAAATCATATCTTTTAATCTACTTGGAAAAAAATTATGTTCTATCCATCAAATTAAAGATCTACATGTCTACTTTTATCTTGTAAATTTTCATAATTTTGGATCAAATTTGATCCATAAAAATCATTTTGCAACAAAACTGCTTCTAGTGTAATTAATCAAACAACGCTTCATCTCAAGTTCTAAAAATTCAAGATTTTCATACAATCATCCAAAAATCATGAACACATGTATTCCCATAAAATTTTCCCTTCTACGTCTAATGGAACTATTAAAACTAAAAATTGCAACTCTACCCCTAGGTTCTGCACCTGGTCGAAACATGCAACCCTAAAAGGGAAGTTGTGTTTTCTTGATTTCTCTTGATTAACCACTTCTTTTTTACTTATAATCATATGATTAACCATCTAAACACTTAATAAACATGATTCATGGAAATTTTGGCAGCATAATTTTTTAGGGTTTCATCTTCCCATTTTCCAAAAAACATGAAAATCAAGCTAACAACAACAATAACAACCATAACAACAATATATTAACCAAGAGAATCAAGATTCTTGAGATTATCTCTTGATTATTGCACTTTCTCTCTCTAGATGCCAACTTCCTCTCTCTCTCTCTTCCCTCTTGATTTTTCTTGATAAACATGATATTCAAGATGGTGTGAAAGTTATAAGAGGTCTTACATAAATTAGAAGGCAAGAACATTTGAATCCAAGCATACTTACCTTGGATTTTGCCTCTTAAACCTCCTCCTCCTCTCTTACTCTTTGTGTTCTTGTGTTTTCTTCAAGTTTCTCTCTCTCTCTCTCTCTTTCTTAACTTAGACGACATATGGCTCTTTTGAAAGAGCAAATTTGGCTTCTTGGATAAGCCATTTCCACCTCCACAAATAATATTATTTAATAGGATTTTTGGACATGTTCTTGACTTAATGCTTCATCTTTTCCTTGACCATTGTAATATCCTAAATTTTGGGAATAGAGGCTTAAGATTTAGCCTGAATTAAGGGGACTGCTAGACCCCGATTTATCAAATGTCCTAGTGGGACATAGTATTATTTTTCATAATTCCTTTATATCCTTATATATTAAAAGGAATTATATTGGTAAGCTAAAAAGCTCGGGGAATAACAAAATGAAGTGATTAGAAGTCACATACAATATAGTAAAATGGAACACAAAGTAATTTTGCTGCCAGTGAAATTCTTGGTATGACAGTGATGATTGTGTGACATATTTTGATGGGTAAATGATGATGAAAAATTATAAAACTTTCTAGAATGAAAGTAGACTTACCAATTTGATAGGTCATATGAGTCATTTGGAGTTGTGCACAAAGATAAATTAATTTTTGAATTTAGCCCAGTGAAATTAACTATTTTATGGGGTAGCATTCAAAGATTAAAATTATGGAAAGAGTGAACTTCTAATTAGCCAAATTTTATATTTTTTATGAAAACTAGACTTAATAAGGGTCTCATAGTTTTGGAATCACCCCAATTGGATATCTACATAACCAGATATGAATTTTCAAAATTTAATGAAAATTATGTCAGATTATCTATTTTGTGCGAAAATAGAAATTATGGACCAACCAAAAGCTAACATGTGGCAAGTAAATGGTTAATTCATTTAACCATTCTTCATCATCTTTATCCAGCCATTTTCCCATGCAAAAATAGCCAAGAGAGAGAGAGAGAAGCTCAGTTGAAAATGGAGGGAGAGGAGAGAGAAATTTCAACCTCTGAAACATTGCCGAATCGGCGTCCTCTTTCAAAGTGCCCTTCACGAACCTTCTCCTACTCATCGTGAGCTTCATTTCTATGATTTTAGATTTTTGTTTGGAGGTGGTTGGCACTGTCTCACGAGTCAAAATGAAGCCAGAATTCTAAACCGTCTACCGAAACGGGTAGAGGTAAGCATAAGCTTCCTTTTTAACTGATTAATTTGTTATTTGGATGAGTGTATTGGAAGTTGGGTACTATTTATAGCTGGTTTAAAATAATGTTTCCAATGGCTAAACGATGTCTAAAGGATGTCTAAGTAGCTAATTATTTGATTAGAAGTAGAAAAGAAGTGATTATAAGCCAAAGAAAACAAGAAAACAACATGTTACACCTAAGAATTTGATTTTCTTCCCTGTATTGTGACGTAGTGATGGAGTTCTAATTTGATAGTGTTAATGCTTTCATTGAATTTAGAAGGAAAAATTATGTAGGTATGCAAGTGTTCATGAATTTTGGATGCTTGTATATGAATTTAGAGAATTATGAACTAAATGCGTGCATGTTGTGAAATATGTCTTCTGGAGGTAGTGTCCTTGTGACATGTTTTTGAAGGGATGAATGTTGTCCAATGATAATGAAAATTTCTAGATTTAAAGTAAATATGATAACCTTTAAAATTATATGTAATATGAAAGATTTGGACAATTATGTTAGAAGTTATGAGTTTTTAAAGTCTGGTTATGTGAATTTGGACAATTCTGGGACTGTGTCCAATTAAAGGGATCTCTGTGATAATATGAGTTGATTTAGCTTATGGATATATTTTTCCCATCTATTAGACTTAAAGAGGGTTAAATAGAGCTTTTAACCACTCAATTTAGATTTTTGTACATTTAGTTATGAGTTTTACAATTTTGGCCAAGAATCAGGAAGCTTGAATTCTGGAATAGAGGGGTTCTTGGCCGCAGCGAACACCCCTAAATTCCAGCATTTCATGTTTTTAAAGGAAATTAACTTATTTAGCCCTTCCTAGCCTCTTGGACCTTAGTATACACTTCCAATGACAATCATGATTCTAATGATGTGATTAGGTATCTAGGGCTATGGAGAAGTCAAGAAAGAAGAGGCATGAAATAATTTTCATGGAGGAAGAGGCATGGATGAATTTCTAAGAAGCTCTAAAGGTGGGAAGAAGAGCAAACTAAGGAACAACTATGGTCCACCAGGTAGTGAACTTACCTTTGCCTATTTGTGTGGAATATGTATGATTAGTTAAAGCTCTGTTATATTTGTACAATGGCCATATGAATGTCATAACATCGAGCATGCGACATGTCATTATGTTGGCATGAAATAGTAGTCAACCATGTCATGCATCCATATATATATCTACCATGCATAGTGGTAATGTTTGCTATTGAGATTCTCTCGAATCTCACTCCTCCCAACCAACCATTTAGACAGGTGAAGATGCAGGAGGATGCACGGAGGAGATATAAAGTTGAAGTGTATTTGTATTTAATGTAATTAATTTACAATTGATAGCCTTGTATGGCTTTGAATTTCATGTATGTATATGAGTGTATGAATGCAATATAAGCATAGAATAGCTCGAATTTTATTAAAAAGGCAAGAGAATCGCTCGCATACTCTAATGTAATGAGATTAAGAGCCAATGAAACATTACGACGTAGTAAAACTTGTGAAAATAATTAAAATGTGTTTTTTACCTGCTGAAAAACCCTCTCAACCATAAGTTCAAGTTCTGAGTTGAGATTGGGGATTTTTGAACGTTTTCTAAAGTTGGGTAATCCGGGTTTGAATCCTGGTCCCATGAATGATTTCACTACTCATTTATACTCATCTTGGGCTATTGAGAATAAGGTATTACAACCATAACTGCTCTCTTTATGTTAGACGAAAGTAGCTCTTGGAAATAACTAAAAGGGCTTCTTGAATTATTCCTATTTTGCCTCCTTAAATAATAATATGAAATTATTAATTAGCATGAGATATTTGACCAAAGTCATCATCTTTCTAAACTTGGTCAAACATTCCTATTTTTGCTTTAATTTGAGACAAGTATTTATTTGGACAAAATAGAGGGCTCTTGGAAGAGGATTATGATCTCTTAAAAGATCTCCATCCACCTCCTTAAAATATGATATTTTAATGGCAATTAACATATATTTACTTTTTTGACTTTTCCTTCTCATTTTACTTGACCAAAAATACTTCCTTTATACTTTTAATTTGGACTAAGTATATAGTTCCCACCTTGCATCCCTATTGGTCATCCAACATCATGAGCCAAAGGGAAAATATTGGCCTTTTATTTTATTTAGCCAAATAACTATTTTGCCCAAACATTTTTGCCATTACCCTTTTCATCAAGATTTGAAAATTCATATCTTTATTTATAGATGTCCAATTGTTGTGGATCTAAAGACTATGCGACCCTTATTATTCTATTTTTAAGGAAAAATATAGCCTTTAGCCAATTGGATGCTTATAATTCCCATAATTACCATTTTTGGACACTGCCACAGAAACTTACCAGCTTTACTTGGCTAATTTAAAAAATACATAGATCTCCAAATGACTTATATGACCTATCAAATTAAATCTTGATAAGTCTACTTCAATTTTGGAAAATATCATAGGCATTGGATATCATTTGTCTATTTAAAAATGTCACACAACTAGACTACCATGTAGCAAAACATACTGGAAGTACATCTAGTTTTTTGCAATTTATATTTCGATCATAATTATGTTGTGTGTGACCACTAATTTCCTTGTTTTGTCATTTAATGTACTCTTTTATTAATCATTTTATTCTCTTAAATGCCATAATTACATATAAGGAATACTGGTGACTAAAATGTGGGATGTTACAACTCTCCCCTTTAAATAAATTTCATCTCTAAAATTTGCTTAATGTACTTGTTCATAAATTTTGGGTAACACTTCTGCATGTTTTCATTAGCTTCCCAGGTAGGTTCTTAGAAATTCATCATGCAGCCTACTCAAGCTTGGTGATCAATCTACTTGGTACGCTACTGGCCAAATCTAAAGATAAAAATCCAATATTAGCATCCATGGCTTATTATAGAGTTATAGAAGAAATATGGGAGATAACCTATAAAAGTCCAAAGTTGCTTTATTCAAATGTAAGTAGGTTAGCAATCCTGCTGTGGTAATAGATCAACAATTTAGATTTGTCTCAGTTAATCTTTGAAGAGTTGGTTATAGAGATGAGCCCTTCATTTTAGCAAGCCAAGCGAAGCAAGTGTTTTATGTCACAAATCCTGCAAATAAAAATATGTACATTGTACTTCAAAGTAAAAACCAGAAGTATGGTGATCTAACCTTCAATCTTGCTGACACACCACCTTTCACAACTAATCCACTTAAAGTAAATGAAGTAGAATTGGTAGATGATGAAGAATATGCTGTAAGAAATGATCATTGTAAAGGGATATGGGCAACAATATAGCGTAGGACCTTTACTTAGAACTTATTCACCTATCTGATAGTGAGTTTTTTCTTAAACTATAAAATAGTATCATGTGCTTTTTTCCTTAATCCTACTTAGTTTTTTCAATTATTTGGAACTTATTTACCTCTCTGACAGTGATTTTTGTGTAATCAAGAATATGGATAATTCTAGTGACTTGCAAAGTGATAGGGAGCATTAAACGGAAGGTGGTCAACCCGTTAAGAGAAGAGCTAGAGGTATCACAAAGATGCTTACATTAGTTGCACATCATTAACATCAACAGGATAGGCTGCATGTAGATTTTCATGCAACATGAATCTGTTAGAGCAAGCTTTTCACCCAAGAGGGGGGTGAATTGGGTGATTACAAAATAATCGAGAGCTTAAATTCAATTTATAAAACTTAAAGCACAGTTAATGAAAGGAAGAGATATCACTGAGATTCACACAGAGATTTATACTGGTTCGGTCTCAACCACTTGACCTACGTCCAGTCCTCAGAAATCCTTCTGAGCTTTTCACTATATCTTCCAAGATTCAGTGGGTTCTTGGCACCACAGTACAACCAGCAAGTTCCTCTAGACACTCACTCCCCCTTACACAAGGTAATCTCAAATCCCTACTTAAGGTTCCTTAACCTTAAGTTAACACTATTGAAAATAATTAAGTATGACTGACAAATCTCTCTCACAGAGTATGTAGATAAGAGCTGAAGCACAAATGATGAACTGAAGCTTTTGTGAGGATATTGCTTATAGAGTATTCAGGCGTTTTTCTTCGTAGTTGTATTTTTCAAATGGCTGGACATATATAATAGAACCTCTTGAAGACCATTGTAAATTTGTTCGTTGATTCAAAGATGCTTCTGACAAATGTAACAGCATTTGTCTTCCGTTACTTTTGAATTTCTGCTGCTACCATGAATAGTTGTCGTTTGAGTGGAGTGTTCAGTTACATGTCAAGTGCGTGATAGTGGAGTACAGCTGTAACATACTTATGAATATAACCGTTAAGAAATATGTGAATCTCAACAGATTAATATTGATCACTGGAAGTGTTTTATAAAAGAAACATTAATAATACCATCGAGAGTGATCTTGTTTTCGCAACTGAGTAGTAAAATGATATACCATATGATTTTGATAACAATTTGGAGAAATCAGTTGTTGTTTATGAAGGTAATAGCAAATGGATTATAGTATATGTAGGAAAGTGTATACTGGAACAATAGATCATTATATGAGCAAGTGCAATATCACTGGAAGTGAATATAATGTCATTTGGAGTGATTTTGAAAACTTTGAAAACTTTTGACAGTGATTGCTGGTTCACTGGAAGTGATATTGAAAATTCCATATTTCACTCGAGTGAATTTGGAATCACTGGAAGTGATTTTGTAAATAGTGATTTCTTCTTGGAGTGATTTCCAATTCACTGGAAGTGATTTGCAACTTTTCAAATATCACTCGAGTGATTCAAGATCACTGGAAGTGATTTGGTGAATAGTGAAATATTCTTGCAGTGATTTTGAATCCACTGGAAGTGATTTACAACTTTTCAAACTTCACTCGAGTGATTCAAGATCACTGGAAGTGATTTGGTGAACAGTGAAATATTCTTGCAGTGATTTCCAATTCACTGGAAGTGATTCAGCGAAAATGCAACATCACTCGAGTAATTAAGGATCACTGGAAGTGATTTGAGAACTTTGGCGGATCACTCGAGTGATCTTAGCTTCACTGGAAGTGATTTGCAAAATAGTGAATTTTTCTTGAAGTGAATTCTCAATCACTGGAAGTGATTTGCCGCATCACTCGAGTGATTTATCATCACTGGAAGTGATTTGGCGCATCACTTGAGTGATTAAGAATCACTGGAAGTGATTTTCAAAACAGTGAAATTTTCTTGTAGTGATTTCGTGATCACTGGAAGTGATAATGCGGATCACTCGAGTGATTCCACATATCACTCGAGTGATCTATCATTTTTGCCAATCACTCGAGTGATTTCAGCGATTACTCGAGTGATCTTGAATATCACTCGAGTGATTAACAAAATCACTCGAGTGATCTTGCACAAATCACCAGAATTGCTTGCTTCGCTGATAATTAATCCATGAGCTTCCAAAACATGATTTGTTATCATCAAAACATGAAATCTAACAGAATCTACTTGGCCCTGAGGAAGACCATTTTATTAGCTATCTAGGCTATTTATGTCAAATCAAAGTCCGCGTCATCTATGATGTTTGGAAGCGGGCTCCCTTTAAGATGAAAGCAATGATTTGGCAACAAATTTTGGTACGTTAGTTTTGACATATATGTATTTTGATCTTTAATCCTGTTACTTAAAATATAATTTCCTTTATTCCTCTAGCAGACATTCGATATCCTAAACACCATAGAGATATACAAGCATTTGATGGGGGAGGTGCGTCTGCGATAGAAAGATTTCAAAAACAAGCTCACACAATGATATATTTGATGGGAAAAAAGGGTTGAGGACCCATGTACACATTATTCATACTTGTCTCCAGAGGACTGGAGGTTATTCGTGGTATCACGAGAAGATCTTAAATTTTTGGTAAACTTTCTTTCATTATAGTATAAAACTTTTTATTTCAATATACTTGACAGCATTGACTTGTATTTCATTGTTTTTCTTCCACATAAAGTAAGTACAGCGAATACCGAGAGACAAGCACCAAATCAGTATCATCATTGCATGTCTCGTAGTAGTTATTGGAAGCTTGAGCACAGGATGATGGAAAAAGAGTTACAGAAAATGAAGGAAGCAGCCAAATCAGATCCTAGCGCTATTGTGTAGGCCCCGGCTCCTCCTCCGCATCACAAAAAATGGAAACCAGCGAGGATTAAGGGTGGAAAGTTTATAAATCTTACTTTTGCTGAGGTTACCTCAAGAATTGTAAGTAGTTAAAGTATAAGTATATAATTTTGACAATGTGTTGTATTGCTAGTGTTTAAATTTCGTTTACAATAAATTGTATGCTATAGGATGAACTTGAAGAGCAGAGCAGCCAAGGTTTGTTCACTCATAGTGGATGGATGGACATATTGTCAATAGCGATTGGGAAGCTTGATAACCCCAATCAAGTTCTAGGAGAGGTTAGGGGAGTTAATATGGCAAATTTTTTTTGGATGAGCCTCGTACACTTCATTATAAGCTGAATCCAGAAGAGAGATTATGGCCCAGATCAAACAAAAGATTGAGGTTAAATTTCGAGACAAGCTCCGAGAAGAGCTGTTGGCAGAGCTATGTGGTGAAATAAAAACTATGTTTGACTCGAAGATGCAAAGTGATGGGCATAGAACCCAGGAATCCCCAGCCTTCCTAAGCACTAAAGGAAGTTACCACCCACCAGAGGAACCCCTTATCCAGCCTTCTGCCATTCTGGAACCATTGGACCAGCCTTCTACTCTGCAGCAAGGAGAACCTTGCATCCTCTATTTGGATGCCCCACTTCTTTGTGCTGTTACCGATGCTCTTATTCACAGACAGGCTACCACCCACTATTATAATTAGATTCCACACCATTTATGTAGGGTGACGTCATATGTGTTTGAGAGGGGGAAGAAGGTACAACCATCCCTATCCCTGATGAAGAGGTTGCCACACTAGATCAGGCAATGAATCTTTCATCCTTTGGCCCTATAACCTTATTGGAACATTTGTAACCCCTCTAATGGTAGGAACTACCGTTGTATTACTTTATATCTGTTGTCATCCTACTAATAATCAATTCTTCATGTTATAATAATAGGATGAGCAAGAAGTAGGAAAATGGCCCCTCTTGGCACGAATGCAACTGATTTATAAAGGTGTTTATCAAATCGACTTACATATGCCTCCAGGGATTTTTAGTCAACAATTGACGTATTCCTTTATGATTGACAATAAAGATCTCAGGGACTTTATGCATTTGGAGGAGATAGATGCAGGATGGGTAAAACTTGCCATACGGTTAGTTTTTCTTTCCTTCAATTAATATAGTGGTTTTTTGGTTTCATGCGTTCAATATTTATTTATCATTTGATTTCTATTTTAGGTCCTTTAACCATACTTGCATCAATATGGGGAGGGAGAATTTATACGAATTCTTGTGTCCTGTAAATACGACAAGGGATGGCAATGATGTGCCAAAAAGGACGCATTATGTAGGCTACACAATGGGAGAGACCAAACTTCATTGTTATCTAGCACCAATTGTTCAAGGGTACGTACTTCAATTTTGATTTTATAGAAAGTTTAAGAAATAACTGTCTTGTCAACTAACTTCATTTAAATCCATATGTTGTTGTAGTTTCCGTTGGAGTCTGTGTATTGTTTATCCACTCATTAATCACGTCTATTGGTTTGATTCCTTGGGTAAAAAGCTAGACAAGGGAACAAAATCCAACTTCAATACATAAGTTATTTTTTTATTGATTATTGACTTAAATGAATTGTTCTAATTTTTGTGGTTTTACATTTTAATGGTAGTGCAACCTAAACATATAGAATGCTTGGTGGGTCACGCGAGCGTATATTTGTTAAATACCCGAAGTGGTTTTTTCCAGTAGTATGTAGTTTCAATTCAAGTTCTTTTTTTGACAATCATTTTAGATATGACTTTATTGATTTTAACCAACTACTTTTGATTTATAGTACCCTCGACAGCTAGGGAATATTGAATACGGCTACTACATTATCTTTTACATGTATAACATCATTCAGAGTGGTGTTACAAGTGATTTTCAGCAAGTAATCAAATGATAATATTTTTGGTATTGTGATTAAAATGTGGATTCTTTACTAATTCTATCTAATCTTGTTTTCTAATTTATAGATTTTTGATAATGAAGATGCCTACTTATATGAAGACTTAATTTCATCAGAGACTATTTAACTGGGTAGCTTCTTTAACACATAGAACAGTAAATGTGTATGTTTATTTTAGGTAGTGTAGACAACATTTTTGACAACACTTTGTTGCATGTGGTTCTTGTACATTGTATTAGGGGTTAATTAGGTACTGCTGGATGTTTCCTTACCACTTGTAAGGATATATGCATTATTCTCGATCATGTTTCTATAGTTTCAATTTTCGGGCGGACCAAGTTATAAAAAACCTTTTTTAAAAAAATAGGCTTTACATCCATAAGAAATAGGGACGTCTAAAGACACTTTAGACGTCCCTTTTAGATAATGGGGACGCCTAAAGTGGCACTTTAGGTGTCCCTAAGGAGTTTGGGACACCTAAAGTCTCTCATATGTACAGTAAAAGGGGACTTTAGGTGTCCCTAAATTCATTAGGGACGCCTAAAGTCCCACTTTAGGCCTCCCTATTAAGTTAGGGACGCCTAAAGTCTTTTCTTTCTACGACCCCTGAATAGACTTCCCACAATAAAAGGATGTTAAAAGGCCCAAAATAGGGACGTTAAAACTGTATTATGTAGCAGTAAGTATATATGGCGAGGTCTTTACACAATGAGAGAACTTCACTAAATATGAAAAAGAAATACATTAAGAGAAACCTCGTTTAAACATGTAAGGGGAGTGAGATGAGAAGACAATTTTCATCGAGACTATTTAGAGAAAGGCACGGCACGCAGACCGTATTTAAATATTACAACCCATATAAAACTAAAGCCATGTTGTTCACCATACCAAAACAAGTTTGAAAATAAAAAATTTTGAGAAATAAACCAAAACAAGCAACAGTTCTTACAATATGAAAAGCAATAAATGTGGTGATTAGGTTATATGGCACTACAAATAGTTAGCTATGGCGGTCTCGCTAAACTGCCAGATTTTTCACCTAAATTTGAAATATCATAATTAAATCTAGAAAAATAAAATTGAAGTAGTTTAAAGTTCTATGTGAACCGCATTAAGTCTATTTTTGAAAAAAATATATATCCTTTAGAAAATTATATGTACCCTATTCTAAAAACTCCAATTAATTCTCATTGTCATTGAAAATGTTCTAGATTTAATACCTAACTTCAAAAATTCATATCTCTTAATGTACTGATCTAAATGGCACATATTATATATAAAATTAAAGCTTAAGATCTCTACTTTCATTATAAAAAGTTTCATTATTATTAGACTAGAATTGTACTTATCACAATTAGATTGTTTCCAAAAAAAAATATGGCAGCACTACTACTTTAACTGTAATCTTTAGGTTTTCAATCAAACCCTTCTAAAATCATGTTCAACTTATATATCACATATATAAGCACATAATACGCACTCAAACTCAATTTAAATACACAATTGACTTTGTTAGATTTCATGTTTTGATGATAACAAATCATGTTTTGGAAGTCTTTGGATTTGATTAAAACAAATACATTAGCAAAGGAAGTGATAAAAGTGATCTGAGCAAGATCACTTGAGTGATAATCAAGATCACTCGAGTGATCATTAAAAATCACTCGAGTGATATGGAAGATAACAAGATCACTCGAGTGATATGTGAAATCACTCGAGTGATGCGTCAGATCACTTCTAGTGAATGAAAAATCACTGCAAGAAAAAATCATTGTTCTAGATTTCACTTCTAGTAATCCTGAATCACTCTAGTGATACGTGATTTCACTGAATCACTTCGAGTGAATCTGAAAACACCGGAAGAAAAAATCACTGTTTTGAAAATCACTTCTAGTGATTACCAGATCGCTCGAGTGATGCCTGAAATTTTCTAAATCACTTCCAGTGAAATGAAAATCACTGCAAGAATATTTTACTGTTTGAAAAATCACTTCCAGTGATCCTGAATCACTCAAGTGATATAGTATTTTAGCTTAATCACTTCCAGTCGATTGAGAATCACTGTTTATAAAATCACTTCCAATGATTCCAAATTCACTCGAGTGGCATATAAAATCTTACGTTCACTTCCAGTGAGTCTGTAATCACTTGCAGAAGATTTTAATGTTTTCCAAATCACTTCCAGTGACATCAAATACACTCCAGCAATGTTTCATTTTGCCAGTAACACTCTCAGACAATCACTGTGAACCACTTGCATCTACTTCCACGGAAATCAATAGATTTTATTAATTAGATTTTGATATTGATAATCATCACTAATTATTCCAAATTACTGTCAAAATCATGTGGCATATTATTTCGCTACTCAGTTTCTGAAATCCATCTCTAGTGAAAGCAAGATCACTCCCGATGGTTTCCTTGATTTTTAGAAATAACTCCTAGTGAATCATATTACTCTGATGATATTCAAATATTTTCTAACGGTAATATTCTCAAGTATATTACAGCTGTACTAAACCATCACGCACATGACAAGTAACTGAACTCTCCATTCAAACGACAACTATTCATGGGTGGCAGCAAAATTCATAAATAACGGAAGACAAATCCTGTTGCATCTTTCAGAAGCACTTTGAATCAACGGACAAATTTACAATGGTCTTCAAAGCCTCTGATATATATGTCCAGCCATTCAAAAAATAAAAGTATGACAAAAAACGCTTGAACACACTACAAACAATACTTTTATAAGTGCTTCAACCCTTCATCTGTATTTCAGTTTTAATTTATATACTCTGTGAGAGAGATTTGTCAGTCATACGCATTTTATTTCCAATAGTGATAACTTAAGGTTGAGGAACCTTAAGTTGGGATTTAAGATTACCTTGTGTAAGGGGGAGCAAGTGTCCAGAGGAACTTGCTGGTTGTACTGTGGTGCCAAGAACCCACTAAATCTTAGAAGATATAGTGAAAGGCTCAAAAGGTTTCTGAGGACTGGACGTAGGTCAAGTGGTTGAGACTAAACCAGTATAAACCCCTGTGTGAACCTCGGTGATATCTCTTCCTTCTTATAACTGTGCCTTAAAGTTTTATAAATTTTATTTAAATATCTGATTATTTTGTAATCACCCAATTCACCCCCCTCTTGGGTGAAAAGCTTGCTCTAACATTTGGTATCAAAGCACAGGTCTTCTTGTTCAGGTTTAATAACCTTAGAAGGATCCGATGGCAAGCATAGGTGAAGGAATTCTTCCTGACGAAGCCACTATCACTAGACCACTAGGGTTTAGTGGTGAGCATTTTTCCTTTTGGAAAGCTAAGTTCGGTGTATTCGTAATGGCTATAGAATACGGGCTGTGGGATGTGATTGAAAATGGAAACTACGTGCCTACAAAGACTGAAGAATCTCGAAAAGTTCCTAAATCACCAACAGAATTTGATGACAATGACAAAAGGCTTGTGACTCTCAATAGTAAAGCAATTCTGATGATTCAGAGTGTACTGAGTTAAAAAGAATACTTTAAAATCTGTACTCTTTAGACTGCTGAAGAGATGTGGCAAGCTTTGGAAGTAGCTCATGAAGGAACATCAGGAATAAAAGAAAATCGAATCAATATTCTAACTACAGAGTTTGATCTACTTCATATGAAGGAAGGTGAGTCAATAGCTGAATTTGAACTTAGATATACTCATCTTGTTAATCAACTTGCAGCATTTGGAAAAATCTATGATCAGAATGTCCAAGTACGAAAAATATTAAACATACTAAACAAAGAATGGGAGGCCAAATTCACAGCAATAGAGGAGGCCAAAGGAGAATCAATGCAATCAGTGTTGGTTTATGTGCAAGATTTCAGTCATGCCCCAAAGTATCACATGCTGAATTAGTGAAAAGAATTTTCAGATATCTGGCAGACACAAAAGAATTGGGTATATGGTATCCCAAAAGAGGTAACGAATATCTAGTTACCTATTATGATTCTGATCATGGTTTTTATAAAACAGATAGGAAGAACACAAGTGGGCAATGTCAATTCCTTTGAGGTGCAGTTGTTTCTTGGTTCAGTAAGAAACAAACTACAGTATCATTATCTTCAACGGAAGCAAAATATATGGCATCCTCAAGTTGTTGTGCATAAGTACTATGGTTAAAACAAGAACTTCAGGATCTTGGCATATATCTTAAAGAAATTCCCATCTACTGTGACAACACCAATACAATAAGTTTGGCAAAAAATCCTGTACAGCATTCAAGAACCAAGCATATTAATGTGAGACATCATTTCATTAGAGATCATATTCAGAAAAAGGATGTCAAGGTGTTATTCATACCTATACATTTGCAATTAGCTGATATTTTCACCAAACCTCTTGCCCTAGAACAATTCGTGTACATACGAAGGGAATTGGGAATGGTAAATCCCAATGAATTATAAGTTGTTTATCCTTTATAAATATTGATTTCATAATGTTTTGATGATCCCATAACTAACTTAAGCATCGGAGTATCTATAAAGTTGTTTTACAGGATACTCTATAATATATTCAAATAACAGGGATAAACATAGAGGAAAACACTCAGGTGATGATAAAGACTAACTCAAGTGAGTGAACAGTGAAATACTGCAACCACAGGTAAATCAAGTGATTAGACTGATAATATCACCACAGGTAAGTCACTTGAGTGCTTTTAATCAATAGTCGAGCAGTTACAACGTGGTTTTAGCTTCTGTGAAGTAATTTTGGACTTCACTCGAGTGATTTTTATACTTCACTCAAGTGAAAACCAAAATCACTCGAGTGAATGTCGAAATCACTCGAGTGAATGTTAAAAAACTGGTTATATCAGCTTTTTCCTCCCGTCACTATTCATTTCACTCTCTAAGTTCACTCTCACTCATATAATCACTTTCTGAAATCTCTTGAACCCAGAAACCCAAATCCTCAACGCTATATCTTCACTCTCTGCTTTACCGATTGATCTCATCTCGTCATATCTTCCTAATCGCACCCATTTCTCTCCATAGAATCTCCGACAGAACGCTAAGATTCTTCTCTCGTTCAACAATGGTGAGAACCAAAAGACCCGATCAATCACCTCCATCCACTCCACTGTCTAAGAAGCCGAAAGCATCATCTGCACAAGAACCCGATCAGACCTTTCAAAAACCTGAAGGCATTCGTATTGAAGAACCGAATGGGATGATTACACGGTCACATATAAGCTCTAAGGGCAAAGGGAAAGAGAAATGACGAGAAGCAGACATTCAAGACTCTACATTGCAGACAAAGATTACACGTGTTGTCAATATTCTAGCTGCCTCTGTTCCCCAGAAGTCACGGTATGCATCTCAAGCTTCTGGTAGTCGGTATCATTCTGAGTCCTTAGTTGAAGAATCCCCCAAAATCCTTAATCCTCCTCCTAGGTTTAACACGGGTAATCTCAGAATTTTGAATTCCATTGTGTTTGCTTCCCATTTTTCCAAACGAGATTTCTGTCCTGTTGTCTGGGTAGATTTGGCCGAGCTGAAAAATAAATTTTACATAGACTTGAGTCCTTATTTGAAGCAGTATGAACCATGGTTGAAACTAAAAATGTCTTACTTTCCCTTGGTCGTTAAGCATTTTTACTGTAACATGAAGATTGTTGATGTGAAAGATAGCCATGGAAACATTATTGTTGAAAGGATTGAAACAATTGTGAGAGATCAAAAAGTCATATTGTCTGGAGATCTTATAAACACTTACCTAGGCATAGAGAATGTATCTATGAATCCTCCTCGAGTCTTTCATATTCATGAGCTGGTTGACATTTTTAAACCGGGACAGCCTGGTGTGCCTCTACCCACTTCCCCAGCAGCTCTAACCAATGACCAGAGAGCCTTGTTTTACATCTATTCCCATAGCATGGTTAACAAGATAAAGAACTTCACTCATATCACGGGGAAGGATCTTTAAATGATGGCATCTCTTATGACAAGAGAAAGAAGAAATGTGGGTGAGCTTATTTTTCAAGAAATGAAGAGGTTCAGGTTTCACTCCTCCAAGTCTACTATGATTTCCTATCCTCAGCTTGTGTCCTATATTCTCTCTATGCATAACATTTGTCACTTGACACCTGAGGGGGACATAGTGAGGATTCCTAAGTTTGGGAAGATTCACCTCACACGGATGGGAATTACTATTCCAGTTGGAGCTTCTTCACAGACTCAGAGACATCATTCACCACCTCCTGAGGCAAGCAAGAGAGATCATCATACTAAGAAGATGGATCCTTTACCTTCCAAGATGGATGAGGCTCAGTTATCCAGAGCAGTATTTCATAGTCCTTCTTTCACTCAGGCTTTTCTTCAGATATATATTCAGGATGCCATCCAGTCTGCTGTCACTCAGTTGAGGAAGTCTAACACTGAATTGATTGATCAAGTCAACTACCAAGTTAAAGTGTTAGTAGAGGCAGTGACCCACAACTTCAATATACTTTTTGATCGTGAGGCAGAACAGACATAGAGGATCCAAAGGATTGAGGATGCCCTCAGGTCTCACCTTCACATTCCTTTCCCTGACTTACCACCAACCACCTTACATGTACCTCTTACATCAGACCCTCCACTTCCAGATCCTTCACTTTCTGACCCTCCTATCATTCCTTCAGAAACTCCTCCTTTTGCACCTCCCACATCTTTTATCTCTGACCCTATCCCTGCTGGTGATCCTCCACAGGTTGATCCCATCCTCCAGACTCCATCATCTTTATCACATCACACCTCTTCCAGTTCTCATACTGAGGAGATTGTCATTGAGGATGCTACTACAAAGATTATAGGACCTACTCATTCTACTTCCACCACTCTTGTTGAGCCCTCTTCTATGACCTTTTCTTTCCAGTCTCCTGCCCAGCTCTCACTCATTCCATATGTTCCACCTATCTCCTTCTTTGCCTCTTCATCTACTCAGGCATCTATGCCTTCTGTATCTACTTTAGATGATGCCAAAAAGGGGGAGAAGAACTGATATGACCATATGTGTTTTATGTAGTATGTAGTATTCTGTTTATTGTCATGTAGTGCAGTTTGTGTAGTTTCAGTATGCTTTCTGAACTGACCATGTACTTATTCAAAGATTCTAATCTAATGAGAATATAGTCTTAATACAATTGTGTTTGTGTTTGTAGCTGTCAATATGATCTCATGGAAGGCAAGAAGTTATATTTCACATGTGCATGTTTAAATTTTGTTTATAATGGTTTTTGAACCTTGAACTAATACTTTTCATTTTCTATATGAGGTCAAAAAAACTTTCAATCTTTGAAACAATTCTTTTTAGTCCTTTGCCGTGGTTAAGTTATTGCAAAATTTTTGAAAAAGATCAAGTAAAGTTTTAGAAAATCAAATTTTGAACATGATCATATAATATGTTTTGTCATCATAAAAAAGGGGGGAGAATGTTAGATTTTATGTTTTGATGACAACAAATCATGTTTTGGAAGTCTTTGGATTTGATTAAAACAAATACATCAGTAAAGGAAGTGATAAAAGTGATCTGAGCAAGATCACTCGAGTGATTTGTATAATCACTCGAGTGATCATTAAAAATCACTCCAGTGATATGTGAAATCACTCGAGTGATGCGTCAGATCACTTCCAGTGAATGAAAAATCACTGCAAGAAAAAATCATTGTTCCAGATTTCACTTCCAGAGATCCTGAATTACTCGAGTGATACGTGATTTCTGCTGAATCACTTCCAGTGAATCTGAAAACACCGGAAGAAAAAATCATTGTTTTGAAAATCACTTCCAGTGATTACCAGATCACTCGAGTGATGCCTGAAATGAAAATCACTGCAATAATATTTTACTGTTTGCAAAATCACTTCCAGTGATCTTGAATCACTCGAGTGATATAGTATTTTAGCTGAATCACTTCCAGTGGCTTCAGAATCACTAAAAGAAGAAATCATTGTTTACAAAATCACTTCCAGTGATTCCAAATTCACTCGAGTGGCATATAAAATCTTATGTTCAGTTCTAGTAAGTCTGTAATCACTTGCAGAAGAATTTAATGTTTTCTAAATCACTTCCAGTGACATCAAATACACTCCAGTAATGTTTCATTTTGCCAGTAATACTCTCAGACAATCACTGTGAACCACTTGCAACTACTTCCACGGAAATCAAGAAATTTTATTAATTAGATTTTGATATTGATAATCATTACTAATTATTCCAGATTACTGTCAAAATCATGTGGCATATTATTTCGCTACTCAGTTGCTGAAATCCATCTCTAGTGAAAGCAAGATCACTCCCGATGGTTTCCTTGATTTTCAGAAATCACTCCCAGTGAATCATATTACACTGATGATATTCAAATATTTTCTAACGGTAATATTCTCAAGTGTATTACAGTTGTACTCAACTATCACGCATATGACAAGTAACTGAACTCTCCATTCAAATGACAACTATTCGTGGGCGGCAGCAAAATTCATAAATAACGGAAGACAAATGTTGTTGCATCTGTCAGAAGCACTTTCAATCAACGGATAAATTTACAACGGTCTTCAAAGCCTCTAATATATATGTCCAGCTATTCGAAAAATAAAAGTACGATGAAAAATGCTTGAATACACTACAAACAATAATTTTATAAGTGCTTCAACCCTTCATCTGTATTTCAGTTTTAATCTATATACTCTGTGAGAAAGATTTGTCAGTCATACGCATTTTATTTCCAATAATGATAACTTAAGTTTGAGGAACCTTAAGTTGGGATTTAAGATTACCTTGTGTAAGGGGGAGCAAGTGTCCAGAGGAACTTGCTGGTTGTACTATAGTGCCAAGAACCCACTGAATCTTGGAAGATATAGTGAAAGGCTCAGAAGGATTTCTGAGGACTGGACGTAGGTCAAGTGGTTGAGACTGAACTAGTATAAACCCTATGTGAACCTCAGTGATATCTCTTCCTTCTTATAACTGTGCCTTAAAGTTTTATAAATTTTATTTAAATATCTAATTATTTTGTAATCACCCAATTCACCCCCCCTCTTGGGTGAAAAGCTTGCTCTAACAGACTTGGCTCTAATGCCACTGTTCGGATTGGGAGGCACATCGGAAGAATTTAAAATTTAAATTTTAAAATTGGAAAAATTTACCAATCCCAATTACAGATCTATTAACTATGTTTAAATTGAGTAGTTAGAATTACACCTTTATGTTTTTGCCTTTTCCAATTTCAAGGAGATCACACCTCTGGTCAGCTCCCTCTACCGGTATCTACATGAATACGAATCAAACACAGTCAGTATGCTAGCACTTCCAATGTCTCTCTGGGGTTTTTGTTATGGCTCTCTATTTTTTCATCATCCATAGAAAACCCTAACTCTTACCTTTTATAACTAATCAGGGTTATCTATTTTATAATAGATAATGGATTTTAAAATTAATCTTAATTAATTTCAAAATCCATATCATATCAATTAACACATAATTATTTTTTGTAAGCAAATTAAATAAATGTGGTTTAATTAAATTTGTTTAATAGTTTTAATTTAACCTATTTATTTAATCTGAATAAAGAGACAATGGATATAGATTTAATTTATCCTTTTAAATTAAATCTCAGATATTATATCTTTATCAGTTAGTTATTAAATTTAATTTATTAGTGTGTGTGTGTGGGTATACACACACACATATACATATATATATATATACATATACATATACATATACATATACATATATGTATGTATGTATTTCAAGAATACATATATGTATATATAACATTATTAATTTTCTTTTTGAAATATATATATATATATATCATCCACCTTAGATTAACCATTACAATAATCAAATCTAGCCATATCTTAAATTCAATGAATCTAAACATTATAGCTTGCGTTAGGATATTTTTGTGTGCGACCCCATATGAAGTTGGTAGTGGGCTAATGACTATACTACCCCAAAAGTTGTAAGCAGCCTCTAGCAAGACATTACAACTACCCACTTTATATGAGGATCGATAAACTGATACAACTTGTCATACAACCATATCACGACCCTTTTCTCACAAGACAATTCTGTTAAGGATGAGGCATAGAGAATGTCATCCACCTATTCCTGACCATTGCTTTCTAGATTTGTGAGTAGTCTGACTATAGAAATGGAAACTCCTTTTCATCGTAGTATGGCCATACATTTCTCAAATTCACTCATTGAAAGGCCTAGTAATATCACTCTACAAATGTGGGGAAAAAATTCCTTCTTGACAATTCATATTCCTCTGTATGAAAACTACCAAGCCCGATTGCAGCCTTTATTATCACCTGGTCAAAGGTGAGTTTTAGCTAGGTCAAAGCTTTGCAACTCACGTATAGGAATCCATGATGATCTCAGGTCAAATGGTATAGTGACGTGACTATACATGAGATAAACTTATGACTTGATCCATGCAGCTTTCTCATAACAGGTCAGTCTGGCACCTTGTACTCCTAAAAAGAAACAGTAATAAGACCATCGAGAGTGATCTTGTTTTCGCAACTGAGTAGTAAAATGATATACCATATGATTTTGATACCAATTTGGAGGAATCAGTAATAATAGAATTTCACTAGCAAAATCAGTTGTTGTTTATGAAGGTAATAGCAAATGGATCATAGTGTATGTAGGAAAGTGTATACTGGAACAATAAATCATTATATGAGAAAATGCAATACCACTGGAAGTGAATATAATGTCATTGGGAGTGATTTTGAAAACGTTGAAAACTTATGACAGTGATTGCTGGTTCACTGGAAGTGATATTGAAATTTCCATATTTCACTCGAGTGAATTTGGAATTACTGGAAGTGATTTTGTAAATAGTGATTTCTTCTTGGAGTGATTTCCAATTCACTGGAAGTGATTTGCAACTTTTCAAATATCACTCGAGTGATTCAAGATCACTGGAAGTTATTTGGTAAACAGTGAAATATTCTTGCAGTGATTTTGAATCCACTGGAAGTGATTTGTAACTTTTCAAACTTCACTCGAGTGATTCAAGATCACTGGAAGTGATTTGGCAAACAGTGAAATATTCTTGTAGTGATTTCCAATTCACTGGAAGTGATTCAGCTAAAATGCAACATCACTCAAGTGATTGAGGATCACTGGAAGTGATTTGAAAACTTTGGCGGATCAGTCGAGTGATCTGAGCTTCACTGGAAGTGATTTGCAAAACAGTGAATTTTTCTTGAAGTGAATTTTCAATCACTGGAAGTGATTTGGCGCATCACTCGAGTGATTCAGAATCACTGGAAGTGATTTGGCGTATCACTCGAGTGATTCAGAATCACTGGAAGTGATTTTCAAAATAATGAATTTTTCTTGTAGTGATTTATCGATCACTGGAAGTGATTATGCGGATCACTCGAGTGATCTGTCATTTTTCCAAATCACTCGAGTGATTTCAGCGATCACTCGAGTGATCTTGAATATCACTCGAGTGATTAACAAAATCACTCGAGTGATCTTGCATAGATCACCATAATTACTTCCTTTGCTGATATTTAATCCATGAGCTTCCAAAACATGATTTGCTATCATCAAAACATGAAATCTAACATTCTCCCCCTTTTTGATGATGACAAAACATATTATATGATCAAGTTCAAAATTGATTTTTCTAGCAAACTTTACTTGATCTTTTTCAAAAATTCTGCAATAATTCTGATTAGCAATAACTAAGAGGAGTTTGTTTAAAAGATTAAGAGTTTTTGACCTTTTAGAAAATAAAGGATGTTAGTTCAAAGTTAAAAAAAACCATTGTAAGCAGAAATTAAACATGCACATATGAAGTAACTTCTTGCTTTTCTTGAAATCATTTTGGCAGCTGCAATACATTAAGATTTTCATGAGATCATGTTGGCTGCTGCAATCATAAACACAGATGCATTAATATTTTCATGAGATCATATCATAAACGCGTATTCCCATTAGATTAGAGTTAAGTACATGTCAGTTTTGAAAAGCATATTCAGATTACACAAGCTACACAATTTCATGACAAGTACTTGGAACTACAAAATAAAATACATATGAACCAAAAGAAAATACATATGATCATATCAGTTCTTCTCCCCCTTTTGGCATCATCTAAAGGAGAGGTAGACGGTGTAGATGCCTGAGTGGATGCAGAAGCAAAGAAGGAGGTAGGTGGAACATATGGAATAATTGAAAGCTGTGCAGGAGACTAGAAGGAAAAAGTGGTAGAAGATGGCTCAAAAGGAGTGGTGGAAGTGGAGTGAGTAGGTCCTATAACCTCTGTGGTGGCTTCCTCAGCTACAATTTCCTCAGTATGAGAACTGGAAGCAGTGTGATGTGAGGAAGATGATGGAGTCTAGAGAATGGGGTCAACCTGTGGAATATCACCAGTAGGAATAGGGTCAGAGATAAAGGTTGTGGGAGGTGCAGGAGGAGTGTCTGAAGGAATAATGGGAGGAATGATGGGAGGATCAGAAAGTGAAATATCTGGAACTGAAGAGTCTAATGGAGGAGGTACATGTGAGGTGGTAGGTGGTAAGTCAGGGAAGGGAATATGAAGGTGAGACCTGAGTGCATCCTCAATCCTCTGAATCCTTTTTGTCTGCTCTGTCTGGCGCTCAAATAGTAGGTTGAAGTTATGATTCACTGTTGCTACCAACACTATAACTTGATTATTGACTTGATCAATCAGTTGAGCGTTAGACTTCTTCAACTGAGTGACAGCAGACTGGATTGCTTCCAGAATATATGTCTGAAGAGCAGCCTGAGTAAAAGAAGGACCATGAGAGACTGCTCTGGAAGACTGAGCCTCATCCATCTTGGAGGGTGAAGGATCCATCCTCTGAGGATCTCTTTGGCTTGCCTCAGGAGGTGGTGAATGGTGTCTCTGAGGCTGTGAAGATGCTCCAGCTGGAATGGTAATTCCCATCCGAGTGAGGTGAATTTTCCCAAACTTAGGAATCCTCACAATGTCTCCCTCAGGTGTCAAATGCCAAATATTGTGCATGGAAAGAATGTAAGACACATGCTGAGGATAGGGAATAGTAGTAGACCTGGAGGAGTGAAACCTGAACCTCTTCATTTCTTGAAAAATGAGTTCCCCCACATTTCTTCTTTCCCTTGTCATAAGAGATGCCATCATCTGAAGATCCTTCCCGGTGATATGAGTGAAATTCTTTGCCTTGTTAACCATGCTATGAGAGTAAATGTAGAACAAGGCTCTCTAGTCATTGGTAAGAGAGGCTGGGGAATTGGGTAAAGCCACACCAGGCTGTCCTGGTCTAAAGATATCAACCAGCTCATAAATATTAAAGACACGTGGAGGCTTCATAGGAACATCCTTTATCCCTAGATAGGTGTTGATAAGATCTCTAAACAGTAGAATTTTCTGATCTCTTATACTTGTTTCAATTCTCTCAGCAATGATGTTTCCCTGGTTATCTTTTACATCAGCAATTTTCATGTTACAGTAAAAGTATTTGACAACCAAAGGATTGTAGGACATTCTCAGTCTCAGCCAAGGTTCATATTGTTTCAGATATGGGGTCAGATCAATATGAAATTTTTGTTTTAGTTCTTCCAAGTCAACCCACACAACAGGACAAAAGGTTCTCTTGGCAAAATGTGAGGCAAACACAATGGAGTTCAAAATGCTGAGATTACCGGTGTTATACCCAGGAGAAGGTTCAAGAAGTTCAGCAGTTTCTTCAGCCAGGGACTCAGAATGTCGACTACCAGTGGCTTGACTTGCATACCGTGACTTCTGAGGAACCGAGGTTGCTAAGATATTCATAGCCCGTGTGATTTTCCTCTGCAAAGTGGACTCTTGGATGTCTATTTCTCGCTGTTTTTCTTTCCCTTTCCCTTTCATACTGGTATGCGAACGGGTAGCTATTCCCGTTGGTTCCTCAATCCAAATTCCTTTGGGTCTTTGTCTGGGTGGATTAGGTTCTGGTTCAGAGGATGCTCTCGGCCTCTTAGACGGTGGTGAGGGAGGAGGAGATTGCCCAGGCCTTTTGGTTCTTGCCATGGGTACCGATGTTTGAAGAGACGAGAGATTTGACGCTAGGTAACTATTGGAAATGAGAGGCGAGATTATGACTGAAATGGACTTGCTTTAGAGGGGTTTTATCGGTTAAGGAGAGTATAGAGGATTTCCGTTACTGGGTTCAAGAGGTTTCAGAGAATTTGAGAGGATTTCAGCGAGTAGAGGAGACGGTTTGAAGGAAGTAAACAGTCGCGAGAGAGAAAACTGATATAACCAAGGTTTTAACATTCACTCAAGTGATTTTGGGTTTCACTCGAGTGAAGTCCAAAAACACTTCACATAATCTGAAATCACGCTGTAACTGCAAAATTTTTTAATTAAAATACTTATGTGACTTACTTGTGACAAAATTATCAATTTAATTACTTAATTTACCTGTGATTGCAGTATTTCACTTTTCACTCAATCGAGTTGTTCTTTTATCATCACCCGATTGTTTTCCTTTCTGTTTGTCCCTGTTATTTGAAGGTATTACAGAGCATCCTGCAAAACAACTTTGTAGATACTCCGATGATTAAGTGAGTAATGGGATCATCAAAACAATATGAAATCAACATTTATAAAGATTAAACAACTTACAATTCATTGGGATTTACCATTCCCAATTCCCTTCGTATATGCATGAATTGTTCTCGGGAAAGAGGTTTGGTGAAAATATAAGCTAATTGCAAGTGTGTAGGTATGAATAACACCTTGACATCTCTTTTCTGAATATGATCTCTAATGAAGTGATGTCTCACATCAATATGCTTGGTCCTTGAATGCTGTACAGGATTTTTCGCCAAGCTTATTGTACTGTGTTGTCATAGTAAATAGGAATTTCCTTAAGATATATGCCAAGATCCTGAAGTTGCTGTTTTAGCCACAGTACTTGTGCACAATAGCTTGAGGCTACTATGTATTTTGCTTCCGTTGAAGATAATGATACTGTAGTTTGTTTCTTACTGAACCAAGAAACAACTGCGCCTCTAAGGAATTGACATTGCCCACTTGTGCTCTTCCTATCTGTTTTATAGCCACCATGATCAGAGTCAGAATAGGCAACTAAATATTCATTACCTCTTTTGGGATACCATATACCCAACTCTTTTGTGCCTGCCAGATATCTGAAAATTAGTTTCACTAATTCAGCATGTGACACTTTGGGACATGACTGAAATCTTGCACATAGACCAACACTGAACTGAATATCAGGTCTGCTGGCTGTGAGATAGAGTAATGATCCAATCATTCCTCGATATTGAGTTATGTTGAAGTCAACTCCTTTTTCATCAGCATCCATCAGTACAGTTGAACTCATAGGTGTATATATACCATTAGCTTCATCCAATCCAAACTTCTTGAGCAATTCTTGAAGATATTTGGTCTGTGATATGAATATTCCATTCTTCCTTTGTTTAATTTGTAAACCCAGAAAGAAAGTCAATTCTCTCATCAATGACATTTCAAATTCTCCCTGCATTAACTCAGAGAATTCTTTACATAAAGAATCATTAGTAGCTCCGAATATAATATCATCAACATAAATCTGAACTACCAAAATATCAGTTAGTTTTTGTTTTATAAATAAAGTTGTATAGACTTTTCCTCGAGTAAAACCAAATTCGATGAGAAATTTGGTCAACCTTTCGTACCAGGCTCTAGGAGCTTGTTTCAAACCATATAAGGCTTTCTTAAGTTTGAAAACATGATTTGGTTTGGATACGTCTTCAAATCCCGGAGGTTGTTCTACATAAACTTCCTCCTTGATGTACCCATTTAAGAAAGCACTTTTCACATCCATTTGATATAATTTGAATCCTTTGATGCATGCAAAGGCTAAGAGTACTTGTATAGCTTCCAATCTTGCTACTGGAGCATATGTTTCCTTATAATCAATTCCTTCTTCCTAATTATAGCCTTTGGCAACCAATCTTGCCTTGTTTCTGATAATAGTTGCGGATTCATCAAGTTTGTTCTTGAATACCCATTTAGTGCCAATAACCAAGTGGTCTTTAGGCCGGGGTACCAAATCCCAAACTTGATTTTTGTCAAATTGATTTAACTCTTCTTTCATTACTAACACCCAATCATTATCTGATAGGGCTTCTTCAATATTAGAGGTTCCAATTGAGAAATGAATGCAGAAAAACTAACTTCGTTTAAAACTTTGTTTCTAGTTTTGACTCCTTCATTAACTCCACCTATCACTTGATCTAGAGGATGACTCTTGATGTATTTCCAGGCTCGAGGTTGATCTGGATGAATTAGTTCAACGTCTTTTTCAAAATTGTCAACCTCAAGATTGGGAGAGTTAACAGATGGTGGGTTTCTAGTTATCTCATCATCAAAGTTTTTACTAGAGGACACATATTCATCGAATACAACATGAATTGATTCTTCTACAACACATGTTCATTTATTAAAAACTCCATATGCTTTACTTTGATTTGAATATCCTAGGAAAAGTCCCTCATCATCCTTAGAATCAAACTTTCCAAGATTATCTTTACCGTTGTTATGAATAAAGCACTTACAGCCAAATATGTGTAGATGAGCGAGGTTTGGTTTCCGTCCCTTGTAGAGTTCATATGGTGTCTTTCCAAGTTTGGTTCTGACATATGCTCTATTTGAGATGTAGCATGCTGTGCTCATTGCGTCTGCCCAGAAGACTTGAGACACATTCTTTTCGTTGAGCATTGCTCTAGTCATATCTGTAAGAACTCTATTCTTCCTTTCCACGACACCATTCTGTTGTGGAGTTCTTGGTGCTGAAAAATTGTGATCGATGCCATTTGTATCACAATATTCTGCAAATGCTTGATTATCAAATTCTCCACCATGATCTGTCCTGATTCCTGCAATTGACATACCTTTCTCATTTTGCACTTTCTTGGCAAAGGCAATAAATTTACAAAAAGTTTCATCTTTGGATGACAGAAATATATTCCAGGTAAATCTAGAGAAATCATCAACAATAACAAATGTGTACAAGTTTCCACCGAGACTCTTAACTCTTGCTGGACCAATCAGATCCATATGCAATAGTTGAAGTGGTCTGTTAGTGGTAATTTCAGTTTTTGGTTTAAAGGAAGATTTAGTTTGCTTACCTCTTTGACAAGCATCACAGACTAAATCATTCTTGAAATTAACATTAGGTAGTCCAATTACCAAAGCCAACTCTCATCAGTGTTACTCAGAAGGCAATTTTCAAAAATACTTTCATTCATATCAAGAGTATAGCAGTTACCTTCCCTTTTTGCCTTGAGTTTGGTCTTCAACTTTTTCTTTTCAATTTACAGATTCTTCTTGCTGACTATCAGGCATTCTTCTGAATCAAATATTACCCAGTTGTCTTTATTCGTGCTTTGGCTTACACTTAATAGATTGTGACATAAGCCTTCAACGTAATATACATCTTTGATTTTATCCTTGACTTCTCCAAGCCCTGCTATCCTTCCGGTTTGATTTCCTCCAAATTTCACCTTGCCACCTTCCTTAGGTACTAATGTGGTGAAGTTCTTAGAATCACCAGTCATATGTCTTGAACATCCACTATCTATATACCATTTGTTTGATTTGGATGTTCTGAGACAAACCTGCAGTTAAGGATAATTAAGTTTTAGGTACCCATATCTTTTTGGGTCCTTTTGGGTTAGTACAGATAACTTCTTATTCATGAACCTTCTTAGCTATCCATTTATAGGTTCCTATAATTCCTTTCTTTTTATGAAAACACGAAGAAGTGTAATGTCCTTTTCTATTGCAGTAATTACAATAAGCAAAAGGATTAGATGTGTGCACAGAACGTGTGAAATAACTTAGATAAGGTTTACCTCCTGTCTTCTTCTTACCTTTTCTTTTGTCTAGGTTCGGATCATATCCTATACCGGACTTATCATTCACATGATGTTGTGCTTTTAAAATAACATTTAACATTTCACTTCCTTTTGTAAACTTTTCAAGAGTTTTAGTAAGATCAATATTTTTCTTTTCAAAAGACAAACATTTTTCGCAATCTCTATCCAAAGGATCTTTAATTCTTTCTTTAAGAAATTTGTTTCTCTTTTTACATGCAATCAAAGTATTAACAATTTTGACAAATTCAGAATGTAAAGCATCATATTCATTTTGTAATTCATCATAAGTAGGGTTAGAATCTTTTACCTCTTCGTCTGTTTCGTTTTTAGCAACCAGGCATATATTGGCTCTCTCTTCATTATCGCTTTCTTCATCTGAGGAGCTATCTCCCCATACTACATAAACAAATGCCTTCTTTCCGTTGAAGGATTTGATGTTTCTCTTTTCTTTATTTTTCTGTAATAACTCCGAACATTCTGATTTGATATGTCCAGGTTTACCACATTCATAGCAGATGATCTCCTTGGCGTTCTTCTGCCACTCATTCCACCTCTTTGTGAATTCCTGAATCCTTGGCCTTTATAAAATTTCTTGAATCTTCTGATCATTAGGCCTATTTCATCATCATCGATCTCCTCTTCTTCTTCTTGGTTTTCTGCCTTTGTCTTTGTCACACTTAGTGCAAGACTTTTCTTCCTCTTGTCACCAACTTCTTCTAGTTCTCGTTTGAATTTTAGTTTGCTTTCATATTCTGAAAGGCTTCCAAACAGAGAAGCTACAGATTGTATTGATTCTCCTTTGGCCTCCCCTATTACTGTGACTTTGGCTTCCCATTCTTTGGAGAGTATGTTTAATATTTTTCGTACTTGGACATTCGGATCATAGAATTTTCCAAGTGCTGCAAGTTGAATAACAATGTGAGTATATCTAAGTTCAAATTCAGCTATTGACTCACCTTCCTTCATACGAAGTAGATCAAACTCTGTAGTTAGAGTATTGACTCGATTTTCTTTTATTCCAGATGTTCTTTCATGAGCTACTTACAGCGTTTGCCACATTTCTTTGGCAGTCTGAAGAGTGCAGATTCTGAAGTATTCTTTTTGACTCAGTGCACTCTGAATCATTAAAATTGCTTTGCTGTTGAGAGTCACCAGCCTTTTGTCATTGTCATCAAATTCTGCTGGTGATTTAGGAACTTTTCGAGTTTCTTCAGTCTTTGTAGGCACATAGTTTCCAGTTTCAATCACATCCCATAGTCCATATTCTGTAGCCATTACTAATACACGAAACTTAGCTTTCCAGAAGGAAAAATGTTCACCACTAAAACCTGGTGGTCTAGTGATAGAAGCTCCGTCAGGAAGGATTGCTTCACCCATGCTTGCCATCGGATCCTTCTAAGGTTGTTAAACCTGAACTAGAGGACCTGCGCTTTGATACCAAATGCTAGAGCAAGCTTTTCACCTAAGGGGGGGTGAATTGGGTAATTACAAAATAATCGGAAGCTTAAATTCAATATATAAAACTTAAAGCACAGTTAATGAAAGGAAGAGATATCACCGAGATTCACACAGAGATTTATACTGGTTCGGTTTCAACCACTTGACCTACATCCAGTCCTCAGAAATCCTTCTGAACCTTTCACTATATCTTCTAAGATTCAGTGGGTTCTTGGCACCACAGTACAAACAGCAAGTTCCTCTAGACACTCGCTCCCCCTTACACAAGGTAATCTCAAATCCCTACTTAAGGTTCCTCAACCTTAAGTTATCTCTATTGGAAATTATTAGGTATAACTGACAAATCTCTCTTACAGAATATGTAGATAAGAACTGAAGCACAGATGAAGAGTTGAAGCTTTTGTGAAGATATTACTTGTAGAATATTCAGGCGTTTTTCTTCGTTATTGTATTTTTCGAATGGCTGGACATATATAATAGAAACTTTGAAGACCGTTGTAAATTTGTCCGTTGATTCAAAGATGCTTCTGACAAATGTAACAGCATTTGTCTTCCGTTACTTCTGAAGTTCTGCTGCTACCTTGAATAGTTGTCGTTTGAGTGGAGTGTTCAGTTGCATATCAAGTGCGTGATAGTGGAGTACAGCTGTAACACACTTATGAATATAACCGTTAAGAAATATTTGTATCTCAACAGATTAATATGGATCACTGGAAATGTTTTATAAAAGAAACAGTAATAAGACCATCGAGAGTGATCTTGTTTTCGCAACTGAGTAGTAAAATGATATACCATATGATTTTGATACCAATTTGGAGAAATCAGTAATAATAGAATTTCATTAGCAAAATCAGTTGTTGTTTATGAAGGTAATAGCAAATGGATCATAGTGTTTGTAGGAAAGTGTATACTAGAACAATAATTCATTATATGAGAAAATGCAATACCGCTGGAAGTGAATATAATCTCATTGGGAGTGATTTTGAAAACGTTGAAAACTTCTGACAGTGATTGCTGGTTCACTGGAAGTGATATTGAAATTTCCATATTTCACTCGAGTGAATTTGGAATAACTGGAAGTGATTTTGTAAATAGTGATTTCTTCTTAGAGTGATTTCCAATTCACTGGAAATGATTTGCAACTTTTCAAATATCACTCGAGTGATTCAAGATCACTGGAAGTTATTTGGTAAACAGTGAAATATTCTTGCAGTGATTTTGAATCCACTGGAAGTGATTTGTAACTTTTCAAACTTCACTCGAGTAATTCAAGATCACTGGAAGTGATTTGGCAAACAGTGAAATATTCTTGCAGTGATTTCCAATTAACTGGAAGTGATTCAGCGAAAATGCAACATCACTCGAGTGATTGAGGATCACTGGAAGTGATTTGAAAACTTTGGCGGATCAGTCGAGTGATCTGAGCTTCACTGGAAGTGATTTGCAAAACAGTGAATTTTTCTTGAAGTGAATTTTGAATCACTGGAAGTGATTTGCCGCATCACTCGAGTGATTCAAAATCACTGGAAGTGATTTGGCGCATCACTCGAGTGATTCAGAATCACTGGAAGTGATTTTCAAAAGAGTGAATTTTTCTTGCAGTGATTTATTGATCACTGGAAGTGATCTGTCATTTTTCCAAATCACTCGAGTGATTTCAGCGATCACTCGAGTGATCTTGAATATCACTCGAGTGATTAACAAAATCACTCGAGTGATTAACAAAATCACTCGAGTGATCTTGAATATCACTCGAGTATCACCAGAATTACTTCCTTTGCTGATATTTAATCCATGAGCTTCCAAAACATGATTTGTTATCATCAAAACATGAAATCTAACACCTTGTGTTATGTTTTCTTAAAAGAGGACTAAAAGAAATTTTCATAGGAACTAGAACCAAGTAATTTGGAATTTTTTAGATTTAGTTATAAATTTTCAAAATTGACAGAAAATGCTAGAAATTTTTGGAAAACCTAGGAAAATGACAATTTTTCCACTAAAACGCTAATTGGTAGCTATCAAGGGTAATGTAGTTATTTGAGTACGAATTTGTCCAAAATAAGGTCAAAAAAGGGTTCTATACATAAAATTGTGTTGGAGTAGCCAGGGGCATAATTTTGAAAAAAAATACAGTTATACCGGGAATAAGGAAAATTAGACTTGATTTCCTAAGGGAATCTTGGTAATTTTTCACGTTGATAAAGATAACCAACTTATAAGTTTAAAATAAGATATAAACGAGAAATAAATCATTTTCAACTACTTTGGAAATTTACGGATTTGATAATTGCCTGAGTCAGACGAAAAATTTAAGGACCAGTAGTAGCTAGGCTTTTGAACTCTATCTCTCATATTCTATGTGAATGTTAATATGCATTATTTTCCATGATATGTTCAATGTATTGCTTGTGGTATTGATACTCTCGAGGTGTAGTGATGAGTTAAACTACCCCATAGAATCTTTGCGGTGCCATGTGGTCAGGTGGACTCAGTTGAGTGGCTTGATATGTGTGGACAAGTATAGGCCTACTCTCAAGTTATGATGATTATGGATAGGTTTGCTTCGAGTTGTTATGACCACATTATGAGTTGATATTGTTCAAATCAGGAACTAATGATTATTTTGATCCTGAAAAAGTCATCATTTGGTTCCTGAACATTGTCATATAGGCGTTGACATTTTGATTACTGCATCATAATAAATGATACATTTCATGTTTACTTCTCACATTTTATATGATTGATATTTGTATGAATCTCACTCATTTCCATAAATTTAAAATTTGTCTCAAAAGGAGGATACAGCTCAGAAAACATAATAACAGATATCAGAAACAAAAGATTCAGTACAAGCAAGAGATTTTCCGTTGGTTATCTAACAGTTCCTCAATATATTTGAAATTGAAACTTGCATTGTACAAACCCTGTAGGGATTTTATGAAATGTAATCAAGAATGTTATATCAATATTTTATACTATTTCTGTTGCCCATTGAACTGCGCTTCAACACTCTGATAAACATCAAAATATTGAGGGGTTTGACAGATGACACTATCCATACCTCATCCTTGGCCGAAATATCGTGTGACAAGAGGGACGTGATATGGTTGTATGACAGGTTGAATTATATTATCAATCCTCATATAAATTGGATAGTCATAATGTCTTGCTAAAGGCCGCTTATGACTTATGGGCTAGTATAGTTATTGACCAACTGCTAACTTCATATGAGCCTATAGGTCTACACAAAAGAATAACCTAACACAAGCAATAGTGTTCAGATTTATTGAATCTAAAACATGTCTAGATTATATGAATGTTATCTAAGGTGGACAAATTTTATAAAATTTGAAAAATAAATATAATATATATATATATATATATATGTCATTTTGAAATACATATATTTATATTTTATATATATTTATATTGTGTTAGTTTTAAATTTCTCTTTATCTTATAAATTAGATTTAATAACAAACATGATAAAATATAAAGTCTTATAGTTAATTTATAAAGATAAATTAAATCTAATTCCATTAGATCTTTATTCTAATTAAATAAATATATTAAATTAAAATTTTTGGATAGATTTAATTAAACCAGATTTATTTAATTAGCTTATCAAAAAAATTAAGTGTTAATTGATATGATCAGAATTTTTTAAATTAATTAAGATTAATTTTGAAAATATAATGTTCATCATAAAATATAAAAGCTCTTATTGTTTATAAAAGAGAGCAACTAATGTTTTCTACAGAGGGAGAGAAATAGAGAGCCGTGAAATAGGAAACACCTTTGAGAGACATTGGAGGCGCTAGCACACAGTCAGTGTTGGGTCCTATTCGTGTGGATACCAAAGAGGGAGATGATCTACGTAGTTGGCTCTTCAAGATCGAAAAAGGCAAAACTACAAAAGGTACGACTCTTTCTAACTCAATTTAAACGCCGTTAATAGATCCATGTTAAGGATTGTGAAAAATTTTAAATGTTTAATTTCATCCACTGTTCCTTATAATCCCAACACTATACATGGCTCAAATTTGAAAAAATCATATCTTTTAATCTATTAGACCAAAAATTACGTTCTACCCATCTAATTGAAGCTCTGAAAGTCTACTTTAATCCTAAAAGTTTCATAATTTTTTAATTAGGTTTCACCTACAAAAATCATTTCACAACAGAACTGCTTCTAGTGTAATTAATCAAACAACACCTCCTTTCAACTTCTAAAAATTTCAGATTTTCTTACAATCATCAAAAAATCATGAACACATGTATTCCTACGCAATTTTCTCTTCTAAATCTAATGGAAACATTAAAATACAAAATTCTAACTATACGGCCAAAACATGCAACCCTAAATGGGAAGTTGTGTTTTTTTGATTTCTCTTGGTTAACCAATTCCTTTTTTTACTTATAATCACATGATTAACCATCTAAACACTCAATAAACATGATTCATGAAAATTTGGTAGCATAACATTCTATGGTTTTATATTCCTACTTATCAAAAATAATGAATATCGAGCCAACCACAACAATAATCACTACAACAATAACATATTAACCAAGAGGATCAAGGTTATTGAGATTACCTCTTGATTCTTCCACTTTTTCTCTCTAGGTGCCCGCTTCCTCTCTCTCTTCCCTCTTGATTTTACTTGCTAAGCATGATATTAAATATGGTGTAGAAGTTAGAAGAGGTCTTGCATGAATTAGAAGGAAAGAATACTTTAATCCAAGCCAACTTACCTTGCATTTTGCCTCTTGAACCTCCTCCTCTTCTCTTGCTCTTTATGTTATTGTGTTTTCTTCAAGTTGCTCTCTCTCACTCTTTCTTTCTCAACTTAAACAACATATGGCTCTTTTGAAAGCAAAATTGGCTTATTAGATAAGCCATTTCCACCTCTACAAAATAATAATATTTAATAGGATTTTTAGACATGTTCTTGACTTAATGCTTCATCTTTTCCTTGACCATAATTGCTCTCTTTATGTTGCACAAAAGTAGATCCTGGAAATAACCAAAGTAGCTTCGTTAATAATCCCTATTTTTCCTCCTTAAATAATAATATGAAATTATTAATTAATATAATATATTTGACCAAAGTCATCATCTTTCTAAACGTTGTCAAACATGGCTCCTTTAACTTTTATTTGAGCCAAGTATTTTTTCCCTTTTTCCTTCCTCTTACTTGGATGAAATAGAGGGCTCTTGGAAGAAGATTATGATCTCTTAAAAGATCTCAATCCACCTCCTTAACAAATGATATTTTAATTTCAATTAACACATGTTTACTCTTTGACTTTTCCTTCACATTTTACTTGGCTAGAAATGCTTCCTTCTTACTTTTAATTTAGACCAAGTATATATTTCCCTCCTTGCTTCCCTATTGGCCATCTAACATCATGAGCCAAAGTAAAACTATTGGCTTTTGATTTTATTTAGCCAAATGACTAATTTTCCCATATATTTTTGCCATTACCCTTTTCAATTTTGCAACTTGATAAAAAGCTAACAGAATTTTCATAAAGATTTGAAAATTCATATCATTATTTATAGATATTCAATTGCTATAGTTCTAAAAGCTATATGACCGTTGTTAAACTATTTTTAAGGAAAAATAGATCCTTTTGCCAAATGGATGCTCAAAATTCTCAGAATTATCATTTTTGAAAACTGCTATAAAAACTTACCAATTTCACTTGACTAATTTCAAAAATAAATAACTCCTTGTGTACGACTCTAAATTACTTATATGACCTATTAACTTAAAGCTTGATAAGTCTAGGTATATTATGAAAAATATCATAAGCATTGAACATCATTTAACTATTTAAAAATGTGACACAACTAGACTACCATACAAGAAAAATCACTGGCAGCACATATAGTTTTTTACAATTTGTGTTCCAAATATTATTTTGTTGTGTGTGACCACTAACTGCTTTGTTCTTTCATTTAATATGCGCTTTAATTCAACATTTTATTGTCTTAAATACCATAGCTATATACAAGGAATATTGGTGACTAAAAAGTGGGATGTTACATGTAGTCTCACAAGAAGGGATCTTAGTAGATCCTAACAAAGTGGACTCAATACTAAGCTGGAAGAAGGCAGAGACTATTGTTGAAATATGTAGTGTTCTGGGTCTTGTTGATTATTACAGAAGACTAATTCAGAATTTATCCAGAATTGCTTTACCTTTGACAAAGTTGACACAAAAAACTCAACCTTTTGTGTGAAACAATAGTTGTGAGAGGAACTTCACAGAGCTGAAAGTGAGATTAAAAATAGTACCAGTGTTAACAATCCCTGATCCATATTGGACCAAGTTATTTATAGTGCTATGAGCAAGATAGATTAGGATGTGTCCTGATATATTAAAGTAGAGTTATAGCATATGCCTCTCGTAAACTGAAGCCTCATGAAATAAATTATCCTACTCATGATCTTCAGTTAGCAATGTAATATACCAAATTTGGGGATAAGAGGCTTGAGATTAAGTCTGGATTAAGTGAACTACTAAACCCCAGTTTAGTAAATATCCTAATAAGGTATAGTGATATTCCCTAAAAGTTCCTTTATACCTTGGGTATTAAATGGAGTATTATGGTGAGTCAAAGAGCTTGGGGAATGACAAAACCATGCAATTAGAAGGTAAACACAAAGTAGTGTTGCTACCAGTGAATTTCCCAGTGTGGTAGTTGTGCTCGTGTGACACTTTTCGAGTGGCAAATAATTTCCAAAAATTATGAAACTTTCCAGAATGAAAGTATGCTTATCAATATTTAATTTGATAGGTTATATGAGTTATTTGGAGCTGCACACAAGGAGTTATGTATTTTTAAAGTTAGCCAAGTGAAATTCGAAATTTTCAGTGATAGCTTTAAAAAATGAAAATTATGGGAATGATAGGATTCTAATTAGCCAAAGGTTATATTTTTCCTTAAACTAGACTGATAAGAGTCACATAAGCTTTTGAACCACCCTAATTGGATATGTACACAATTAGATATGAATGTTCAAATTTTGATAAAAATTATGCCTAGTTTTGCATTAAGTGCTAAAATGGAAGAAAATGTATAGGCAAAATGGTAATTTTTCCATAAAACAAGGAAATAATTATTGTTCTAATATTTATAATAATTTCAATTAAATAGGAATTAAAAAGAGGAAAGTGGCTACTCGGTAATTAATAAATCTATTTTAATGAATTATTATCAATGAAGGTCAAATAGTCAAAAGTCAAAGGTTCAAAAGTCAACAACTTGCAAGATGACACTAGGATAATTGAAGACCAATATTTTATCTCTCAATTCTTATGTATTTTCAGTGGATGAAGAGGGAAAAAGTGAAATGAATTTTCATTAGAAATATTTAACTAAAAAGTCAAGTTCTTGACCAATGAAATGCCACTGTGTAAAGTAAGGCATATGAATTTTTCAAGTCATATTTTCATTCATCTTTCCTTGCCATTTTCATACAAGAACAGACACAAAGGAGTGAGAGAGGGCTGCTAGAATGAAGGAGAAGCTCAAGCACAAGGAGCTAGGGTTTTCTCAAATCAAAGGTAAGAAGCTTGTAACATTGAAGTTTAAGCTTCCTAATTCCTCTAAAAATTGTCTTCATCTCTTCTACATCATTGAATTCATGATTTTCAAGTCAAATTTCAAGAGAAGAGAGAGAGGAGACTGACATTTTTAAGGAGAGAGAATCAACAAGAATCAAGAGGTAAACTTCCTAACATGCTTCTCTTGCCTTTGTTGTTGTTGTTCGCTTGGAATTGCTTATTTTGTGAAGATTGGATGATAGAAACCTAAGGGGTTCTGCTATTTAAATCACTTCTAAACATGCCTATTTAAGAGTGTAAATAGCTAATCATGTGATTAGAAGTATAAAGGAAATGGTTAAACAAGAAAAAACAAGAAAACAACAAACTACTTCTAAGAATCTTAATTTACTACTTTGTATGTGGCATAGAGAAGGAGTTAGAATTTATTAATTTAGATGCTTTTATTGGCTTTAAAAGGAAAAATTTTGTAGGTATACAAGTGTTCATGATGTTTGGATGCTTGTATATGAATTTGGAAAATTTGGAAGTAAAGAGCAAATGTTGTTTGATTTGCCCTATCTGGAATAATGATTTTGTGTGAGATTTTTCATGAGACAAACATTGTCCAAAATTTCTAAAAATTTCCAAAATTAAAGTAGAGACATATAGCTTTAATTGGATAGGTATTTTGTAATTTTTAGAAAAAGTATATTGAGATATATGAGTTTTTAAAGTTTAGGCATGAAAAACTGGAAATTTATGGAACAAGGTCTAATAAAATGGTGTAAGCACTTTTGTCTTATGGCTATATTTTCTCCTAAAAGTAGACGTAAAGAGGGTTCCGTAGAGCTTAGAATTACCTCATTTGGATTTTTCTAGATTTAGTTATGATTTTTACTTGTTCAACCAAGAATCAGGGAAATCTGTCGGCCAGATTCTTGGCCACGACCAGAGGTTCTTTATGAGACCTCATTCTTTTTAACTACGGTTAGTTACAAAAGAGTAGTGAAGTTACTCGAGAGACCAAGATTTAAACCTGGAACATCCAACTTCCAAAAATACTTATAAAATCCCTTGCCTCAACTCAGGATATGAACCTAAAGCCAAGAGGGTGATAAAATTTCATAATCATTTTCATAAAACTTCACTAACTCATTAAGACTCACTGGTTTTCCCTTATCATTATACATTAGAGTTTGTGAGCATACCATTGCTGACTTTATATAATCCAACCCACATATACATTCCCTTAGCAATAGGAAGCAAAACTACTAACTTTCTACCATTAATTCATGAGGTTATCTTTACATAATTATTTGCTCTTAAACAACATATATATCATGTACAATCCCAAAATATGTATGGAATAGACAACCAAAATACTATAGTCTTCAGTTCCTTGACTTCTAGTCACCGCCGCTTATCTTTTCCATGCCCCTTGAGCTTCCTCTATGTACTAAAGATGGGTTTTTGGAGAAAAATGGTGAGATTCGGAGGAATCTAAGTAGTAACACAAGTCAATCATATAAAGATAACTTACAAAGCATGCTTCACACTCATCAATCAAAAAAATTACAATAACATCATTTATTGCATTTAATGCAATCCATAAACTACTGTAGCACTAGATAAGTTATTTGGCCCCAAGGGGTACTTGCGTCATAGGCCCCAGGCGCCCCTTATGCAATTATGAACATTATAGCCTGAGTATCAACCTGCATAAAGATAGGCCTCGGGTGATCACTCCACATAATCAAAATGTGTTAGACATTTTGTGATGATTTCAAACCACACACAAAGCATGTTATGTCATATAAAGACAAGTTACTACCCGGTTGTACTTCTTTTGCAACTTCTTCTTGCTTTTCCAAGCTTGGGCAAGTTTTGAGTTCTAAATGGTTGTCAAGTCTTGGAATACCCAAATGTACCATAAATGAGTTATTACGCATTCATGTATAACTCTAAAATTATAACGTTGGTAAATTTAGCCTAAAAATGCTAAATTACAAAAATACCCTTAGGCTATTCCTACACAATTTTATGTGTAGAATCCATTTTTAACCTTGAATTGGTCAAAATCAAGCCCAAATGACAAAGATGCCCTTGATAGCCCTTAGTTAGAGCCTTTAAAGGGTATTTCAGTCATTTCACTTTCCATGGCTTTTCTCACTTTGTGGTCAACATAGAACCTACACAATTTTATCTCCTAAACCCAATGAAAGCATCCGAATTATCAAATTCTCACTCATTACCACATTCAACACAGGGTCACCTAATAGGATTCCCAGAAAAGTTATGTTAGTTTCTCATTTTCTTTAGCCTAATCACCTCGTTTCTACTTATAATCAAACTATTAGATGTTGAGACATTCATTGAACTTGATTTAGAGATACCTGTATATTAAGGTATCATAGGTTTTCTTGAGTTATCTTGTACCAAAATAACCAAAATCAAGCCAAGAACAACTCTACTAGCATTAATCAAGCAATAGGAACAAGTTTGGGAAGTTACCTCTTGATTTCTTGCACTTTCTCTCTCTAGCATGTTTTTCTCTCTCTATCCCTGTCTAACTCTTGAATCAACTAAAATATCAGGGATTCAAGGGTGGACAAGTAAGGAGGAGAGGCTATAGAGGGATTAGGAAGCTTAAAACATAAGGTACAAGCCTCTTACCTTGTTCTTGGATGAACCTTAGATCTCTCTCTTCTCTTCACCGCCTCAGTTCTATCTCGCTCTTTCTATTTTAGTTCTGATCGTGAAAATATAGCTGAAGGAATGAAGAAAGGAATGATATAATTAAAGGGTTAATTAATTTAGACACTTGGCACTTTCTAATTAGTTCAAGAATGCAATATACCTTAATGAATTACATCTCCTGTTTCTCTTCATGTTTCAGCCAAAAATATGCATAAGAATTAGGAGAGATTATATTAATCTCCAAATATCTCATTGTCACCTTGTAACTTGTTGACTAAGTCTTTAACTTTTTGACTATTTGACCATTCTTGACAATAATTCACCGAAATTGGTTTATTAATGATCAAGTAGTTTTTTTACTCTTTTTAATTCCTGCTTAACTCAAATTAGTTGGAATATTAGGAAAAATACTTATTTCCCACTTTATGGCAAAATTACCATTTTCCCCCCTACATTTATGATTTACTGTAATAAATCATTTTTCGCTCATTTCTTTGGCTTAACCCCATTTTGACACTTAAATGAGGCCACCATTCATGTCATTTAATTTTCTCCAAATCTTGGTTGAAATAATAGGCTCTTTATTGTACATTAATCACCTCTTTAATTACTTTCCCGGTTAATTTACGTGCAACCGACAATTGAAATATTTTCCATAAATTCATACACACCACATTTCACCATTTTACTCTACTAATTACCTCAAATATCCATACAAAAGGTATTGATGAAAAGTGGGGCATTACAATTCTCCCCCCGTTCAATAAATTTCGTCCCTAAAATTTGTTACACCATTTGTTGCATAAATCCCGGGTAACGCCTTTGCATATCTTCTTCTGCTTCCCAGGTCATTTCCCTTAGCGATAGCCCCTTCCAAACCACTTTCACAAAAGGTATGCTACAATGTTTGAGCTGTCTTTCTTATCTATTAATGATTTGTTCAGGCTCAGCCTCACAAGTGAGGTCATCTCACATATCTACATCTTCATATTCAATAATATGTTGAGGGTCCGGTTGGTACTTCTTCAACTGGGAAACATGAAATACGTCATGCAATCTACTCAGATTCGGGGGTAGAGCAATATGATATGCTACAGGCCCAATTCTCACCAATATCTCAAACGGTCCAATATAGTGAGGACCTTGCTTTTTTCTCTTTAGTGCTCTTCCAGCACCACTAACAGGTGATATCTTCAGAAATATGTGGTCACCGACCTAGAATTCCAATGGCCTTCTCCGCCTGTCAGTATAACTCTTTTGTCTACTCTAGGCTGCAAGCAATCTCTGCTTGATAATTATAATTTACTGGGTTGTCTGATCTTCTATATCTGGCCCATACAATCTTCTTTCTGACAACTCTATCCAATAGAGAGGGGATTGGCACTTCCTTCCATATAACGCTTCATACGGAGCAATTTAAATACTCGCATGATAGCTATTGTTGTAAGTGAATTCCGCAAGTGGAAGGTAATGAGACCAACTTCCTTTGAAGTCTATTACACATGCTCTTAGCATATCCTCCAGTGTCTGTATGGTTCTCTATGATTGTTTATCCGTTTGAGGATGATAAGCCGTACTAAAACTTAACTTAGTGCCCAAAGCATCATGCAGAGATCTCCAAAATTTAGGATCCCTGTCAGAGATTATACTCTTTGGTGTTTCTTGGAGTCTCACTATCTCCTTAATGTAGATTTCTGCCAGGTTATCGGGAGAATAGCTAGCATTGATTGGCAGGAAGTGTGCTAACTACATAAAATGATCAACAATCTCCCAGATCGCATCATGATTCTGGATTCTAGGTAATCCTACTACCATAATCATAAACCAACTTCTTCAATTTAGGCCACCAATACATCGCCTTCAAGTTATAGGACATCTTTACCATATCTAGGTGGAGGGTATAACGGCTCTTATGTGCATCTTTAAGGATATTCTTCCTCAAATCGTCTCTTGGTGGAACATAAATGCTTTCCTTGTATCACATTAGTCCACTTGGTGACCGATCAAAATCTTAAGTTTCTCCTTGTTCAATCATAGCCTTAATAGGCTTTGCTTTCTCATCCTGCATATGAGCTTCTATAATCTCAGCCTTCAGATCATTCTCTACTTGGCTAATACCATAACCAGCACAAAAGATCTGATTTGACAAGTTCAAGTCTCAAAAATCTTCTATCAGTCTCCTTTCTCGTATCATCAAAACTGCCACCTGTACTACTTTATGATTAAGAGCATCAGCGACGATATTAGCTTTACCTTAATGATACTTAATCTCCAGGTTATAGTCTTTCAGCAACTCCATCCACCTGCGTTGTCACATGTTAAGTTCTTTCTGGTCATACAGATATTTAAGACTCTTGTGGTTTTAATATAATTTAGCAGTCACCTTAGATAGGTAGTGCCGCTAGACTTTTAGCACAAACACAATTACCGCTAGTTCCAGATCATGTATGGGATAATTCAACTCATGAGGCTTCAATTGTTGAGAGGCATAGGCTACCACTCTGCCCTGCTATATCAGAACACATCCCAGTCACTGCTTACTAGTATCACTGTAGACTACATAAGTCAACTTGGGATTAGGGATAATCAACACGGGTGCAGTTGTCTACCTCTCCTTTAGCTCCATGAAGCTCCTCTCACAATGATCGTCCCACTGAAATGGTTAATCTTTCCATGTGAGCTTAGTCAATGGCAAGGCAATCCGAGAGAAATCTTGGATAAATCTCTAGTAATAGCCTACAAGACCCAGAAAACTGGGAATCTTAGCAACAGTTTCTTGCCTCTTTCAGTCTAACACTGCTTCCACTTTACGGGGATCTATTGAAACCCCTTCTTGTGAAATGACATGGCCCAAAAATTTAACTTCTATAAGCCAAAGTTCACACTCACTATAATATCCCAAATTTTGGGACTAGAGGCTTGGTAATAAGTCTGGATCAAGTGGACTGCTAAGCCCCGGTTTAGCAAGTGTCCTAGTAAGGCATGATTAAATTCTATAAAATTTATTTATACATTTGGGGGTATTAAAGAGCATTATAAATGACCAAAAAAAGCAATTAAAGGTCATACACAACATAATTATGTTATAACACAAATTAGTGTTGCTACCGGTGAAGTTCTCTGTATGGCAGTAGTGCTTATGTGGCATTTTCCAAGGGCCAAATGATATTCAAAAATTATGAAACTTTTCAAAATAAAAATAGACTTATAAAGATTTAATTAGATAGGTCATATAAGTCATTTGGAGTTGTACACAAAGACAAATGAATTTTAGAATTTAGCCCAACAAAATTAACTATTTTTCTAGGGCAGCATCCAAAGATTAAATTATGGGAAGAGTGATCTTCCAATTAGCCAAATATTATATTTTTCCTTAAAACTAGACTCAATGAGAGTCGCATAGCCTTTAGAACCACCCCAGTTGAATATTTTTACAATTAGATATGAATTTTCAAATTGTAATGAAAATTCTGCCAAATTATGTATTATTTACGAAAATTTGATTTTTGGGCCAGTCATAGCTTGACACGTGGAAAGCTATTTTAAACACCCATTTAAATTAATTCTCCTTCTTCTTCTTCATTTTCTAGTGTGAATCAAAAATGAAGAGAGTGAAAAGAAATCTGAACAAAAATAGAGGGAGAAGAGAGAAAAATTTTAAGGTGCCAAAACACTGCCGAATTGGCGTCTTCTCTCAAAGTACCCCTCATGAACATTCTTCTACTCATCAAGAGCTTCATCTCTATGGTTTTGGATTTTTTTTGGAGGTGGTTGGCACCATCTCACAAGTTGGAGTGTTACCGGAATTCCGAACCGCCTGCGGAAACGAGTATAGGTAAGCGAAAGCTTCCTTTCTAACCAATTGGTTTGTTATTTGGATGAGTTTTGGGAAGGTTGGGTATTATTAATGTTTGATTTAAAATGGTGTTTTCAATGGTTAAATGATCTCTAATGAGTGTTTAAATACTTAATCATTTGATTAGAAGTAGAAAGGAAGAGATTAAACCAAAGAAAACAAGAAACCAACAAACTCTTTTTGAGAACTTTGAAATCTTCCTTGTACTGTTTCATATAGGAGGCGTGAGAATTTGATAATTTTAATGCTTCCATTGGCTTTAGGAGATAAAATTGTATCAGTATGAAATTATTCATGATTTTTGGATGCTTGTATATGAATTTAGAAATTTATGAAGTTTGGGTATTCATGTTGATAATTTGCCATATCTGGAATAGTATTCTTGTGCGTTATATTTCAGAGGCAAAACCTTGTCCAAAAATTCTCAAATTTTCCATAATTAAATTAGAGCCATATGGATTTACTTTGATAGGTATTTCGTAAGTTTTGGACAAATGCTAGAAGATATGAATTGCTGAAGTTTGGCCCTTTTTTTTTAAAGAAATCTATAACAGTTACATTTTCCAAAATTCTAGGCATTTTATAATTGTGGTGACTAAATTAAGTATTTGTATCAGAAATTATATTGAAATATATGTACATAGAATTTGAAACTACTCAATTTGGAGTTTTTTAGAATTATTTATAATTTTTGAAAGTTGGACATTGAATCTGGAAGCTGCTCTAGGACAGATTTATTGTAACATTATTTTGGACAAGCAAATGAACTCCAATGTCTATGATATTTTTTAAGAATACCCAAAAATATTTAATTTGGTGGGTATTTTGTAAGAATTAGACAAGTACATTGGGAGATACAAATTTTTAAAATTTAGTAATGGTTCTAATAGCTATCTTGGGACAGTAGAGAGTAATTGTAAAATATGGATTTGTGTTCATAGGCACTATAGAAGTAATTATTTTTGCTATAAACTAGACTTAACAAGGGTTACATAGGCCTTTCAACCACCTCAATTGAAGTTCTATAGAATTAATTTTGATTTTTCAAATTTTGGTGAAAAATCTGTCAGCTTTATGTCTTATGCAAAATTAAGACTTAATAGCACCAATGTAATTGGTACGAACTCTAAGGGTGAAAGTAAGCCTTTAGGGCTGATGTGGACCATTAGGCATCCACTTTTCATGGCTCTAATGATATAATCACTTATCTAGGGCCATGAGTGACAAAGAAGCAATTGTTGGAAGATCAAGGGACAAGAAGAGAAGGACATAAAGTCCAAGAGGTAGTGAACTTACCTTGTCTACATGTATTTGATATGTATGTTTACATTGATTATGTGACTGTTTTTCCTAATTGCATTGAACATATTTGATTGATTGAAGCTCTATTATATTTATGTAATGGCCATGTGTATGTCATAACATTGAGCATGCAGAAATTTCATTATGTTGGCATGAGGTATGGTAGGCAATCATGTCATGCATAAACTATATATCTTGCATGCATATTGGTATTGTTTGCTAATAAGATTCCTTTGAATCTTACCCTCCCCAAACCAACCATTTAGACAGGTGGCAAAGGTAAAGAATGCATGGAGAAAATGAAAGAGGATTACGAAAGAGAATTGGAGATTGAAGCGCAAGGCATTGTATGTATTTGATTTACGTATTTGATAACCCTATATGGCTACACATTTCATGTATGTAAATAGATGAATGAATGTGGTATAAGCTCAAGAAAAGAATCACTCGCAACTCTGATATAGTGCAATTAAGAGCCAATTTGAAACATGTGCAGTTTTTTAAAAAAGTTTTTGTATCCTCTAAAAAACCCTTTCAGCTCTAGGTTCAACTCCTGAGTTGAGATTGGGGATTTATGAACGTTTTCAAGAGTTGAGTAATCTATGTTCGAATCTTGGTCGATGTCGATATAATCAAATCAAATGGCAGCTGATGCACATGCAATCCTAGGTACTTAGCACAGTCATAAGCAATGAAAGAATAACTAGCACCTGAATAATACAATACTTGTGATATACTACCATTTAGAAGGACTTTACCTTGAACTAGCCATGGGGACTTCTTTACTTCATCTTAAGTTAGGGCAAATAATCGACCCTGACTTTGATGTCTAGGCTTAGCAGGTCATGGTACTGCTTGTTGTGGACAGTTCAATGCCAAATAGTCCGGCTTCTGGTAGACATAACAAATCACTTGGCTTGTAGGAACATTGCACCATCGCCCCAGATGAGACTTGCCACATTGAGTACATGTTTGTGACATTAGGGGTTTTTGACTACCACGGTTTCCAGACAATAAGGGCTTTTTATTACCTCCCCTTTGTGTAAATCCTTGTCCCTTCCGCTTCTATAAGGTATCCCCTTGACTAGGTGTAATATCCTAAAATGTACTCAAGAGCTATATGTATAAATAGATAGTGAAATTAACGAAAGAATTATCCTAGGATAATTCAAGAGGAAAATTAATATTCCTATTCCTCCATGATTTCATCCAAGACTAATGGTAGAGAGGAATTAATTAATGTCCTTGCCTTTTATACAAGAAAAGTCAACAAAAATGGCTATGACATAAAAGCAAGAAAGAGAGAGAATTCAATTAATAATTCCCATTTTTCTTGCCATTTTCGGTCAAGTAAGGGAAATATTGAAGAAATCAAATGCTTGGCTTAAATGAATAAAGAAGGAATGAATTTTGACCAACTAAGGGTTAGAGTTGAAAAGTCAAAAAAAAAGTAGGAGTTGTAAAAGAACTCTTACATGTTAAATTCAAGGAATAAATAAAGAAATTAGGAGAGCATTTCTTTCTCCAATACAAGAGGCACTCACGTCAAACAAGATAAAGGAAAGGGAAATGAATTAAATTATAGACATTGAAAAACAAAAGAAGGAAGTCAAAAGGTTACTTGTGTAAACTTGCAACTTTGAAATTTTGACCAAGACACAAATGAATTGTAAGACGACCTAAGTAATTAAATGGACACCTTTTTTGAGCAGCACATTTTGGTCAAAAACAATAGAAGAGGAAAGAGAATGCTTGACCTAATGAAACCAACTAAGGTTAGTTAATTAACCTTATAACTTTTCAAGAAGCTACAATTGTGTGACACATGGATTTTTCCCTTTTTCCTTGGATGTGCTTCGGCCAAGTAAAGTGGGAGCTGAAGATAAATGAATTAGACTTATCAAACACTCCCTCACATAACTCAAAATTCGGCCAAGTGAGAAGAAGAAGAAAGAGAAAGGACCAAGGCGAAGAACAAGGGTTTAGGTAAGAATTCTAGCTCAATTTTCACCTTGTAGATAACTTCTTTGGCTAAAATGCTCTTCATAAATATTGTTCCTCTTGATGAGAGCTTAAATTCTATAGTTTTATAATTTCAAGAGGAGGTTTTTTGAGACATCTTGCAAAAGCACAAGTCCAAGAACCAAAGAAAGAACCTAAGGAGGAGCAAGAGGTGAGCTTTAGCTTTATTTTGAGCTATGGATTGTGTTGGTTTGTTGAGAATTTTGGCATGTAAAATTCTGCCCTATTTTAAGTTAGGGTATTGAAGAATCATGATGTTTGATTGTGTTCATAGTATTTTATGAATTCTTAGAAGGCATATGAAGCTAGTTTGAAGCTGAAAGCACATGATTGGTAATTTTTGAAATATATGTAAAATTTCTGCCAAAATAGGACGCCTTTAAGGAGTAAGAATATGGTAATTTTGATAATTCGATTGGCTTTTGAGGGAAAAATTGTGTAGGTATACAAGTGTTCATAATTTTTAGATGTTCCTATATCAATTTGGAAATTTTGGAAGTGTGCATGAACATGTTGTGTAATCTGCCCTGTGTAACAGTAGATGTTGTGTGTGATAATTCAAGGGATAAATCTTGTCCAAAAATTCTAAAAATTTCTAGTCTAAAAGTAGAGACATAGACCTTTAATTTGATTGGTCATTAGGATTAATTAGATGTGTATACTAGGAGTTCCACATTTTTGAATTTTGGTCATGTAAAATTGGAAAATTCTGGAACAATGTCCAATAACTCGAAATTATGGATTTATGTGCGTCTAATTGGCTGAGTGAAGTATTTTTCTATGAAACGAGACTTAATAAGGGTCATATAGGCTTAAGAACCACCCCAATTGGACATTTTTGTAGAACGATATGAATTTTTAAAGTTAGTGGACCAAATCTGCCAGCATTTGTGCCTATACGAAAATTGCAAAATGTAATGGCATATTGTAATTTCTTTATACACCAAGGGTAGAAATTAGTCCCTTTTGATAATTTGAACATTTTAACTCATTGGTTGACTTGGTAAAGTTACCATAATAACCCTAATGATAACCAACATTAAAGAATAATTTATAAATGTATTGTGCTAAGTAATAATCCGTCCATTGAAGAATTCCCACATATAGGACTCGATATCTGTCCGGGACGACCAAGGAAGTGGTAACACACCTTGGAATATTGGAAAGGTTAAGGTAGTAACTTCTCCCTTATATTCTATGTATCCTACTTCATGCATATTATTGCCATTATACATACTTGAACTGTGAACATGAATTGAGCCGAATTGCCCTTTAAGCATTCAGATGAGAAGGGCTTTAGCCCAATAGAATACCCAGCGCCATGGAAGGGATGGTACGTCCTTGAATAGAATTATTTACTGAATGAACATATCTCTAAACGTTGAATGAATATTGAACTGTCTGGTATGTGGTGGTTGTTATGGCATGTTTCTTTATATGCATTTTATATGAGTGCTATTTGTTACTACTAGGATTCTTTTGAATCTCACCCTTTTCCAATAACTAACCTGCAGCACGGGAAAGTAGTTCTCATGGGAAGAAGATAGCCACGGATGGGTAGAAGTGAAGACTTAGAATTTATTTTCGGTTGGTTATCTTACTTTTGGAATTGTATATAAAACTGAACGGTATTTTGTAAAATTCGTACTCTTGGTGGAAAAGTACACCAACTGTAAACCTGGAAGGTTGTATGTAACCGATGTAAATTATCTAAAACCGGGTGACAGTACCAGGTGGACCCTTTAGTAGCGAACTTATTATGATTATCTGCTAAGAACTTCAGCAAGTACTCTGATATTAAGAAATGGATATAGACCCAAATGAATTAAACCAATTTGAAAAATGAAAATTAGACCACAACTAAAATGTTTTAAAATACCTTTCAAAAACCCGCTTAACTATAGGATCGACCTTGTAGTGATGTTGGGATCCTAAACAGATTAAGAACTACTTTTGCTCTCTCACGTGGCATCAAGTCATGTATTTACTATTTTGTACGGTTGAAAAGTAGGGTGTTACACTAGGTCCACCTTTATGGCTACCACTCTTATTGGCTTGTACTCTTCTTAAGTTTCCTTCTGTCAGTCAACATGCTTCTATAGCCTTGTTGAACTTTTTGAACTGTTGAGCAACTAACTTTTCTTCCATCTCGGGTTTCAATCCCCAAATGAGCATACCTGAGCTCCATTTCTCATAATCTTTAAGGTTCAGATAGGAAGAGTAATAAACCGAGACAAGTATGCATCAAAGGTCTCATTATCACCTTGATGAATTGCCAAAAATTCTTTCTCTTTCTCAATCCTTATTGACCTTGGGAAATACTTCTCATAAAATTTGTCTCAAAACAATGCCCATGTCAAAGGGATATTTCGAGCACGTAGTAGCAATGCTATATTCTTCCACCAATCATCAGCATTACCCACTAGCTTATAGATTGCCATCTTGGCTTTCATCTCTTTCAGGCATCCTAGTACCTCGAAGATCTTCTCTAGGTGATTTATTCAATTCTCCGCATCTTGTGGGTTAAATCTCCCCTAAAATGCCTCAGGCTGGTACTTGATAAATTTTGGCATCCAGTATTGGACAACGTTCTCATTTGGTACTTTAATAATAGGAACTTTAGAACTTATTCCATATGATTGCGATTACTCGTCACTAGATGATTATTCCTTATCTTGATTTCTCTCAGGATGATTGCCTTCAGGGGAATTTCTTTCTGGATTATTCCCTTCAGGCTGTGCCTTATTCACATTTTGTCTTTCCCTTAACTCCTAGACTTCATCTCGTAAGTCCTAGATCATGGTTTGTTGTTGAGCCAACATTGTAAATACTTGTTACATCAAATTATCTCTAGATTATTCTCAGGTTCTAGAATCAATAGGACATTCCTCACTGGTCTGCCTCGTACCATTGTTCCTTTTCACTATTAAGAAGGAACATCATGTTAATACCATATTAAAACACTCATATGTACATATAACTTTTCCAATTTCAAATACTAACACACATCAATCATATGCATTCATATTTACACTTAAACAAGTTGGCATTTATATCAAAGAGAATATGTTCTACAACATAACTAGCTATATATACAACATTTGGCTTAATATTTACATCAAAATAAGCCTATACTACCTTACTGAGTATATCATTACCTTTCTATTCCTTGTGCATATTAAACACTACATACAAAATCATATGCTCAATATAAGGTAAAAATTCAAAAGGACCCATGGCTACAATTTCATTCTTTTTCTTGATCCATGAAGTGAAATCAGGAAGATAGGCTAATGTGGTTCGAATCCAAATATCATCATCTATCATTAGCTCTAGCTCTTCTCTTTGCTTATATAACATCTGCACTAACTCCAAGAATGATGTATATTGTATTGTAGGAGTGAAGAATTTTGTAAAAGCTGTCACATATAGATCCTTTAGTTGCTCCCATAATTCATTATTTGGATGTAGATCATAAGCCAATTACTCTACCGGAGCATTTGACTACATAGCCGAGTTTGGATATTGTACACCGTCATACGACTCTACATCAGCTGTGTCTACCACTATAGCTTTATCTCTAGTAATGGGACCAAAGAACGTTGGCCACTTGACGCTCTTTCTACATGTACGTGCCATTCTTGGTCCACGTCCATCTCTGTTAAGAATTACATACGTTCTACCTTCTGGGATTTTCTCCTCTGGTCAAGGTTAATTAACAGAAGGAAGTGAATGTGACTGGCTCTTTTATCCCTTACTATCTGACTTGCTTCTTTTCTTGATAGCAATAAGAGCTGGAACACTCTTTCGAGCTGCTCGTCTCACTCTTGACATTCCTGCTTTTATGTACACCACCATGTTGGAATCTATATCTTGATGATTCCAAGTAGTCATGAAGTATTTTACAAGGAAATCATCAAATTAGATGTAATTCCAAAGATTAGGATCTCTTAAATAAGTATTGCTTGACTATTATGTAGCCCAACTTCATCACTCCAAGTGATCACTCGAGTGATGGGCCATCACTCCGAGTGCCACTTCGAGTGATGCTTGCTGAAAATTGGAAGAAAGTTTCATGGGAACTATCACTTAAGTAATCACTCTGAGTGATGGAGGTCATCACTCGAGTGATCAGGTTATCACTCTGAGTGATGCCTGCTGAAAACTAGCAGAAAGGTTAATGGGAACCATCACTTAAGCGATCACTCCGAGTGATGGAGGTCATCACTCGAGTGATCACCTCATGGACTACCAAAAACTCTTTTAGCCACTCACACTCCATCATTCAAGTTTACCATGACGCACCCAACTTCATTCCCTGATCCAACTAATTAAAGTTCCACAATAAACTCAAATATCCAAATTCTTATTTCCCTACTTGTCATTATCTTTACATCTCATCCTATGCCTATGCTTCTAATTCCAAAATTGCTAACGAAAGTGTAATTCCTATAAACTCAGGCAGAGGACTTCTAGCAAATTCCCAATATTGCCATAACTAACGCTTTAAAATTCTAGCAAAGGTCATTATTGCCAGAATCTATGCTCTGATGCCATTAAATGTGATACCTCATTCTTCTTAACTACGATTGAGTACAAAAGAATAGTGAAGTTACTTAGGAGACCAGGATTTAAGCCGGGAACGCCCAACTTTTGAAAATAATTATAAAATCCCTTGCCTCAACTCATGATATGAACCTAAAGCCGAGAAGGTGATAAAATTTCACAATCATTTTCATAAAACTTCAGTAACTAATTAAGACTCATCGGTTTTCCCTTTATCATTATACATCAGAGTTTATGATCATACCATTACCAACTTTATATAATCCAACCCACATATACATTCCGTTAGCAACAGGAAGCAAAACTACTAACTTTATATCGTTCATTCATGAGGTTATTTTACATAATTCATTGTTCTTAAATAACATATACATCATGTACAATCCTGAAATATGTATGGACTAGACAACCAAAATACTATTGTCGTCAGCACGTTGACTTCTAGTCACCACCGCTTGCCTTTTCCTTACCCCTCGAGCTTCCTCCATGTACTAAAGATGGGTCTTTAGAGAAAAAGGGTGAGATTCGGAAGAATCTCAGTAGTAATACAAGTCAATCATATATAGATAACATACAAAGCATACTTCATACTTATCGATCAAAAAAATTATCATAGCATCATTCAGTGCATTTAATGCAATCCATAAACTACTATAGCACTAAGCAAGTTACTTGGCCCTGAGGGGCACCCGCGCAATAGGCCCTTGGCACCGTTCATGCAATTATGAACATTATAGCATCAGTGTTAATCATTCCAAAGATAGGCCCTGGGTAATCACTCAGCATAATCAAAATGTGTTAGACATTTTGTGATGATTTCAAATAACAAAAATAGTATGTTATGTCATATGAAGACAAGTTACTACCTGGTTGTACTTCTTTTGCAACTTCTTCTCACTTTTCCAAGCTTTGGCAAGTTCTGTGTTCCAAATGGTTGTTAGGTCCTGGAATACCGAAATGTACCATAAATGAGTCATTACTCATCTGTGTATCATTCTAAACTTATAACACTGGTAAATTTAGCCAAAAAATGCTAAATTACCAAAATACCTTTAGAGACCCGACTTAACCCTTTGTACCCCGTCTCACTCCACTTTACCAAAATTTATGACTTGGACTATTCCTACACAATTTTATGTATAGAATCCATTTGTAACCTCAAATTGGTAAAAATAAAATCCAAATGACAAAAATGCCCTTGACAGCCCTTAGTTAGAGCCTTTAGAAGGTATTTCAGTCATTTCACTTTTCGTGGCTTTTCTCACTTCATGGTCAACATAGACCTTACATAATTTTGCCTCCTAAACCTAATGGAATCTTTGGAATTATCAAATTCCCAGTCTTTTATCATGTCCAATATAGGGCCACCCAATAGGATTCCTAGAAAAGTTGTGTCGGATTCTTATTTTCTTTAGCCTAATCACCTCTTTTCTACTTATAATCAAACCATTAGCTATTTAGAAATTCATTGGAATTGATTTGGAGACACTTGTATATTAAGGCCTCATAGGTTTTCTTGAGCTATCTTGTACCAAAACAACCAAAATCAAGCTAAAAACAACGCTACTAACATTAATCAAGCAAGAGGAACAAGTTTGGAAAGTTACCTCTTAGTTTCTTGCACTTTCTCTCTCCTACACATTTTTCTCTCTCCCCCCACAAATCTTGATTCAGCTGAAAATCCATGGTTCCAAGGGTGGAGAAGTGAGAATAAGAGGTTATGGAGGGATTAGGTAGCTTAAAACACAAGATACAAGCCTCTTACCTTAATCTTGGATGAACCCTAGACCTTCCTCTTCTCATCACCAACTCCAGCTCTCTCTCACTCTTTTTGTTTCAATTTGGTTGTGAAATGAGGATGAAAGATGAAGGGAATTGATATATTAAGATTAGTCAATGGGTGAATACATATGTAAGCACCTTATTGGTCCAAAAAGCCTTTTTCTCATTTTATCATTTCATTTCCCTTCCCTTCCTTCATGCCAGCCAAAAATGATAAGAATTGGAGGGGAAATTGTTTTGCTCTCCAACTATCTTATTGCCACCTTGTAACTGTTGACCAAGTCTTTGAGTTTTGACTATTTGACCATTCTTAACAATAATTCACCAAAATTGGTTTATTAATGATCAAGTAGTCATTTTTGTCTTTTTAATTCTCATTTAACTAAAATTAGTGGGAATATTATGGAAAAATAATTATTTCCCACTTTATGACAAAATTACCATTTTGTCCCTATATTTCATGGTCTACCGTAATAAATCATTTTTCACTCATTTCTTCAGCTTAACCCCATTTTGACACTTAAATGAGGTTATCATGTGTATCATTAAATATCTCAAATTTTGGTTACAATAATAGACCCTTAATTGTACATTAATTGGCTCTTTGTGTCCTTATTCGGCCAATTTACGTGTAACCGACAATTGGAATATTTTCCATAAATTCTTACACACCACATTTCACCATTTTATTCCACTAAATATCAAAAATTCACATACAAATAACATTGGTGGAAAGTGGGACATTACATAGAGTGCATGTTTCCTCTATTTCATCGTGACAGGAAAGAGCCTGCCTTGCCAATTAGAAACTCTGCTGATTAACCAGCTTCCTTATCAAGCCTTCCAACTAACCAACATTCTTGATGGTAAGCATCAGAACTTCGGCACATCAAAGTTTTTATCAGAATATGCCACTGCTTCTCGATAAATTTTAGGGAAACCCCCCGCCATTCATATTTGTAATTTAGCCACTCATTTATACAAAGGGATGGCTCTTATCATGTGTATATGTTGTTGTTGATTTTACAAGATAAGGAAACTTAGGAAGCAGTGCTTGCATCATTTTTGTTAGATGTAATTACAGCAGCTGCATTACTATTTTTTTCTACAAAATATGAGGAATCTATTGTTTTGATTGAACAAGAAAAAGATGGGATATGCCCATATAAAGCAAGTCTCCTTTCAGCTTGTATTTAATATATATGACCCATTCTATGTGGTCAATTTTTAATGAGCAACCTGTTATAATCCACCAAAAATGAGGAGCAATTCAGCATCCTTAATAAGAAAAAGGGACGTCTAAGATACTTTAGATGTCCCTTCTAGACATTAGGGATGTCTAAAGACTCCACTTTAGGCATTCCTTATGACAAATAAGGGACACCTAAAGTGGGACTTTAGGCATTCTTAATGCAATTAAGGACGTTTAAAGTTCCACTATACGTGTCGCTCTCTTAGTGGATGTTATTTCTATTTTTACTACGTCCCTCGTATAGGCGTCCCCTCATGAAAGGATGTTAAAAGGCCTAAAAAAGGGATGTTAAAAGTGCTTTTTGTAGTAGTATGTAATCACGAAATTTTATATCAGTACATTTATGCTATTTCTGTTTGCCCACTGAACTTGCATAGATACTTTATTAAATGTTAAAATTCTGATGGGTTTGACACTCTTTCGCCCTACTGTTACTGAATCATCACTTTTTCCAAACTTGAATTCATTATCTTAAAGCTGCTTTAAGATGTCTACATATGTTAAAGTCTGAGGAGGTCCTTTTTTGTGTTTCCCAATGAAACGATTGCAATGCAATCTAAACTTGTGCTTATCGTCAAGAAACCTCTGATAGCCTATAAAACACCACTTTTGACGACTGTGGATGTAATATCCTGAATTTTTGGCCTAAAGACCTGATGATTAGCCTCTATCTGGAAAACGGCTAAGCCTAGTTTGGGAAGAGTTGCAAGAATGATGAGATGTAGAAAGACTCTCAGGTACTATGTGATTTGCCCTATAGGGTAGAGGGCTCAGTATTTACAGGTAATATTATTAAAGTGTCAGTGCATATGTGCATAGGACACATAACAGTGCTATTGGTGTAATGTCCCAAATTTTGATCACTATGTATCATATAGCTATTAAGGTATTTCATGATAAAAGAGAATCTAAAGTGGCAAAATAAAGCCCATAGAAGTCGCACATAACAAAATAATTGTTATACAAGATAGCTGGTAAATTTCCTTGTGAAGCAGTCATGTTGTGTAATATTTGTAAAATGGTAAATGACCTCAAAAATTCTAAAAATTTCTAGGATAACAATAGACATACTAGGCTTCAATATGATAGTTTATATAGAATTTTTGGAGTTGTATACAAGGATATATGAATTTTTGAAATTTGACAAGCGAATTTGACATTTTTCAGTGGCAGACTTTAAAAATAATAATTTTGGGAATGGTGAACTTTTATTTGGCTAAATGTTATATTTTCCCCTTAAACTAGAATTATTAAGGGTAAAACATCCTTTGGAATCACATCAATTTGAGTTTTTTAGAATTAATTATGAATTTGAAAATATTGCTAAAAATTCTAGCCAGTTTGTGTAAAAATCACAAAATGTAAGAGCAAAATGGTCATTTTGACCAAATAAATAATTCTTGAACATTTTGTGGATAACTACACGTGGAATGGCAGATAGGAATTGTTTACAAGAAATATACAAGGAATAAATAATTATATGTTTTAGTGGCATGTGATTAAATATACTAAAATAGTAATTCTCTTAGATACATCATCATATCTATAGAGCTATCCATTAAGCTTTATTTAAAAGGCCATACTTGGCTAAGGAAAAGAAAGAGAGAAAAGAAGAGGGAGCTTAGGAGAAAAGGAAAGGGAGAAGAGGAGCTAGAATCCAGGGTTCAAGCATAAGGTGAGTAGGTGGGAAAGTTTGCTCAATCTTGCGTTCTGATTGAGGAAAACTCTTCTTGACCTCCTTATTCTCTTAGATTGACCATTGAACAAGCTATAACTCCAAGAAAAAGAAAGGAGGGATTCAGCCAAAGCTAAGGAGAAGAGGAAAAGTAAGGTAAGTTACTAGAACTCTGAGATTCTTATCGAAAATTGAATTGTGACTGTATTCTGGCTGGTTTTTGGTTGTTTCTGGTAACTTGTAAATTTTGGATATCTATTTTCTAAGAGGAGATGCTGCTCAAATTTCCATTAATTATGTTAAAATGGAGATTAGAAGGTTAAACAAGTAATTAGAAGTGAAAAGAAGATGTTTGGTTGATTAGAATGTTAAAATGGAGATGTTTCATATACCATATGACTATTAATATACAATGATTGCTATGATCCATTCAAAATGTTGCTAGTGGTACTTAAACTGTCTGGGTGTGGATGAAGAGTTAAACCATCCTATGGATTCTTTTGGGGTACTATGTAGCTATAGTTGAGTGATTTGGTATGTACGGACAAGTATTGATTACTCCAAGTTGTTATTGTTGTGATCACATTATGATAGGTTTTATGTAGATCAGGAACATATAATCATTTTGATTCGAACAAAATCATCATTTGTTTCCAGAGCATTGTCAGATAGGCATTGGCATTTTGATTGTTGCATCGTGATAAATGCTATATTGCATGTTTATTGTTCGTATTATATATGGTTGATATTCTGTTACTATTTAGATTCATATGAATCTCACCCTTTCCAAAATTTTAAAATTTCTTCAGCAAGTGGAAATAGTTTAAAGGGTAAAATAGCTTATATTAGTAGATGACGGTCTGATGCTGGTTCAAGAATTTCTTTATTGATCATCTAATAGTTCTTTTTATATTTGATTATGTATTATATAGCTTGTACAAACTCTGTGGGGGTCTTCTGTAATGTAATCAAGAAATTTTATATCAGTATATTGTACTTTTTTGTGTGCTTATTAAAAATGTGTGAATACTATGATAAATGACAAAATAATGAGGGTTTTGACAATTAGGTTAGTAGAAAGACGTCACCCAACTATGTCTGAGTTAAGGGACCGGATAGTTGGGAAAATAGATCGTTGTAAGTATGCACATACCAGTTTTAGGGCATATATGTATACCTTGTGTTTTTAGAGTGGATGCCAATATGTGGTGCCATACGTTATGACCTACGTACACACTCTAACCTGGTGTCATTTGACGGGCCTTGATATGTATGTTGCAGTCACGAGCAAAACCTAAGTAGAATCCCGAGGAGATACTAATAATGTAACTTTAATAAAGTAAATAATGATGTCTCATGATGAATAGTTTTTATGTTGGCTAAGCTAGAGTATGAAAAGTATCCCTTAATCATTACAAATGATAATGCCACTTTTGTATTGGAAGAGTGAGGAGGTGACAAGTATCCCTCATCATTACACCTACTTTATGCCTTTTGTGTTGGCAACTTAAGAGCGTACCACTTAACACTTGAGTCTAGGGAATCTACTAGTCTTCTGCTTGGTTACATACTTAACTTCCCAAACACTAAATCCAGAAGTTTGAAGAAATTTTCAGGACTCTCCCTTCCCTTGACAATTATGGCGCCATCTAAGAGAGAAAAAGGGAAGACAAAAAAGCAAGTGACATGTGTAAACAAACAAATGGCTCCGAAATAACATGACACTTGGCACGATTTTTCCATGACTCCTCCCTATCAATTTATTTTGGCCAGCATCCTAAAAAATTCAGAAGAATTGCCAAAATATCACAAAAATTGGAAGAAGAGAGATGAAGGTGAATAGTAACATCTGAAAACTTCAATCTACCGAAATACCACCAAATCGGCGTTTTCTCTAAAAATACCATTCACAAACCTTCTTCTACTCATCCCAAACTATTTCTAGATATTTAGATTTTCATTTGGAGGTAGTTAGTGATATCTTACTTGTCAGAGTAATGCCCGATTTCCAAACCGACTACGGAAATGCATAAAGGCAAGTGTAAGCTTCCTTTTTAAACTGATGGGTTTATTGATTGGATGAGTTCTTGTAGGGGTGTGGTACTATTTATTTTTTCATCCAAGGGGTATTTTTGAGGTTTAATTATAGTTAAATAATGTATTTATGGTTAGATCATGTATTTATGGTTAAATTGGACCAAGTTGTTGGATAAAACTCTATTCTGGTAATTTTGGTTAATTAATGGTTCTGTCAAATTTGAAGGTTTGGGATTTTGATGATTTTTATCATCCCATTATGTTGTACACAAAACAGTATGTGGATATAGCATTGGTTATGAATTTTGGATAATTGGAACACAAATTTTAACTTTATCCATTGTTATCCTATTAAGGTTCTTGTGTAGCAGTAATTTTGTGTAGTGTTTTTGAGTAACTGAATGATGTCCAAATCTTATGGAACATTCCAATCAAAAAGTAGACTTATTAGCTTTAATTTATTAGGTCTTAATGGTCAATTATATTTGTATGCTGGAAGTTCTACATTTTTAAAATTTGGTTATATAAAACTAGAAAATTATGGATCAATGTCTAATAAAAGGGATTTCTGTATTGATAAGTGTACATTTACTAATGGCTATACTTTTCCTTGAAATTAGACATAAATAGGGTCTCGTAGAACTTAAAGCTACCTCATTTGGATTTTTGTGGATCTAGTTATGATTCTTAAAATTCCGACTAAGAACCAAGAAAGGGAAATCTAGATGGCCAAGTTCTTGGCCGAGGCCAAAGGATTTCTTGGCCATGGCCAAGACCCAAATTTTTTCATATTTCATATTTTCTAAGAGTTTTTTATTGGTGTGGCCTTTCCCAACCTCATAGGCCTTTGTTGGGACTTTCAAGGACTACCTAAGTAAATCAAATGATAACCAATAAGCTAAATCAAGAATAAATTTGCTTACATTATACCAAAAAGGATTGGATTAAGTAATAACTCATAATCCATAATTCTAATTATAGGTCTTGATGGCTACCTGGAGTCTAAGACCTGCCTGAGCTCAGGGAAGCAATTAGTTATCGCTTAAGGGAAGCAACCAGGTAGTAACTCTATCTCTCATATGTTATAAAATATATTTCATGTTTTGTAGATCTTCATGAATTATCTTATATATCTTATGATGCACGAGTAGATACTTGAGGCCGATTGTATAGGTATCCCTTGGGACCTTATAGTATATATAGGGCTATGGTGATATATAAACTGCATGTTATGCACTGAATGCCATTGTGATAATTCTGTTATGTGATGGTTGTATAGCATGCTTTGTGATGTTGTATATATATGATTGACTATTTGTTACTACTGAGATTCTTTTAAATCTCACCATTTCTCTATAAACCAATTTTACAGTGCAGCCTAGTAACTCAAAGTGTAAGAGGGTAAGCACGAACAACTAGAGGATAATGCTACAGAGTATATTTTCTATGTTAGTTGTCTGTTTTTTTGGTTTATTGAAATTTTGGATATTTTATATGTATAAGATGTCTATAACTTTGTAACCTTGATGACAGTGCAGTAGAAGAACTAGTAATGCCAGTAGCCTAGCAAATAGACAATAATCTATAGTGTTAAAGGTTTCAGACAAAAAGAAACTATGATTAAAGTATGAAATGCGTGACTTAACTAGAGAATTGCTCGAATACCCAGATATGATGAAACTAAGAGCTGATAAGGCTTAATGACATAGTGAAACTGGTGGAAATAATTGAAAAGCTTATTTTAACCTCTAAAAAACCTTCTCAACCCTAACTTCAACTTTTGAGTTGAGACTGTGGATTTGTGAGCATTTTTAGAAGTTGGGTAATCTAGGTTTGAATCCTAGTTTTACAACTGATTTTACTATTCTTTTGTACTCATCTGAGCATACAAGATATAAGGTATGACACTTTGGTATCAAAGCTAGTTATTAAGATGGTTGTAATTCACTACCGTGATTAGGAGTTCTCACTACTTGAGGGGGGACTAAGGGTTGGCTCTTACACCGACACGACATAGGGGCTAGCCACCCTATTATTGCCTTAGGTAAAGGGGATGATCAGGTGTATAGGCGCCTGTGTGAAGCATTAGTCCTTGGTTGAGAGGTAAGGCCTAAAACTAGCAGCTAAGGTACCTTATGTAATCCCCCAGAGGGGCTGACCAGTAGTTAAGCTGTGTGAAGTGCTAGAATTCTATATCCTTGGTATCAGAGCAGTGATTCTGGTAATGGAATTATTTGCTTAAAGATAAAGGTCCAGTCAAAACAAGGTGTTTTAACTATATGTTACATTCTTTATTTTAGTGAATAGTATAGTGATCTCCTATTAGTGCTACTATAATAGGGAATTAAAGATAGCAAAGGAACCTAAGGAATTAGACCACCCCTACTATAAATTAGCTTGCTAAAGGAAGAAGTAAAGGTATATATAGAGGAAGTGGCTCCACTTGATAGGGATATTAGCGGTTCCCAGTCCTAGTGGGGTTTTCCCTACTAGTAACAATGATAATGAGACCCTAAGGATAGAAAAGAAAGTGTAGGATTCAAATTTTGTTAGTAACTTTAGGGTTCCTGATATTGAGATGGAGTATGACCTAAATTTTCCCCTTGTGTTATGAGGATGCATAAGGGAGTTATACTAAGAAGTTAGTACTACTTATATTTTTCTGTGGGGATAGTACGAAGCATTTCTGGGGAGGCTGACATGCCATACTGGGGTTGAGGTATGTATGGGCTATCAATACCCAGTGACAAATGGTATGGTACTAATACTGATGTCCCTAATACTATTAGAACTCTGTGGTAAGCGTGCTTCGGCGAAGGAAATTTTGGGATGGGTGACTCCTTAGGAAGTACCTTGAAAATCTAGGACCTTTTGCTTAAAGGTTTGGGATTCTGATTAGAAGTTCTTAGATGCCATAAATAATGATTAGAGGTATAGAGATGATGAAGTAAGTATTAATCTTTGATCGAAACCATTTCTATTGTAGTGAGTACTACCCAAGAAAAGTTCATTTGATGAGGTTATGGAAACTTGAGGCATAATGATTGTTTTAAGGTTGATTAATGCTAAGTATTAATTCTTAATAACATAATGGTGATAAAGGAATAGAGTATGATATACAGTGATACATGATGAGTGGTGATTATGCCGTATATCTATCCTAGAGGATCCGATATGATGATATTGAAGGTTGAGGATAGGTTTGGATCATAAATAAGCTGAAATAGTATTTAGGTTGAAATGAGAATCAGGTTGTACTATGGTTATATTTTATGATAAAAGGTTGAACCTCGTGAACCTTATGTATAATGTTGAACCTATAGTAATGCTTTAAGAATATTACCCGAAAACCATGAAGATTAGATTAGGTGCTACTAATTTTGATTCTTAGCGTGCCTATTGGGTATAATTAAGGAAACCTTATTTTTTGACTCAAGTAATATTAAGGTTCTAAGAGTTTAATCATAAATTGAGAATTAATTACAATAGTTAAATTAATTTTCTAGGAATTTGAAATGGCCTAAATGACTTTAGGTACTAGAATATAATACAAAAATGTGTATAAGATTTATGGAGATTGCTAGTTGCTAATCTAGCATAGGGAAAGATCTTAATTATAGCATATTCCCTTAAAGTTGGGATTATGCCAAAAGCAGGACCAATATCAAAAGTCCATATAAACTGACCCAAGATGAGATGGTGAAATTAAAGAAGTAGATTTTGGAAATGTTATAAAGAAGGACCTTATAAGATCTGGATTCCCATTATAATGGTATTTCCATTCAGAGATAAACAACCAGAAAGAGCTACTATAGAGGATTCTGATTAGAAAATCCTACCTTTGTGGAATTCTGATTGGAAAAGGCTACCTATGGGGAGATCTGACCAGAGAAGGCTACCTACAGAGGGTTTTAACTAGAAGGGCTGACCATTCAGGTGACTGAGTGAAGCACAGAGTATAGTACCATAGTATGGAACCATCGTGATGGTGAACCATAGTTTGCAGCCATCATGATGACAACCCATGGAGTGAAGCCACTCTGACGTCAAGCTGTAGAGTAGAGCTATTGGAATATCGAATGAGTTTCCTTGAGTGGAGGATTGTGTAACCTAGCAAATTGCCATGGTTTTCTCCAATGTCAATTAATGAAAGATATTAAGGAAGAACAGGCTCGATGACATAAAGAAAAGGAACTCTTACTCTTGTATCTTATATAATGGTTTTGCATGTATGTGTTTACTATCAAGTATATTCGTTTCATGAATATAATGTAGGCGGTAAGACCTAGTGAGCATTCAGAAAATGTAGGGTGGTCACCTGGGGCTTATTTATATGGGTAGATGTATAGGTTGTAGAGATTTTTGTTATGCACAAGCAATCGCCTAGGGTCTTTTTATGCCGGTGGACACTCGGACCCATAAAAACTCCTGTTATACATAAGTGGAATCCTAGGGCTTATTACATGGGTGAGTACTTAGGGCCATGTGACTTGTAAGACTAAGGGTCTAGTGGTTTCCGTTATGCTATATGCTAAGTTTTCGAATGCTCTTACGATGATTGTTGTGATGATGGTTTGTTTAGCATGCTTCATTAACATTACATAAGAGTATGAATGACTTGCGTATCAAGAGATGGAGCTTGTAATAAGTTCAGACTACCTAGTAGACTATGTGTTATGAGGAAGTTAGACTCGATATGTATTCAATGAAGATGATAAACTTAATGTCTTGATACCATAAAACCTGATGGCTAGTAAGTCCTTAGGCCGATAGAATGTGAAGTATTGAGAATTGTGCTGAGCGGAGGCTCGAGGTGGTAAGACCCAATATGTAAGTTTGCATGGCAGTGTCCTTAGGCGGTAAGGCCTATGTGTCTAGCTCTGTGGTTGTTTCCTAGCACTGTGACATTAGACCAATGTGCCCAGAAAATATATTGAGACTAAGCAGTAAGCCCTTAGATGCATATGGCATGAGGGTGATCCCCTTGGTAGTAAGGCCGGTATGTCCGGTGCTGTAGGAGTAGAATGAGCCGTAAGGCTTGAAATGCATACAGTTTGATCTGGGAGAGTCACGAAGAGGCTGGACGGTTTGGTATGCATACAATGTGATCCGGGAGAATCTCAAAGAGGTCGTGAGGCCAGAGAAACCACATATTGTAAGAATGGAATAGTAGGTCCTGTGATTGAACGCTACATACTGGGTATAAAATAAATAAGAATGTTGTACGGTGAATTGATAAATATGATATGATATTTTATGTAAAGAGTGTGATTATTGAGTTGTATGCTATATGAGCTTGCAAATGAAAGAGATGGACTGAGTGTCTAGAGATGATTTCCTAAGCTATAAAAAGTACCATATGACGTTTAAAATTTCAAGGATGAATTTAATTTAACGGGGGGATAATTGTAATAGCCTTAATTTTAGGCATAGAGACTTAAGGATAAGCCTATATCAAGAAAATGACTAAACACAATTTGGGAAGAGTCACAAGAATGATGAGATGTAGATAGACTCTTAGGGACTATTCAATTTGGCCGTATTGGGTAAAGGGCTCGATATTTGCATGCTTTAGGGTGTGAAATGATAATTTTAATTTGCTTCAAAACCCTAATTGGTGGTTGTCAAGGGTAAAACTAGAAATGGAGTGTGAATTTGTCACAACTTAGGCCAAAAATGGATTTTACACATGAAATTAAGTAGGATAAGGCCAATTTATAATTTTTGGAAAAGTATAAATATACCGGGTATAAAAGGGACTAGACTGGATTTATTAGGGGCATTTTGGTAATTACATATTTTTAAGATAAGATAACCAACTTATTAATTTTTAAATAAGATATGAATGAGTGATAACTCATTTGTGAACAATTTGGAAAATTTAAGATTCGATATCTGCCAAGCTGGACCTAAAACCAAGGACAACAATAGTTAGGTCAAGAAAGGTGTAAGACAGTAACTCTATCTCTCATATTCTATGTGATTGTTAATATGCATTGTTTGCCATATTATTGGCAATGACATGAGAAAAGCAATAATTCCTAACTCTGAGTGTGGGAAAAGCACAAATACTAACTTGAGGGAAAAGCTTAAGTATCTCTTGGCCTATTGGTATCCAGTCTAGGTCGGCCAATATGTGTTTGATGATAATATTCATTTTGGTGTAGGAAAAGTATAAGTACCACCACATTGGAACAACATAAGTACCATAAAGCCCGTGGGACCCAGCTGAGGTGTTGTGACAAGTACGGACAGGTTGTTACTTGTTTTGGAACATTTATATGACCACAATGAGATAAATGTGACAAGTAAGGATCATGTGATCATTTTGGTCCAAACAAAATTATCGCTTGGATCCTAAAAAATGTTTGATAGATATGTCCATATCATAGTTATTTGCTACATCATGTATATTCTGTTACATGTTTACTTTTTGCATTTTACATAATTGATTGTTTGTTATTACTGAGATTCACTCGAATATGATTCCTTTCCATAAAAAAAATTTATTCAGTAAGGAAAAGCAACTCAAAAGGCAAGAAAGTATACTCTAGAAATTGAAAGGACTGTCTTTTTCATAAATTTTTATGTTGGTTATCTTGTACCCTTTATGTATTTTTTGGTTATGTACTGTACTATGTAAAAACCCTGTGGGGATTTTTGTAATGTAAACAAGAAATTTTATATCAATATGTTTATACTATTTCTGTATGCTTACTGAACTTGCATTGATACTTTATTAAATATCAAAATTTTATGGGGGCACTCTCTCGCCCTGCTATTGCTGAATCATTGCTTTTTCGCAACTTGAATTCAACTTCTTAAAACTGCTATGAGATGTCTATATTAGTTAAAGTTTGAGGAGGTCCTATTTTTTCTAGTTTCCCAATGAAACGATTCCGTTGCAATCTAAACTTGTGCTTACCATGGAGAAACCCCTAGTTGACCTATGAAGCACCCCTTTCAAATATGGATGTAATATCCAGAATTTTGGGCCTAGAGACTTAATAATAAGCCTATATCAGGAAAACGACTAAGCCTAGTTTGGGAAGAGTCACAAAAATGATGATATATAGAAAGACTCCAAGGGACTATACGATTTGGCCCTACCGGGTAGAGGGCTTAGTATTTGCAGGCAGTATGATTAAAGTGTCAGTACAGATGTATACAGGACACATATATGGTGCCATCATGTTGGTAGAAAGACACTACTAACTATGTCATAAGGTAAGGGACTGATTACTCAGGTGAAATAGTTGATGTAAGCGTGCACATAATAGTTTTAGGGTGTACCATGTATTTTTAGAGTGGATGCCAATATATGGCATCATGCGAAGCCTACGTGCACACTCTGACTTGGTGTCATTTGATGGATATCGATATTTATGACACAGCTCTCAGCAAAACCTGAGTAGAATCTCAAGGAGACACTGCTAAAGTAACTTTAATAAAGTAAGTAATAATTTCTCATGGTGACTAGCTTTAGTGTTCGCTAAGCTAGAGTATGACAAGTGTCACTTAATCAATACAAAGAACAATGTCACTTTTGTGTTGGAAGAGTGAGGAGTTGACAAGTATCCCTCACATTACACTCACCTTTATGCCTTTTGTGTTGGCAACTCAAGAGTGCGCCATCTAGCACCTGAGTCTAGAGAAACCACTGGTCATGGCTTGGTCATGTACTTAACTTCCCAAAAATTGAACCTGGGAATGTAGGGAAATTGCTAGGCCTTTCCTTTCCATTAACAATTATGGCACCACCTAAGAGAGAGAAAAATGGAAGACTAAAAAACAGGTGACACATGTCACCGAGTAATTAACTTAACAGACAAATGGCACCACAATAACTTAACACTTGGCATGATTTTACCACCATGACTCCTCGTTGGCCATTTATTTTGGCCATCACCCCAAAAAAAGTCAGGAAAATTGCCAAAATATTATAAAAATTACAAGAAGAGAGATAATGGTGAATAGTAACACCTAAGGATTTTAATCTGTCAAAACACTACTGAATCGACATTTTCTCTAAAAAAAACCTTCTTCTACTCATCCCAAGCTTAATTTCTACAGTTTTGGATTTTTATTTAGAGGTGGTTAGTGCCATCTCATATACTGGAGTACTACCGGATTTCTGAACCGACTGTGGAAACATGTAGAGGTAAGCGTAAGCCTCCTTTTGATAAGATGGGTTTGCTGTTTGGATGAGTTTTTATGGGAATATGTTACTATTCATTTTTTAGCCAAGTGGTATTTTTGAGGTTTAACGATGGGTTAATCATGTATTTATGGTTATATTATGATTTATGATGGTATTGGACCAAGTTGTTAGACAAAACTCTGTTTTGGTAATTTTGGTTAATTAATGGTTTTGTTAGGTCAAAAGGGAACAAACAAAGCTTTGAAATTTTGATGATTTTGATCATCCCATTGTGTTCTACATGAAAATTTGTGTGGAAATAGCTTTGGTTATGAATTTTGGATCTTTAGAACATAAATTGTAACTTTGCCCATTGTTGTCCTAATAAGGTTCATGCATGGCAGGCATTTTGTGTGGTGCTTTTGAGTAACTGAATGATGTCCAAATGTTGTGAAACATTCTCGTGTAATAGTAAAGTTATCAAGCTTTAATTTGATATGTCATAATAGTCAATGGGATTTATATGCTGGAAAATTCTGAAAGTAGACTTATCAATCTTTAATTTGATAGGTCATAATAGTCAATTTGATTGGTTATAATGATGAAGCTTTAATTTGATAGGTCATAATAGGCCATCTTGTGAAACTTTCTAGTCTAAAAGTAGACTTATCATCATACATTTTAAAATTTTGGTAATGTAAAACTGCAAAATTTTGGAGCAATATTTAATAAAAGGGAATTATGCATTGATGAGTGTACATTCACTAATAGCTATATTTTTCCCTGTTGCGTTTGGAACTACCTCATTTGAATTTTTGTGGATTTAGTTATGATTTTTACAAGTTCAACTAAGAATCTAGAAAGAGTGAAATTTGGAGGGCAAGGTTCTTAGTCACGGCAAGAGGATTTCTTGGCTACGACCAAAAAGTTTCTGACCTGGTTTGGCTGCGGTCAGGTATTTTGGCCATAGCCAAGACCCAAATTTTTTCGTATTTCATATTTTCTAAGAGGTGTTGATTGGTATGGTCTTTCCCAACCTCATAAGCCTTGGTTAGGACTTTCAAGGGCTACCTAAGTGACTCAAATGACAACCAACAGGTTAAATCAAGAATAAATTAGCTTACATTATACCGAAAAAGTTTGGATTATATGACACCCTATTCTCCAATACTCCAAATAAGTATAAATGACAAGTGAAATCCATTGTTGAACTAGGATTTTTAAACTCGGTCTACCCAATTCTCAAAATCATTTATAAACTCACATTCTCAACTCAGAATTAGAACTAGGACTGAGAGGGTTTTTTCGAAGGGTAGTAAACTTTATAATCTATTCCATAAATCCTACTACGTCACCAATATCTCACCAGCTCTTAATTTATTAAATCAGAGTATATGCAAGCGATTTACTTGTCTTTTTAATGAAATTAGAGTTATTCTCCTTTAGTTAAGCTAGAGCTATTCTCTACTAAACTCATTCATACATTCATATACACACACATCAAATGTATAATCACATACAATTCTCAAACTTCTTACATCAAATACAAATAGTAGTGTCTTGCACTACAATCTTTACTTTACCTCTATATCTCCTCCGTGCATATCCCCATATATTTTTCACCTGTCTAAATGGTTGGTGGGGAACAGTGAGATTCAAGAGAATCTCAGTAGCAAATATTACCACTATGCATGCAAGATATATATGAATGCATGACGGGCTTGCCTACACTACTTCATTCCAACACAATGACATGTTGTATGCTCAATGTTATGACATACAAATAGACAAAGTAGTCATATAATCAATGCAACAACATACATATCACATACTTGCAGGCAAGGTAAGTTTACTAACTTTAGGACGTTGCGTCATTCCTTAAACCTTCATCTTTGCTTCGGCTCGGGCACCATCCATCGAGTCCTAGAATTCCTAAACATACAATACATGAGTCACTACTCATCCATGTATCATTCTAGACTCATACTATTGGATAACTTAGCCCAATTAGGCTAAATTACCAAAATGCCCCCGTAGACTCGGCTTACGCCATTCTGCACCTGTCCAACTGTACCTTGGCAAAAATTATGACCTTGGCAAATCCTATACAATTTCATATATATAATTCATTTATGTCTTCATATTAGTCAAATTTAGGCCCAAATAACAAAAATACCCTTGACAGCCCTTACTTGGAGCTTAAAGGGGTAATTTGGTCATTTCACACTTTAGGCCTTTTCTCACTTTCCCTTCAACATGACCCCACATAATTTGCCCTAAAGAACTCAATAGAATCATCTAATTGATGAAATTTCAACTTTTTCTTCATAAACCACACAGGACAGCTAATTAGGATACCCGGGAAAGTTATGTTGGATTCTTCCTTTCTTTGGTTTAATCACCTCCTTTTTACTTATACTTAAATGATTAGCCGCCTGACATCCATTGGACATCGTTTAGGCTATTAAAACACCTTTTTAAGATGAGACATGAATAGTACCCAACACCACTCTTCTAGACAAAGAACCAATCGATTCAAAAGGAAGCTTATGCTTACATTTACACACTTCTGAATCTGGTTCAGAATTCTGGCAGCACTCCGGCCAGCTAGACTGCATCAACCACCTCCAAATGAAAACCAAAAACCATAGAAAGGAAGCCTAGGATGAGTAGAAGAATGTTTGTATAAGGTACTTTAAGAGAATATGCTATTTCGGTCTAGTTCTGGCAATTAGAAGATTTCTCTCTCTTCTCTCTCTCCTCCATTTGATTTCTCCATTCTCATTCTCTCTCTCTTTCTCATTTCTAATTTCTCTTCCCTTTCCCCTTTGGCTATGATTTAAATAAAAGAAAGAGAAGAGATGATGAAGGATGATGACTTTAATGAGTCATCAAAGTGGCTCACCACCATTTGGTCTAACTATCTCATTACTTGTATAACAAGTTTTATTTCGTTTTCATTCATCATTCCTCTAATATTAATGATAAATAAGAGAGTATAATTCACTCTCAAATTATCCCATTATACCACCTTATAAGTGGTCGACTAAAACCTTATGCTTTTGGCTCTTGGACTTTCCTTGATAATAATTCACCAACTAGGCTCATTAATTACCAAGTAGTTATTTCCCTCCTCTTTTAAACTCCCATACAGGTAAAATCATTGCGAATATTAGGAAAAAATCCTCATTTATTGTCTTATAGTAAAATTAGCATTTTTCCCTTACATTTTAATGATTTATCATAATAAATCATTTCTCGCCCCTTTTCATTATTTCCCCGAGCTCCTTAGCTTACCATAATATTCCCTTTTAATATCCAAGGATATAAAGGAATTTTGGAAAATAACACCATGTCTCACTAGGACATTTGCTAAACTAGGGTCTAACCGTCCACTTAATACAGGCTAAACCATAAGCCTTTTGTCCCAAAATTTAGGATATTACAAATTAAGTAATAACTTGTCATCTATAATTCTACTTTTAGGACTTGACGGCTATCCAGAGTCTAAGAATTGCCTGAGCTCAGGGAAGAAATTGGTTATCATTCAAGGGAAGCAACTAAGTAGTCACTCTATCTTTCATATGTTATAAGATATAGTGCATGTTTTGTAGATTCATCATGAATTGTCTGGCATATTTTGTGACACATAAATAGATGCCCGGGGTTGATTACACGGGTATCCCTCGGGGCCTTGTAGTAAACCTAACGCTATGGTGATATATGAATTGCATGTTATACATTGAGTACTATTATGATGATTCTTCTATGTAACGGCTGTATGACATGCTTTGTGATATTGTATCTATATGACTGATTATCGGTTACTACCGAGATTCTTTTGAATCTTACCCTTTCTTTATAAACTAATTTTACAGTATCCGCTAGTAGCTTATAAGGCAAGAGGGTTAGCGCGGATAGTAAGAGGATGAAGTTGCAAAATGTATTTTCTATATTGGTTGTTTGGTTTGTGGTATTTTGGATGTTTTGATCTGTATAAGGTGTGTATAACTTTGTAACCTTGAGGACAGTGCAGTAGAATAACTATAATGCCGGTAACCTAGTAAATGGATAGTAATCTAATTAGGTTAACGCTTCTAGATAAAAAGAAACTACAATTAAAGTATGAAATATGAACTTAAGCAGAGAATTGCTCACATACTCTGATATGATTAAACTAAAAGCCAATGAGACTTAGTAACATAGTAAAACTTATGGAAATAATTTCATTTTTTTTACCCTTTGAAAAACCCTCTACACCCTAGGTTTAACTCCTTAATTGAGATTGGAGATTTGTAAACATTTTCAGAAGTTAGGTAATATGGGTTTGAATCCTAGTTTTACAACTTATTTTACCACTCTTTTGTACTCATCTAAGCATACAGGATACAAGCTATGATAATGGAGAAGGCACACTGTATTAAAGTCAAAATTGCAAATTAGACATACTGTACCAGTATGTACATTCCACCCGGATAACATTCCAAGCCTAGGAAAGTCGCTTATGGTTAACATCAAGGCTGCACACAAGTTAAATAGTAACTTCTCGTATGCGTCATTTGTCTCGACGCCTACATGCCACAAGTCTAACAACTCTGCAATAAGTAGTTATAGATATACATCAAAGTCATTTCCCGGTGCTTTTTTGCTTGGGATGATCATAGACAAAATTATTAGAACTGGCTGACACCCAAGAGGGGGGTGAATTGGGTGTGTGATAAGAAAGTATGATCTTTTAAAATCTTTTCACAACTTGTCAAATCAATACATGCGGAAGTATAGAAATATAAGCTTATATGTAAATCATATATACTGGAAATGTAAAAGCTTAGGGAAGAGAATATACAAACTGTGATTTATCCTGGTTTGGTCCAATCCACGATGACCTACGTCCAGTCCCCAAGCTCCTCCTGAGATTTCCAATCCACTATCTTCTTGTTTAACTGGGCACAAGAAAAGCCTCTACAAATTCACAAGAGTAACTCCCTCTTACACACTGTAAGGTTTACTCCTTCTTACAGCAAGTCGAGCAAAGCAATCCAAAGACCTTTCTCTCCTGCTTACCTGTGCAAGTCTTACGAGCAGCAACGTTCTCTCTTATTTACACCACTGTAAGTCTTACGAGCAGCAGTGTTCTCTACTGCTTGCACCTTATAAGTCTTACGAGCAGAAAGTCTTACTGGCAGCTTCCCCATAAGGCAATCAATCCACTCAAGGTCCCTCTACCTTGAGAACACTTCTAAAATACAGATGAAGTGTTTACAGACTCTCTCACAGAGTAGATATGATACTCACTGAAGTACAATACAGATAATCTCACTCTCAAGTATACATGATATATAAACAGATAAGAACAGAGAGTATATGAGGCGGACAACTTATAATATCAGCATATTGACATAATTGGGTTCTGGTCGCTTGTGTGTCTGTTCGCTGTAGTATATGTATATCTTCTTCTTGAATGCTTCAGTTTATATAGAAGATAGGTTGAGAGCCGTTGGAGCATTCAAATATTTTTCCGTTGAAAGCCCATCACATGTCTGATAGATAGTTCAGCATTTTTATCTGACAGATGCTTCATTCGTTGCTTCCAATTAGCACGTTATTTGTTGAATATTGCTAGTGCCCATGAGTAGTTGCCGTGGAATGTTGTTCCGATGAGTGGTAGTGGATACCACCTGTAATACACTGACAGAAAATAGCCGTCAGAGAATCATTTAAATATCACTCAAGTGATTATACATTTCACTGGGAGTGTTTTCTCAAAAGCAATATTTCACTCAGGTGAATTTTAACTTCACTGGCAGTGATTTCTAAAAACTGGAGAATCACCGGAACTTAACTTGATTTCACTGGTGATTATTTTCAGAAAATAATATTCCACTAGCAGTGATCTTGTCTTAGAAGTGATTCTGATTCTCTAGTAGTGATTTTCATAAACACAATACTTTTCTGGTAGTGTATTGCGTGATTACTGGAAGTGACTTTTCTCAAGACAGTGTTTTACTCGAATGTTCAGACAGCTTCTGGAGGTGTTTCTGATAAGAACAATGAATCACTCGAGCAATTAGTAAATTCTCTGGCGGTGATCTCAATTCACTTGAGGTGGTGTCACTTCACTAGAGGTGATTTTGATAAAACAATAAACCACTCGACTGCATCAATATTTCACTAGCAGTGACATTGTAAGAGTAAGTATATCACTTGAGTGCATTTTAATGAACGGAAGCAATACTGATTCAGTTGGGATTCACTGGCAGTGCGTTCAAGCTTCTTTTGTCAAAAATCATCATATCACTCGATCATATAATATCTGACTGGTAGTGATCTGAGGCTGGAAGTGAAACTGAGAAAATGGCATATCAGTTCATTGGAAGTGATCTGGTGCACGTTGGTATTCTCTGGAAATGATCAGTTACGGTATTGGAGGTGATATAAGGAATTTTAATATTCATCAGAAGCGATTCAGCAACCACTGGAAGTGATATGGAAAATTTCATATATCACTCGAGTGAATTTGGCATCACTGGAAGTGATTTTGCAAATAGTGAATTTTTGTTGCAGTGATTTTCAATCCACTGGAAGTGAATTTGGAAATTCACAATATCACTCGAGTGATCTGACATCACTAGAAGTGATTTCCAAAACAGTGTATTTTTCTTCTGGTGATTTCAGATGCACTGGAAGTGATTTGGCAAAACTGAGATATCACTCGAGTGATTTGGAGATCCCTGGAAGTGAAATTCAGAACAATGATTTTTTCTTACAGTGATTTGGCTCGCACTGTAAGTGATTCTGAAAAATCTCATATTACTCGAGTGATTTTGGCATCACTGGAAGTGAAATCTGAAACAGTGAAAAATTCTTGCAATGATTCTGGTGCCACTAGAAGTGATTTGCCATATCACTCGAGTGAATTCTGAAATCACTCGAGTGATCTGTTCTTCAGATCACTTTTACTTTGTTGTTGCGTTTCCAGTTCTTCAGCACTGGGGTAAACTTCCAGATAACATAACTCTTTGAATATAGCTCCACAATTTATGTATTATATATAAATTGAAAGCTCTTGAAGTCTAGTTTCATATGGCACCGGTTTCAGCTCAATAGGATCCATGGTTTTATTCTAAATTCGAACACTAATATCTCCCTCATCTGAGCTCCTTTGATGTAGCTTCTGGTGTCAAAATGACGCATTGGGAGTCTATTTTCATATACAACTGTTTTTGTCTCAATCGGAGTTGTATTTAGAGAGATATGATCAAATAACCAAACCTCGCTCAGCTGGATGAAGAACAAGTATGAAACACTGAACATCACTCGAGTGAATTAGAGAATCACTCGAGTGATTTCATTTTTTCCAGAATCACTCGAGTGATTCTGAAAATCACTCTACTACAGTGCCAAACAGTGCCAATTGCTACAGTAACCATATTGCTACAGTGATAATACTACAGTGCCAAACAGTACTGCTACAGTACCCGTAGAACTTGAAACTTGCTATTTTTCATTAATTTTTGCAAGTTCTTCATTCCTTAATTTCTTTCTTCCATTGCTTGACTAATCTACAATATATGCAATATCAAATAGTTAGTCAATGTATTAGAAAAGTATACTATGCAAACTTCTTATGCTTAATATTTGACATCTATATTTGTCATAATCAAAACTAATCATATCTAACAAAAATGAAGGAGCCTTTTTTACACATATCTAGGGGGAAGTTGTAGGGAACTAAAACTATTGGTCAAATACTGTAACTTAAGCTAAGATTCCCAAAGGGATTAAAACTATCGGTTGCTAAAGTAGGCTTAACCTTTATAGGGTCAGCCGCGAAAGATAGAAATTCAAAGTAGAACACTTTTCATGCTTTTACATCCCTTATATGTCTTAATTGACCAACTTCATTCTTATTAACCTTATGCCACCTCAAGTCCTCGAGTGTTTTAGATGACATAAATAATCTTTGTAATAGTGGTTTCAAAGGAAAGTACTTGGTAATCTTTGCATGGTTCTTCTTTTGCTTTTCCCCCTTCTGAATTGTCTTGTACCTCGATGTGTGACATCACTTACAAGCTACCCTGCTGGCATCATCTCTTTAATACAACATATAATTGTTTGGACATGCATCATTTTTTGGTAGTTGAAGCTCAATTTGTTGATAATCTTCTTAGCCTCGTAGAATGATGGGGGAATCTCTAGGTCAAGGAACACATCTGGTAATGATTCCAGCAGTATCAATATTCCCTTATCTATGATTCCACACAAGAACTTGATATGATACAACTTGATCAAGAAAGATAATTTTGAGTATTTTCGTCAACCTTGATATGAAGGATGATCTATGTCATCCATTAGGCTAAAAAAATCCTGTACTATTACATTCCTAAAAAACATAGTCTCTTAACCTTGCACTTATTCATTGAAGTTGTCATCTTGAAAACCAAACACTTTACGCACAACCTCATTAATAGGATCATCTACATCTACTTGAACTCCTACTTGTGAACTTCGAGGAAGAGTATCATCGTATCTCATACCGGCCTTCTCACCATGAACTCCCTTGAACGTATACTCTTTCTAGAAAGGCTTCACAAGAAAATGTTCCTTAATAAATTTTTGTGTATGCCACTTCTTGTACTTGTATCTCTGACACGAACATGTGATCTTTCCGTTATAATTGGTATAAGAGTAAGTGAAATCCAAGTAGTTTTTAAGTCTGTATAAATAAGCTAGAGAATTGTGTGGTAACTTGATCAGTGATTTATCCATACTTAGTGAAAAAAATTTAGAAAACAAGATGAGTAAAGAGCTCATGACACATGCTTGGAAGCTTGAATTGAAGTTTTTCAATGTTCAAATATTTGTAGCAGTTACAAAACCACTACCTCAAGCTACCATATCATACCTTATAGCGGTTTTGGCTTTAAACACTACAACAAAATGTAATGACTATTGGTATTCTATAGTGGTTAGAAAACAAAACCGCTACATACTTTAATGACCGTTAGCTAGAATGATATATTCAAAATTCAAATGAGTAACATTTTGTAGTGGTTAAAAAGATATAACTACTGCAAATGTTCATGATTGTTAGTAGGAATAATAAACTCAAAATTCAAATGAGTAACACTTTGTAGTAGTTACAATTTCACAATCGCTACAAATTAACATAACCGATGGCAGGAATGACAAATTCAAAATTCAAATGTGTAACCCTTTCTAGTGATTTTATTTAATAAACTGCAATAAATGTGTAACAGTTTATAACGGTTTGTTTAATAAACCGCTATAAAGGTTTATCAAATCGTAGTGGTTTTATAAATAAAACCACTTCAATCTTGAAATTTGTAGCGGTTATATATGTATGATAACCACTACAAACATCAGCTGCTTTTTTATTTTTTTTAAATTGTTTTTTGAAACAAATTTAAATAACATAATTAACATAAAATAAAACAACTTTGTAAAATGAAACAAAATTAAATAAGAAACACAAGAAGTTAACATAAAATAAAATATAAGTTACAATTAACAACTTTTTTTACAACTGTTACGAAATAGGGAAAAATGTCCTAAATAAACTATCAGAAGTCTGATCAGTAGGTCCTGACTGAGGGGGGTAAGGTCACTGACCTGGTCATCAGGTCTTCTCTCAGGGGCAAGCGAATGACAAGCATGAGTAGAGTCAACAGCACCATCATCAGATTCAGGAGGAAACGGCTACACAATGAACCTAAAGATAGGGGGACCTCTAGGAATGCCTCATTTAGGAATAGGAGACTCCATACCCTGTCGAGCATAGAGTTTTATCCTGCATTTGTTATGCCATCACGGTAAATGCCCTCGCAACATCTGACTGAATCTCCTCAATAGTCTCCTCCTTTAGATGTCTGGTCCCTAACGTCTGTGCTCAAGAGGTTCCTACCTCAAAGCTGCCACTCATCATATAGACCATACTAGGTCTAGCACCTAGCCCCATCCCCCTCACATGCCTAAGGTGCTCGACTAGTCCCAGACTAGCTTTCAGTGGCACAGTAGGGTCTATAGACCCTTATGACTCCTGGGTCTGGGTCTCTCGCAACTTAGCAACGTCGGAGTTCCATCTCGATGCTTTTATGTCACCATGAATAACTCTTCGTAATACATCCAACGATTCTCCTACTGAGCCTTCCTTTCCTGAAACAATGAAAACATTAAATTAATATTACAAATATTTAATTAAAATTAAATTATTAATTTATGGTAAAATTAATGGAAATTGTAAAAAGTATCAATTTGATATAAGTCACAACAAATGTTTTTGATCCAGCTATATGGTGGATCATTTGCTGGCCTCAGCTCCTCGTGTTTCACTTAGAAAGAGCATACTAAAAAACAACTTTGAAATTACCAACAAAATCAAACAAGTAATAATTATTAAAAAACATCAAAACAATAAAAATTAGTCAAATAATAGTTGTTAAAAAAATACATACCCCTCTACAGTTCTTCTGTACTAGATAAAACTTACCCAGTCATTAGGTGGGACATTGTTTAGGACGTCATCGATCAGCTACTACAGAGGAATGTGCCCATCCTTATTTATGATGTAGAAGAGATTATTCCTCCTATTCTTCTATCAGTCCTATATCTTCATCAGCATATACCTCTTTTTATTGTCCTGAATGGCAAACCTATCTTGTAATACAATTAGATAAAAAATATTTAAATACAATTATTTAAAATTAGAAAATTAATAAATAACAATTAAAAAAACTAATTACAAATCATTTAATATAATTAAATGTAATTATTAATTACCTGCACAGCCTTGGCCCATACCAAATACTTCAGCCCCTTCAAAACATTCTTTTATGTCTTGAAGTAAATGGGGTCCCGTATCTAATTTGAGAGCTCAACTCATTCAGGTAGCGGTTGAATAGGTGACCCCTATTATCAATGGGCTAGTCTGTGGCCTCATTCCATGGAATAACAACTTGTAGTGTCTAGTCTAAGATGTTCAGACCAGCTACATCCAGCCTCCTCGTTGAAATGTTCCCCTGCTCATTTGCACAATTTACCACATACATTAATTAAATTCAAATTCACATTTAACTTGTCAAATTTAAACATTTAATTTATTAAATAAAAAATTACATTTACCTTGGACTGCACCTCGAACCTAGTTGACAGGGAAGATGATCGTTATGTATGGTTTTGGTCCCATGCCTCTTCCTTGTATAGGAACTGCCCCAAGTTGCTAATCGGAATGTAAATGTTGAACTCCTCATTCTTGTCATAGTGGCTCAAATTGAGCTCACCTTTCATTCCCTGGATAGCAGGAGGGACATGTAGTGTAGTTGTCTCCTGTAGAGCCATATATTATGGCTGTAGTAGGGCCACCTCCCGCCCTCCCTCTATGCTGCCCCCTGTAACTCACCCCTTCTTTGTTGTTGCCACCCTACAGAAGTGGTTTGGGGGGAAGCTTAGTCTCTTTCCCCTTCCCCTTATCTCTTGAAGCCATATAAACTGCAAAATATGAAAAATAAAACAAAAGCTAGTCAAATTTATATAAAGATACAATAATAATAGAAATAAAATATGTAATTTTTGTACCTATGTGAAATGCTGTAGTAAAACTCCCATATATAAGTTAGAAAACTCATATTTGAAGGAAAATTTCAAAGAGATATTAGAAAACAAAATGGAAAAATAAGACAATTGAAGGGGTGGTGGGTTTAAATAGCACTGCTTTTATAGCATTCTAGAAAAATCAACTAAAAAAATAGCTACAAAGTACCTCAGGCAATGCAACAATTTATAGAAGTTCCAAATTTCATAGTGGTTGTAAATAAAAACCGCTACAAACAAACAGAACCTTGGCATTCTGTAGTGGTTGTGCAACAAAATCGCTACAAATATCCGTTTACCTTTATAGTGTAATTGCTATAAAGAGGTGGCTATTTGCATTTTGTAGCAGTTGATGTCAAGATAATTCCTACAAACTAATTGTGAAATACGGGGCACCTGCTTCACACTAATTGGTGCTAAGATGGCTCCATATTTGTGGTTGTTTCTACAAAATAACCGCTATAAGTTGTGGCGGTAAATTGTTGCTAAATTTGTAGTAGTTTATATTAGTTAACCCCTAAAAAAATGTTGGCTTACTAGTGTGCTACTTGGCATGAGATTACCGCTATAAATTTATTATTGTTTCGCCTAAAACCGCTATAAATATAGGGATTTGTAGTGGTTCCTATTGACTGCTTCAAATTTTCATTTTTTTTGTAGTAGTACGGTTCTACTTAATGGTCATTCCGTTCAAGCATAGTTTGATTTAGGTGCTAGTTATTCATTCATTATATATAACTATATGAGAGGACTAGGCCTAAGCATTCATCTGTTTCCCTATGATCTGGTTGTGTCTACACCCACGAGTGTCAGATCCTTTACAACCAATGTATATTTTAATTGCATAATTAACGCCAAGGGACATGAATCAACAATAGATTTGATTTGCTTACCACTACATAAATTAGAAGTAATTCTTGGTATTGGCTAGTTTACGGTGAACAACGTTTTGTTGGACTATGAAAGCTAAAGGGTTATCTATACTAATCTGCAATTACAAATCAGTCGATGTAAAACCCCATTTTTTAGCAATACATTATGTGTATATTTGATGTATATTTAATGGAATTAAAATGGTGAAAAATGATGAGAATTAATTATGTGAATTTATGAAAAATATTCCAATTACCGGTTACGCGTAAATTGGCCAAATAAGAGTATAAGAGACCAGTAAAGGCCCAATATGGTAACCAAAATTCACAAAATTTAATGATATGGTTAATGGCCTCATTTTAGCATCAAAATTGGGTTTACCTGAAGAAATGGGTGGAAAATGATTTATTTCGGTAAATCATTAAATGTAGGGGCAAAACGGTAATTTTGCCGAAAAGTGAAAAATAATTATTTTTCCTCAAATTCCTAATGATTTGAGCTAAATGGGAATTAAAAAGAGTAAAATGACTAATTGATCATTAATAAATTAATTTTGGTGAATTATGGTAAAAAATGGTCAAATAGTTCAAGTTACGTGTTGGCACAATGGGATAATTGGATAATCAATATTTCCCTGTCATTCTTATGTGATTTTCGGCAGGTATGAAGCATGAAAGGGAAATGAGAATTTAATTAGAGGATAATGCAAATTTGGACCAATGGGAGTATGCCACATGTGTTGAACCAATTAACCTTTGATTATATTATCTAAGTTCTCATCTTCAACTCTCATTTCCCGATCAATTGAATCAGAAAGAGTGAGAGAAGACTGGAGAACAATAAGGAAAATGGAAGAGAAGGAGAGGCTAGGGATTGTTGGAACATTAAGGTAAGGAGTACTACCTTGTGTTTAAAGCCATATATCTCCCTCTGTGATTTCTTCTATTCACCTTCCTACCATTAAAACTCATGATGATCAGCTGAATCAAGCGTGGGAAGGAGAGAGAGAAAGTCCAAGAAATCATGAGGTAACTTCCAAAACTTGTTCCTCTTGCTTGATTAAGGTTAGTAGAGTTGTTTTGGGCTTGATTATGGTTCATTTGGTATAAGATAATTCAAGAAAGCCAAAGAGACCTTAATATGTAAGTGTCTCCAAATCAAGTCCAATAAATGTCTAACTAGTTAATATAATGGTTATAAGTATAAAGGAGGTGATTAGGCCAAAGAAAATGAGAATTTGACATAACTTTTTTGTGAATTTATTTTCCCTTCCCTATGTTTAATGTGATAAATAAATGGGAATTTGACCAATTTGATGCTTCCATTGGATTCAAGAGGTCGAATTGTGTAGGGTCTATGTTGACCCCAAAGTGAGAAAAGGCCCAGAGAGCGAAATGACGAAATTGCTTTCTAAGCCTTATTTGAGGTCTGTCAAGGGTATTTTTTTCATTTGGGCTTGGTTTTGGTCAATTCGAGGTCGGAAATGAATTCTACACATGAAAATGTGTAAAATGGCCTAAATCATGATTTTTAGAAAACTACTAATAATCATGATATCAAATCCTATATGTATGGGAATTCATTATTGGTATGGCATTTCCCAACCTTATAGGCCTTTATTTAAGCTTCCAAGGGCTACGTAAATGACTCAAATAATAACTAACAAGTAAAACCAAGGGTAAACATAGAAATGAGTCAAGGATAGTTGGTTTACCTTATACAAAATTATTGCAATAAGTAATAACCCATCCAATTAATGAATTCCCATACATATAGGATTTGATATCTGACCGGGACGACCAAAGAACTGGTAACACATCGTAAAAAATTGGAAATACTAAGGTAGTAACTTCTCCCTCATATTCTATATATCCTACTTCATGTATATTATTGCCATTATACATACTTGAACTGTGAACATGAATCAGGCCGAATTGCCCTTTAAGCATTCAGATGAAAAAGGCTTGGCCCAATAGAATATGCAGCGTTGTGGAAGGGACGGTACGTCCTTGAATAGAATTATTTATTAAATGAACATATCTCTAAATGTTGAATGAATATTGAACTGTCTGGTATGCGGTGGTTGTTATGGCATGTTTCATCGTATGCATTTTATATGAGTGCTATTTGTTACTACTAGGATTCTTTTTAATCTCACCCTTTTCCAATAACTAACCTGCAACACGGGCAAGTAGTTCTCATGGGAAGAAGATAGCCACGAACGGGTAGAAGTGAAGACTTAGAATTTATTTTCTGTTGGTTATCTTACTTTTGGAATTGCATTTAAACTAAATGGTATTTTGGTAAACTTAGTACTCATAGTGGAAAAGTACACCAACTGTAAACCTAAAAAGTTGTATGTAACCGATGTAAATTATCTAGAACCGGGTGACAGTACAAAGTGGACCCTTTAGTAGCGATCTTATTCTGATTATCCGCTAAGAACTTCAGTAAGTACTTTGATATTAAGAAATGAAAATAGACCCGAATGATTTAAACCAACTTAAAAAATGAAAATGAGACCACAACTAAAATGTTTTGAAATAACTTTTGAAAACCCACTTAACTATAGGATCGGACCCTGTAGTCAAGTTGGGATCATAAATGGATTAAGAACTACTTCTGGTCTCTAATCTTGCATCAAGTCACATTTTCAACTGCTTTGTACAGTATAAAACTAGGGTGTTACACCAATACCCTGAACTTAATGCTAAATTTGAACTTAAGTTTGATCTTATCCGTTTGTTGCCCAAGTTTCATGGTCTTACAAGTATGGATCTACACAAGCATTTGATGGAATTATATATGGTTTGGAGCACAATGAAACCACAACAGATTGATGAAGATCACATTAAACTGAGAGCTTTCCTTTCTCTCTTGATGGTGGAGCCAAGGACTGGTTGTATTATCTTCAACCTTCATTCGTTGGAAGTTGGGCTGACATGCAGAGATTGTTTCTGGAGAGATTTTTCCCTTCTTCAAGAGCCACTACAATCAGGAAAAAATAAGTGGCATTAAGAAAATCAATGGAGAGAATATGCATGAATACTGGGAGAGATTCAAGAGGCAATATGCCAGCTATCCACACCACCAGATAATTGAGCAGCTCCTGATCACTTATTTATATGAAGGTCTTTTACCCAATGATAGAAATTTGGTAGATTCTTCTAGTAGTGGGGCTTTAGTTAACAAGACACTTGAAGAGGCCTGAGACTTAATATCCACTATCGCAGTTAACTCTTAACAGTTTTGCACCAGAGCAAACAGTAGTGCTGTATTCCAGATAAATGTATCCACTAATTCTCACTAGAGATTAGAAAATAGAATTGATGATTTAACCTCCTTGGTGAGGCAACTGGAAATAACTCAAGCAATGCAGTCTTTCACTCCACAAAGAGGCTACTCATGTGGGTTCTGTTCTGATCCCTCTCATCCTACTAATTCTCGCCCTACTTTGCAAGATACCACCTATCAAGACCAGTCAGTAGCTTCTGTGGGCATTTAGATATGATTAGTTTTGATGATGCCAAATATATATCATATATTATGAGAGCAAAAGTTTGCATAATATACTTATCTCTTACATTAACTAACTATTATATTTAATGTTATATATCTTATAGATTAGTCAAAGAGATTGGAGAATGAAGAGCTTGAAGAATTAATGAAAAATATGAAGATTCAAGTTTTTATGGGTACTGTAGCAGTGGGTACTGTAGCAATACGGTTACTGTAGCAATTGGCACTGTTTGGAACTATTTGGAACTGTAGCAGAGTGATTTTTAACAAATCACTCGAGTGATTTGAGGAATCACTCGAGTGATTCAGCAAAAATAAAAATCACTCGAGTGATTCAGCAAATCACTCGAGTGATGTTCAGCTTTTCAGAATCTGTTCTTCGTCCAGCTGAGCGAGGTCTGGTTATTTGATCATATCTCTCACAATACAACTCTGATTGAGACCAAACCAGTTGCATATGACACTAGACTCCCAATGCGTCATTTTGACACGAGAAAAAATATCAAATAAGCTTATATGAGGGAGATATCAGTGTTAGAAGTTGACATTCATGTCAGCGTCACTTTCTGGAACAGTCTTGGTATTTTGGCTATAACTCTCAAACAACTGATCCTATTGAGCTGAAACTAGTGCCACATGAAAGTAGACTTCAAGAGCTTTCCATTGATATATAATACATTTTAGATATGGAGGATGAATCTCCTAGAAATAGGTCCCCAATTATTTTTGATATGGAGACCTTTCTTGAAAACAACTATGACTAAGATAGATGTGCATTCTGGTACTCTTTCCATAGAATTTGGTGATATTGTTGTGAATTTTAATATCTTTGATGCCATGAGACATCATAGGGAAGAGCATTGTGTTTTGTGCATTGATGTGATCAGTGAAACTATTGATGATGTTCTTACTGATTGGTATGCTGATTATCCTGATTTTACATCTGTATGTAATTCTGTCATTTATGCTTGTTCTGGTAATGAATGGTGCCTTGTTTGCACTGAGATTAATGATGCATTATATGGAGATCTTAACTTGATTACTGATTCTACATTACTTGTGGATTTTGATATTGATTGTTGTCAATTTGAGCTAAATTCTGATTCTGATGTTCATTATGATCTTGTTTCTGGTGGTCATTCTGATTATGAGCTGAATTCTGATGTTAATATTGAGCTTCCTAGAAATAGTTCTACTTTTGTATATTTTGTTTTAGGCATTGCAGGTGTGCACACTTCAGAAAAGGGTGCAAATACCCAAACTTCTTCCCTCTATTCAGTAGCCACCTATGTTAGAGTTGAAGTCATTGCTAGCTCACTTGAAATATGCCTTTTTAGAGGTAAATGAGCAACTACTAGTCATTGTGGCTAACAACCTTCTACCTGATCTAGAAGAGAACCTGCTAAGCTTATTGAAGGCTAATAAGAAGGCAATTGGGTGGACATTAGCTGATATCGTTGGCATTAACCCTTCTATATGCATGCATCAGATTCTGTTGGAAGAGGATGCTAAGCCAGTGAGATAACCCCAGAGACGCCTGAATCCCCTTATCCTAAAAGTGGTAAAGAAGGAAGAGACTAAGCTTCTACAAGTTGGCATTATTTACCCTATCTCTGATAGCCGGTGGGTTAGCCCGATCTAGGTCGTTCCTAAGAATTATGGAGTAACTGTGGTAGCCAATAAAAAAAGATGAGCTTATACCTACAAGAGTTCAGAATAGTTGGAGAGTATGCATAAACTATAGGAAATTCAACCAAGTCACTCGCAAGGATCATTATCATTTACCTTTCATTGATAAGATGTTAAAGAGTCTAGCTGGTAAGTCTCACTACTGCTTTTTGGATGGCTACTCAAGCTATTTTCATATCCATATTGCTCTTGAGGATCAGGAGAAAATGACCTTCACATGCCTCTTAGGAACATATGCTTACTGAAGGATGCCTTTTGGCCTTTACAATGCACCTGTCACCTTTCAGCGTTGCATGGTAAGTATCTTTTCTGAATTTCTAGAGGATTACATGGAGGTTTTCATAGATGATTTTACTGTATATAGGTCTAATTTTGATGCATGCTTGGGTAATTTGTCTAAAGTCTTGAATAGGTGCATAAAATCTAATCTTGTGCTAAATTTTAAAAAGTGTCACTTTATGGCTGAGTCAGGAATAGTATTGGGACACATCGTGTCTAGTGAGGGTATTAAGGTAGATCTTGCTAAGATCGATGTTATTACTACTTTCCCTTACCTTACATCTGTATAGGAAGTTCGTTCTTTTCTTGGTCATGCAGGTTTCTACTGACGCTTCATTTGAGATTTCAGTAAGATTGCCCGACCCCTATCTAACATTTTGCATAAGGACACTAAGTTCATATTTGAAGACAAGTGCAAGATGACCTTTAATTACTTAAAATATTTCCTGACTACAACTCCAGTGATCCAACCACCAGTTTGGTATCTTCCATTTGAGTTGATGTGTGATGCTTCCAATTATGTTGTTAGTGTTATCTTGGCTTAGCAGGTCAACAAAGCCTCTCATGTCATTGCATAAGCATCCACGACCTTGGATCCTGCCCAATCTAATTATACCACCACTGGGAAAGAACTTTTGGCTATAGTGCTTGCATTTGATAAGTTTAGGTCATATCTGCTAGCCAGTAGGGAATTTTTTTTCTCTGACCATGCTGCTTTGAAATTTCTTTTGAAAAAAGGCAGATGCTAAGCCTTGACTTATTTGGTGGATGTTATTACTCCAAGAATGCGATATTGAGATTGAAGATAGGAGTGGAGCACAGAATTGGGTAGCTGTTCATTTGAGTCGTATCACTCATTCTTCTTCTTCCCCATCTTCCATTCTAGATGATTTTCCTGATGAGTAGCTTTTACAGCTATAAGTTTCCATGGTATGCTGATTTAGTTAATTATTTGGTTGCTGGTGTTTTACCTCCTGATTCTACTAGGGCCTAAACTTTAAAATTGAAAAGTGAATCTAAATATTATGTTTAGGATAACCCTTATTTATGGATATTTTGTAGTAACTGAGTTATTAGGAGATGTGTGCCTGATCATGAGTTTAACTCCATCTTATGCTTTTGTCATGCTTCTGCTTATGGTGGTCATTTTGGACCTAAAAAAACTGCTAGGAAAGTGCTAAACTCTGGTTTATTTTAGCCAACCATGTTTCATGATTCTCATATGTTTTGTAAGTCATGTGATAACTGTCAGAGAGCAAGTAGTATTGCTCGTAAGCATGAGATGCCCTAGCACCCTATACTATTTTATGAAATTTTTAATGTTTAAGGTATTGATTTTATGGGTCCATTTCTTGCTTCTTATAGTTTCACTTACATATTGCTTTTTGTTGACTATGTTTCGAAGTGGGTTGAGGCGAAAGCCACCCAGACTAATGATTCTACTGTGGTGGTAGATTTTGTCAGGTCTAACATTTTCTGCAAGTTTGGTATTACTAGAGCCATTATTAGTGACCAAGGCTCTCATTTTTATAACCGAAGCATGGGTTCTTTGTTACAGAAGTATGGAGTAATTCACAAGGTGTTCACAACATACCATCCACTGACTAATGGTCAAGCTGAAGTCTCAATAGAGAGATTAAGCAAATCCTTTAAAAGACTGTTAACTCTACCTGGAAGGATTAGAGCAAGAGATTAGATAATTCTTTGTGGGCATATTGGACCACCTACAAGACTCTGATTGGGATGTCCCCATATCGTCTTATCTTTGGTAAGGCATGTCACCTTCGGGTTGAGTTGGAGCATTAAGCTTATTGGGCTATTAAGAAGTGTAACATGGATTTGGCTAAGTCTGGGATGAAACGGAAGCTCCAGTTGCAAGAGTTGGATGAGCTTAGATTAGATGCTTATGAGAGTTCGTGGTTGTACAAGGAAAAGACAAAGGCATTCCATAATAAGCAAATCCTGAGGAAAGAATTTTCTGTGGGCTAGAAAGTTCTTCTGTTTAATTCTCATCTCAAGTTTATGCCTGGTAAGCTTCAATCTAGATGGGATGGCCTTTTTGTGATTGCTAATGTTTTCCCTTTTGGTGTTGTTGAGTTGTGTGATCTACCCACAGGGAGGACCTTCAAAGTACATGGACATTGACTCAAACCATTTTATGAGGGATCACAGCAGCAACCTGTGGAAGCAGATATCATACTCACTGATGCCACTTACCCTCCATAAGCATCTGGGGAGTATTCTTCTTTCTTTCTGTATTTTTGTTTTCTTTTATTTATTCCATTTTCATACTATTCTTTTTCAAAATGAACTTAGATTTTGTGAGTAACACTATTTCTCTTTCTATGATTGCTTAGCTATACATATTATAAACTTGGACATGTTGGTTTTGATGGATCATTCTATTTGGACTGAATTTCTTAACTCTTGAATTGCTTACATTGGTAGTTGATTTTGTGATGCTAATTGTATGATTTGGTATTGACCTTTATGAGATTTTGGGCCTACATGAATGGAATTCATCTTTCACCATGCTTTCTTTTTTATGTGCCTCTGCTCATGATTTATGTTCTCTATAACTTTCTTTCTTTCTTTTTAAGACTACATTTTCCACTTACATGCATAGATACGATGGAGGCTTGTTTGTTTTCTTTCTTTTATTTTCCCACTTTGGCTAAATAGCCTTCCCTTACATTATATTCCCTTTGTTAGCCCTTTTGTGCCTTTTTTTCTCATTCTTTTCTAAAACTGCATTACTAGCCAAAGTATTAAACCATTTTATACCGCACCTTGGAAATTTATTGGGCATAGGTTTCACTTTAGTTTTATGTTTAAAAATGGGGGTTGCTCAGGAGTGCAACATTTTAAGTATGGGAGGGAGATGTTTAATTTTGTGCCATTCATTATTTGACATTGATTTGGTCATTGTGATTCAAAAAAAAAGGGGAAGAGAAAAAGAAAAAGAAAGAAGAAGGAATGAAAAAAAGGAGAAAAAGAAAGAAGAAGGAATAAAAAAAAGGGATATTTGATTGATTTTATTATTATTATTAGTGCTCTTTCAAATTTCTTTGGTGCTTAGCCTCATATGTCCAAACTTATACACACCCTCACCTTAGCCTCATTGCAACCCTGAATAATAAGCTCTCTTGATTTGTGCATGCATGTGATATGAGTAGTGGAGAAGTAGAAATTGAACAAGCTTATGGCAAGACAAATTTCTTGAGTAGAATTTGAGTGATACACTTATTTACCCTATACACTTGAGAGATTGATTGTGAGAATCCTTTGAGAGACCATCTTGTGTGATTAGCATCATTGATTGAGATTACCGTGTTTTGTAATTTGAGATGAAAGGATTTTAGTCTTAATTGGTTGGTCTTTTGAAGCTTTATGTTCCTTGTTTATTTTTTGCATTGTTGGCAATTGTTAGAAGGGAGAAGTTTTTCTTTTAGTCTTTATCTTTTAATTTTGCTATGGAGTGCAAAAGGATAAGTATGGGGGGATTTAATAATTGAATATTTACTACACTTATTTGTATCTCTTGATTAATAAATTTAGGATTGTTTAGTTAATAAATAACAGGCTTGTATGCTTATTTGGGCTTTGGGTGTTTTATTAGATTTAATTTATTTTAATGATAAAATCCAAGATTTATAGTGCTTCACTATTTTAATCATAAATTTTGAACCAGATATCCAATTAGCCTCATTTTTATCTCATTTCTTAGATGATTCAAAGAGCTACTATCAATATACAGAATTGAAAGGCAAACTCAGACAAGAAGACAATCAAAATTAGAGCCAAAGTCAGACGCATTTTTTTGGAATTGTTTTATTGGGCTCGAATTTTGTAATTAAAGACCATTTAGTATTTATCTCTGTTTTAGGCTAGACTTGTTGAGCCCTAATCCATTTTTCAATTAGGTTTTTTTACTCTAGTTGGCAAAAACAAGTGGAGAACTTTTTTGGGTGTAGAATTTTGGATTGAATATAGAAGTTTAGAAATTCTCTAAAATGTTCTTCGCGTTCTTCGTATTCTTCATCCGTTCTTCATCTTTTCCAGCCATGTTTGGCTAAACTTTTGTGACTAACCCATAGATTGAGGATCCATATTTTCATCTAAATGACACGCTTTAATCGATAACGTAACTCATTTCTATTTACTCTGGTCATATTCGATTTCTGGAAATAGTTTGAATATTAGATTTAATGTTTGGATTGATACATCCTAAGGACATAATTTGAACCGGGTTACAATGATTTCTATGCGATCGCACAGTGACACACCATGTGTTCAAATGAACCCTAGATGATCGTCTAGTTAAGGGATTTTCTAGATGAATGCCGAGATTTTAGTTCATTCAGAATCAATCATGAGTTTAGTTACAATATTTTCATCTGATGATGGAAGGAAACTCTGGAATCCCAGTTTTGGGTTAGTCATTTTAATTTGATTGAATTCATTTGCTGATTTCTGTCTTTAGTTCTAGCTTATTATTTCATTGACAGCATAGTGAAAACCCCCCAACCAACTACTGTTTTACTGTTTCATCGACTGATAATTTTAGACTGATTTTGAATTCCGTGGGAAACAATCCAGGTTCTCTATATTGCAAATTTGTATTGAAACTGGTTATTTTACGAGAGCTCGGCAACTCTCGATCAATAGAGCAATCAAAAGAAGGAAACTTAGCCTGCATTACATCGGTCCATTTGAAATTCTTGCAACAATTGGACCAGTGGCATATAGAATAACCCTACCCCTGAATTTGAGTAGACTCTATAATGTATTTCATATCTCACAATTGAAGAAGTACCAACCAGACCCCAAGCATATTATTGAGTACGAAGATATCGATGTGTATGAAAATTCCACTTTTGTTGTAGAGCTTGAAGGAATCATTGATCGACAAGAAAGATGACTCAGACACTGAAGTATCCTATATGTGAAAGTGGTATGGAAAGGACTCTACCCAAGGGAAGTAACTTGGGAAGCGAAAGAAGACATGAAGAGGGGTTACCCAGAGTTTATGCCCTAGGATGTGTAACAAATTTCAAGGATGAAATTTATTGAACGGGGGGAGAATATTAATATCCCAAAATGTACTCAAGGGCTAAGTGTATAAATAGATAGTGAAATTAATGATGTAATTGTCCCTAGAAATTGTACAATGATTTTAGATCCGATTAGCTATTGGTAAATTACCTAATTTTCGCCTAAAATCAAGAATGACCAAAAAAATAATTAGAACATAAGATGACACAATTAATGGCCCTATACAAGTGTCAAAAATTAGGCCAAAATAAAAGAAATGAACAAGAAATGATTTATTTCGATAAATCATAAAACGTAAGGGAAAAATGGTAATTTTGCCATAAAACAAGAAATAATTATTTTTTTCCTAATATTCCTAATAATTTCAGTTAAATGGGAATTAAAAAGAGGAAAATGTCTAATTAGTAATTTATAAGCTTATTTCAGAATATTATTACCAAGTGAAATAAAATTGCAAACAAAGTCAAAAGTTGTATGACCAATTTCGATAACTTGGAAGATGCAATCCTAGAGTAATTCAAGAGGCAAATTAATATTCCCTATACCTCTATCATTTCATTTGAGACAAGGGAAGAGAAGGGAAATATATATACTTGTTGGTTAACATGGATTCAACAAGAAAATTCTTGGCCAATCACAATAAGTCAAAAGGTCAACAAGCACAAGGCTTTGAACAATGAACTCAAGAAGCAACCTTTTTAGATATTTCAAGATGAGAATATCCATTTCTTTAGCTCTTCATTTCAGTGGAAAAGGAGGGTGGAATTATATTTTGTGATATACATTGCAAGAATCTACATTGCAAACAAAGATTACACGTGTTGTCAATATTTTAGCTGCCTCTGTTCCCCATAAATCAAGGTATGCGTCTTAAGCTTCTGGTAGTTAGTACCACTCTGAGTCCTTGGCTGAAGATTCCCCCGAAATCCTTGATCCTCCTCCTGGGTTTAACACGGGTAACCTTAGAATTTTGAATTCCATTGTGTTTGCTTCCCATTTTGCCAAGAGAGATTTCTATCCTGTTGTCTGGGTAGACCTGGCCGAGCTGAAAAAGAAATTTCATATTTACTTGACTCCTTATTTAAAGCAATATGAACCATGGTTGAAACTGAGAATGTCTTACAATCCCTTGGTTGTTAAGCATTTTTACTGTAACATGAAAATTACTGATGTGAAAGATAGCTATGGAAACATTATTGTTGAAAGAATTGAAACAAGTGTGAGAGATCAAAAAGTCCTACTTTGTGGAGATCTTATAAACACTTACCTAGGCATACAGGATGTACCTATGAATCCTCCCCGAGTCTTATTCATGAGCTGGTTGACATTTTTAGACCAGGACAGCCTGGTGTGCCTCTACCCACTTCCCCATTAGCTCTAACCAATGACCAGAGAGCCTTGTTTTACATTTATTCCCGTAGCATGGTTAACAAGGAAAAGAACTTCACTCATATCACAGGGAAGGATCTTCAAATGATGGCATCTCTTATGACAAGAGAAAGAAGAAATATGGGTAAGCTTATTTTCCAAGAAATGAAGAGGTTCAGGTTTCACTCCTCCAAGTCTACTACAATTCCCTATCCTCAGCTTGTGTCCTATATTCTCTCTATGCACAATATTTGGCACTTGACACCTGAAGGGGACATAGTGAGGATTCCTAAGTTTGGGAAGATTCACCTCACTCGGATGGGAATCACTATTCCAGTTGGAGCTTCTTTACAGACTCAGAGACATCATTCACTACCTCCTGAGGTAAGCCAGAGAGATCATCATACTAAGAAGATGGATCCTTCACCTTCTAAGATGGATGAGGCTCAGTCTTCCAGAGCAGTATCTCATGGTCCTTCCTTCACTCAGGCTGCTCTTCAGACATATATTTAGGATGCCATCCAGTCTGCTGTCACTCAGTTGAGGAAGTCTAACACTGAATTGATTGATCAAGTCAACTACAAAGTTAAAATGTTAGTAGAGGCAGTGAATCACAACTTCAATATTCTTTTTGAGCGCCAGGCAGATCAGACACAGAGGATCCAGAGGATTGAGGATGCACTCAGGACTTACCTTCACATTCCTTTCCCTGACTGACCTCCAACCACCTCACATGTACCTGTTACGATGTAGGATGGTGTATTTAGAAGTGTAAGTGTACATTGTCGTAATCAAGTAATATAGAAGTGAGTAGAGTATCGTTCCCACGAGGATTGATTACTAAGTACCAAAATTGGTAATTTTAATTCTATTTAGTCGGTTGATTAGTTATGATTGAGATTGCAAGATAAAAATGATGAAATATGAATACAAGTGATATAAAGACAAATATGAGTAAAAGCCCTAGGGATTAGATTTCACTTAATAATTTCTGGATTGAATCACTTATCTATTCTAGTCCAATTTATTCCACATGATTGATAGTCGAGTTTCCCTATTTTAATTACTAGCCTCTTCCAAGGTCAAGTAATTCTATAATTAATTGCTAACCCAATATATTCCTATATGAATTTAAGCAATCAATCATGCATTAAGATTTATAGAACTCAATTAAGACTACATAACCCATATGAATATATTCCTATTTCATATGCAAATTATGGTTTTAATTATAGGATCCACACACATGTATCTCCTTCCGGTCTCAACATGCATATTAAAATCATCCAAAAGGTGGCCAATCAATTGTAAGCATTAAGAGCAATAATTAAAACTCAATCATGAAGGAAAAATTAAAACTAGATTTAATAAGTTAAGATTCAATCCGTCATTAGTAAGCTACGTCATCACCCTAGGAAAAGGAAAATTTAGCTCATGATAAAATTAAAAACAAAACCAAAATATATTCCAAACATCATAAATATTCCATAAAAATTAATTACAAAAACATAAAAATACTACTACAAGATGCATGAAAATGGAAAATCTAGCCTACCATATAGGAGGTAAAACCATCCATGTAGGTGGCAACCTATACCATCCATAAAGGAGGACTACCTAGGCCTTCCATATAGGAGGTAAAACCATCCATGTAGGAGGCATGCAAGAAGTAAAAAAAAGGCAAGAAATAAATTCTAAAAATAAAAACTCTCTCTCTAAAATAGAAATTCTCTCTCTCTCTTCCTTCCTCCTTCGTTTCTCCTCCTTTTAGGGTGCCAAGAAGCTCTATTTATAGGCTTCATTTTCGGACTGCTACAGTGATTTTGCTACAGTGAACCGCACTGCTACAGTAAACCGACCACACCGTCCGCTACAGTAACCCGCATGAATAGTACTTTTCCTTAAATGCCTTCTTTAATTCTTTTTAATCCGGTACTATCCATGGCTGCAAGAAAATCATTATTTATTTATTAATTACACCCAAATTGATTACATTCAGCTCAAATATAGTCCACAAAATCATCATATAAGGGAAAATGAATATGCAAATATTTTACTTATCAATACCTCTTACATCAGACCCTCAACTTCCAGATCCTTCACTTTCTGACCCTCCTATCATTCCTTCAGACACTCCTCGTCTTGCACCTCCTATATAATTTATCTCTGACCCTATTCCTGCTGGTGATACTCCACAGGTTGATCCCATCCTCCAGACTCCATCATCTTCATCACATCACACCTCTTCCAGTTCTCATACTGAGGAGATTGTCGTTGAGGATGCTACTACAAAGATTATAGGACCTACTACTTCCACTTCCACCACTCCTGTTGAGCCCTCTTCTACGACCTTTTCTTTCCAATCTCTTGCCCAGCTCTCCCTCATTCCATATGTTCCACCTATCTCCTTCTTTGCCTCTTCATCTACTCAGGCATATATGCCTTCTGCGTCTCCTTTAGATGATGCCATAAAGGGAGAGAAGAACTGATATGATCATATGTCCTTTTTATAGTATGTAGTATTCTGTTTATTGTCAGGTAGTGCAATTTGTGTAGTTTCAGTATGCTTTCTGAACAGACATGTACTTGTTCAAAGATTATAATCTAATGAGAATATAGTCTTAATGCAATTGTGTTTGTGTTTGCAGCTGTCAATATGATCTCATGAAAAGCAAGAAGTCATGCTTCACATGTGCATGTTTAAATTCTATTTATAATGGTTTTTGAATCTTGAACTAATACTTTTTATTTTGTATATGAGGTCAAAAGCTTTTAATCTTTGAAACAATTCTTTTTAGTCCTTGCTGTAGTTAAGTTGTTGCAAAATTTTTTTTGAAAAAGATCAAGTAAACTTTTTAGAAAATCAAATTTTGAACATGATCATATAATATGTTTTGTCATGATCAAAAAGGGGGAGAATGTTAGATTTCATGTTTTGATGATAACAAATCATGTGTTTGGAAGTCCTTGGATTTGATTAAAACAAATACATTAGCAAAGGAAGTGATAAAAGTGATCTGAGCAAGATCACTCGAGTGATTTGGATAATCACTCTTGTAATAATAAAGATCACTCGAGTGATCATTAAAAATCACTCGAGTGATATGGAAAATAACCAGATCACTCGAGTGATATGTGAAATCACTCGAGTGATGCGTCAGATCACTTCCAGTGAATGAAAAATCACTGCAAGAAAATATCATTGTTCCAGATTTCACTTCCAGTGATCCTGAATCACTCAAGTGATACATTATATCTGCCAAATCACTTCCAGTGAATCTGAAAACACCGGAAGAAAAATTCACTGTTTTGAAAATCACTTCCAGTGAATAGAAGATCACTCGAGTGATGCCTGAAATTTTCTAAATCACTTCCAGTGAAATAAAAATCACTACAAGAATACTTTACTGTTTTCCAAATCACTTCCAGTGATCTTGAATCACTCGAGTGATATAGTATTTTTGCTAAATCACTTCCAGTGGATTGAGAATCACTACAAGAAGAAATCACTGTTTACAAAATCACTTCCAGTGAATCCAAATTCACTCGAGTGGCATATAAAATCTTATGTTCACTTCCAGTGAGTCTGTAATCACTTGCAGAAGATTTTAATGTTTTCCAAATCACTTCCAGTGACATCATATTCACTCCAGTAATGTTTCATTTTGCCAGTAACATTCTCAGACAATCACTGTGATTCACTTGCAACTACTCCCATGGAAATCAACAGATTTTGTTAGTTAAATTTTGATATTGATAATCATTACTAATTACTCCATATTACTGTCAAAATCATATGGCATATTATTTCGCTACTCAGTTGCTGAAATCCATCTCTAGTGAAAGCAAGATCACTCCCGATGGTTTCCTTGGTTTTCATAAATCACTTTCAGTAAATCATATTACTCTGATGATATTCAAATATTTTCTAACGGTAATATTCTCAAGTGTATTACTGCTGTACTCCACCATCACGCACATCACAAGTAACTGAACTCTCCATTCAAACGACAACTATTCATGGGGGGCAGCAAAATTCATAAGTAACAGAAGACAAATACTGTTGCATCTGTCAGAAGCATCTTTGAATCAATGGACAAATGTACAACGGTCTTCAAAGCCTCTAATATATATGTCCAGCCATTCGAAAAATAAAAGGACGACGAAAAACGCTTGAACACACTGCAAACAATACTTTTATAAGTGCTTCAACCCTTCATCTGTATTTCAGTTTTTATCTATATACTTTGTGAGAGAGATTTGTCAGTCATACCCATTTTATTTCCAATAGTGATAACTTAAGGTTGAGGAACCTTAACTTGGGATTCAAGATTACCTTGTGTAAGGGGGAGCAAGTGTCCAGAGGAACTTGCTGGTTGTACTGTGGTGCCAAGAACCCACTGAATCTTGGAAGATATAGTGAAAGGCTCAGAAGGATTTCTGAGGACTAGACGTAGGTCAAGTGGTTGAGACCAAACCAGTATAAACCTCTGTGTGAACTTTGGTGATATCTCTTCCTTCTTATAACTGTGCCCTAAAGTTTTATAAATTTTATTTAAATATCTGATTATTTTGTAATCACCCAATTCACCCCCTCTTGGGTGAAAAGCTTGCTCTAGCAAATATGACTTTCCATCTCAAATTGAGACAGATTTCCCGACGGAAATTCCCTTCTAATTTAAAATAGAATTTGCGATGGAACTTTCTGTGGCAACTTGTGAGGGAATTTTCTATGGAACAAATTCCATTTCAAATTGTGAAGGAATTTATGACGGTACAAGTTCCGTCTTAAATTGCAAGAGAATTTGCGACGGAACTTTCCATGGCAAATTGTGAGGGAATTTACCATGGAAAGTTCCATTGCAAATTGCAAGGGAATTTTTTGTGGCAAATTTTCCAAAGCCATTTTTCAACTAAAACCTCTGGCTGGAATCTGCCATGTATACCCACCGCCGACCACTGCCACCTTGCTTCTGACCGCCTATGTCTTGGTCAACCACCGTGTGTCTCAATCAATTGCCACATGTCACCCTCCATCATGTGCCACATGTTGCCCTCTGTCGCCCGCCACATCTTAATAGCACAAATTGGTTACATTTTGTAACCAAGTTGAGATTCGAAGCCTTGATCTCTCATGCATGTACTAGTTTTTGCCAGTTAAGCTATAAAGAACCTATCTGATTTAAATGCAAAATCACACACACACACACATATTATTAAACATTACAATTTAGTTTCCTTATTTTTTATGTAAATATTATATTTGAATTTTAATTATTAATATCTTTTTTATTCATTTTATTATATATTTTATTTTTATTGTGTTTATAAAATTTATATTTATATATAATATATTATCAGAAATTTATACACACACACACACATATATTAATTTCAATAATAAATATAAATTAATAATATTTTTTATTTATATTATAATTTGATAGTAATTTAAATTTTAAATTTTAATATATTTAATATATAAAAATTAGATTAATCATTAATTAAATAAATCATATTAAAAAATTTTAAAAAATTAATTTAACACATATTTCTGGCAGAATTTTCTATAAATCAATTTTCTCAAATTTTCTAACAGAATTTTCGTCTGTAATTCAGTAAAAAATGTTACGTTAGGATTTGCAACAAAATTTCTTCTAACGTAATTTTCAAAGATCTTTAGACATTTTTGAGTCAGAAACTTTTGAGACCCTTTAATAGTTTAATAAATTTTTAATTAAGTCATTAACCCAATTTAGGATTCAAAATATAGGTAAAATAATTTTAATGCTCTCTCTTTTCTCTTCTCTCTTTATAAAAGAGCTTTCCGTAACTTATGTTTCCTAACATGTGTATAATTGTATATATCAAAATTAATTTTAATACAAAAAAATTATGATTCATCTTTAGTTTAAATATATTAATTATCATCATTAGTACAAAGAGATTACTTTATGAATAATAATAATTTATTTTCAGAAAACTTATAATATATGACACTATAAAATGATATATTTTAGTAAATATATTAAGTATACATTTTACTATATTTCACACACCTACTCACACAAAGGTTTTTTGGAAAGTTTTGTATTGATGAAAACCGTTTTATGAAATTTTAAGTGATGTTTTGCATCTTTTTTCTGAAATATCCATAGATGTATGTGAAATTTACATGATTCTTATCAGAAAATAGTAATTAATTTTAATAATTCATATTAAATAATAAAAAAATTAAAATTGAAATATTAACTAAATTTTTTTATAAAATTACATTTATATATTAAGAAAAATCATTCTAGTTTAAGCTAATATTAGTAAAAATGAGTTTTATTTTAAAGATACTATCATGGCATGGCATGCTTGAATTATTTATTGATTATTTTCTTAAAAACCAAAAAAATTCATTTGAATTAGCATATATTAATGTTGATATATAAAGGAATAAAAACATAAAGCAATAATATTTGGCAAAAAAATGTTACGTTAGGATTTGCGACAAAATTCCCATTTAAAGCTTGCTATGGTTCTCCCAAACTCAATTCATACTACACAACTAATTAATATTTGGTCATTCTATTAGTAATGGTTATATATTAGTCTTATTTTAAAAAAAAATCTACTTAATCTTTCTAATTTTATGTAAGTTTTTATTTTGATCTCCTAATTATTAATGAAGTCAATACGCTTATAAATTTAAATGGGATCTATTTTAAATTGTAGAATACTAATTAATTTTTTTCTAAGATGCTAAAAATAAAAAATTACGTAATGATAGAACTTTTTTTAAAACTCAATCCTTTGAATATGATACGAATTCAATTTTCTATATGATTCTCATAATAATTAAAATTTAAACTCTTAATAAATGTGAATTCTCTCTCGTTTTTTTAGATGTGCTAATTGTATCATGTTATGCTCTCAATCAAGAAGATTAAGAAAAAATAGGTATAAGGATTAAAAAGGTGAAGCTTACTTGTAGATCTACAATCTAGCTTCAAGAATTATCAATTCATATTTATGAAACTCTCTTCAAAGCTTATTGATGGATTTTAAAATTTGCAATGCAACTTCAAGGACTGATCATTTCTTTAAAACGTCGGTAAGCATAAACCTTTTTTTTTCCGTTTTTTCTACCAACCAAATAAAGATTTCTCAAGAAAGTCATAAACATGAAAATTAATGAGAAGAAGAAATGCAGTGAAGATAATAAAATAATTAATACATATAAATAGATTAATCATTAATTAAATAAATTATAATAAAAAAATTAAAAAATTAATTAATACCTATTTCTAAAAGAATTTGTCATGAACCAATTTTGTCAACTTTTCTACAAAATTTCAGTTGGTAATTCTGTAAAAAACTTTATGTTAGGATTCCGATTTGCAACGGAATTTCTGACAGACTTCGATTGTGGGAAATTTCATCAGAAAATTTTTTATGGAAATTTTTTAAATCTCAAATTCTGTTTGAAATGGACGCCTTTTTTGTACTGTCTAATATCCCTATCAAGCAAAGCCACTACCTCTATATAGACCTTTGTTCTTTCCTTTAGCATGCTGATTAACAAACAAGGATGATCTAACTCTTTAGGTCTCTCTACTATTTGTAACTCCTAGTTACAGTAGCACTGACAAGGAATCACCATACTATTGAGATGAATTGAGAATATAACTCATCGTCCAAAAACCTTTACTCTAACTAAACCATTATCTTTCAGTAGAAAATTTCATTGCCTGAATCGCTAGTCTGATACCAACAAATATAACATCTTACATTTACACTTATTTTGATGAGTTTTTCGAAGCGAATTTGAACCATTAAGCGATATTCCTTTATAACGTTTTTCCAAATCTCAATCTCAAAACAAGATTCAAACCGATAGTTGAGTGAGTTTTTCTTCTGAAAGTTTTAAAACTTTTGTGGAAGCATATTCTAGTTATTCGCAACTTTGTTATTACTAATTAATTCTTTTTTTTTCTTTAATTTATTTAGGGTGATTCTATGCTCAAACTTAGTTCATTCATTTAAATATACAAACTATGTAGCCAAATAAGGCAACCAAAGTGTCTAAGATTTTTTTAAAAATATACAGTAATAGACCCTTAAATCTTTAGTATACTAAAGCGTTCTCTTCTTGCACAATTTCCAGCATCTTACCTTTGTGCACCTCTCTAAATGGTTGTTTGGGGGAGGGTGAGATTTAGAAGAATCTCAATAGTAAACAATTCTAAAAAATACATACAAGAAAGGCTTTGTACATGACATGCTTGCTTACATAAACTCATGCTAACATAATGACATATATGCAAGTTCAGTGTTTAACTTTTTACACTAATAGCTACAATATAAACAAAATAGAGCTTCACTCATTCACATATGCTTCATAGCATTCATTAAAGCAATTAATGAAACACCTCATTTTTAATAGCTCTGATACCAAAAACTGTAAGGACTATCACATATGAGCATAAATCCATGTTACGCTCTAATACCACCAAATGTAACACCCTTCCTTACCTTACCTCACCAGCTCTTAGTTCCATTAAATCAGAGTAAGCAAGCGATAAAATTATTAAACTAAAAGTCGTACTCTTATTCATGCTAGAAAATTTCTCAATACATTAGAGCGATTCTCTGCTTATACAACATTCATACATATACATACATCCAAATATATACACATATATGAAATACAAATGTAGTGACTCGCACTACATTCTTCTCTTCCACTTCACGTCTCCATATCTCCTCCTTGCACTTCTCTAGGCACTCTTCAACCTGTCTGAAATGGTTGTTGGGAGGAGTGAGATTCGAGAGAATCTCAGTAGCGAATAGTACCGCTATGCATGGCAAATATATGTGAATGCATGACATGCTTGCCTACACTATCTGATGCTAACATCATATATGTTGCGTCACTACTAGAAAAAACATTTTTAACGTCCCTTATTTGGGACTTTTAACGTCCTTTTATGGGGGGACGCGTATGTCAGCGACGTAATAAATTTGGATTTTAGATGTCTTTTTGTAAAGGGACGAGTAAAGGGCTGGGTTTAGGCGTCCCTTTTGCTAAAAGGGACGCCTAAAATTGGGACTTTAGGTGTCCCTTTTATCAAAAGGGACGCCTAAAGTCCCCGTTTAGAATTTTTTTTTGATTAGGGACTTTAGGCGTCCCTTTTGTTAAAAGAGACGCCTAAAGTCCCTACTTTAGGAGTCCGTTTTAGCAAAAGGGACGCCTAAAGGGTTTTTTTAACCATATGGTGCTATTTGTATTGTTTCTGGCCTTTCTGAAAGCAAACAGCAACGTAGTCTCCTTATTACACAAAAAGGAAACATACAGCACGCAGTATATAATTAACAAAACACAACATCCACCTCTAATGAAACATTCATGCACTACAGTGTTGACAAAAATGTTGTCCACTAATAAACAACTACTAAGTAAATGTACTGGAAACGATAAACTTCTACAAATCAACGTGTTGAAGAATCCTCCCAGCCAACAAGTCTCTGATCAAATTAATGTCTTCATATAAGTAAGCAGCATCATTATCAAAGATCTGCAAATTATAAAATATGATTATACGAAATCAATGAAATTAAAGGATTGTTTAGCAATTCAATTAAAATACAACCAAAATATTATCATTTGATTGCCTGTTGAAAATCACTTGTAACGCCACTTTGAATGATATTATACATGTAAAGTAGAACATAATAGCCACATTCAGTACCACCTGGCTGTTGAGGGCACTATAAATCAAAAGCAATTGGTTAAAATCAATAACATACATCATTTATAAAACAACCCTAAATAAAAGAACTTAAATTATATTGGAACCACATACTTTGGGATAGAACCACTTTGGCTTGTGAACAACTCTACCCTCACGTGACCCGCCAAGCATTCTATATGTTTGGGTCGTGCTACCATTAAAATGTAAAACATTTTAAGTTAGAACAATTTATTTAAATCAAGCATTTCTTTAATTAATAAAAAAGAAATAACTAACGTGTTGAAGACGGATTTTGTGTCCTTGTCGGGCTTTTTTGTCAAGGAATCAAACCAATAGATTTCATTGAGGCGTGGGCAAACAACACACAGGCTCCAATGGTAACTACAACAATACACAGATTAAAATGAAGTTTAGATTAGAAGAAAATTATTTCTCAAACATCCCAAAAAAATTTTTTTTTTGCTACATACCCTTGAACAATTGGCGCTAGATAACATCACAATTTGGTCGTTGTCATTGTGAAGCCCACATAATGCATCCTTTGTGCGACATCACTTTTATCTGATGTCGTATTTGACGGACACAAGAATCTGTATAAATTTTGTCTTTCCATATCAATGCATATGTGGTAGAAGGATCTAAAGTAGAAATAAAATGACCAATTAATTATTGAACTTATGAAATCTTGAACTTAGAAAAGCAAAACTAACCAAATGGCAAGTTTGACCCATCCTGCATCTATCTCCTCCAAATGAAAAAACTCCTTAAGATCTTTATTGTCGATCGTGTAGGGATACGTCAATTGTGTACCCACAATCCCTGGAGGCATATTGAAGTCGACTTGGGGAATACCTTTGTAAATCTATTGTAGCCGTGCTAGAAAGGGCCATTTCAGTGAATGTTGCTCCTCCTATAACCATAGAAAACAAAACCAATTATATTACAATGATGCCAATAAATGTCAAGTGATATGAATATAATTCCTACCATTGGTAAGGTTGCCAACGTGCCAATAAGATATTAAGGCCAAAGGATGAAACCTCCAATTGCCTGACCGAGCGTGGCAATCTCAACGTCAGGGATAGGAATGGCTGCACCTTCTTCCCCCTCATGAACACGTGTCACTGTCACCCTACGTAAATACTGTGGAATTTGATTATGATGGTGGGTGGTAGCTTGTGTGTAAACGAGAGTATCGGCTACAACACGAATCATAGGGGCATCCAAATAAAGGATACACGATTCACCCGACTCCGGAGTGGAAGAAGGCTGGCCCAATAGTTATGTTATGTGAGAAGGCTGGCCACAGGGTTCTGTACTATGGGAAGGCTGGACAAGACTATGGAAAGGAGCGGCAACAAGTTCTGGAGTGTGGGAAGGCTGGACAAGGAGTTTTGGATTGTGGAAAGCCTCAGCAACGAGTTGCGGAGTGTGGGAAGGCTGTACAAGGGATTCGTCCGACGGGTTGTGACTATCTTTAGTGCTGGGGAAGGCCGGGGATTCCTCGTTTCTAACCCTAGTAGCCTCCATATAATGAAAATCAAACCACGATTTCATTTCACCACGTAGTTGTGTCATTAGCTCATCTCGGAGCTCTTCTCGGATTTGATCGCGAAGCTTATCCACAAACTCTTGACTGGGTTCAGCTTGTAAAGAATATATCGAGGCTTTACCAAAATACTTTGAAATACCAACTCCCCTCGGCTCCCCTCTAACACGGCCGGGGTATTCAGCCTTCCCAATCGCGGTTGCCAATATGTCTATCCGTCCACTTGGAGTGAATGAACCTTGGCTACTCTGCTCTTCGAGTTCGTCCTGTAGCATACAATTTGTTATGAACGAAAATTAAATGCTAGAAATGTGAAAGAATTTCACAATTAATTACTTATGCTATTACTACTTACAATCCTCGAGGCAACCTTAGTAATAGTCGGATTTATATATTTACCACCCTTAATCCTCCCTGCTTTCCATTTTTTCTGACGCGGAGGAAGAGCTGGTGCTTGCACAACAATGGAAGGATCCGATTTTGCAGCTTCCTTTATTTTTTCCAGCTCTTCTACCATCATCGTCCGCTCCAGCTTCCTGTAGCCACCCTGAGACATGCAATGCTAGTACTGATTTGCTTCTTGCCTCTGTGTGTTTGCCGCACTTAATTCCTTTTTAAGGGAAAAAGGGAAAAACAAGTCATTAGTGTATTAACTCTATTGAAATTAAAAAATTTCATACTGAAGACAAAAAATTTACCAAAAATTCAGGAGCTTGTCATTTAGCTACAAACAACCTCCAGTCCTCTGGAGATAGATATGAATATTCCTGACAAGGATCCAGATGCCTCTTGTCATCTCTAAGGTACTTCTTGGAGAGCTTATTTTTAAAATCCTTCCAGCGCAAACGAACCTCTCCCATCCAGTGGTTGTATATGTCTGTGGTGTCAGGAACATCGAACGTTTGCTGCAAAAACGGAGACAATTAAACTTGAATAGGAAGAAAGATCTAAATACATAAAATGTATCGAAAGTTATGTACCAAAATCTGTTGCCATATCATGGCTTTCGTCTTTTTGAGAACCTGTCTCCAACTATCATAGATGATTCGGACTTTGCTTCGACCCAAAAAACCAAGATAACTAATGAAGTGGTCTTCCTCAGGACCCTCTGGATTCATGTTGGCATCAAACTCTATATGAACCCTCTCCTGTTTATTGTAGTGGCGCTTCGCTAATACAGTCATCTTCGTGGCACCCCTTGTTCTTCTCGGAGCGGGTGGCTCTTCTTGCCTTCCATTATACTGCTCACTGTCGCTCCTTGAGTCACTAGAACTTGACATATTCCTAGACACACAAAAATCATTGTCAGAGAGGTAAGTATATTGCAGGTATCTGTATAAACTACATTAAGGGAAAAAAGCACATAGGACATAATACAGTTTTATATAGTTATAGGTCTTACTTCATATTGTTTCCCATATTCCTTCACAATGATCATTTCTTGCAGAATAATCTTCATCATCTACCAACTCGACCCCACTTCCTATAGGTGGATTTGTTGTCAAAGGTGGTGTGTCGTCAAGGTTGAAGGTTGGATCACCATACTTTTGTTTTTTGCTTTGAAGTACAAAGGACATATTTTTATTTGTAGGATCTGTGACATAAAACACTTACTTCGCCTGACTTGCTAGAATGAAGGGCTCATCTCTATAACCAACTCTTTGAAGATCGACTGAGACAAATCCAAATTGTGGATCTATTACCACAGCAGCATTGCTAACCTACTTACATTTGAACAAAGCAACTTTGAACTTGTTGTAGGTCATCTCCCATATTTCTTCTATAATTCCATAATAAGCCATTGATGCACATATGGGGTTTTTGTCTTTCAAACTGGAAAAGTGTATAGCTTCAGCTTCAACCATCACCCCACTATTTTGCATGGTACTTCTGTCATCTTGCTCTTTTGTGTAGAATGAATACCCATTTATGTCATAACCAGTCCAAGTAACAAGCTTAAATGAAGGCCCCCAAGCTAGCCAGTTAATTGTCTCGGACACACCAATCTCATGCGAAACCTTCTCTTCAAACCACTTAACAAATGTCTTGTTTTGCTCAATAGCTATTTGCATGTCACTCTTCTTTGGATTCAAGTTCTTCAAAGTCTTTTTGTGCTTATCTATGTATGGATGAACTTCTTCCATATTATTCAAGATATACAAGTGTGCTTGCAACACCTCTTCACGATCCGCAGTCTTCACTTTAAGTCCTCGTGTTCCCTTGCTTCTCCTATTTTCATGCCGAGACTGTTCATTTTTACTAGATAGATAATCTTTACAAAAGTCCATAGCCTCTTCAACTACATATCGCTCAACTATTGAGGCTTAGGTCGATAAGGATTTTTAGAATACCCTTTTAAGATCTTCATGTATCGCTCAAAAGGGTACATCCACCTCAAGTAAACTGGACTGCAAAGCCTTACCTCCCTTACTAAATGAACTACCAAATGCACCATTATATCAAAAAATGATGGAGGAAAATGCATCTCTAGTTGGGACAGAATTATATAACCCTCAATTTCTAGTTCATCCAACTTCTCAGTGTCGATGACTTTGTTACAGATAGCATTAAAGAAAACACACAATCTGGTTATAGTAGTTCGCACTTTATCTTTCATAATGCCTCTAATGGCTACTGGTAACAATTGTTGCATTAACACGTGATAGTCATGGGACTTCATTCCCACTAACTTCAAATCGTCCATTGACACACACCTGCTAACATTAGAAGAGTAGCCCTGTGGGACCTTAATTTCATGCAGACACCCACACAAACTTCTTTTCTCCGCTTTTGATAGCGTATGCGCAGTTGGCTCCATATATGCCCTCCTACCATCATCTCTTAGTTGTGGATGAAACCGATCTCTTATTCCCATATCAACAAGGTCAAGTCTCGCGCTCATTCCATCCTTGGTCTTCACTGGGATGTGCAAAAGCGTACTTACAAGGCTGTTACACACATTTTTCTCCACATGCATCACATCAATACTGTGTCTTACATCAAGACAATGCCAATACGGAAGATCAAATAAAATTGACCTTTTCTTCCATATGTTCTTCTCACCTGTAGTCCTTTGATTTTTACCAAAAGTCACATTGACATGTTCTACCCGACTATAAACTTCTTACCCGGTTAATGCCCTTGGTGCAACTCCATGTTCTGGTAAACCATCAAAACGCTTTCTCGGCCTACGATATGGGTGGAATCGATGAAGAAACCTCCTGTGGCTAAGGTACACTATTTTTTTGCAATGCTTAAGTTGTCGAAAGTGTGTTTCTCCTGCACAGATTGGGCATGTTTTATGACCCTTCACATTATACCCTGACAAATTTCCATATGCGGGGAAGTCGTTTATCATGGTAAAAATCATTGCACGTAACTTGAAAGACTCTCTCTTATAAGCATCGAACACATCCATACCTTCCTCCGACAACTTCTTCAAGTCCTCAATCAAAGAAGCCAAATGCACATAGATGTCATTCCCTGGCTGTTTTGGTCCAGAGATCATCATAGAAAGCATAACGTACTTGCGCTTCATACATAACCAGGGAGGTAAGTTGTATATTACAAGGAGAACTGGCCACGAACTATGTGTACTTGTAAGAGTTCCATATAGATTTATTCCATCTATACAAAGTCCAAGCCGAAGGTTTCTCGGCTCGCTGCCAAATTGAGGGAACATTTCATCTATCTTCTTCTACTGTGGAGAGTTGGCCAGGTGCCGAAGATATTTTCCGTCATAAATTCTCTTATCAGAATGTCATCTCAACTTCTTTGCTTTTGTTGCGGTCGCAAACAAACGCTTAAACCGTGGTATTATTGGAAGATACCATAACACCTTTGAAGGTTGCCTTTTACTTGTTGTCCCTTCTCTACAACCACCGTCTTTCTTCACTTTATATCGTGACGTTTTATAGTTAGGACACTCACTAAGACCTGCATACTCCTTTCTATACAATACACAATCATTAGGGCAAGCATGTATCTTTTTGTACTCCATGACCATCGTAGACAAGATTTTCTTTGCTTCATACATACGATTTGGAAGTACATTATCTTCTGGAAACATATCACACAATAATTGCAATGGCAATGTAAAACTACTATCGGTCAATCCACAAGTTACCTTTAAGTTCACCAAATGCAATGTTCCCGTCAGTCGTGTGTACTTACTCCTAAGGTATAATGGTGTCTCCACATCACTCCGCAGGCTGTCAAATTCATGTGCCTGGGTGAAGGATTCAACCTCGACATCGTGAATCATTTTCTCCATTCTATCTTGCTCGATAACATCCACTCCTTCCTTCTTGTGCGACGGACAATCAGTTACTTCCTCACCATGCCATATCCACCTTGTGTATCGAAGATTTATTCCATCACAAAGTAGGTGATCCCTTATATCATCAACATCTCGTCAACTCTCGTTTAAACAATTCACACAAGGACAAAAATACTTCCCATTTTTTGTTGGAGCATTCCTTCTAGCAAATTCAATAAACTCTTCCACCCCATTCTCATATTCTTCACTAATTCTCAAAGCATTCATCCAACTATGATCCATTTTTAACCTAAGCCATTCTAATAACGCTAAAGTTTAGAATAATTGACAACAATGGGATTTCCTGTTATAACTATTTTAAATATAAAAAATACAATCCACTAATTTTTCATCATTAAACTAAAAAATTCAACAGGATATGTTAAAAAATGTATACTTATATATTACTATTATTATGACACAACAATTATTTTTCAAAAATATTTTTATTTCTAGACATATATGGCATTTCACATTTGAAATAATTAATTATTACCTTTTAATCTCATTCATTTTTCATTCTATTACATATATACTTCGGTGCTAAACAAGTAACGAGTTTTATAATTTTTTAATAGTCACTTTTCAATAAATTGCAACATTTTTTTCACTTACAAAATATTTTATAATTATCTACATATATATATATATGTCATGTGCAAAAGCCATAAAAATACACAAGTGTCTTTCTTTGTTTAGATGTAACCAGCTAACCCAAGTACATCAATAAATATCATATATTATAAATATTATATGTCTTTTCTAAATGTAATAGGAGAAGCAAAAATATATAAGGTACAACACAGTACAAGTGACATCTCAGACATTAAAATAACTGCATAAAAAACAATCCAACTATACAAAAGAAAAAAAAACCTTTGGTGGTCACACGAATGGGTAGTCGACGTTGTTGGACTTGTGGTGATAAAGGGAGGGGCGTCGCTGTACCTTGGAGCTGAGGGCGGTCGGACTGACGCTACTGGCCTTGTGGTGGATAGATGTAGGCTACGACGCCAGAGAGAAGATCAAGGAGGGGGATGGTGCCTTAACAATCTTGGGAGGAAGGGGATTGAACAAAAATACTGTAACTTTATGCAGCTCGGTGTTTTTGAGAGAGGGAGGAAGAGTGAACGAAACTGCTGGAATGGAGGGAAATGAAGAAAATTGGAGGGAAACAACCTTTAGGTGTCCCTTCTCCAAGAAGGGACGCCTAAAGGTATAAATAGGCGTCCCTTCTTACAGAAGGGACGCCTATTATTTGCTGGATGCCAGCCACGTGGCTGGCATGCAGCCTTTAGGCGTCCCTTCTAGAGAAGGGACGCCTAATGTAGCCTGCATGCCAGCCATGTGGCTGGCATGCAGACTTTAGGAGTCCCTTCTCCAAGAAGGGATGCCTAAAGATCTCTTTACTCGTCCTTTTTAATTTTTGGGACGCCTAAAGAAGAAAAAGTTTCTCTTTATTTACATAAATACCACTGCATCCAGTTTTTACTTCCCTTTTCAAAGAAGGGACGTCTTTATGTGACGTTAAATCCCTATTATGTAGTAGTGTGCTCGATGTTATGACATATCAATGGCCATCGCATAAAAATAACAGAGCTTCACTACATCAAACATGTTCAACATAAACAGGCATAGCAGTCACATAATCAATGCAAGACATATATATCATGCACATGCAGGAAAGGTAAGTCTACTACCTGTCTGACTTTATGTCCGTCCTCAATCCTTCATCTTTTCTCCAGTTCGGGAACCATCCTTTGTCGAGTCCTAGAATTCCCAAACATTTAATACATGAGTCATTACTCTTTCTTATATCATTCTAGACTCGTATTAGTTGATAACTTAGCCCAATTACACTAAGTTACCAAAATGCCCCCGGAAGCTCAGCCCAACGGTACTTTTACAGAAATCACAACATGGGCCAAACCTACACAATTTCACATGTAGAATCCATTTATGACCTCAGATTAGTCAAATTCAGGCTCAAATGATGAAAATATCCCTTAACAGACCCTATGTAGAGCTAAAAGGGTAAATTGTTCATTTCACCGTCTAGGCCTTTTCTCACTTCTTTATCAATATGAACCCTATAAAATTTTCCCTTCTGAACTCAATGGAATCATCCAATCGATGAAATTCCAACTCTACCCTCATAAACCATACAAGGAAACCATTATAGAGTTCTCAAAAAAGTTGTGTCGGTTCTTCCCTTTCTTTATCTTAATATCCTCCTTTCTACTTATTATTACATGATTAGCCGTTTAGACATCCATTGGAAATCATTTCGGCCCCTAAAATATGGATAGAATGAGAGATGAATAGTACACTACTTCCAAAATACTCATCCAAATGATAAACTAAATGGTAGAAAGGTAGCACACGCTTACCTTTATACGCTTCTGAATTCAGTTCAGAATTCTGACGACGCTCTGGCCGGCGAGACGGCACCAACGGCCTCCAAATGAGAATCCAAAACCATAGAATTGAAGCTTGGGATGAGTAGAACAACATTTGTAATGGACATTTCAAGAGAAAACGCCATTTCGGACGAGTTTCAGTGAATTATAGCTGTCTCTTTCTTCTATCTCTCTTCCGTTCTTGTTCTCGTTCATCTGTTCTCTTTCTCGTTCTTTCATTTTTCATTCTGATCTATTTCTCTTTCTTTCTTTCTCTTTTATTCTACACACAGGAAAGAAAGGGAATTAATTGATGAAGGATGATGATTAATTAAAATCATCCGGTGGCCTTTACTCAATTAGTCCACCTATCTCATTACTTGTACAGCAAGTTTCCTTTCTCTTTTCCTTCATCATTCCATTAATATTAATGAGAATTATGAGATTATAATTCACTCTCAAATTATCCCATTACACCACCTCAAGTGGTCCACTAAAGGCATAAGCTTTTCCTGTTATTGACTTTACTTGATAATAATTACCAACATGACTTCATTAATTACCAAGTAGTCATTTCCTTCCTTTTAATTCCCATTCAACTCAACATTTTGGGAATATTAGGGAGAAACCATCATTTCCTTAACTTATGGAAAAATTATGATTTTGCCCTCACCTTTTATTTCCATTTACTGTCCAAAGATATTAAGGAATTTTGGGATATAAACCATGTCCCGCTAGGACATCTGCTAGACCAAGGTCTAGCAGTCTACTAAATCTAGGCTAAATCTCAAGCCTCTTATCCTAAAATTTGGGGTATTACAATTAACATATCAATACAAAAGCATACATATCAAATTATGCAAGTTAGGAGAGTTCACTACCTTGCGGACATGGTCCTTCTTCTTGTCCCCTTTTTTCCCCAACTATTGAGGCTTTTTAGAAATTCTTCTTTCCTGATTTCTCATGGCCCTTTATAAATGTCACATTATTAGTACAATGACAAATGAATTCGCAATGAGGCTGCCTTAGCTCCATATGCTTACTTTTACCCTTAGAGTTCATACTAATTTTATTTGACCATTTTCTTTCTTAAATTTTCCTGGTAGCTAAGAGCTCTAGCATTTTGACCAAATTTTAAAAAATCATAATTAGTTCTATAGAACTCCAATTGTATATATGTATGTATGTATGTATGTCTCTATGTATATGTGTGTGTGTGTAAAATATATTATTTGATAATATATATTATATATGATAATATTATTATATTGTGTATATATAGATATTATATGATAGTATCTCTGATTTAATTTACAAAGATAAATTAAATCTAATTTCATTGACTCTTTATTTAGATTACATAAATAGGTTAAATTAAAATTGTTGGATAGATTTAATTAAACCATATTTATTTAATATACTTATAAAAAATAATTAAGTGTTAATTGATAAGGTATGGATTTTAAAATTAATTAAGAGTAATTTTAAAAATCCAGTATCCATCATAAATTAGATAACCCTAACTAATTATAAAAGGTGAGAGCTATGTTTTTCTATGGATGATGAAAAACTAGAGAGTCGCGAGAAAACCCTAAAGGGGCATTAGAGGGTCTAGCATGCTACTGATGTTGGATCTTATTTGTGTGGATACCAAAAGGTATGACTCTTTCTAACTTGATTTAAATGTTATTGATAGATTCGCAATTGAGGTTGTTAAACTTTTAGAATTTTTAATTTTTAATTCTTCTACTATGTGCCTACCAATCCTAACAATGGCATCAGAGCCAGGTCAATCGTGTATTGAAATTGAGTTTTAATGATTATTGTGTGCTTATATATGTGATATATAAGTTGAACATAATTTTAGAAGAGTTGGATTGAAAACCCAAAGATTGAAGTTAAAGTTATAGTACTGCCAGTTTTTTTTAGAGGCAGTATGATTGTGATGAATTTTTGAATGATCAAATCTTGTCCAATAATCTTGAAAATTTCTTGAATTAAAGTAGACATCATTAGCTTTAATTTGATATATAATATATATTTTTTGAGTTAGTATATTAAGAGATATGAATTTTTGAAGTTAGGTTTTAAATCTGAAACATTTTCTATGGCAATATGGATTATTTAGATTTTAGGAACAATGCGCATATAATTTTTTAAAAGATAAATTTTTTATCAAAAATAGACTTAATGAGGGCCAGATATAAATTTAAGCCATTGCAATTGGATTTTACTAGATTTAATTATGATTTTTCAAATTAAGGTGAAAACTCTGGTAGTTTAGTGGGATTACCATAGCTAACTGTTCGTAGCTAAATATAACCTAATCACGATATTTATTGCTTTTCACATTGTATGAAATGTTGCTTGTTTAGGTTTTTTTCACAAAATTGTTTAGGTATGGTGAATAACATGGCTTTAGTTTTACAAGGGTTGTAATATTTAAATACGGCCTGTGTGTGTGCCTTCCTCTAAATAGTCTTGATGTACATTCTCTTCTCATCTTACTCATATGTTTAAACAAGGCTTCTCTCAATGTATGTATTTTTCTTATTTAGATAAGTCCTTTCATTGGCTTGGGAGAATTTTAGGTTAGGTGAGCCATGTTATGTCACGTTTAAATTATGATTTTGATTTGATCATTACATGCATACTTTTGCATTTATATGTATTTATTTGTATGAGATATATTGATGATTGCAATCATATAAACCAAACTAATTGATTAAGCCCTCTAAATAAAATCTTAAGTTATAATGCAGTCAATTAATGAATGCTTGTCAAAACCTAGATCGCTCACTTGTAGGTTCCACCAATGTGGATCCATTTAAGTTATCTTGGCAATACAAGCGTGAGTAATGGTGCTACTCATAAGGATTCATTATTGTTTTTGACTTAATTGAGATTAGCAAAATGGTTTTAGATCTCAAGGAATTAGATAGGATTAAACATACTGGATCATATAATAATCAAATCCTATAAAGATCTAAGAGTTATATGTGATGTAATTGGTAAAGAGGTTACCTACCTAAATAACTTGAATCTAAGCATCTTGCTAAGGAGGACATAAATTTAAGCGTAATATGGATCTTAGCCTATTAATTATTACAACGAGGGTTGTTAATTTAGTGGGAGATTACTAACTAACTTTGCATATTTTAATTGTAGAATTATATCGACTAGTAATACTGTTACATTATCACTGCAATCAGTCCTTGAAAAGGACAAACTTAATGGGACAAACTTTCTTGACTGGTTTAGGAACTTGATAATTGTTCTCAAGCAAGAAAGAAAGGCATATGTCTTAGATCAACCTATTCCTGAGGAGCCTGCAGCCAATGCTCTAATAGCTCAGAAAGATGCTTACATGAAGTATAAGGACAACTCTATAGATGTAGGTTACCTAATGCTCGCCACCATAGTTCCAGAGCTCCAAGGAGATCTAGAACATATGGAGGCTCATGGGATGATTGTGTATCTTAAGGAAATGTTCAAATAACAGGCAAGGTAAAAGAGGTATAAGACCATAAAGTCCTTACATTCCTACAGATAGTTGAAGGTGCATCAATTAGTGCTCATGTCTTAAGGATGAAAGGCTACTTTGAATACCTTAAGAGACTTGGATTTTGCTTTTAGCCAGGAGTTAGCCACATATTTGATCTTGAACTCATTCCAAGAAAGTTATGACCAGTTTGTTATGAACTACAATATGAACAACATGGAGAAATCAATTTTTAAATTGCATGGGATGCTTAAAACAACTGAGTAAAGCCTTAAGAAAAGGCCTAGCACTGTTTTGATGGTTAAGAAAGGAAAGGTAAGGGTAAAGGGAAGGGTAATGGCTCAAGTGGTAAGACCAAAGAGTCAAACAAGCCCAAAACTGTGCCTACAGCCAAGAAGACAAAGCCTCCAAAAGAAGGAGCATGTTTCTTCTACAATAAAACCATTCATGGGAAGACGAATTACACACTCTACCTTAAAGATCTGAAAAGACAAAAAAGGATCATGTCAAATGATTTGAATCTGACATACCTTTAGCATTGTCATCCAAGACATAAATGAGAAACGCATTTTTAAGCTTCATCAAGATGGGTTTCTCAACTCATTTGATTTTGAATCATATAACACATGCAAGTCTTGTTTATTAGGAAAGATGACAAAGGTACCTTTTACTAGGCATAGTGTGAGAACCACTAATTTATTATGCCTCTTATATATGGATGTATGTGGACCATTGATTACAGTTGCCAGAGGAGGTTATATGTACTTCATTACATTTATAGGTGACTTTAGTAGATATGGATATATCCACCTAATAAAACATAAATATAAATCTTTTATAATGTTCAAAATATTCCAAAATAAAGTATAAAACCAACTTGGCAAAACAATTAAAGTACTTTGATATGATCGAGGTGGTAAGCTAAGAGTTCATTGACCATCTTAGTAGTTATGGGATAATCTTACAACTAACTCCTTTGGGAACACCACAATGGAATAGCGTTTTTGATTGGAGGAATCGAACACTATTAGATATGGTTTGATCTATGATTAGTTCAATAGATCTTCCATCATCCTTTTAGACACAGTTGTATTCACACTGAATCTTGTCCCATCTAAGGTAGTTGAAAAGGCACCATATGAGATATGGAGCAAGAAAAAACCTAGTTTATCTTTTCTCAAAATTTAGAGATGTGAGGTTTATGTTAAGCATCAAGCCTCTGATAAATTAGTGCCCAAATCCTCAAAATGCCATTTTATAGGGTATCCTAAGGAAATGAAGGGATACTATATCTGCAGTCCTATTGATACAAAGTGTTTATAATCCGGAATGGTATCTTTCTATGAAGGGAGTTTATTCTAAAAGAACCAATGGAAACAAGGTACATCTCAAAGAAGTTTGAGAGTTTTAGGATAGCACATAACTACAAATAGAAAATAGAGAAGACTCACAACAAGTTACTGAGCCTCCTCAAGTAACACAAGCCCATGAAGGTCTAATAGGACATGACATCAGCCTCAGAGATATGGATTTCTGATTACTGGAAGTTGTAATGTGTTGCTTATTGAGTAGAATAAGCCAACCACCTATCGAGAAGCCATAATGGAAGCAAACTTTAAGAAATGGCTAAACACCATGAAGTCTGAAATGCAATCCATGTACGACAATCAGATATGGACCTTAGTCAATCCACTTGAAGGTGTAAAAACCATTGGGTACAAGTTAGTTTTCAAGGAGAATACGACATGGATTGCAAAGTAAATGTCGTCAAGGCATGACTGGTTGTAAAAGGATTTACTCAAACTTATGGTATAGTCTATGATGAAACCTTTTCTCCAGATGCAATAGCCAAATCAATTAGAATCTTTCTTGTCATTGCAATATATTATGACTATGAAATATGACAGATGGACATCAATAGCCTTCCTCAATGGAAAGCTTCTTGAGGATGTATACATGACACAGCTTGAAGGTTTTGTACGTCCAAAGGGCTCTAATAAGGTATGCAAGCTTCAAAGAATAATTTATGAATTGAAGCAAGCATCTCAGAGCTGGAATTATCGTTTTGATGAAGTAGTCAAAGACTTTGGATTCATTCAAATCATCGATAAACCTTGTGTTTACAAGAAGGTTAGTGGGAGCTTAGTTGTATTTCTAATGCTTTATGTAGATGACATCCTACTCATTACGAATGACATTCCTTCCTTGCAGAGTTTCAAGTCTTGGTTAGGGAAATCTTTCTCGATGAAAGGCTTAGGCAAAGCTACTCACATCTTAGGAATTAAGATCTATAGAGATAGATCCAAGAGGCTAATAGGCCTAAGTCAAAGCACATATATAGACAATATACTACATAGGTTCAGTTTGTAGGATCAAAAAGGAGTTACAGGAAGCAAGAGATCATTACAGGAAAGATCATGTCTGACATAATTTCAAACTTTCATTTAATTCTCAGGTCCAGATAGAAACCTAGACGAAAGTTGTTGGTCCAGATTTATAAACTGTATATGCTTTGTCAACTTGCCTATTATCTACTGCATTGGGTTAGGTCTAATTTCTTGACTTTGTACTGCATCTTTACCTCTTTGTCTTACTATCCCTATTTCTCTTTCTGTTAGAGTAGGGGGAGAGGTAAATTTCACATGTTCACAAGGGTATTTTTGTCTTTTTACAAAGTTTGAACACGTAGATACTTCGTTAATAACATACAGTAGATCTTTTTAGCAGTTTGGGAAAAAGTTTTGGGTATTATACTTACCTATAGGTGACTATAAAACATGTTTCTCCTCCTTTATATTTCATAACTTCACATTTTCAATAACTTCTCAAGAGGTCACTCATCCTTCTATTACCCTGGCTGAGAAGGCTTAACTTTCATGTATTGGTGCAAAAATACTAGTATCAAATTTAGCTGTTTTTGAACATCAGTACCCTTGGACTACCCTTGTCCAAATAAGCCAGATCAACCATCTCCAAGCGTCCAAATACTATGTATAAATCATTTATCAATACTGGTTGTGATACCTCAATCTTTATGACTATATTAGAGTACAAAAGAGTAGTGAAATCAATCGAGAGACCAGGATTTGAACTTGAAACTAGGGGTGGAAACAAGCCAGGCTAGGTCAGGCTTGTGCCTTAACAGGCCTGGCCTATTGCCTATAACAGGACTTTTTCTTTGCTTGAGCCTGGCCTGTGGCCTGTTAAGGAGGCCCGTAATTAAAAAAAAATTAAACAGGCTAACAGGTGACAAGTTTCACAACAGGCCTACTTCAAACAGGCCAAAAATAGGCTGAAAACAGGCCTATTTCAAACAGGCCGAAAACAGACCTAATTACATAAATTAATGATCTAAATATATAAATTAATAATCTACTTGAGATGGGATTTAGGAATGAGAATTATGGGATTTAGGGTTAGGATGTGAGGTGTGTGGGAATTTTTTTTAAAAAAATACTTTACAGGCTTAGGCCGGCCTGACACGCCTAACAGGCCTGTCAGTAAGCCTGAGCCTGGCCTTTTTAAAAAAATAGGCTTTAAATCAGGCCTTGGCCTAGCCTTTTAGCCTGATAGGCCAAGCCTGATCAGGCCAGAAACAGGCCAGGCTGCAGGCCCCGACAGACCGCCTGGCCTGTTTCCACCCTTACTTGGAACACCTAAGTTTCAAAAACTTACAAATATCTCATCCTTAATCTATGGATTGAACCTAGTGTTGAGAGGGTGATAAAATTTTCACAAAACTCCTTTCACAATTCTCTACTAAATCAATATGACTCATCAGTTTTTCTTCGTATTCATTATCAGAGTTAGTAAGCATTTATTAAAATTGCATTTCATTAGTAATTGGAAGCATAAACACATAGCAAATATGACTCATGTTCTTTTCATAACCATGTAACCATATACATTACATACAACTCAAAATATCCAAAATATATGGAATTAGATGACTAAAATGACTAAGTCAATGCATTTATCTTCTGCTTGCACCTTAAGCTTTCTCCCTGTACTGAAGGTGGTTTTTGGAGAAAAAGAGTGAGATTCGGAGGAATCTCAGTAGTAACACAAGTCGACAGATAGAGATAATCATACAAAGCATGCTTCTTACTCATCAATAAACAAAATTATTATAACATCATTTAGTGCATTTAATGCAATCTATAAACTACCGTAGTGCTAGGCAAGTTACTTGGCCCTGAGGGGTACCCGTACAAAGATAGGCCCTGGGCATCGCTCGTGTAATTATGAACATTATAATCTGAGTGTCAACCCGCACAAAGATAAGCCCCAGGTGATCACTCCGCATAATCAAAATGTGTTATATATTTTGTGATGATTTCAAACAACACACGATGCATTTTATGTTATATGAAGACGAGTTACTGCCTGATCGCTCTTCTCTAGCAATTCCTTCCCACTTTTATGGGCTCAAGTAAGCTTTGAGTTCTGGACTACACCCAGGTCCTAAAAACTCAAATATATCATAAATGATTTATTGCTCATTCATACACAATTCCAAATTCATAGTATTTGTTAACTTAGCCTAATAGTGCCAAATTACCAAAATGCCCCTTAAACCCGGTCACTCGTACATTACTCAAAATAAAGACTCGGGCCAATCCTACACAATTTCATATGTAGAATCAATTTTTAACCTCAAGTTGGTCAAAATCAAGCCCAAATGGCAAATATACCCTTGACAGCCCTTACTGAATGCTTTTAAGGGTAATTCGATCATTCCACTTTCTAGGGCTTTTCTTACTTTTTGATTAAGATAGAGCCTACACAATTTTGCCTCCTAAACACAATGGATGCATTGGAAATATCAAATTTCTACTCATTTACCACATCCAACACAGGGCAATCGTATAGGATTTCAAGAAAAGTTGTGTCAGATTCTCGTTTTCTTAAGCCTAATCACCTCATTTCTACTTATAATCACAATATTAGCTATTTAGACATTCATTAGACTTGATTTAAACATACTTGACCATTAAGGTCCTTTAGGAATCTTGAACTTTCTTACACCAAAACAACCATAATCAAGCCAAGAACAACTTTAATAGCATCAATTAAGCAAAAGGAACAAGTTTGGGAAGTTACCTCTTAATTTCTTGCACTTTCTTTCTCCTGCTCATTTTTGCTTCTATCTCTCTGACTCTTGAATCAACTGAAATACCATGGTTCTAATGGTAGAGAAGTGAGGAGGAGCTTAAGACACAAGGTAACAACTTCTTACCTTGATCTTTGGATAAACCTTGCTTCCTCCTTCTTTTCGCCGTGCAACTCGCTCTCACTCTTCCTAAATCTGTTTAACTGTGAATGAGGAGCATATTTTCATTGGCCAAAAATTGCCATTTCATATTTATTTATTTATTCCTTCCTCTTAAATGCTTTATGCTCAGCTGAAAGTAATGAGAATGGAGGAGGAAATTATTGATCTCAAATTATCTTATTACCATCTTATAATTTGTTGACCAAGTCTTTGACTTTTTGACTAATTGACCATACTTGATAATAATTCACCAAAATTGGTTTGTTAATGATCAAATAGCCATTTTAGTCTTTTTAATTCCCATTTAACTCAATTTATTGGTAATATTAGGGAAAAATAATTATTTCCCACTTTATAGCATAATTACCATTTTGCCTCTACATTTTATGATTTACTGTAATAAATCATTTTTTGCTCATTCCATCGGCTTAACCCCATTTTGACACCTAAGTAAGGCCATCATTCATATCATTTAATTTCTCAAATTTTGGTTACAATAATTGGCCCTGATTTGTACATTAATTGCCTCTTTTGTGTCATTATTCGGTCAATTTACGTGTAACTAGCAATTAGAATATTTCCATAAATACTTGCATACCATATTTCACCATTTTATTCTATTAAATATATCAAATATACACACAAGAGGTGTTAGTGAAAAATGTGCTATTACATTGGTACATATAACCCGATATGTACTTGGTTATATACACCATCAGGTTAATATCCCTACTTTACAAAGTTGGTCCTTTTTTGTGCTCTAAATGCAGTGCCACAGGGAAAAATCCATACTGTATGGATCTGATCCTCGTATAGGAGATTTGTAATGTATAATCCCTGTTCTTGGTGTAATGTGTCAGTATTTTGCACGTACTATACTTACTGGGGGTCTCTATAGGGTATGGGCCCACATTAACATAATCTTGATATATCTTCTCAACCCCTGTCCCTGCTACATGTTATATTCCATGCATATAGTTCTACTCTAGAACTAATAACTTTGTTTGGATCTGCCTCTATTCCCATAAATCGTGATTACTTCAGTCATTAAATAGTAACTTTGACTGTTGCCTTTAATCTGGTTGGGCTTTTGTACTAACTTTTTCCAGATATACTTCCTTGAAGCCCATAGCTTCCTTGCACGATCTTCAACTAGGCATAATTGGTCTAACTGCCCTCTAGGCATCCCTAAATTTTCTGGGAAATTTTTCACCATTAATGATAATTTACTCCTCCGTTACCTTATTCAGCTCGTCATTCACATTATAATGCAATTAAGTTCCTATCAGTATACTCTTCTGTCATTTCTAGAACTGCACTCTCTGATGCCAAAAATGTCAAACCTCTTATTATTTTGACATTTATTAGAGTATTTAAGCGCAGTTCAATAGGCACACATAAATAGTACATTATACTGATACAATATTCTTGATTACATTACAGAAAATCTCTACAGGATTTGTATGGGCTACAATATATATCCAAATATAAATAAGGAGTATCAGATAACCAACGAAGAAATTCTTAAACCAGCATCAAACCTTTATCATCCAGCATCAGCTATTTTTCCCTCTAAGTCGTTTCCATTTACTGAGTAAATTTAAATTTTTTGAAAGGGTGAGATTTATACGAATCTTAGTAGTAAATATCAATCATAAAATGTGAATAATAAACATACAATACAGCATTTGTTATAATGCAGTAATCAGAATGTCAGCACATGTCTAAACAATGTTCAGGAACTAGACGATAATTTTTTTGGATTAAAATGATCTTCCTTTCTTGATATGTACAAATCATAATTCATACATAGGAATTCACCATGAAATTCACCTGTGTAATTTGATCATATAAATTGACCAGCTATGCAGCACATAAATAAGTACATCCAGGCTATATAGCACATAGGTATGTATAGCCTCCCTAATACCAATATCAACATGCTCATACCGCATATAAGAACTCTGCATTTACAATCACTATATTGTAATCACACATCATGTGATTACATTCTATAAGTAATAATACCACATAGGCCTATCCGCCATACAAGCACATCCACCGCACTAGTAACACAATGTATAGAACATGGAAAAACAATGCATATTAACATTCACATAGAATATGAGAGATAGAGTTACTACCTGGACTCCTTTCCAAAACTTAGCTACTACCAATCTTTTAATCTTTCGTCTGGCTCGGGCAATTACAAAACCTAAAATTTACAAAGTTATTGTAAATGTGTTATTAGTCATTTATACTTTATTCTAGAATTTACAAGTTGGTTATCTTAGCCCAAAATCGCATATTTACCAAAGTGGCCATATAGAACCCGGTCTGACTCCCTTTTTACCTTGTATTTTTATACTTTTCAAAAAATTATGACCCAAGCTACTCTTACATATTTTTTCATTTATAATCCAATTTTGATCTCAAATTAGGATAATTATAGCTCAAATAACAACCCCAACTTAGGGTTTCAGGAGAAAAATTGTCATTTCGCATTCTGGGGCTTTTCACACTTCGTATTCTATATGAAATCTACACAATTTTCCCTTCTAAACAACATGGAATCATTAGAATTATGAAATTCTAGCTCCTAACCCTGTTTTTGTTTTGGATGAAAGTTTCAACATTTATTGAGAAATTGGATTTTTCATGATTTCAACTTCTAAAGCATCTTCTTTCTTTATGTACTCACTTATTTAACCACCCAATCACAAATTTAACATAATCAATCAAAATTTGGGTAGCATCTCCCCTTAGAATTGGACAACCCAAATTTACAAAATTGACAAAAATAACCAAATAACCAGTTAGAAATCCACTACAACTTAGTCTTCAACAAAAAATACTAGAGTTTTCGCAGCTTACCTCGTCCCTCCTCCTTCTTCTTCCTTGGCTGTGTACTCTTCCCTTTCTTCCTTGATTTTATGGTTGTTTGATAACTATTCAAAGAGAATAGGGAGGCTAAAGAGAGGATTCATGAGCTAGGACACAATAATTGGTAGAGATTTCTAGTTACCTAGTTCCTTGTTCCTCTTCTTTCTGTTCCTTTTCTCCCTAGCCCTCTTCTCCCTCTTCTCTTCTTCTCTTCTGGCAGAATATGGCCTTTTATATAGAGAACTATAGAGTTCTCTAGAAAGTGTCTGTGTCCCTTGATAATTATTATTTTATTTTAATTATATCACATGTTACAATTTATACATTATTTATTGTCCATGTAGCCGGCCACAACCGTGTGGGGAGCCAAAGGTTGCTGGCCTATCGCTAACTCGAACAGACAGATGCAGAGCTTTTTTTGCAAGTTTTACTTCTTCCATTCCTCCTTTCAACCGTCCACTCTACCTTAGACTATAAGAAATTTCTGAATTTATTTATGTGGCCAAAATGACCATTTTTCCCTTGCATTTTCGCATATGCAGAAAAAATCAACAGATTTTTTATAAAATTTTGAAAATTTATTTCTAATTGTATAGATATCAAATTGGGATGGTTTTAGAGGCTATGTGACCTTATTAAGTCTAGTGTTTGGAAACAATATAACCATTATTCAATTAAAAGCTCATCATTCCTAAAATTTCCATTTTCGGATGCTGCTATAAAAAATTTACAACTTCACTGGGCTAAATTCAAAAATTCATATCTCCTTTTATACAAATCCAAAAATTTCATATGACCTATCAAATTAAAGCTTATTATGTCTATTTCATTTTGGAAAGTTTCAAAATCTTTGGACATCATTTACCATTTTAAAAATAGTACACAATGTAATACACAATTTTTCACCAACACATTTATGTGTATATTTGATGTATATTTAGTGGAATAAAATGGTGACAAATTATGTGGATGAATTTATGTGAATTTATGAAAAATATGTCAATTACCGGTTACGAGTGAAATGGCCAAATAAGGATATAAAAGGTGATCAATGTACCGATAAAGGCCTATTATGATAACCAAAATTCAATAAATTTAATGATATGATTAATGGCTTCATTTAAGTGTCAAAATAGGGTTTATCCGAAGAAATGGGAGGAAAATGATTTATTTCGGTAAATCATTAAATGCAGGGGCAAAACGGTAATTTTTCTGTAAAATGGAAAATAATTATTTCTCCCCAATATTCTCACTAATTTGAATTATATGGGAATTAAAAAGAGTAAAATAACCACTTAATCATAAATAAATCAAGTTTGGTAAATTATGGTAAGAAAAGGTCAAATAGTTAAAAAGTCAATGACTTGGTAAACAAGTTACGAGATGGCATAATGGGATATTGGAGATTCATATTTTCCTTGCATTTCTCATGCATATTCCAGATTAAATGAGGGAGTATTAATCAAATGTGATTAATTAGAGAATTATGCAATTTTGGACTAATGATCATGTGCCACACATGTCAAGCTTAATTAAACCCTTTTAATTATATCACTCTCTCATCTCTCTAGCTCCATTATCACGATTGATTGAATCAAAAAGAGGGAGAGTGAGAGTTGAGCACGGTGAAGAGAAGAGGAAGGTCTACGGTTTAACATAATCCAAGGTAAAAGGTTGCTACCTTGTGTCTAAAGCTACCTAATCCCTTCATGATCTCTTCTTCTCACCTCTCTACCATTATTTTCCTTGATGCTCAACTAAATCATAAGTTGGTGGAGGAGAGAGAGAAAATGTGTAGAGAGAGAAAGTTAAAGAAAATCAAGAGGTAACTTCCTAAACTTGTTCCTCTTGCTTGATTAAGGTTAGTAGAGTTGTTTTGGGCTTGATTATAGTTCATTTGGTACAAGAAAATTCAAGAAAGCCAAAGGACCTTAATATGTAAGTGTCTCCAAATTAAGTCCGATGAATGTCTAACTAGTTAATATATTAGTTATAAGTAGAAAGGAGTTGATTAGGCCAAAGAAAATGAGAATCCGATACAACTTTTCTGGAAATTTATTTTTCCTTCCCTGTGTTGGACGTGATGAATGAATGGGAATTTTACCAATTCAATGCTTCCATTGGATTTAGGAGGCCGAATTGTATAGGGTCTATGTTAACCCCAGAGTGAGAAAAGGATAAGAGAGCGAAATGACAAAATTACCCCTTATAAGCCTTATTTGAAGGCTACTAAGGGTATTTTCGTCATTTGAGCTTAAATTTGGCCAATTCGAGATTAGAAATGATTCTACACTCCAAAATGTGTCAAAATGGCCTAAATCACGGTTTTGAGAAAAATACTGATAAGTAGGACCTAAGGGGTATTTTGGTAATTTGGCATCATTAGGCTAAATTTACCAATATTATGAGTTTAGAAGGATGTATGGATGAGTAATAACTCATTTGTGAGGTTTGGCGATTTCAGGACTTGACATGCAATCAGGTAGTAATCGTCTTCATATAACATTACATATATATGTATTGTTTGTTATCATTATTAAGATGTCTAACATGTTTAGATTGAGCGGAGTGAACACCCGGGGCCTATCGAAGGTCAGGTTGACACTCAGGAGAAATGTTCATAATTGTATGACCGGAACCCAGGGCCTATTTATGCACGGGAACCCCTCAGGGCTAAGAGAACCTGTCAAATGTGATGTCGGTTATGAAGTTGCATTGTATGCGTTATGCAAAGACACTTTTTGGGGCTAAGAACCCGTCTAACGCAAAGACAGTTTATGAATTACAGGTTTGCACTTAATAATGTTTGATGATTTTGTTGATGATTGTGTAAGTAAAGCATTCTTGTGTGTGTTATCTTATATGCTTGATTGCGTTACTACTAAGATTCCCATGAATCTCATTCTTTTCCCAAACAAATCTCCAATACAGGGAGGAAGCTTATGGGGCAAAGAGAAGGTAAATGATGATGAGCCGAGGCCGAGCGGCAGAAGAGTTTAGTTTAGGTTATCAATTCCTGTTATGCATTTTAGGACTTTTTATGAGTTTTGGGTTTTATATATGAAGTGGAGTAAAGAGAGATTGTAAGTATTGTAATATAAATTGCTGAATGTGTTTATATGTGAATATTTATATCCAGCAGAGGCATTGTATAAAGTTTCTAGCATTTTTCCTCATCTTGATGTTTGGTACTTGATAAGTAAAATATTTGCATATTCATTTTCCCTTATATGATGATTTTGTGGACAAAATTTGAGTTGAATGTAATCAATTTGGGTGTAATTAATAAAATAAATAATGATTTTCTTGCAGTCATGGATAGTACCGGATTAAAAAGAATTAAAGAAGGCATTTAAGGGAAAGTACTATTCACACGGACTATTCACTGTACATTGTTCATGCGGGTACTGTTCACTGTAGAAGTTTCACTGTAGCGGACCATTGATGTTTACTGTAGCTGACCATTGCGGTTTATTGTAGCAGACGGTGTGTGGAAGTGGGGCGGTTCAGTGCGGGTACTGTAGCTGACGGTGTGGTCGGTTCACTGTAGCAGTGTGGTTCACTGTAGCAAAATCAATGTAGCAAATCACTGTAGCAGTCCGAAAATGAAGCCTATAAATAGAGCTTATTGGCACCCTAAAATGAAGAGGAAGGAGGAGAGAGAGAGTTTCTATGTTAGAGAGAGAGTTGTTATTTTTAGAATTTATTTCTTGCATTTTTTTTACTTCTTGCATACCTCCTACATGGATGGTTTTACCTCATATATGGAAGGTCTAGGTAGTCCTCCTTTATAGATGGTATAGGTTGCCACCTACATGGATGGTTTTACCTCCTATATGGTAGGCTAGATTTTCCATTTTCATGCATCTTGTAGTTGTATTTTTATGTTTTTGTAATTAATTTTTATGGAATATTTATGATGTTTGGAATATATTTTGGTTTTGTTTTTAATTTTATCATGAGCTAAATTTTCCTTTTCCTAGGGTGATCACGTAGCTTACTAATGACGGATTGAATCTTAACTTATTAAATCTAGTTTTAATTTTTCCTTCATGATTGAGTTTTAATTATTGCTCTTAATGCTTACAATTGATTGGCCACCTTTTGGATGATTTCAATATGCATGTTGAGATCGGAAGGAGATACATGTATGTGGATCCTATAATTAAAACCATAATTTGCATATGAAATAGAAATATATTCATATGGGTTATGTAGTCTTAATTGAGTTCCATAAATCTTAATGCATGATTGATTGCTTAAATTCATATAGGAATATATTGGGTTAGCAATTAATTATAGAATTACTTGACCTTGGAAGAGGCTAGTAATTAAAATAAGGAAACTCGACTATCAATCATGTGGAATAAATTGGACTAGAATAGATAAGTGATTCAATCCGAAATTTATTAAGTGAAATCTAATCCCTAGGGCTTTTTCTCATATTTGTCTTTATATTACTTGTATTCATATTTCATCATTTCTATCTTGCAATCCCAATCACAACTAATCAACCGACTAAATAGAATTAAAATTACCAATTTTGGTACTTAGTGATCAATCCTCGTGGGAACGATACTCTACTCACTTCTATATTATTTGATTACGATAATGTACACTTGCACTTCTAAATACACCATCCTACACTCGTAACAGTACTCAGTGAGTATTAGCTAAATGGTACTCCACCGTAGTGTTGGGAAATGAGGTTTCACATTTTTGGTATAAGAACAATTGTTCTGGCAACGAGGGCTATTGTCAGAGTCATAGAGCAAAGCTTTTGGTGATCAGTTTGCAATTGCTAGAATCGTCTACTCGGATTTAATGGAAGTGCACAATTCATTAGTGTGTGATGATTTAGGACATGGGTAGTGAAAGTGGTAAAGAAGTGGAAGGAGTGTTGGCGTTGGTTTGGCAAGTTTTGAAGAAGTTTGAGAAGATTTGGAAGTGGTTTTATATGGAAAAAGGGCTGGTGAACTCGAGTTTAACAGGTCAAACTTGAGTGCATCATAGCCCAGAACTTAAGTTGATGGTTAAGAACGCGAGTGCATAAGGAATTTTCTCACAAATCATGTGTTTTTGGGCAGAAACTCACGAGAGTTCAAAGGTGAACTTGAGTGTGCTTTGTTTGAAAACTCGTTTCTAAGGGAAGGACTCGAGTGCATGGTGATTTTCGCTGAACTTGGAGTTCTCGAGTAGAAACTTCTAGGCCATGACTTGCTTGACTCGAGTATGCTTTCAATACAGAACTCGAGTACACTATGGTGAACTCGAGTTCATGTTTATTGTTTTGAGCATTGGAGTTTCTCTGGAAGAAACTTGATCCTCCAAACTCGTTGGACTCGAGTATAACATTTCACCAGAACTCGAGTGCTTGGTATTGAACTCAAGTACAAGTTAAATGCTTTAAGCGTTGGAGCCTCTCGAGTGTAAACTCATTCCTCGAAACTCTCTGGACTCGAGTGTGAAATCTCATCAGAACTCGAGTATTGATCTGTGGACTCGAGTGCAGCACTGTGTGACATAGTGAAGCACATGAACTTATCTAGAAAAGTTTTTGTATCCTCTGAAAAACCCTCTCAACCCTAGGTTCAACTCCTGAGTTGAGATTGGGGATTTATGAACGTTTTCAAGAGTTGAGTAATCCAGGTTCGAATCAAGGCTAAATCTTAAGCCTCTAGTCCCAAAATTCAGGATATCACAGCTTTCCCTCTGTTCGATAAATTTCATCCTCAAAATTTTGAACAGCAAATGTTACTATTTGTACCTTGGAGAACTATCTCTAGACATTTAGTCTATCCTTCTCCCATTCTAATTCTTTTATTATGTACTCACCATACAACACTTTCATTCATTCTGTTCCTAGTATGTAGCATTCAATATCAAGACCCTTTTGTCTATTCTTACAACGCTTGGTTTCTCAGGCCTTACTACCTCTTCGGGACTCTCCTAGATCATATCGCACGCATCTTAAGCCTTATGGCTCGTTCTCTTACCACAGCGTTGGATACTCCAACCTTACTGCCTAGGGGATCACCCCCTCTTAGGGCTTACGACCCCAGCTACAATCTGGTCTAGTCTGAATGTTCTACTAATCTCAACATATTCTTTGGACACATCGGTCCAATGTTATCATACTAGGTAACAACCATAGTGCTAGACGATAGGTCTTACCGCCCAGGGACATTACCCTATGTAAACTTGCACCTTGGGTCTTAATGCCTCGAGCCTCTACTCGGCTCCATTCTCAACACATCCCACATTTTTCCAACCTAAGGGTTTACTAACCCATTAGGTCATGTGGCTTTAAGACATTTAGTCCATTATCTTTACTGAATAATAGCCATTTCACTAGGCCTACTGCAGAGTTATCCTCACTAGGTGCCCCCTGCAGCCATAAAATATGAAAGAATGAAATTCTTGTTTTGTATTTATGTAACAACCCTCTCACTAGACCCAACAACAAAGCTACCCTCAATGGGCACCCTCTACAGCGGCACGGGAGTCCGACCCATACCCCCTAGCTTACTAGGATTAAGTACAACAAGCTTATGGAATAGCCACTCCCTTTATTTCTCAAAGGAGACCTCTCCAAGTATCAAGCATGTGACATCCACCACGTAAGCCGTGCTCGATAAACCCTAGTACCATTAAGTTAGTTACTACCTAGTGAATTCATATTGAATTCTAAAGGGTATTTATCTTGGGATAACTGATAAACTTGAGTTTAGCTTGTAGGACTCATGTTTATGGACTCAAACTCGAGTACAAAGCAAATGTGAAGAATAAGAAAGTGTACCTTGGCACAATGTTTACCAGGAAATTTTCCTGACGTGTCACGTAGTGGTTGAGGTAATATAGGATACCGATACCCAGTGATAAATGATATGAGATGATGCTAACCCGAATGTTTTAGATTTCATCATGGTTAAGCATGCTTATGAAACATTGTAGGAAAGCTCTATATAGCTTGCCCAATTATGGGTTGGAGTCCAATGTTGTTGTAATGGGTGCCCAATAAGGGTAGCGCTACAGTTGGGCCTAGTAAAGGTCAGTTCTAAAGGGTTGAAACTCTGAATAGAGGTTCTTAGATGATCTAAGAAATGATAAGAGGCATGGAGAGGATAAAGTAAGTTTGATTTTTAATCCGAACCATTTATGTTGTAGTGGATACTGCTCAGAAATTTCATTTAATGGGGTTATGGAAACTTGAGGTATAGAAATTACTTTAAGGTTTCTCCATGCTAAATGATGATCCTTGCTAACTCATGGGGTTAAAGGTATGTAGGTATGATATACGGTAAGGCATGATGAGTGGTGATTATGCTGTATATCAATCTTAGAGGATCTGATTTCATGATAGAAGTTTGAACCTTATGGATAATGTTGAACCTTAAAGGTTAGAATAGGTGCTATTTATTTTGATTCTTAGCATGCGTATTGGATATACTTTAAGGAAACCTGGTTTTTCTAACTCAAGTGATATTGAGGTTTAGGAATAGAATCATAATCTAAGAATTAATTGCAATAGTTGAATTGATTCTTTAGTGTTAGATATGATTAGTTTTGATGATGCCAAATATATATCAAATATTATGAGAGCAAAAGTTTGCATAATATACTTATCTCTTACATTGACTAACTATTATATTTAATGTTATATATCTTATAGATTAAGTCAAAGAGATTGGAGAATGAAGAGTTTGAAGAATTAATGGGAATATCAAGATTCAAGCTTCTAAGAAGAAATACTGGATGTTTCTATGCTCATAAGGGAATTAAGAAGTACTGTAGCAGTATTGTTTGGCACTGTAGCATTACCACTGTAGCAATACGAGTACTGTAGCAACTGGCACTGTTTGGCACTGTAGCATCGAGTGATTTGATGAATCACTCGAGTGATTCAGCAAATCACTCGAGTGATGTTCAGCATTTCAGAGTCTGTTCTTCATCCAGCTGAGCGAGGTCTGGTTATTTGATCATAGCTCTCACAATACAACTCCAAATGAGATGAAACTAATTGCATATGAAACTAGACTCCCAATACATCATTTTTACACTAGAACAAACATCAAAGGAGCTCATATAAGGGAGATATAAGTGTTCAAAGTTGACCTTCATGTCAGCGTCACTTTCTGGAACAGTCTTGGTATGTTGGCTATAACTCTTAAACCACTGATCCTATTGAGCTGAAACTAGTGCCATATGAAAGTAGACTTCAAGAGATTTCCATTGATATATAATACAACAATTTTGGAGTCATATTTGAAGAGGTATGGCATCTGGAAGTTGACCTCTGTTTACTGAAGATCTGGAAACGGATCACTCGAGTGATTTAGCAAATCACTCGAGTGATATGGCATTTCACTTCGAGTGATCGAAAAATCACTGCAAGAAAAATTCACTGTTTCAGATTTCACTTCCAGTGATCTCCAAATCACTCGAGTGATATCTCAACTTTGCCAAATCACTTCCAGTGATCTCCAAATCACTTCCAGTGATATCTCAGTTTTTTCATTTCACTTCCAGTGATCTCCAAATCACTCGAGTGATATCTCAACTTTGCCAAATCACTTCCAGTGATCTCTAAATCACTTCCAGTGATATCTCAGCTTTGCCATTTCACTTCTAGTGATCTTCAAATCACTCGAGTGATATCTCAACTTTGCCAAATCACTTCCAGTGCGCCTGAAATCACCAGAAGAAAAATACACTGTTTTGAAAATCACTTCCAGTGAATGCCAAATCACTCGAGTGATGCGCCAAGTTTCCAAATCACTTCCAGTGAATCAAAAATCACTGTAAGAATATTTCACTGTTTGCCAAATCACTTCCAGTGATCTTGAATCACTCGAGTGATGTTTGAAAAGTTGCAAATCACTTCCAGTGGATTCAAAATCACTGCAAGAAGAAATCACTATTTACAAAAACACTTCCAGTGATTCCAAATTCACTCGAGTGAAACATGGAAATTTCAAGATCACTTCCAGTGCAAGGCGAAATCACTTCAGGAATATTTGACTGTTTTGAAAATCACTTCCGGTGACATGAACTCCACTCAAGTGATTGTCCATTTCAACTGATCACCTCCAGCACCATTCTTGATCACTCCCAGTCAAATATCAGTTACCTCATATCACTTACAGTCAGTGATTACTCAATTCACTCTTCATAGTTCCAGTGACAGTATATCAGTTTGAATCAGAATAACTTCCCGTGAAGATCAAATCACTTCCAGTGAACCAGAATGCACCTCCAGTAAAAGCCAGTATGCCTCAGTTCACTTTCTATAAGATAATATCCAAGCGAGTGATTATGTTGATTTTGCAAATCACTTCCAGAGACATGCCAAGATCAACTTATATGAAGTTTTATCAGTTTCACTTCTTGTCAGCATCTATGATCACTTAGTACACTCTTCACTGAATAGAATCACTTCCAATGACAGTCACATCCAGAAATCAAGATTACTGCCGGTGAAATGCTTATGCAGTCAAGAGTTAATTTTTTTATCAAAATCACCTCCAGTGAAATCAAGTTAACTTCCAATGATTCTTCCATTTTCTGAAATCACTTCGAGTGAAGTCTTTAATCACCCGAGTGATATTTTCTAACAGCTATTTCTCTGAGTGGATTTACCGGTGTTATGCACTACCGATCACATGGCTTACACGGATCAATATTCAAACGACAACTATTCGTAGGCGGTAGCAAAATTCATAAGTAACGGAAGACAAATACTATTGCATCTGTCAGACCAATGGGCAAACTGTAAGAAACGCTGAAGCATCTGTCAGAGCACCACGATCAATGGCCATAACCGTTAAACTTTCTGTCTGAGCACACGATCATCTTACAACAGGAAAATATTTGAATAGACACAACGGCTCTCACAACTTCTGCTATATAAGCTCAATCTTTCAAAAATCATATTAGAGAGACAACAGCGAACTGAGATACACATGAGCAAGCTGAAACACGAGAACCCAACTACGCCAACATGCTGTTATCATAAGTCTTCACCTCACATACTCTCTGCTCTTATCAGTTTACAATATCATATACATTTGAGAGTGAATATTTGTATTGTACTTCAGTGAGCATTCATACACTCTATAAGAGAGCTTGTAAACACTTCATCTGTATTTCAGAAGTATTCTCAAGGTAGAGGGACCTTGAGAGGATTGATCACCTTACGAGGGAAGTTGTAGAGCGAATTGTCAGTAAGACTTTCTGCTCGTAAGACTTACAAGGTGCAAGCAGTAGAGAACGTTGCTGCTCGTAAGACTTACAGTGGTGTAAGCAGGAGAGAACGTTGCTGCTCATAAGACTTGCACGAATAAGCAGGAGAGAAAGGTCTTCGGATTGCTTTGCTCGACTTGCTGTAAGAAAGAGTAAACCTTACAGTGTATAAGGGAGAGTTACTCTTGTGAATTTGTAGAGGCTTTTCTTGTGCCAGGTTAAACAAGAAGATAGTGGAATTGAAATCTCAAGAGGAGCCTGGGGACTGGACGTAGGTCATCGTGGATTGGACCGAACCAGGATAAATCACAGTTTGCATACTCTCTTCCCTAAGCTTTTACATTTCCAGCATATATGATTTACATATCAGCTTATGTTTCTATACTTCCGCATGTATTGATTTGATAAGTTGCGAAAAGAATTTAAAAGATCATACTTTCTTATCACACACCCAATTCACCCCCCCTCTTGGGTGTCAGCCAGTTCTAACATTTAGGACTCTGAGATAGCCTGAGTAGCTTGAGGTACTAGAATATAGTACATAAATGCATATAAGGTTGCTGAAGGTTGCTAGTTGCTGTAAAATATGGATTTATGTGCATGGGAACTGTAGGAGTAATCATTTTTCCTGTAAACTAGACTTAACAAGGGTCACATAGGCTTTTCAACCACCTCAATTTAAGTTCTATAGAATTAATTATGATGTTTCAAAGTTTGATGAAAAATCTGTCAACTTTATATCTCATGCAAAATTAAGACTTAATGGCACCAATGTAATTGGTACAAACTCCAAGGGTGAAAGTAAGCATTTAGGGCTAATGTAGGCTATTGGGCATTCACTTTTCATGGCTCTAATGATGTAATCACTTATCTAGGGCCATGAAGTGATAAAGAAGAAGCAATGGTTTGAAGATCAAGGGACCAAAAGAGAAGGACATTAAGTCCAAGAGGTAGTGAACTTACCTTGTCTACAAGTATTTGATATGTACGTTTGCATTGATTATATGACTGATTTGCCTAATTTTGTTGAACATAATTGATTGATTGAAGCTTTGTTATATTTGTGCAATGGTCATATGTATGTCATAACATTGAGCTTGCAGAAATGTCATTATGTTGGCATGAGGTATGGTAGGCAAGCATGTCATGCATAAACTATATATCTTGCATGCATAGTGGTATTGTTTGCTACTGAGATTCCTTTAAATCTCACCCTCCCCAAACCAACCATTTGGACAGGTGGCAGTGGTAAAGAATACATGGAAAAAAATGAAATAGAATTACGAAGGAGAATTGGAGATTGAAGCGTAAGGTGTTGTATGTATTTGATTTATGTATTTCATAGCCTTGTGTTGCTACACATTTCATGTATGTAAATAGATAAATGAATATGGTATAAGCTTAAGCAAAGAATCACTCGTAACTCTGATATAGTGCAATTAACAGCTAAATAAGACTTAGTGACGTAGTAAAACATGTGAACTTATTTAGAAAATTTTTTGTATCCTCTAAAAAACCCTCTCAGCCCTAGGTTCAACTTCTGAGTTGAGATTAGGGATTTATGCACATTTTCAAGAGTTGAGTAATCCAGGTTTGAATCCAAGTCTCACAAACAATTTCACTACTCATTTAAACTCATCTAAGGCTATTAGAAATAAGGTGTCACAAATACAAGTAGAAAGAAGATGTTTTAAGAGCTAGAATCATGAAAATGTGATTTTTCCCTAATTCTTAGAAACTTTTGGCCAAAGTGAGAACTATGGGATAGAACTAAAATTTTTTGATTCTAATGGTCTCATGGTATTTATAAGGGAAAATTGTGTAAGGTTCATGAAGGGTATGAAGTATGAAAAGCCCTAGATTTTGAAATGACAATTTTACCCCCATAACCCTAAGTTAGGGCTGTTAAGGGTGAAACTATAATTTAAGCTTGAATTAGCGTAATCTAAGGTCAAAAGTGGATTCTACACATAAAATTATCTTGGAATAGCCTAGGTCATACTTTTTGGGAAAGTACAAATATACTGGATCAAAAGGGAATTAAACTAGGTTTCCTATGGGTATTTTGGTAAATATGTGATTTTAGGCTAAGATAACCAACTTGTAAATTCAAGAATAAAGTATGAATGAGTAATAACTTATTTGCAATTACTTTGGAAATTTTAGGATTGGATTATTGCCCAAGCCAAATGAAACGTTAAAAAAGAATTGGCAGTGCTTAAGCCTTGTAAAGGAGTCCAGGTGGTAACTCTATCTCTCATTTTCTACTTGAAAATCAATATGCAATGTTTTTCCATGATCTATTCAATGTATTGTTTGTGGTGTTGATGCTCTCTGGGTATATAGCTAGATGGACCCAGTTAAGTGACTTAATATGTGCGAATAGGTATAGGCCTGCTCCACGGACAAGTATAGGCCAGCTCTAAGTTATTGTGATCATGTTATGATATGATATTTATGCAGATCATGAACAGATGATCATTTTGATCTAGGAAAAATCATCATTTGGTTCTCGAGTATTGTCAGATATGTGCTTGACATTTTAATTGCTGCATTATGATAAATGCTACGTTGCATATTTACTTTTCACATTTTATATGATTGATATTTGTTACTACTGAGATTCATATGAATCTCATCCCTTTCCATAAATTTAAAAATTTATTCAGCAAATATAAACAGCTCAAGGGAAACATTGTAAAAGCCAAAAATGGAAGAACAGATGTTGATCAAGATTTTATCATTGGTTATCAGTTAATCTTTCTCTATACTTATGATTTGTATTGTAAATTGTATAAGCCATGTGGGGATTTTCTGTAATATAATTAGGAATACTATATCAGTATAGTATACTATTTCTGTATGTCCATTGAACGACGTGTTATTACTCTGATAAATTTCAAAATATTAAGAGGTGTTACATTCATGCCTCTAATCATTCTTTTTGTCATCTAAGAACTTCTAATCAAAATTCTAAACTTTTAGTCGAAAGATTTGAAATTTTCACATAACATGAGGGTAAATCGGTCATTTCACAATGTGTTGTTACAGATGTACTCCTATAATAACATATAACAAGGGTTTACAGTAGACAGGGAAATCTATAACAACATACAGCCTCTGAACTACTATACAATGTGTTCTTAGTCTTTTGTGTTACATAACATAATGTGTTCATGTAACTTCCCAGGGATTACCTATCTCGAGATTTCCCTAAGTTGAGCATGCTTAACTTCTATGACACCACCTTGGTACTGCTGGTACCACTGGTACAAAAAAGGGTTTTTAGACCACCATATTTAGATCGGTTATAGAGGATTAGGTTTTTACAAATAACCGGTCTAAAAGGTGAACTTTTAAGACCTTATTTTGAGCATAACCACTCTAAAATATTAGTACTAAATTAAAATTCCCTCACTGAATCCTCTCTTCATCGCGCCGAAATTTAAATTTCGCTCTTTGAACCTCTCTTCTTGCAGAGATAACTCTAAGCTCTGTTGCTTTTCTAAACTCATCCATTGCTCCCTAGTACTCTTTCACAACTTATTTCTTTGTCATTTCCAACGATGCTAGTGTCTATTGTGTGGCCTCATTGTTGTTTTGCATTTCTTTCTCAACAAGCTAGTTTTGGTAAGATCACTTTTCACCTAAGTTTCTTTTTCAATTTTTGGTACAATGATGTCCTTACACGCCAGTCACACGCAATTTTCCTATCTCTGAGGTTAATTTAGTGCAATTTAATTTGTTTGTCATCATTTCTTGTTAGAACCACACATGGCTTCAATGATGCTTAACGGAGCTTAAAATCATTTACTCTTAAGTAACATAAATCCGAATAAGTTAAGTTTTACAGGGTCAGATTTGTGTCGAAAGAACCTCCTAAAAGTGGATTTTGTTAGTTTTGGTACAGTTCCCAATTATAGGAATATAGCACTTAAGTGTCGGAAAAACCCGAATAAGTGTATTTTTTGTTTGTTTTATTCCTACCTTGTAATTTGGCCTTGTTGTTTGCATATTATATGTTGGAATAATGCAAACTTTAGCATCTTTCAAGGTTTAATTTTTTTTTGGCTAACATCAGTGGATGATATTCAGAACTTGACATAGTATGTATACTCTTCCTTTTGCCTTCCTACTGATCGTTTATGGCCTTTGGGTACAAACTTCAGTGCTTTGTGTTGACTATTATAGATTAAAAGATCTATTGATTAATGCCAACAAGATAGAATTACTTGAGGCAATTGTCAAGGCTGTTACTGGTTCAACAGAGAAGTTTACCACAATCTACCTAGAAAACAATCCATGTGTATGGTAATCCATAAGCCTTACTGATGTTTTGTACATTTATTTAATTTAATACCTTTGGATATAGGCTATGGTATGTGATGAATAATAGTTGTTAAATCGATTTTGTTCCCACTATGAGTTAGACTAGTGTTAGCACTATATTCATTTACAATAATTCAATTTGTAACTCATATTGAGTTGTTTAGAGCCTGTAACTTAAACTATCTTTTAGGTGTTAGATTGGGTGGCAGGTAAAAAAGGAAGAAACGGAGTGAATATGTGAAAAAACATGAAAAAATTTAGACTGCATGTTATAAATATCAGGCTTAAAAAGAATTAAGACGTGACTTTTTAGACCGGTTTTAAAAACAATCGGTCTAAAACATCTGATTTTTGAACCAGTTATTTGTAAAAACTGGTCATAAAAGTCTCACTTTTTAGACCATTTATTTTTAAAACTAGTCTAAAAGGTGATTTTTAAGACCGGTGTAAATAGTAACAGACTTTTTAAACTGGTTGTATCAAGATCGGATCAAGAACTGGTCTAAAAAATAATTTTTACACTAGTAGTACCATCCTAATACCAATATCACATATGCTAGTATCATAACTGTGTGTAACACCTTACATTTCTACCCCTTTATTACATATATGAAAGCATTATTCTTTAATTCCTTATGGGTTCATTTATGTTTTAGTTATTGAGTTGTTATTCTTACCAATTATCAGAGTTTGTTCTTTTTTTTTTATCTCTTACTTTTAGTTTCAGTGATCCAGATTAACATTTAATGGCAATACACGTTTTCATACTTTCTTATTCATACGTATTCGTCAAGTATAAATACTTTACAAATATAAAAATAAAAACACTTGAAGACTTCAATTCTTCGTCTTCTTTCCTTCTGATTCTTCTTCAAGTATTATTTTATTCTTTCCTTCTGATTCTTCTTCAAGTATTATTTTATGTTGTATTACCATACCTATAAGGTTGGTGTGGGAGCGTGAGATTCGAGGGAATCTCAGTAGCAAACAGTACCAACAATACATGTAAGATGAATGCTAGTGTATGGTATGCTTGCTGTTACGAATTTAGGATGGTGTATTTAGAAGTGCAAGTGTACACTGTCGTAATCAAGTAATATAGAAGTGAGTAGAGTATCGTTCCCACGAGGATTGATCACTAAGTACCAAAATTGGTAACTTTAATTCTATTTAGTCGGTTGATTAGTTGTGATGAGATTGCAAGATAGAAATGATGAAATATGAATACAAGTGATATAAAGACAAATATGAGAAAAAGCCCTAGGGATTTGATTTCACTTAATAAATTCCGGATTGAATCACTTATCTATTCTAGTCTAATTTATTTCACATGATTGATAGTCGAGTTTCCCTATTTTAATTACTAGCCTCTTCCAAGGTCAAGTAATTCTATAATTAATTGCTAACCCAATATATTCCTATATGAATTTAAGCAATCAATCATGCATTAAGATTTATGGAACTCAATTAAGACTACATAACCCATATGAATATATTCCTATTTCATATGCCAATTATGGTTTTAATTATAGGATCCACATACATGTATCTCCTTCCGGTCTCAACATGCATATTAAAATCATCCAAAAGGTGGCCAATCAATTGTAAGCATTAAGAGCAATAATTAAAACTCAATCATGAAGGAAAAATTAAAACTAGATTTAATAAGTTAAGATTCAATCCGTCATTAGTAAGCTACATCATCACCCTAGGAAAAGGAAAATTTAGCTCATGATAAAATTAAAAACAAAACCAAAATATATTCCAAACATCATAAATATTGAATAAAAATTAATTACCAAAACATAAAAATACTACTACAAGATGCATGAAAATGGAAAATCTGGCCTACTATATAAGAGGTAAAACCATCCATGTAGGTGGCAACCAATACCATCCATAAAGGAGGACTACCTAGGCCTTCCATATAGGAGGTAAAACCATCCATGTAGAAGGCATGCAAGAAGTAAAAAAAATGCAAGAAATAAATTCTAAAAATAACAACTCTCTCTCTAAAATATAAACTCTCTCTCTCCTCCTTCCTCTCCATTTTAGTGTTCCAAGAAGCTCTATTTATAGGCTTCATTTTCGGACTGCTACAGTGATTTGCTACACTGATTTTGCTACAGTGAACCGCACTGCTACAGTGAACCGACCACACCGTCCGCTACAGTACCCGCACTGAACCGCCCCACTTCCACACACCGTCCACTACAGTAAACCGCAATGGTCCGCTACAGTGAAACTGCTACAGTGCACAATACCGCATGAACAGTGCACAGTGAATAGTATTACGTGAATAGTAACTTTCCCTTAAATGCCTTCTTTAATTCTTTTTAATCCGGTACTATCCATGGCTGCAAGAAAATCATTATTTATTTATTAATTACATCCAAATTGATTACATTCAGCTTAAATATAGTCCACAAAATCATCATATAAGGGAAAATGAATATACAAATATTTTACTTATCACTTGCCTTACATAAGCTCATATTCACATAATAATATTTTTCTTGCTTGATGTTTCATGAAATATACTTTTGGCCATAGTATAAACAAAAAAGAGCTTCATTCATTTATGCATACATCACATAATCAAGCAAAGTAATACCACACATCAATACACAACATACACATCAAATATAGGCTAGTTAAGTAAGTTTACTACCTTGTGGACTAATGTCCATTCATTATATCCTCTTCTTCCAACCATTGGGTTTACTTGAAGCATCTTCCATCCTCCTTCTTGACTCTTCTATGACCCTAGATACGCAATCAGATCATTAGAGATATGTTTGTGAGTTTTTTAGAAGTGTATATTAAGGCCCAAGAAGTTAGAAAATGCTAAATAGGTCAATTTCTTTTAGAAAACATGAAATAATGGAATTTGGGGGCTTGGCTGCAGCGAAGACTTCTTTGGCAGTAACCAATAGAGGTTCGAAAGTTTTTGGCCATAGCCAAGATATCCTCTCGCTATGGCCAAGAATCCTCTGGTTCTTGGCTAAATTTCTAAAAATTATAACTAAATCTATGAAATTTCAAATGAGATAGTTTCAAGTTCTACGTGACCCTATTTAAGTCTACTTTAAGGAAAAAATACCTCATGCCACCAATCACACGTCCATAATTCCAAAATTCTCATTCATTGGTCACTACCCTAGAAACAAGCCAGTTTTTACATAAGCAAATTTTAAAATGTATAACTCTGTATGTACAGATCCAATTGATCTTTATAACCTATCAAATTAAAGCCTTAGATGTCTAATTTTAGATTAGAAAGTTTCATAATTTTTGGACATCATTTGCTGATTCAAAAACGTCATACAATCATACTACCACGCACAAAGTTCACACTGTCAGCAAATTCCACTATTTGGATTTCAAATCTATTCTTCCTAAAATCATTCCAACACCCTATTCCTACATAAGTTTGCCCAAGGAATCCATTGGAGACCTCAAAATTGGCAAAACCATGCTCTATTTTAATGCCTTGTTCTAACCAAAAATTAGGTCACAAGGGTACAATTCACTAAACAACACAATACTTAGATCTAGATGAAGCTTAAGCTCACCTCTTGCTCTTTCTTGAGCTCTTTTCTTAATTCTCAAAATTTGGCTCTTACAAGAAGACTCAAAACACCTCCCCTTAAAAATATAAAACCAAAGAAATGAAGCTCTCATCAAGGGGAATAATGTTTATGAAGAGTATTTAAGCCATAGAAGTGCTTTACAAGGTAAAAATTAAGCTAGAACACTTACCTAAACTCTTGTTCTTCACCTTGGCTCTTTCTCTTTCTTATTTTCTTCACTTGACCAACTTAGGAGTGTTTAATGAGTCTAATTCATTTATCTTCAGCTCCCAATTCACTTGGTTGAAAATACATCTAAGGGAAAACGGAAAAGGGAAAAATCCATGTGTCACTCAATTGTGGCTTCTTGAAAAGTTGTAGAGTTAATTAACTAACCTAAGTTGGTCTCATTGGGTTGAGCTTTCTCTTTCCTCTTCTCTTCTTTGTTTGGACAAAATGTGCTACCTAATGGAGAGAAATTGTTGACCAAATTGTCTCTTGTCATCTTGCTTTCATGCTTTATTTATAACTAGCCATAATTGTTGATTTTTCTTCTCTTCTTCTTTTCTTTATTTTTAGCTTGGTCAATGAGTATGGACTTGATTTAATTTAATTCCTCTACCCTTCCCTTGGTCTACACTGAAATATTTCAATAAAAACATAAGGAAGAATGTTGACCACTTGCTCAAAGGTATATATGATCAATATGACTAAAGTTCTCTTGTAAAAGAGTTGAAATTTTGACCGAATCCCTCTTTCTTCCTCTTTTTCCCTTTTTGGACGTTTTTAGAATTATGAGGGAGGGAGTTGATTTGCTTTTTGACCCTCATGATTACTCTTGCTCTTCAAGAGCAGATCCTTGTCCTCCATCTTTATTTCCAATTTTAACCTTAAGATTAAGTGGCAGTTGTCTCTTTTGCTCTTGATTATGGCAATATTAATTCTTGTGCGATTAATTCTTTCAATTCTCTTTCTTAATTCTTTATATATATTACTTCCCTTTTCCTTTCGATCTGGCTTAGGTTCTATGCCATCCAGACACATCCTAGAGGAATCGGGTATTTTCTTTCTACTAATTCGCACCAAAATTCATATTTTATTCCGAGTATGGTTTCTAATAGTCGTTCTATTTCTTATTCATTCATAGGACTCTTACTAAAATGGGCTTGGTAGTCTACTTTATTCAGGCTTATTCTCTAGCCTTTATTCCCAAAATTTGGGATGTTACAATTCTCCCATTGTTCAATAAATTTTGTCCTCAAAATTTGCTATTGGTCCAATTCTTAGTAATACTTCAAAAGAACAACTATTGTGAGGGTGTCGTTTCTTTCTTTCTATATTATATTGAGACCTTAAATTCTATATGTTTTCTCATTCAGTCTTATTCTTATAGACCTTATTCGTCTTTCCTACATCTAAGCTTTTTCAATTGAAGCTTATAGACTACCTTCTTCTTGACTAGCCCTGTGGCTAGCAAGTACTAATTGACTAAATCAGTTTATATTTAGGACCCTTCTATCAGTTTTAGTTCTTGTTTATCCATGACCAGTAAATGCACCGCTTTTCAATTCAAAGCATCAACGACGATAGTCATGTTACTGCTTTTCATTCATCTACGTTGTCTCTTATTCAACCTTTCCGATTTTCAAATATTTGAAATTCTCATGTTCACAGTACATTTTCACAATCACACCAAACTAAAATAGTACTGTTCTATTTTTTAAAAAAACATAATCATTTCCGACTCAAATTCATAAGTGAGGTAATTCATCTTGTAAGGTTTCAACTGTTGCGAGGCAAGCATTACTATTCCTTCCTGCTTCATCAAGATATTTCCCAACCCTTTCTTTCTTTCTCATTATGTTGCTGACCATACTGGTTGCTTTACTGTAAACCACACAAGGGTCATATTTTAGGATTGGGAATATTCAATACTAGTGTGAGTTTCATCCTCTCCACAGCTCTATGAAATCCTCTAGTAGACATCATCCTACTTAAAAAAATATTTTTGTAATTCTTTCTTTCAACTAAGTGGCAATGTGATTCAAGAAAAGTTCTAAATTCATCTGGCAAGACCCAATAAACTGAGTATTTCTGCAACAATTTTTAGCCTCTTCTAATTCTATACTACTCCCGCTATTCTAGGTTCCTCTGAGGATCCCTTCTTTTAAGACAACATAGTTCAAAAAAGACTAATACAAACTAATCAAAAATTTTGTTCAAAAATTCAATTTTGTTCAAAATTCATTTCATGCAAAAATTCAGTTCATACAATATACAAAGATAGCAGGTGCATTAGCCTGTTTGAAATTCAATTTTTGAAAGTACAAAGGAATTAAACAACTATCCTAAAAGGTCATCAATTCTAATTCATTACAGGCTCTAACCCTTTCAACTCAAAAAATCCATACACATATATAATGTTTACGAAGCATACAAAACAAACCATCCATTGTCAAGTATTCATAATCATTAATTGGACACACAGTCCATTGGGAAATTCTTAGGACACACAATCCCTTCTATTCCAGCCTTACGGCTGTTATTCCAGCTTTACAATCATTCTAAGATACTGCCAATAGTTCTCAGGCTTTACAAGCTCTTTAGGACGCTTCCTTATAGTTCTTGGTCTTATGACTATGGGCTGCAACCCTTCTAATTATAAATGCTTTTCAGGTCTGACTGCCTAAGGACATGCTAGCCCATCTAATAGGCTGACTATCCACCGTGTATTCATAATACGAATACACTTAATGGTAAATACATATGTATAGAATCATTACATATGATACAAGAGCAAGAGTTCACTTTACTTATTCTGTCTCGTCGAGCTTGTTCTTTCTTTATTCTCTTTTTTGTCTTTCTTTTATAAACAATACTGGAGCACCCTATGGCGATTCACTGGGTCCCATAAACCCTATTCTCATTATGCTATCTCCTCTAGGGTCATTCTATGTGAACTTCTAATATCAGTCCAGTTCCAGGCATGATTCTACTTCCCTTACTAGGGTAATCTTCTTGTGCTTCTCAAGGAACTTGTTAGTCACTAGTATATTCTATTCTCTATCTCGATTACGAGACTATAACTTTGTAGCTATTCTCATTCTTTCTATTACTTTGTTTCATCAAGGAACAAATTCCCATTCATTCTTTCTAGGGGAATATTCTATGATCAAGATCTTTCCTAATGCTAAATTAGCAGCTAGTAACCTCCAGAAACCTTATATACATTTTTGTACTATATTCTAGTACCTCAAGCCAGTTCGGCTATTTTAAATTCTTAGAGAATCAATTCAACTATTGTAATTAATTCTTAGGTTATGATTCTATCCTTAGAAGCTCAACATCACCTGAGTCGGAAAAATTAGGTTTTCTCAAGTATACCAATAGGTACGCTAAGAATCAAAATCAATAATACATATTATAACCTTCATGGTTTTCAGGTAATATCCTTAAAACATTACTGATAGTTCAATATTACTTACCAGGTTCACAGGATTAATACTTTCATATATCGGAGGCATAATACAACCCAAGTCACTTTTCGACCATTTTAGCTTAGATTAGATTCATGCCGATCCTAAATCTTTAATGTATTCAATCTAACATTGGCATAATCTAATACCCCACTTTTTTACCAATATTCCTCATATGTATTTTTGTGATATTTTTTGAAAAAAAATGGTGAATTGTGGTATGCATGAATTTACAGAAAAATCCTAATAGTTGGTTACGCATAATTCGACAAAGTAAGGGTACAAAGAGGCAATAAATGTCCATTTAAAGGCCTAATATTGTAACCAAAATTTGACCATGAAATGTCACAAATAATGGTTTTATTCAAGTGTTAAAAATTAGGCTAAACCAAATGAATGAGCAAGAAATGATTTATTTCGGTAAATCGTAAAATGTAAGGGCAAATGGTAATTTTTCCATAAAGTGGCAAATAATTATTTTTCCCTAGTATTTCCAATACTTTTAGTTAAATGGGAATTAAAAAGAGGAAAATGAATACTTGATAATTAATAAATCTATTTTGGTGAATTATTATAAAAAGAAGTCAAAGACTTAGGTCAACAAAATTGCATGGTATTATGGGATAATTCAAGATCAATATTATTCCTCTCATTTATTATGCAATTTTTGGTGTAAAGAGCAAGGAAAATATATGTGTAAATGTTGATATTAAAGCAAGAGGAAAAAGAAAAAATGTGGACCACTGAGAATGAGCTGTGTAAAGCAAAATTTGACAAAATACATTAAGACTCATTCTTCATCTTCTCATTCTTCATTCCCGTCCAAGCTGATCGAAAATTAGAAAGAGAAAGAGAACTGAACGTGAGAGCAAGTAGAGGAGGAAGATAAGCTAGGGTTTATCAACTTTCAAGGTAAGGAACTTGTACCTTGTGTCTTGAGCTTCCTAATCCCTCCATAACCTCTTATAATCACTTCTATACCTTTGGAACCATGGATTTCCAGCAGGTTTAAGAGCTATGGAGATAGAGAGAAAAACGTCCTAAAGAGAGAAGCAACAAGAAATCCAAGGTAAACTCTAAGAACTTGCTCCTTGTACCTTTGTTGTTTTGTTCTTGTTATTCTTGGCTTGGATTTGGTTATTTTGTAAAGGTTGGATGATGGAACCCTAAGGGGGTCTTGTTGTTCAAATCACTTCTAATCATGTCTAAAAAGTGTGTAAATAGCTAATTATTTGATTATAAGTAGAAAGAAAGTAATTAAGAAAGAGAAAGCAAGAAACCGACATAATTTTTCTGAGAATCTAAATTTTCTACCTATATTGTAATGTGATGAAGAAGGAATTTGATAGTTTTGATGATTCCATTGGCTTTAAAAGGCAAAATTGTTTAGGTATACAAGTATTCATGATTTTTGGATGTTTGTATATGAATTTGGGAATTTATGAAGTTAGATTGTTCATAATGTTAATCTACCCTGTCTGAAGCATTGTTGTTGTACGTGGTGTTTCAAGAGCCAATACCCAAAATTTTCAATATTTCATATTTTTCAAGAGGTGTTGATTGGGATGGTGTTTCCTAACCCCATTGGCCTTTATTGGGACTTCTAAGGGCTACCTAAGTGATTCAAATGATAACCAATAAGCTAAACCAAAAATAGTTTACTTTACATTATATCAAAATACTAGATTGAGTAATGATTCATTGTCTGTAAATTCCAATTATAGGACCTAACAGCTGTTTGAAACTTAAGACATTGTCGAGCTCCGAAAAACAGGAGGAAATTGGTAAAGGAAAACAACCAGGTAGTAACTTGTCTTTCATATATTTATAATATACATTATGTGTTGTTTGAAATCATCACAAATTGTCTAACACATTCTGATTATGAGAGGTGGTCACTCGGGGCCTAACTGTGCGGGTGGGTACTTAGGCCAATATAATGTTCAATGATGCACAAGCGGGTGCCCGGGGCCTATTTTGCATGGGTATCCCTCGGGGCCAATTGTATTCCTAGCGCTATGGTGATATATATATGAACTGCATGAATTGCACTGAATGTTGTTATGATGATTCTGTTGTGTGATGACTGAGTAGCATGCTTGTGATGTTATATCTATGTGATTGGCATTATGTTACTACTGAGATTCTTTTGAATCTCACTCTTTTTCCATAAACTACCTTCAGTACAAGGAGAAAGCTCAAGGGGCAAGAAGAAGGTAAATGCGAATGGCTAGAGGATTAAACGTTGAAGATTATGATTTTGCTAGTTGTCTATTAGGTGTATTTTGGATATCCTAAACATATGTATATATATTTTGGATATGTATATACTATAAATGTCTTGTAACTTTGGCATGTTCCAATAAATAGACTAGTAGAAGAACGGTTTAGTTATATTATGCTTCCGATCGCTAATGAAATGTAATTAAGGTATGGAACATGAGAACTAAGTAGAGAATTGCTTGCAAACTCTGATAAAACTAAAAGAAAAGCACGGTGAGACTTAATGAGATAATGAACATTTGTGAAAATGGTCTTAGAAAATTTTATTACTCTTAGAAAATCCTTTCCAGTCCTAGGTTCAAATCCTAAGATAGGTTTTGAATTTGTGAACGTTTTCAGAAGTTACTTAATCCGTGACTTGATCTTAGTTTCACAAATGTTTTTGCTACTCTTTTGTACTCATATGAGGCTATAGGAGATGAGCTATCACACATAACATCACTAAGGATCACCATATATCATACCTCAAGCCTATCAAACCCCATAAAATTTAGACATTTCATAAAATATCATTGCATAGTTTAAAGAAGCAAACATAATTTATACAAATATATTGATATATGTTCCTTGATTATAATACAGGAGATCGAAAAGTATTCGAGTGTTACATATTACATCTCAAAAACTTAAGTAGTCTATACTATTATTAATCCTGAAATAGCTCCATAAAGTGCTTGTCTTCAATCTTTATGTTCGACTTTCTCCTTGCCTTTGGAACTACTATGCTTAATTGTATAATTTATTTATTTATAGTAAAGGAATGAGATTCAAGAAAATCTTAGTAGTAACCAGGAATCATTCATATAAAATGCAAATTGTAAACATGCAATGCAACATTTATCATGATGCAGCAATTAAAATGCCTTAGCCTATATGACAATGCTCAGAAAGTAAATGATGATTTTGTTCAAATCAAAATACTCATATATTCCTAGTCTCTACAATATCATATCATAATGTGATCATAACAACAACTTGGAGTAGGCCTATAATGTCCGCACTTATTATAACTTGGAGCAGATCAATACCTGTCCAGGCATATCAAGCTACTCAATTAGGTCCACTTGGCCACATGGTACCCCAAACGTTCCATGGGGTAGTTTAACTCATCTCCCATGTCTTGAGAGTGTCAACATCACAAGAAATACATTGAACAAATCATGGTAGACAATGCATAATTACATTTACTTAGTATATGAAAAATAGGGTTACTACCTTGTTTCCTTTTCTTCTTTAATGTAACCATCTTTGCAAGTCCAGCTATGCAAATATCAAATCCTCAAATTAACTAAAATAGTTGCAATTAAGCTACTATTTAAGTCTATTACACCTTGAAACTTATAACTTTAGCATTTCCTTCTAAATCACAAAATTTACCAAAATGCCCTTGGGACCCGGTCTGGCCTCAGTATTTTGTACTTTTCTAAAACTTACAACTTAAGCCCATCCTACATATCATATTTGACTTCAAATCAGATCAATTCCAACTCAATTTACAGTTTTGGCCTTGACATCTCAACTTGGGGTTTTAGTGGCAAATTCATTATTTCACAATCTGAGGCTTTTCACACTTTGCACTCAATATGAATCCTACATAATTTTCCCTTCTAAATACCATGGAACTATTATAATTATAAAATTCTATCTCCTTCCCCCTTTTCTAGCCTTGACTGAAACTTAAGTTTGAGAAAATTATATTTTTCTTAGTTTTAATCCTTAATCCACCTTGTTAACACTGTTTTCCATTAGTTTATTCATTTAATCACCATTTCAATATAATCAATGGAAATTTGGGTAGTATTTCCCCTTAGAAAATAGACATCCCAAATTTATAAAAACACCAGAAATAATCCAATAACCAAACAGAATATAGTCACAACTTAGTTTTCAGTAAGAATTTTAGAGTTTGAGTAACTTACCTCACTTCTTCCTTCTACCTAGTTGGCCGAAAATCACTCCCTCTTACTTAGACTTTTTACTGATTTAATGGCTATTTCAAGAAGATAGGAAGGTTAAGGAGAGGTTTCTAGTACTATAACACAAGATTATGTTGAGATTTCAACATACTTACCATGTATCGAAGCTTTGGACCTCCCTTTTTCCTCCTCTTCCTATTTTCCTTTCAGCCTTCTCTATTCTCTTTTCCCTCCTCTCTTTGGCTGACTGTGGCCTTAAATAAACCAAGATGCAAAATTTTTTGGAGTTGTCTATGTTAGAACTGGCTAACACCCAAGAGGGGGGTGAATTGGGTGTACGATAGTAAAGTCTGATTGTTTAAAATCTTTTTGTAGCTTATCAAATTAATACATATGGAACTATAAATTCATACACAGATATATAGATCATATATGCTAGAAATGTAAAAGCTTAGGGAAGAGAAGATGCAAACTGTAATTTATCCTGGTTCGGTCTAGTCCACGATGACCTACGTCCAGTCCCCAGACTCCTCCTAAGATTTCCAATCCACTATGTTCTTGTTTAACTGGGCACAAGATAAGCCTCTACAAATTCACAAGAGTAACTCCCCCTTACACACAGTAAGGTTTACTCCTTCTTATAGCAAGTCGAGTAAAGCAATCCGAAGACCTTTCTCTCCTGCTTACCCGTGCAAGTCTTACTAGCAGCAACGTTCTCTCTTGCTTACACCACTGTAAGTCTTACGAGCAGCAACGTTCTCTACTGCTTGCACCTTGTAAGCCTTATGAGCAGAAAGTCTTACTAGCGGCTTCCCCGTAAGGCAATCAATCTACTCAAGGTCCCTCTACCTTGAGAATACTTCTGAAATACAGATGAAGTGTTTACAGACTCTCTCACAGAGTAGATATGATACTCACTGAAGTACAATACAAAATATTCTCACTCTCAAGTATACATGATATATAAACAGATATGAACAGAGAGTATATAAGGCGGACAACTTATAATATCAGCATATTAACATAGTTGGGTTCTGGTCGCTTGTGTGTCTGTTCGCTGTAGTATATCTATATCTTCTTCTTGAATGCTTCAGTTTATATAGAAGATAGGTTGAGAGCCATTGGAGCATTCAAATATTTTTCCGTTGAAAGCCCATCGTGTGTCTGACAGATACTTCAGCATTTTCTATTGATCTGACAGATGCTTCAGTCGTTGCTTACAATTAGCACGTTATTGGTTATTTGTTGAATATTTCTAGTGCCTATGATTAGTTTTCGTCGAATGATGTTCCGATGAGTGGTAGTGGATAACACCTATAATACACTGACAAAAAATAGCCGTTAGAGAATCTTTTAAATATCACTCGAGTGATTATACATTTCACTGGTAGTGTTTTCTCAGAAGCAATATTTCACTCGGGTGAATTTTAACTTCATTGGCAGTGATTTCTGAAAACTGGAGAATCACCAGAACTGAACTTGATTTCACTGGTGGTTATTTTTAGAAAATAATATCCCACTAGCAGTGATCTTGTCTTGAAAGTGATTATGATTCTCTAGTAGTGATTTTCATAAACACAATACTTTTCTGGTAGTGTATTGCGTGATTACTGGAAGTGACTTTTCTCAAGACAGTATTTTACTTGAATGTTCATACAGCTTCTGGAGGTATTTCTGATAAGAACAATGAATCACTCGAGCAATCAGTAAATTCTCTGGCGGTGATCTCAATTCACTTGAGTGAGGTGTCACTTCACTGGAGGTGATTTTGATAAAAACAATAGACCACTCGACTGCATAAGTATTTCACTGGCAATGACATTGTAAGAGTAAGTATATTACTTGAGTGCATTTTAATGCACTGGTAGTGATGAACCAAAATAAGCATATCAGGATATTATTGACAGAAAGTGGTTTCAAGGAACAAGCACATCATTTAAGCTGATAGAGGTTCACCGGAAGCAATACTGATTCAGTTTGAATTCACTGATAGTGCGTTTAGGCTTCTTCTATCAAAAATCATCATATCACTTGATCATATAATATCTGATTGGTAGTGATCTGAGACATACTGGCTTTCACTGGAGGTGCATTCTGGTTCACTGGAAGTGATTTGAAAGAGTATGTAATTCACCGAAAATGATTCAGCAATTTTCAGAGATTACTCTAGTGAAATTGGCTGCACTGGGAGTGATTTTCGAAACAATGAATTTTTCTTGTAGTGCTTTTTGATTCACTGGAAGTGATTCTGAAAAATCCCATATCACTCGAGTGATTTTGGTATCACTGGAAGTGAAATTGCAAACAGTGAAAAATTCCTCCGTGATTTCTGCGCCACTAGAAGTGATATGCATTCAGACACATTTCACTCGAGTGATTATTAATGATCACTCAAGTGATCTTCCTGATCACTCGAGCGATTATAAAAATCGCTCGGGTGCTCTCTGTTCAGATCTTGAACTCGAAAACTCCACTTCCAATTCGACAGCAAACAGAGGTCAAATTACAAATGACATAACTCTTTAAATATAGCTCCAAAATTGCTGTATTATATATCAATGGAAATATCTTGAAGTCTAGTTTCATATGGCACTTGTTTCAGCTCAATTGGATCTGTGGTTTGAGAGTTATAGCCAAAGTACCAAATCTATTTCAGAAAGTGACGCTGATATGAATACCAGATTCGAACACTTATATCTCCTTCGTCTGAGCTCTTTTGATGTTTTTTCTAGTTTCAAAATGACGCATTAGGAGTCTATTTTCATATAAAACTAGTTTAGTCTAAATCGAAGTTGTATTTTGAGAGATATGATCAAATAATCAGGCCTCACTCAGCTATACAAAAAACAGAGTCTGAAAAATTGCAAATCACTCGAGTGAACAGTGAATCACTGCAAGTGATTTTCAGAATCACTCGAGTGATTGTTAAAATTACTCGATGCTACAGTACTGCTATAGTAAGATACAGTGAAATATGCTACAGTAACTGTATGCTACAGTGCCCACTGCTGCAGTCGTAGAACTTGAAACTTGCTATTTTTCATTAATTCTTGCAAGTTCTTCATTCCTCAATTTCTTTCTTCCATTGCTTGACTAATCTACAATATATGCAATATCAAATAGTTAGTCAATGTATTAGAAAAGTATACTATACAAACTTCTTATGCTTAATATTTGACATCTATATTTGTCATCATCAAAACTAATCATATCTAACAGTATAGAATTGCTTGGTGTCACAAGGTGATTAGTTCTTAGCTTATTCATTGCACATGCATATTATAATTACATAATTGATTATGTAATATTTTTTCCATGCACCATCTGTCCAATTTTACTGCAATTATTAATAAAAATTTCCAAATTTTATTTATTTAGTCAAAAAGATAATTTTGCCCTTGCAATTTTTGTAATACTTGAGATAATTGGCAAAATTGTCACCAAACTTTAAAAATTCATATGTAATTGTATAGTTATCCAATTGATGTGGTTATAAAGGCTATGTGACCCTTATTAAGTTTTATTGTAGGAATAAATATAAAATTTGGCCAATTGGAAGCTCACCATTACCAAAATTTTTATTTTTGTAGTCTTCTCCAGAAAAACGTCAAATTTTCTGGGCAAAATTCAAAAATTTAGTTCTCTTTGTATACAATTCCTAAAATTCCATATGACCTATAAAATTAAGCCTTATCATGTCTAATTTTATTATAGAAATTTTCAAAATTTTTGGAGGTCATTTACTAATTTAAAAGTGTCACGCAATCTAACTGCCTCAACAAGAAATTCACCAACTATCTTATATAACAACTATTTTGTCATATGTGACCATATTGACTTTGCTTTGACACTTAGCATGTTCTTTTACTATGAAATACCCTAATAGCTATATCATACTTAATGATAAAATTTTTAGACATTACAAAGCCACTTGGGCCTTTAATCAAAAGGTTTCAAATTTTCAAAGCACTTCCCAAGGTCACCCATCTTAGGATTGCAATTGCCTGAGCACACTTACTTGGCTATGGAATTCAACAGGAATCTGGGACATATGCCTACTTGGCATCAAATTCTTCAAAGCTTATACCTTTCTCTACAAGGTATATATGACTACTGCTTTATTTCATTCTTTATATACAATTCTACCCCATCCTCTAAACCAGCCAGCGCAGTTAGTAGTCGGGGAAAATTCTATTTCTCTGGGTTAATCTCTAACCCATAATTCATTCTAGCTGCAGGATCACTAATAAGGTATTTTAATACCTATTCATAACAGCAGAGCATACTAGACAAATACCAAAACCTTTACTCTAATACCATAAAATGTAACACCTTACATTTTTTCCCCTTTATTACCTATACGAAAGCATTATTCTTTAATTCCTTAGGGGTTCATTTCTATTTCTAGTTATTGAGTTGTTATTCTTACTAATTATTAGAGTTTATTCTTTTTTTTCTCTTACTTCTAGTTTCGATGATCTTGATTACTATTCAATACCAATACACATTTTCATACTTTCTTATTCATACATATTCGTCAAGCGTAAATACTTTACAAACATAAAAATAAATACACTTGAAGACTTCAATTCTTCATCTTCTTTCCTTTCAATTCTTCTTCAATTATTCTTCTCTGTCATATTCTCGTACCTATATGGTTGGTGGGGGAGGGTGAGTTTCGAGGGAATCTCAGTAGCGAGCATTACAAAAAATGCATGTAAGATGAATGCTAGTGCATGGTATGCTTACCTTACATAGGCTCATGTTCAAATAATAATATTCTGCATACTTGATATTTCATGCAATATACTTATGGCCATAGTATAAACAAAAGTAGAGCTTCATTCATTTATATATGCTTCACAAAATCAAGCAAAGCAATACCACACATCAATACACAGCATACACATCAAATACATGCAAGTTAAGTAAGTTCACTACCTTGTGAACTAATGTCCATTCTTTGTTTCCTCTTCTTCCCACCTTCGGGGTTATATAAGGCATCTTCTATCCACCTTCTTGACTTCTCTATGACCCTAAATACCCAATCACATCAATAGAGCCATGATTGCAAATCATTGGAAGTATATATTAAGGCCCAAGAAGTTAGGAATGGCTAAATAGGCCAACTTCTTTCAGAAAACATGAAATGATGGAATTTGGGGGCTTGGCCATGGCAAAAAATTCTTTGGCTGCAGCCAACAGAGGTTAACAAGTTTTAGGGCATGGCCAGGAATCCTCTAGTTCTTGGCCAGACATCAAAATATAATTAAATCCACAAAATTACAAATGAGGTGGCTCCAAGTTCTACATGACCCTTTTTAAGTCTACTTTAAGGGGAAAATGTTGGAAATTATGCCCTAGGGGCCAATCATTGTACTTTAAACACTATTTTTAGTTAAAGAATTTCTCCAATTTTGTTATGATATCATTTACATGTTTATCATGATAAATGTATCCTTAGATGTATCATAAAGATTGTCCTAAATATCCTTGGTCAGTTATCCATGCGGGAGCAAAGATGGAATAAGACCAGTATGACTTTGATGAGGTATGGAGATATGAATCAAAGTCTTAGGTACTTGTAAGAGTACAAACTGCTAGACTGACCTACTATAAGAAAGCTGCACGGATTAAGTCTTAAACTTATCTCATGTATAGTCATGTCACAATGCCCTTTGACCTGAGATCATCATGGATTCCTACATGAGAGTCACTAATCTTTGACCTAGTCAAAAGTCACCTTTGATCGGCTGATGATAAAGGCTTCGATCGAGCTTAGTGGTTTTCATGCAGAGGAATGTGAATGGTCAAGATGGGATTTATCCCTCACATTAGTAGAGAAATATTACTAGGCCCCTCTATGAGTGAGTTTAAGAAATGTATAGCCATACTACGATGGAAAGGAGTTTCCATTTCAATTGTCAGACTACTCAAGAATCGAGAAAGTGATGGTCAGGAATAGGAGGATGACGCTATCCATGCCTCATCCTTGACCACAATATCGTGTGACAAAAGGGACGTGACATGGTTGTATGATAGGGTGCATCGTATCATCGATCCTCATGTGAATTGGGTAGTTGTAATGTCTTGCTAGAAGCCGCTTGTGACTTGTTAGCTAGTACAGTATTGGCCCACTGCCAACTTCATGTGAGCATACATGGTCGCACACAAAAATAGCTCAATATGAGTTATAATGTCTAGATTCATTGAATCTGAGATGTATCTAAGATTCAATGAATAAAATATTTGATCTAGGGAGGACGGATTTATATATATATATAATATAAATTCTAAATAATAATATTATTATATATATAGATAATAATATTATTATGTAATAGAGATATCTTATCTCATATTTAATTTATAAAGATAAATTAAATCAGTTAGCTCTTTATTCAGATTAAATAAATAGATTATATTAAATCTACTAGAAAGATTTAATTAAATCAAAATTTATTTAATCTAATTCAAATTTCAAAATTAATTACGATCAATTTTAAAGATCTAATATGGCCCACATAATATATAAGACGTAGGGTTAGAGAACCCTAGATATAGCAGACGTATTAGGGAGAGCCGTAAGGAAAAAAACCCCTAGAGAGGAACGTCAGAGGCACTAGCACGCTACCAGTGTTGGGGTCCTGTTTATGTGGATATCAGTAGAGGGAGTTGGTTCATGTAGTTGACTCCTAGAGATCGAACAAGACACAAAACGAAAAGGTACAACTCTAACTACTCAGTTTAAACACCATTGATAGATCCGTGTTCGGGATTCAAAAATTTGAAATGGTTAATTTCTTCCGCTGCATATATGAATCCCAACAAAAAATACCTCATGTCACTAATAACACGTTTGGAATTCCAGACTTCTCATTCATTGGCTATTGCTCCAGAAACAAGCCAGTTTTTACATGACCAAGTTTAAAAATGCATAACTCTATACATACAGATCCAATCAACCATTATGACCTATCAAATTATACCCTAAGATGTCTACTTTTAGACTACAAAGCTTCACAACTTTTAGACATTATTTTTCTATTCAAAAATGTCACACAATCATACTAGCACCACAAAGTTCAACTAGCAGCAAATTCCAATTTTTGGATTTCAAATCTATTCTTTCTAAAATCATTCCAATACCCTACTCCTACATAATTTTACCTAAGGAATCCATTAGAGACCTTAGAATTGGAAAACCCATGCTCTATCTTAATACCCTATTCTAACCAAAAATCAGGTCATAAGGGAACAATTCACTAAACAACACAATACTTAGGTCAAGATAAAGCTTAAGCTCACCTTTTGCTCTTTCTTGAGCTATTTTCTTGATTCTCCAAATTTGTCTCTCACAAGAAGACTGAAAACACCTCTCCTTGAAAATCTAAAACCATATAAATAAAGCTCTCATCAAGGGAAATAATGTTTATGAAGAGTATTTAAGCCATAAAATTGCTTTACAAGGTAAAAATTGAGCTAGAACTCTTACCTAAACTCTTGTTCTTTACACTGACTCTTTCTCTTTCTTCTTTTCTTCACTTGACTGACTTTGGAGTTTTGTGAGGAAGTGTTTAATGAGTCTAATTTATTTATCTTTAGCTATCAATCTTCTTGGTCAAAAATATATCTAAGGGAAAAGAGAAAAATCCATGTGTCACTCAATTGTGACTTCTTGAAAAGTTGTAAGGTTAATTAACTAACCTAAGTTGGTTTCATTGGGTTGAGCTTTCTCTTTCCTCTTCTCTTCTTCTTTTAGATGAAACGTCTTTCCCAATGGAGAGAAATTGTTGACCAAATTGTCTCTGGTCATCTTGCTTTCTTGCTTTATTTATAACTAGCCATAATTGTTGACTTTTCTTCTCTTCTTCTTTTCTTTATTTTTGGCTTGGTTAATTAGTATGGACTTGCTTTTATTTAATTCCTCTACCCTTCCCTTGGTCTTTACCAAAATATTTCAATAAAAATATAAGGAAGAATGTTGACCACTTGCTCAAAGGTATATATGATCAATATGACCAAAATCTTCTTGTTAAAGAGTTGAAATTTTGACCAAATCCCTCTTTCTTCCTCCTTTACCCTTTTTGGACGTTTTTAACAACATGAGGGGGGAGTGGATTTGCTTTTTGACCCTCATAATTGTTAGATTTCATGTTTTGATGATAACAAATCATGTTTTGGAAGTCTTTGGATTTGATTAAAACAAATACATTAGCAAAGGAAGTGATAAAAGTGATCTGAGCAAGATCACTTGAGTGATTTGGATAATCACTCGAGTGATCATTAAAAATCACTCGAGTGATATGGAAAATAACCAGATCACTCGAGTGATATGTGAAATCACTCGAGTGATACGTCAGATCACTTCCAGTGAATGAAAAATCACTGCAAGAAAATATCACTGTGAGAGAGATTTGTCCAGCCATTCAAAAAATAAAAGTACGATGAAAAACGCTTGAACACACTGCAAATAATACTTTTATAAGTGCTTCAACCCTTCATCTGTATTTCAGTTTTTATGTATATACTCTGTGAGAGAGATTTGTCAGTCATATGCATTTTATTTCATATAGTGATAACTTAAGGTTGAGGAACCTTAAGTTGGGATTTAAGATTACCTTGTGTAAGGGGGAGCAAGTATCCAGAGGAACTTGCTGGTTGTACTGTGGTGCCAAGAACCCACTGAATCTTGGAAGATATAGTGAAAGGCTCAGAAGGATTTCTGAGGACTGGATGTAGGTCAAGTGATTGAGACCGAACCAGTATAAACCCTTGTGTGAACTTCGGTGATATCTCTTTCTTCTTAGAACTGTGCCTTAAAGTTTTATAAATTATTTTTAAATATCTGATTATTTTGTAATCACCCAATTCACCCCCCTCTTGGGTGAAAAGCTTGCTCTAACATTTGGTATCAGAGCACAGGTCTTCTTGTTCAGGTTTAACAACCTTAGAAGGATCCGATGGCAAGCATGGGTGAAGGAATTCTTCCTGACGGAGCCTCTATCACTAGATCACCAGGTTTCAGTGGTGAGCATTTTTCCTTCTGGAAAGCTAAGTTCCGTGTATTCGTAATGGCTACAGAATACGGCTATGGGATGTGATTGAAACTGGAAACTATGTGCCTATAAAGATTGAAGAATCTCGAAAATTTCCTAAATCACCAGAAGAATTTGATGACAATGACAAAAGGCTTGTGACTCTCAACAGTAAAGCAATTCTGATGATTCAGAGTGCACTGAGTCAAAAAGAATACTTCAGAATCTGTACTCTTCAGACTGCTAAAGAGATGTGGCAAGCTTTGGAAGTAGCTCATGAAGGAACATAAGGAATAAAAGAAAATCGACTCAATACTCTAACTACAGAGTTTGATCTACTTCGTATGAAGGAAGGTGAGTCAATAGCTGAATTTGAACTTAGATATACTCATCTTGTTAATCAACTTGCAGCACTTGGAAAAATCTATGATCAGAATGTCCAAGTACGAAAAATATTAAACATACTCTCCAAAGAATGGGAGGCCAAAGTCACAGCAATAGAGGAGGCCAAAAGGAGAATCAATGCAATCTGTAGCTTCTTTGTTTGGAAGCCTTTCTGAATATGAAAGCAAACTAAAATTCAAACGAGAGCTAGAAGAAGTTGGTGACAAGAGAAAGAAAAGTCTTGCACTAAGTGTGACAAAAACAAAGGCACAAAGCCAAGAAGAAGAAGAAGAGTTCGATGATGATGAGATAGGCCTGATGATCAGAAGATTCAAGAAATTTTATAAAGGCCAAGGGTTTAGGAATTCACAAAAAGGTGGAACTAGTGGCAGAAGAGAAGCCAAGGAGATCATCTGCTACGAATGTGGTAAACCTGGACATATCAAATCAGAATGTCCTGAGTTATTACAGAAAAATAAAGAAAAGAGAAATATCAAATCCTTCAATAGAAAGAAGGTATTTGTTTCTGCAATATGGGGAGATAGCTCCTCAGATGAATGAAGAATTTGAAAATTGAAGGATCTACAAATTAAAAAGAAGAATTTGAAGTCAAAACTCAAGGCAAAAAGAGAAGGTAACTGCTATACTCTTGATATGAATGAAAATATTTCTGAAAATTGTCTTTTGAGTAACACTGATGAGAGTTGGCTATGGCATAAGTGACTTGCTCATGTAAATATGCATCAATTAGGTAAATTACATAAAAAGGATTTGGTAATTGGTTTACCTAATGTAAATTTTAAGAATGATTTAATTTGTGATGCTTGTCAAAGAGGTAAGCAAACTAAATCATCTTTTAAATCAAAAGCTGAAATTACCACTAACAGACCACTTCAATTATTGCATATGGATCTGATTGGTCCAGCAAGAGTTAAGAGTCTCGGTGGAAATTTGTACACATTTGTTATTGTTGATGATTTCTCTAGATTTACCTGGAATATATTTTTATCATCCAAAGATGAAACTTTTAGTAAATTCATTCCCTTTGCCAAGAAAGTGCAAAATGAGAAAGGTATGTTGATTGCAGGTATCCGGACAAATCATGGTGGAGAATTTGATAATCAAGCATTTGTAGAATATTATGATACAAATGGTATCGATTTTTCAGCACCAAGAAGTCCACAACAGAATTCATGGAAAGGAAGAATAGAGTTCTTACAGAAATGGCTAGAGCAATGCTCAACGAAAAGAATGTGTCTTAAGTCTTCTGGGCAGACGCTATGAGCACTGCATGCTACATCTCAAATAGAGTGTATGTCAGAACCAAACTTGGAAAGACACTATACGAACTCTACAAGGGACGGAAGCCAAACCTCGCTCATCTACACATATTTGGTTAAAGAATGGAATATTCATATCACAGACTAAATACCTAAAAGAATTGCTCAAGAAGTTTGGATTGGATGAAGCTAATGGTGCAGATACACCTATGAGTTCAATGGTACTTATGGATGCTGATGAAAAGGGAGTTGATTTCAATATAACTCAATATCGATGAATGATTGGATCATTACTCTACCTCACAGCCAGCAAACCTGATATTTAGTTCAATGTTGGTTTATGTGCGAGATTTCAGTCATGCCCCAAAGTATCACATGCTGAATTAGTGAAAAGAATTTTTAGATATCTGGCAGACACAAAAGAATTGGGTATATGGTATCCCAAAAGAGCTAACGAATATCTAGTTGCCTATTCTGATTCTGATCATGGTGGTTATAAAACAGATAGGAAGAGCACAAGTAGGCAATGTCAATTCCTTGGAGGTGCAGTTGTTTCTTGGTTCAGTAAGAAACAAACTATAGTATCATTATCTTCAATGGAAGTAGAATATATAGCAGCCTCAAGCTGTTGTTCACAAGTACTATGGCTAAAACAGCAACTTCAGGATCTTGGTATATATCTTAAAGAAATTCCTATCTAATGTGACAACACCAGTACAATAAGTTTGGTGAAAAATCCTGTACATCATTCAAGAACCAAACATATTGATGTGAGACAACATTTCATTAGAGATCATATTCAGAAAAAGGATGTCAACGTGTTATTCATACCTAAACATTTACAATTAGCTGATATTTTTACCAAACCTCTTGCCTAAGAACAATTCTTGTATATACGAAGGGAATTGGGAATGGTAAATCCCAATGAATTGTAAGTTGTTTAACCTTTATAAATGTTGATTTCATAATGTTTTAATGATTCCATAACTAACTTAGGCATCGGAGTATCTATAAAGTTGTTTTGCAAGATGCTCTGTAATATCTTCAAATAACAAAGATAAACAGAGAGGAAAACACTTGGGTGATGATAAAGACCAACTCGAGTGAGTGAATATGAAATACTACAACAATAGGTAAATCAAGGAATTAGACTAATAATATCATCACAGGTAAGTCACATGAGTGTTTTTAATCAATAGTCAAGCAGTTACAGTGTGATTTTAGCTTCTGTAAAATAATTTTGGACTTCACTCGAGTGAATGTTAAAAAACTGGTTATATCATCTTTTACCCTCCCGTGACTATTCATTTCACTCTCTAAGTTCACTCTCACTTGCATAATCACTCTCAAACTCTCTGAAATCTCTTGAACCCAGAAACCCAAATCCTCAAAGCTATATCTTCACTCTCTGCTTCACCGATTAATCCCATCTCGTCAGATCTTCCTAATCGCATCCATTTCTCTCCATAAAATCTCCGACACAACCCTAAGTCTCTTCTTTCGTTCAACAATGGCGAGAACCAAAAGACCCGGTCAATCACCTCCATCCTCTCCACCGTCTAAGAAGCCAAAAGCATCATATGCATAAGAACCCGATCAGACCCTTCAAAAACCTAAAGGTATTTGCATCGAAGAACCTACTGGGATGATTACACAGTCACATACAAGCTCTAAAGCTAAAGGGAAAGAGAAACGATGAGAAGCAGACATTCAAGACTCTACATTGCAGACAAAGATTACACGTGCTGTCAATATTTTAGTTGCCTCTGTTCCCTAGAAGTCACGGTATGCATCTCAAGCTTCTGGTAGTCGGTACCATTCTGAGTCCTTGGTTAAAGAATCCCCCGAAATCCTTGATCCTCCTCCTGGGTTTAACACGGGTAACCTCAGAATTTTGAATTCCAATGTGTTTGCTTCCCATTTTGCTAAGAGAGATTTCTGTCCTGTTGTCTGGGTAGATTTGGCCGAGCTGAAAAAGAAATTTTATATTGACTTGACTCCTTATTTGAAGCAATATGAACCATGGTTGAAACTGAGAATGTCTTACAATCCCTTGGTTGTTAAGCATTTTTACTATAACATGATGATTACTGATGTGAAAGATAGCCATGGAAACATTATTATTGAAAGAATTGAAACAAGTGTGTGAGATCAAAAAGTCCTACTGTCTGGAGATCTTATAAACACTTACCTAGGCATAGAGAATGTACCTATGAATTCTCCCTGAGTCTTTCATATTCATGAGCTGGTTGACATTTTTAGACCAGGACAGCCTGGTGTGCCTCTACCCACTTCCCCAGCAGCTCTAACCAATGACCAGAGAGCCTTGTTTTACATTTATTCCCATAGCATGGTTAACAAGGCAAAGAACTTCACTCATATCATAGGGAAGGATCTTCAAATGTTGGCATCTCTTATGACAAGAGAAAGAAGAAATGTGGGTGAGCTTATTTTTCAAGAAATGAAGAGGTTCAGGTTTCACTCCTCTAAGTCTAATATAATTCCCTATCCTCAGCTTGTGTCCTATATTCTCTCTATGCACAATATTTGGCACTTGACACCTAAGGGGGACATAGTGAGGATTCCTAAGTTTGGGAAGATTCACCTCACACGGATGGGAATCACTATTCCAGCTGGAGCTTCTTCACAGACTCAGAGATATCATTCACCACCTCCTGAGGCAAGCCAGAGAGATCATCATACTAAGAAGATGGATCCTTCACCTTCAAAGATGGATGAGGCTCAGTCTTCCAGAGTAGTATCTCATGGTCCTTCTTTCACTCAGGCTACACTTCATACGTATATTCAGGATGACATCCAGTCTGCTGTCACTCAGTTGAGGAAGTCTAACACTGAATTGATTGATCAAGTCAACTACCAAGTTAAAGTGTTAGTAGAGACAGTGAATCACAACTTCAATATACTTTTTGAGCACTAGGCAGATCAGACACAGAGGATCCAGAGGATTGAGGATGCACTTAGGTCTCACATTTACATTCCTTTCCCTGACTTACCACCAACCACCTCATATGTACCTCTTACATTAGACCCTCCACTTCCAGATCCTTCACTTTTTGACCCTCCTACCATTCCTTCAGACACTCCTCCTCTTGCACCTCCACATCCTTTATCTCTGACCCTATTCCTGCTGGTGATACTCCACAGGTTGATCCCATCCTCCAGACTCCATCATCTTCATCACATCACACCTCTTCCAGTTCTCATACTGAGGAGATTGTCATTGAGGATGCTACTACAGAGATTATAGGACCTACTAATTCCACTTCCACCACTCCTGTTGAGCCCTCTTCTACGACCTTTTCTTTCCAGTCTCCTGCCCAGCTCTCCCTCATTCCATATGTTCCACCTATCTCCTTCTTTGACTCTTCATCTACTCATGCATCTATGCCTTCTGCTTCTCCTTTAGATGATGCCAAAAAGGGGGAGAAGATCTGATATGATCATATGTGCTTTTTATAGTATGTAGTATTATGTTTATTGTCATGTAGTGTAGTTTGTGTAGTTTCAGTATGCTTTCTGAACTAACATGTACTTGTTTAAAGATTCTAATCTAATGAGAATATAGTCTTAATATAATTGTGTTTGTGTTTACAGCTGTCAATATGATCTCATGAAAAGCAAGAAGTTATGCTTCACATGTTTATGTTTAAATTCTGTTTATAATGGTTTTTTTAACCTTGAACTAATACTTTTTATTTTCTATATGAGGTCAAAAACTTTTAATCTTTGAAACAAATCTTTTTAGTCCTTGCCGTAGTTAAGTTGTTGCAAAATTTTTGAAAAAGATCAAGTAAAGTTTTTAGAAAATCAAATTTAGAACATGATCATATAATATGTTTTGTCATCATCAAAAAGGGGGAGAATGTTAGATTACATGTTTTGATGATAACAAATCATGTGTTGGAAGTCTTTGGATTTAATTAAAACAAATACATCAGCAAAGGAAGTGATAAAAGAGATCTGAGCAAGATCGCTCAAGTGATTTGGATAATCACTTGAATGATAATCAAGATCACTCGAGAAATCATTAAAAATCACTCGAGTGATATGGAAAATAACCAGATCACTCGAGTGATATGTGAAATCACTCAAGTGATGCGTCAGATCACTTCCAGTGAATGAAAAATCACTGCAAGAAAATATCACTGTTCCAGATTTCACTTTTAGTGATCCTGAATCACTCGAGTGATACGTTATATCTGCTGAATCACTTCGAGTGAATCTGAAAACACCGGAAGAAAAATTCACTGTTTTGAAAATCACTTCCAGTGATTACCAGATCACTTGAGTGATACCTGAAATTTTTTAAATCACTTCCAGTGAAATGAAAATCACTGCAAGAATATTTTACTGTTTTCCAAATCACTTCCAGTGATCTTAAATCACTCGAGTGATATAGTATTTAGCTGAATCACTTCCAGTGGATTGAGAATCACTACAAGAAGAAATCACTGTTTACAAAATCACTTCTAGTAAATCCAAATTCACTCGAGTGGCATATAAAATCTTATGATCACTTCCAGTGAGTCTGTAATCACTTGCAGAAGATTTTAATATTTTCCAAATCACTTCCAGTGACATCAAATTCACTCCTGTAATGTTTCATTTTGCCAGTAACACTCAGAAAATCACTGTGATCCACTTGCAACTACTCCCATGGAAATCAACAGATTTTGTTATTTAAATTTTGATATTGATAATTATTACTAATTATCCCAGATTACTGTCAAAATCATACGGCATATTATTTCGCTACTCAGTTGCGAAAGCAAGATCACTCCCGATGGTTTCCTTGATTTTAAGAAATCACTTTCAGTGAATCATATTACTCTGATGATATTCAAATATTTTCTAACGGTAATATTCTCAAGTGTATTATAGTTGTACTCCACCATCACGCACATGACAAGTAACTGAACTCTCTATTCAAACGACAACTATTTGTGGGCGGCAGCAAAATTCATAAATAACGGAAGACAAATACTGTTGTATTTGTCAAAAGCACCTTGAATCAACAGAAAAATTTACAACGGTCTTCAAAGCGTCTAATATATATGTCCAGGCATTCGAAAAATAAAAGTACGACGAAAAACACTTGAACACACTGCAAACAATACTTTTATAAGTGCTTCAACCCTTCATCTGTATTTCAGTTTTTATCTATATACTCTGTGAGAGCGATTTGTCAGTCATACACATTTTATTTCCTATAGTGATAACTTAAGGTTGAGGAACCTTAAGTTGGGATTTAAGATTACCTTGTGTAAAGGGGAGCAAGTGTCCAGAGGAACTTGCTGGTTGTACTGTAATGCCAAGAACCCACTGAATCTTGGAAGATATAGTGAAAGGCTCAGAAGCATTTCTGAGGACTGGATGTAGGTCAAGTGATTGAGACCGAACTAGTATAAACCCCTGTGTGAACTTCGATGATATCTCTTCCTTCTTAGAATTGTGCCTTAAAGTTTTATAATTATTTTTAAATATCTAATTATTTTGTAATCACCCAATTCACCCAATTTACCATACTCCGGCCTTACTCGGACTCTCTCCCTCGGCGTCCGTGACATCCTTATACCAGTCTCAAATCGAGATTATGATACTAGCTGCCTTCCAGATATTTATCATTTCTCCTGGGTTTATCCATTCCTTTAACAGAGCTTGCTGTGAACTAGCTAGTTGAAGTAATTCGCTTCATTATTCCTGTCATTATATAATCAAGCATATCAGTACACACTTCTATTGCCAAAACTGCATGTACTGTGGCCAGAACTATTGCTCTGATACCAAAAATGTAACTCTGCCTTAAATAACCCTCATTATTGATATTAATCAAAGCTACAATTCGTAGTTCAGTGGGCATATAAGAATAGTATAAATATACTGATAACATCGATACAATATTGCTTGATTATATTACAGAAATTCCCCATAGGGGTGTACATAATATTTACAAACCTTCAAATAATAAAAAGGCTTTCAGATAACTAGCTGCTTCTCCTCTTGCACTTGCCTGGAACCTTCTGTTGCCGGTAATTATGGTTATATCCTCAGAGTAGTTACCTACTGCTAGAAACTTTATATATTTATGGAAAGGGTGAGATTCAAAGAATCTTAGTAGTAACAAGCAATCAGACATATATGATGTGAAAATAAATATATCTTGCACCATATTATGTAAGATGCGAACTCATATAATGTTGTGTGCATACTATCCAAGCAACTGTTTGCAACTCTGGCTTAACTCTATGCCTCCATTGGGTCCCAGACCATAACTAAGCTAATGTGCCCTAGACATTGTCATGTTACATAGTATATGAAAGAAAGAGTTACTATCTGAAATGTGCCCTTTCCTTGCCTGTATATTGGTCAAAATCTATCTATTCGGTTAGGGCAACTGATATATCGTAAAATTCCAAAATTAGGATAAATGTGTTACTACTCATTAATAATTCATTCTAAACTCATTGTGTTGGTTATCTAACATAACTACAGTAGTTTCTGAACAGTACAATTATGCACAGTGCATTTTCACAGTTTTCCAGAAACTACTAGCTTTTTAGTCAATTTTAAAAAATCATAATTAATTTTAGAAAATTCTAAATTGACTGGTTTCTAAAGGCTATGTAAAGCTATTTTAGTGTATATTTATAGAAAAATACTCAAGTCTATCCATTACAATCACATTATTACCAAAAAATTTGTCAAACCTCCTCTATTCTAGATTTCATTCTAGAAATAGAGATCAAATTTGAAAACTCATATCTTTTAATATACTAGTCTAAAAATTATGTTCCACACATTATATTAAATCTCTATATATCTACTTTAACCCTATAAAATTTCATAATATTTGGACTAGGTTTGTCTAATGAAAAATACTTCATAACAACACTGCTTCTAGGGGACCAATCAAACAGCACTACCTTCTTAACTTGTAAAATTTCCAAATTTTTACACAATCATCCAAAAATAATAAGCATATGTATTCCTATACAATTGTTCATGTATAGTTTAATGGAATTTTTAAAAATACCAAAATCTAGCTCTAAAAAGATGAAAATGCCCCTAGACTAAAATTTCAAAATCATTTGGAATATTGTGTTTTTAATTTTAATCTCCTCAAACACTTTTTCTCTTGTAATCACATGTTTAACCACTTAATTACACTTCTTATATGATCAATGTGAACTTGGGCAGCACCTTCCCTTAGGGTTTGAACTTCCCTAAATCACAAAATTAACCAATACAAAGCCTCAAATAAACTAACACAATCAATAATCAACAAGAGGAGCAAAGTTTATTGGATTACCTTTGCTTCTCTCTCTTTTCTTCACAAAACCATAACCCTTCCTCCTCATTTTCTCTTGTTTTGGTTCTTACTAAATTTGTATTTCAAGAAGGAGTAGAGAGATATGAAAGAGTTATCATGGAGAAGGCACTAGTACAAAATAGAGATTTTACACCTGTTTTTTACAACTGACAAAACAAAATGCATGTAGAAAGTGTGACCAGTGGCATTTTTGTAAATATATGAAGATAAAGGAACTTTCTACATGTGTTAAAAAGACAACACATGTAGAAAGTAAATTTAAAATATTTTTTCTTTAATATTAATTCCTTTTAATTTTTTTAATAAATTTTTAAATTTTTTTAAAAATAAATAACTACTTTCTACACCGGTTGGGGCTCAACCGATTACACCTGTTGGGTGCCTAACCAGTGTAGAAAGTTAGTTTTCTATACCGGTTGGGTGCCCAATAGGTGTAGAAAGCAAACTTTCTACACCGGTTGGGTTCCAACGGGTGTAGAAAATGGTAATTTGTTTAAGAAAAAAATTTAAAACTCCTGCCTTAGCTTATTTCTCAAACTCGCCAAAACCCATAGAGTAATTTTTCTATCTCACAAATCTAGATAGGCAAGACATGTTCCACACACCCTTAACACTCCCTCACTTTCTCCATTTCATTTCTCATACTCAACCAGCGAGAGAAAAGAGAGAGCGAGAGTAAAAGTCAAAGAGGAAGTCATTGGAAAGAAGGAAGAAGGTGAGCTCTAATCCATATACAAGCTTAGATCTAGACTAAGGTAAGTACCAAGAACTCTATTCCAACTTGTCTTTTTATTTTTCTTTTTTTATTTGCTATGTCTGGAATAAGAGATCAAAGACTGAAAATTCTGGTTAAAAAGGGAGAAATAAAGGGAATAATGGTCTTATTAGCAGAGATAGGGGAGTGTCAAGAACAATGAATTGAAGGGAATGTTCTTGTTAATATAGGAAGGGGGAAAAGACACACACACACACACGTAGGAGTTGTTTATGGTCTGGGAGATGGCAGGTGTAACACTCTAGTTTCGTAATAATTTTGATGAGTTTTACACAACGAGTTTGAACTACTAAGTGATCTTTCTTTGCAAATTTCTTTCAATTCCCAACCTCAATACAGAACTCAAACCTGAAGTTGAATGGGCTTTCTGAATAGTTGAAAAACTTTGTTTTTAATATCATCATAAAGTGGTTCATAACTTTTAGCAACTCATTATTTCTTAATTCCATATATAATTACCTGAGTATTTCTTTCCTTATTCTTAGTTTATGCATATACAAATCTAATTAAAATACATAAACAATACATTGCCCTTCAATCTTCGATTCTTATTCGTATTTTCCCGTTGCATATCCTCATGCATTCTTCTCCTGTACTTATCATACCTATATGGTTGGTGTGGGAGTGAGATTCGAGGGAATCTTAGTAGCAAATATACAAACAACGCATGTAAAATGAATGTTAATACATGATATCCTTGCCTTGAATAGGCTTATGTTCACATAATGATATTCTACATGCTCAATGTTTTATACAACATACTTATGGCCATAGTAAAAATAGAAATAGAGCTTCATTCATTCATACATGATTCACATAATCAAGCAAAGCAATACAGCAAATCAATACACAACATAAATATCACATACATTAAAGCAAGTAAGTTTACTACCTTGTGGACCACTGTCCTTCTTTCATTTCCTCTTCTTTTAACCATTAAAGCTTCTTGGAAATTCTTCCATTCCTTTTCTTTCTTGACTTCTCTATGGCCCAAAATACCTAATTACATCATTAGAGCCATGATTGTAAGTCATTAGAAGTGTATAATAAATAGGTCAATTTCCCTCAAAAATATGAAATGCTGGAATTTGGGGTCTTGGAGCGGCCAAAAATGGCAGGCCACAGCCAAAATCAGGTTAGAGACTTTTTGGCTGCAGCCAAGAATCTGGCCGATAGATTTTTCCCCTTTTCTGATTCTTGGCCGAACTTGTAAAAATCATAACTAATTTTGAAATCATCCAAATGAGGTACTTATAAGTTCTACGTGACCCTTGTTATGTCTAATTTTAGAAACAAATATAACTATAAGCTAAATACACTCACATAGTTGCATAGTTCCATTTTATTTTACACTGGTCTAGAATTTCCCAGATTCACATGACCAGACTTTGATAAATCATAACTCCTAGCATACTTGTCCAATTAACCAGTATGACCTATCAAATTAAAGATATATATCTCTAGCTTTAGACTAAAAAGTTTCATGGTCATTGGATAAAATTTGGCCACTTAAAAATACATCACAATGACACTGCCTCTAGACAAGGCAGATTAACAACATGCATACACATACTTCAAACTTTCCAAACTCATATACAAGCATCCAAAAATCATGAACACTTATATACCTACACAATTTTACCTACAAAATCCATTGGAAACCTCAAAATTGGTAAATTCCTATTCCTTCATCATGTTCTACTTAGACCAAAAAACTAGAGTTTTTTACAACAATTCACCAAAACAGAATTTTGTCCAACAACTTGGTCCAATCCATTATAAATCATAATCTAACCATAAAAACATGATTAAATCTCAAAAGTATCCCTTGGACCAAAAATGAATAGTACCACACCCTTACAAATACTCATCCAAACAACAAACCAATCAGTTCAAAAGGAAGCTTACGCTTACCTCTACGCGTTTCCGCAGTCGGTTCGGAATTTTGGCAATACTTCGGTTGGCAAGATGGCACCAAATACCTCTAAATGAAAATCCAAAACCATAGAAATAAAGCTTGGAATGAGTAGAAGAAGGTTTGTGAAGGGTGTTTTGAGAGAAAACATCGATTTGGTAGTGATTTGGCCAATTGAAGTTCTTGGAAAATACTATTCACTCTTTATCCCTGGCCTCCACCAGTTCTTAACATTTTTCCATCATTTTTCTGAGTAATTTGAGGCAGCTGGACGAAATAAATGCCTAGGGAGAGTCTTGGAAAAGTTTACCACGTGTCATTGTCAAACCCCACAGAATTTAGACATTTCATTAAGCATCATGGCATAGTTCAAACAGGTAAATAGAATTTATACAAATATAATGATATATGTTTCTTGATTATAATACATGAAACTAAAATGTATTAGTAAGTTATATATTACATCCCAAAAATTTAGTAGCCCCGGTATTTTGTACTTTTCCAAAAATGACAACTTAGGTCCATTTCACATATTTTCATATATAAATCTCATATTTGACCTTAGATCAGATCAATTCCAACTCAAATTACAATTTTACCCTTGATAGCCTAGCTTGGGATTTTATGGGCAAAATCATCATTTCACAATCCGGGGCTTTTCACACTTCACACTCTTCATGAACCTTACACAATTTTCCCTTCTAAACATCATAGAACCATTAGAATCATGAAATTCCAATCCTAACCCTCATTTTTAGGCCTGACCAAAATATTCATGATTTTTGAAAAAAATTGGATTTTTCTTATTTTAACCCCTAAAACACCTTCTTGTTACTTATTTCTCCTTGTTTAATCATCCAATCATCATTTTAACATAACCGATGGAAATTTGGGCAGCATTTCCCCTTAGAAAATGGACATCCTAAATTTAAAAAAATATCAAAAACAATCCAGAATCCAGCCAAAATACAGTTATAACTAAGTTATCGGTAAGAATCTCAGGGCTTGAGTAACTTACCTCACTTCTTCCTCTTGTTCTCCCTTTGCTGAAATTTTATCCCTTTATCCTTGAATTTTTTGTTGATTAAATAGCTATTTCAAGAAGGCATGGAGGTTTAGGAGAGTTTTCTAATACTATAACACAGGATTGAGTAAAGATTTCGGCATGCTTACCTTATATTTGTGCTTGGGACTTTATTTCGTCTTCCTCCTCCTCTTTCTCTCTAGTTCCCTTCCTTTCCTTCTTCTTTTCTCTTCCTAGCCAACCAAAGCTCCTTTTATAACTATTATGCAGAATTGTTTGGGAAATCTCTAGATATTAGCATGGCATCTTCCTATTGGCTCTTAATTTCTCACTTTGTAAATTATGTCTTTGATAAATAATTAATTATGTAATAAGACAACGACGTTGGATAGAGTTTCTTAAAGACTACAACTTGGAAATTAAATATCATCCAGGTAAGGCCAATGTTGTTGCAGATGCCTTGAGCAGGAAAACAGTGCAGGTAGCAGCCTTGATGTTACGTGAACAAAAATTGATCAAGGATTTCCGAGACCTTAATTTGTGTAACCAGATTATGATCAGTGGCATTAGTCAGGTAGAAATTGACTTGTGGACTGCTATTAAGGAGGCTCAGTTGCATAATGAGCAAACTCAGAATATAAAAAATAAGATAGAAAAGAAAGAGACCCAGGATTATGACCTTTCACCGAGTGGATTAGTAAGATACAAGGAATAGATATATGTCCTACCACAAGCTGAATTAAGGCGACAAATCCTGGAAGAAGCTCATAAAAGTAAATATACTTTAATCCAGGGGCAATTAAAATGTATCATCACCTGAAGTATACATACTGGTGGCTGGGAATGAAAAAGGATGTAACCCAGTTTATAGCTCGTTGCCTTACGTGTCAAAAAGTCAAAATCGAACATCAGCGACCATCAGGATTGTTACAAAACCTTGAGATTCCTGAGTGGAAATGGGAAAGTGTTACAATGGATTTTGTAACAGGTTTACCCAAAATACGGAATTATAATACTATTTGGGTAATTGTTAATTGATTTACCAAGGCTGCTCATTTTCTACCCTTCAGTATCAATTATTCTCCTGAAAGATTGGAATATCTCTATATAAAGGAAATTGTACGGCTACATGGTATTCCAAAGAATATTATTTCTGATCGGGACCCTCGATTTACTTTGAAATTCTGGAAGGCAGTGCATGAAGCATTAGGTACAAAACTTAATTTTAGTACTGCATACCATCCTCAAACAGATGGACAGACAGAAAGAACGATACAAACATTGGAGGATATGTTGAGAGCTTGTGTGCTGGATTTCAAAGGAAGTTGGGACAGATTCCTTCCACTTGCTGAGTTTGTATATAACAATAGTTATCACTCAAGTATATAAATGGCCCCTTATGAAGCATTGTATGGAAGAAAATGTCAGTCACCATTATGCTGGACAGAATTATCTGAAAGGAAGGTGTTTGGGCCAGATATAGTTGATCAAATGACAGAACAAATCAAATTGATCAAAAAGAGACTATTAGCAGCCCAAAGCAGACAAAATAGTTATGCAGACAAAAGACAAAAACCATTGAAGTTTATAGTGGGGATCATGTATTTCTAAAGGTTTCACCGGTCACTGGAGTTGGGATAGCTTTAAAGACAAGGAAACTGAATCCTCGATATATTGGACCATTTGAAATTCTATCTAGAGTTGGACCAGTGGCCTATCGAATAGCTTTACCCCCAAATTTGAGTCATCTTCATGATGTTTTTCATGTCTCACAATTGAAGAAATATCAGCCAGATCCGGAACATGTTATGGAATATGAAGATATTGATGTACAAGATAACCTTACTTTTGAGGTGGAGCCTGAACAAAATATTGATCGGCAAAAGAAGTAGCTCTGACACAAGACAATACCATTTGTAAAAGTGGTGTGGAAAGGGTTATCCTCAAGGGAAGCCACATGGGAGATGGAAGAAGATATGCGAAAGCGGTGGCCAGAGTGTATGAATATATTTGTATGACAAAATTTCAGGGAGGAAATTTTTTTGACGAGGGAAGAATTCTAATGTCCCAAATTTTGATCATTAAATGTCATGTAGTTATTATGGTGTTTCATGATAAAAGAACATATAAGGTGACAAAGTAAAGTCAATAAGATTACATATGACAAAATAGTTATTATACAAGTTAGTTGGTGAATTTCCTGTTGAGGCAGTTGGATTGTGTGACACTTTTAAATTAGTAAATGACCTCCAAAAGTTTTGAAATTTTCCAGAATGAAATTAGACAAGATAAGATTTAATTTGATAGGTCATATGGAATCTTTGAAGTTATATACAAGGAGAAGTGAATTTTTAAATCTTGCCTAACGAATCTGACATTTTTCTGGGACAGTTTTCAAAAATAAACATTCTGGGAATATTGAGCTTCCAATTGACCAAAGTTTACATAGGCTTTAGAACCACCCAATTCGATATCTATATAATTAGATATGAATTTTCAACTTTTGGTGACAATTCTGTGAATTTTTCTAAATATTGCGAAATTGCAAGGGCAAAATGGTCATTTTGACCAAATAAATATAATCTATAAATTTTTTTATTAATTTCTGAAGATAATGGGACAAATGGCTTATGAGGAAAAAGTTACATAATTCATTATTTATCAAAGACATAATTTACAAAATGAGAAATTAAGAGCCAATAGGAAGATGCCATGCTAATGTCTAGAGATTTCCTAAAAATTCTGAATAATAGTTATAAAAGAAGCTTTGGTCAGCCAAGAAGAGAAAAGAAGAAGGAAAGGAAGGGAACTAGAGAGAAAGAGGAGGAAGAAGAGGAAATAAAGTCCCAAGCACAAATATAAGGAAAGCATGCCGAAATCTTTGCTGAATCCTGTGTTATAGTATTAGAAAACTCTCTTAAACCTCCATGCCTTCTTGATATAGCAATTTAATTCACAAAACAATTTAAGGAGAAAGTGATAAAGTTTCAGCCAAGGGAGAACAAGAGGAAGAATGAGGTAAGTTACTCAAACCCTGAGATTCTTACCGATAACTTAGTTATAACTGTATTTTGGCTGGATTCTGGATTGTTTTTTATGTTTTTTTTTAAATTTGGGATGTCCATTTTCTAAGGGGAAATACTACCCAAATTTCCATTGGTTATGTTAAAATGATGATTGGATGATTAAATAAGGAGAAACAAGTAACAAGAAGGTGTTTTAAGGGTTAAAATCAAGAAAAATCCAAATTTTCCCAAGAATCATGAATATTTTGGTCAGACCTAAAAATGAGGATTAGGATTGGAATTTCATGATTCTAATGGTTCCATGATGTTTAGAAGGGAAAATTGTGTGGGGTTCATGAAGAGTGAGAAGTGTGAAAAGCCCCGGATTGTGAAATGACGATTTTGCCCCTAAAACCCCAAGCTAGGCTATCAAGGGTAAAATTGTAATTTGAGTTGAAATTGATCTGATCTAAGGTCAAATATGAGATTTACATATGAAAATATGTGAAAGGGACCTAAGTTGTAATTTTTGGAAAAGTACAAAATACTGAGGCCGGACCGGGTTCCCAGAGGCGATTTAGTAAATTTTGTGATTTTGAAGAAAATGCTAAAGTTATGAATTTCCAAGTGGAATAAACTTAAATAGTAGTTAATTGCAACTACCTTGATCAATTTTATGATTCGATATCTGTTTAGCGCGAGCGTCAAAGCCAGATAGACTAGAGAAGGAAAAGCAACAAGGTAGTAACTTTATCTTTCATATATTATATGAATGTTAATATGCGATGATTGCCATGATCTGTTTAATTTATTGCATGTGATGTTGATACTCTCTAGGTGTGAATGATGTGTTAAACTACCCCATGGGAACTTTAAGGTACTATGTGGCCAGGTGGACCCAGTTGAGGAATTTGATATGTACGGACAGGTATTAACCTGCTCCAAGTTATGATGAGTACGGACAGGTGTAGGCATGCTCCAAGTTGTTGCTGTGATCACATTATTATATGATTTGTGCAGATCAGGAACAAATGATCATTTTGATCCAGACAAAAAGCATCATTTATTTCCTAAGCATTATCAGATAGGCTTGGGCATTTTGATTGCTGCATCATGATAATGCTTCATTGCATGGTTCCTATTTGCATTTTATATGAATGATTTTCTGGTTACTACTGAGATCCGTTCAAATCTCATTCCATTTCTATAAACAAATTATCCAGCTAAGAATAGCAATTTCAAAGGCAAGGAGAAAGTCGAATACTAAGACTGAAGACAAGCAGTTGATGAAGTTATCTCGGTGCTCAGTATAGTATAGGCTACTAAATTTTTGGGATGTAATATATAACTTATAATACTTTTTAGTTTCATGTATTATAATCAAGAAACATGTATCAGTATATTTGTATAAATTATGTTTGCCTGTTTGAACTATGCCATGATGCTTAAAGAAATGTCTGAATTCTGCGGGGTTTGACAAGGTGAGCATTTTTTTTCCTTTTAATTAAACTAGAGATATTCTCTGCTCATACTACATTCATTCGTTCATATACATATTCATCCAATGTATAATCACAAATACTACTAAAATATTTACATTAATACTAATAGTAGTGCCTTACACTACGATCTTCACTTCATCTCCATATCTCCTCCGTGCATCCTCCACCTGTCTAAAATGGTTGGTTGCGAGGAGTGAGATTCGAGAGAATCTCAATAGCAAACATTACCACTATGCATGCCAAATATATATGAATGCATGACATGCTTGCCTACACTATTTCATGCCAACATAATGACATGCTGCATGCTCAATGTTATGACATACATATAGCCATTGCACAAATATAAACAGAGCTTCAACCAATCATACATATTCCATACAAATAGGAAAATTAGTCACATAATCAATGCAAGACATACATATCACATACATGCAAAAAAGGTAAGTTCACTACCTCTCGGACTTTATGTCCTTCTCTTATTGTAACTTGCTCCGCCAACCATTGCTTCTTCTTTGTCACTTCATAGCCCTAGGTAAGTGATAACATTATTAAAGCCATGAAAAGCAAATTCCTAATGGCCATTAACCCTAAAGGCTTACTTTCACACTTGGAGTTCATACCAATTACATTTGTGCCATTAAGTCTTAAATTCGCATAAGACATAAAGCTGACAGATTTTTCACTAAAACTTGAAAAATTATAATTAATTATATGGAACTCAAATTAAGGTGTTTCAAAAGGCCTATATGACCCCTATCAAGTATACTTTACAACAAAAATTATTACTCTTGCAGTCATCATGCCCACAAGTCTATATTTCATGATTACACTCTACTGCCTCAAAACAGCTTTCAGATTCAATGTCCAAATGTCAAAACTCATGAATAATTATACAAAACTCAAATTGGAATGATTCCAAAGCATAAATTAATCTATTTCTGTGTAAATTTAAGGAAAAATAGTTAGGTTTCCCTAATGTAGACAAATTATTCCCAGAATTTCATTGAAAGCCACTGTTCCAGATTTAGTTCCAGAAACAGAGCCAAATTTTAAAATTCACCATTAATTCTAAGAAACTATAAATTGAGTGGTTCCAATTCTTATGTGAATCTATTTCAATATAATTTCACATAGAAATATTTAATTTTAGCCATCACAACCACAAGATGCCTAGAATTTCATCCAATCACACTGTTCCAGGTTTCTTTCTAGAAAATAGGGCAGAAATTAAACAATTCATATCTCACAACATACTTGTCCAAAAATTACAAAATACTCATGAAATTAAATCTCTACGTCTCTACTTTAATTCTGAAAAGTTTGAGAATTTTTGAATAAGGTTTGATCCGTAAAATATCACGCACAAACATACTGTTCTAGAAATTCCCATATTCACATGACCAGATTTTAAAAATGTAGAACTTTTAGCACACAAATCCAATTGATCATTATGACCTATCAATTTAAAGGTCTATATGTATAGTTTCAAATTGAATATTTTTATGGTTATTGGATAACATTTGAATACTTAAAAATACATCACCATAACACTGCCTCCAGAAAACGGAATACACATCATTTACCCTTTAACTTCTAAAACTTCTAAACTCATTTACAAGTATCCAAAATTTATGAACACTTGCATACCCATACAATTTTGCCTCCTAAAACCAGTGGAAGCATCAATATCATGAAATTTCAACTTCTCCTACACAAAACAGTATAGAGTAGATTTCAAGGTTCTCAGAAAAACTATGCCAGTTTCTTGTTTTCTTTGGCTTAATCACTTCCTTTTTACTTATAATCAAATGATTACCTATTTAGACACTCATGAGACATGATTTTGTCATTGAAAAAACCATTTTAAATCATCCATAAATAGTACCCAATATTCCCAAAACTCATCCAAACAACAAACCAATCAGTTAAAAAGGAAGCTTACGCTTACTTTTACCCCTTTCCGCAAACGGTTTAGAATTCTGGAAACACTCCAGCCAGTGAGATAGCGCCAACCACCTCCAAAAGAAAATATGAAACTATAGAAATGAAGCTTACGATGAGTAAAAGAAGGTTCATAAAGGGCACTTTACGAAAAGACCCCGATATGGTAGTGTTTTGGAGGTTGGAAGTTTCTCTCTCATCTCCCTCCATTGTTGTTCATAGCTCTTTTCTCTCTCTTCAAGTTTATTTTGGCATGAAAATGAGCTGAGGAAGATGATGGTTTAATGGTTAAATGGAGTATTAAGTGACCTGCCACGTGTCATACTCCTATTGGCCCAAAAATCAAATTTTCGCACAAAATACCAAATTCTATAGATTTTTCATTAACTTTAAAAATGCATATCTAATTGTACAAATGTCCAATTGGGGTGGTTCTAAAGGCTATGCAACCCCCATTGAGTTTGATTTTAAGAAAAAATATAACCTTTGGCCAATTGAAAATTTACTCTTCCCAAAAGTTTAATCTTTAGATGCTGCCCTAGAAAATAGTTAATTTCATTAGGCTAACTTCAAAAATTTATTTCTCTTTTATACAACTCTAAATGACTTATATGACCTATCAAATTAAATTTTGATAAGTCTAATTTTATTTTGGAAAGTTTCATAATTTTTCACCATTCATACCTATCGAAAAATGTCACACAATCACCACTGTCACACCGGGAATTTCACCGGTGGCAAAATTACTTTGTGTTCCACTTTACTATATTATGTGCGACTTCTAATCACTTTATTTTGTTATTCCTCAAGCTCTTTAATGCCCCCAAGGATATAAAGAAATTTTTAGGGAATTTAAACATGCCTCATAGGGACATTTGCTAAACCGGGGCTTAGCAGTCTATTTGATCTAGGCTTAATCTCAAGCCTTTTGTTCCAAAATTCGGAATATTACACCATACATGCTTCGAAGTTAAATTCCTTGGTGAAGAAGATTGCTTCTAAAGAAACACCTCTGCTGGTCCTTCAATGTCTGTCACTCCCTCTGCATCTCAAGCACTGGAAGAAGATAAAGAAACAGAGGCACTGAAAGACTCCAACACTTCTACTCTTAAACCTTTATACAAGAAGGTATACCACAATGAATTTGCACATCAGAAATTTTTTCCAGTAGTTTATGTTGATTTGGATCACCTGTACACCCAATACCATGTTAATCTTCATGAATATCTTAGTTATTATGAACTATGACTTAATAATCATCTATTGTATTCACCTCCAACCTTTTGAACATTTTATTCCAATATAACTGTGAAAAACATGATTTCAAAAAATAGTGAATTGATAAAAGAAGGAATTGAGACCACAGTTTATGGACTGACGATCAAAATCACTCCTACCATTTTCAACCATATCCTTGGCTATAATAACACACACCTTAGCCCACTTTTGAGTTTACACCTACCCAAATTAATCTCCTTTTGAGATCTGGTGAAAATATAGGACCATTGAATTTTAAACTGGTTGACATGCCTACCATTCATCGTATCCTATTCTATATTTACACCAGAAGCATGGTCAATAAGTCAAAGAACTTCACCTACTTTTCCCATAAGGATTATTATATGATGGCCTCCTTACTTTTCGGGCAACAACGAAATGTAGGTGAGATGATCTTCCAAGAGATGAAGAGGTTTTGGTTCTCATTCACCTTGAATACCAATATTCCTTTACCTCATATTGTCTCCCTCATCCTTCAATATAACAAGATTTGGTATTTAGAAAAAGGTAAGAAAGTAAGGATACCACGTTTTGGAATGACACAAATGCACTGGAGGGTATCTCACTACCATTGGAGACTGAGAAGTGATACTCTCTTTCTACCACTGAGGAAACACAATCATCTGCACAAGGAAGACCTCAATCCCCTTCTTGTATTAGTGACTCAATTTAGAAATATGTGGGGAGTTGATCACAAAAGCTGTTGAAGGCCTCAGAATTGAAATGCTTTAGCAATATCAATAACTAATTAGGCAATTTGATGGGTTAATCAATAAGATGGAACAGTAGGTAGGCTAATTGGTTAGTAAGACTAATCATAACATCAAGATCAGCATTGATTCTCAGGCAGAACATTCTCAAAGGTTAGATGACTTGGAGGCACTTCTTTAGACTACTTATGATATTCCTGGTCTATCTACTTCAGTTCCACCTTCTACCACCACTCCCACTTCTATGGATCCCATAGTTTTGTTTACTTATACTGATCCTATTACCTCTACTCATGTTGATATCACTCTCAAAACTCCCGAGACAGACCTCCCTTCTACTCATCCATCTTCACCACCTTTTACACTAACACCGATTGATCCATCTACTACACTGGTCATTTCTTCTTCCCCTGCATCATCTAACATCACATTCTCTATGCCACCTTCTATAGATGATGACAAAAAGGGCAGAAGAAGAAGTGATAGTGATGGCATTTGAGCTCTCCTTGTTAGATTAAGGGGGGTTCTTTGAGTCTTAGTGTCTAATTGAGGGGGAGTCAATCTATTGAGTGTCATTTTATGCATTGGGAGTCAGTTTGATTATGAACTCATGTTTTAATGTTTTTAATTTGAGAATTTTGTACTAAGTTTAATGCATTTCGTGTATAGTGTTTTAATGATTCAATAATATTAGCTTGTTGTTTGTGCAATTTGACTCTTGAATTCTATATTCTGTTAGTTACTTTCTGAATCTTTGTATCACTCAAGATTTATGATGAATTCTTGCAAATTTCAAAGTTCAGAAAGTTGGCTTGGCTTATGGCAACATTAAAGAGGAATATAGCCAAATTGTTTGATAAGAACTTAGAATTCCAAATAAAATCATTTCTATATTATGTTTTGGAAACTTAATTTAAAAGTTCACAAAACCATCACTAAGGTTTTGTCATCATCAAAAAGGGGGGAAATGTTAGAATCCATGTTTTGATGATAACAAAATAGTGATGAATTGTTTTGATCAAGTTAAATAAAGTATAATGTATAAAAATATCTATAGAAAGCATTACATAAAGTCTCATTGATAAATTCAATATAATTACTACTGCACTCGAAATCTGTGACATGCACTCGAGTTCTAGCTAATGAACTCGAGTTCTGGGACATGTACTTGAGTTTGGTTGGTATTTTCCTAATTAGATACCGTTAATACTTAACTAATATTTGAATTGTGTATGTAAGGAACCACTGCACTCAAGTTTGCATTGACACAATCGAGTCCTCAGAAGATATAAACTCGAGTCCTGGAAGTTCTAGTTCTAAAGAATCTACAAAAATCAGTTGATATAAAGTGCACTCGAGTTTGGAAAGGAGAACTCAAGTTCTGTAAACCAACGCATTCAAGTCCTGAGAGTTCTGACATAAGAGTTCATACCAGAAAGTCTTCATCTAGAGGATCAAGTGCTACACTCGAGTCTGGAAAATATGCTTTTGAGTTCTGTATAGCTTTTGCACTCGAGTTTTGAAAGTTTTGAGATGAGAGTTTATGCCTGAGAGAATTGAAGCTGTAAAGTATATAAGGAGTATTCGAGTTCCCATATATGCACTCGAGTTTTGCATTGTATTTACACTCGAGTTATGAGAGTCATGATAAGGGAGTTTATTCCAGAGACAGTCAAATCCAAAAGATATCAAGTGCACTCGAGTTTTGAAGGCTGTGCTCAAGTTCTGGGGTAAAATGCACTCGAGTTTGGTAATCATTGCACTCTAGAGAGTTCTGATCAGAAATAATGTCAGAATGGTAAAAAGTGTTATGTACTCAAGTTCACCCATAAGTACTCGAGTTCTGACATCTTTTGCACTCGAGTGTGATTTAATAAACTTGAGTCCATGCGTTGACAGAAACTAAGTGATTTCCAGCAATGAATTCGAATACACTTATATATTAATCATTCATTGTATTCTCACTTATCACCATTCTTAATCATTGTTTAATATTTGTTTAAAGTATGAGATAGGTATTCAACATTTGGATTAGCAAAACGCATAAAGAAGTCAACAATATGTAACATAATGGTATAGGCATCTGCATATGGGTCCAACCAACACCGAGTAACTGCCACGTGCTCTAACAACCTGTGTAAATAATTCAAATGCCCATGCCACTCCATAACAGATATATTGTAACGTTTGTCTTTTGAACACCAATATAAAGAACTTCCATAAAAGAACTGAAATAGACAAAAGAGATAGTAAACACACGTAAGAGCTTATCAATTACAAGTCTTTAAAATTCTGTTATATTCATATTGTGAACATCAGTGATTATTTTATCTTCTCTGTAAGAGAGTTTCTATAAATTACAAGTCTTACTTGTGGATCATGATATTGATTGTGGTGAAGCTGAGCTTCATTCTGATGTTTATTGTGATTATGAACTTAACCCTGATGTTAACAGTGAGCTGCCTAGCCACAGTCCTGCTTCTGTACATGTAGTTTCAGGTATTGCAGGTGTACACACTTCTGAAATGGTCCAATTACCTAAGCTCCTTCCTTCCATTCAGCAGCCGCCTAAGTTAGAGTTGAAGTCATTGCCAGCTCACTTGAAATATGCCTTTCTAGAGGTAGATGAGCAACTTCCAGTCATTGTAGCCAATAACCTTCTACCTGATCAAGAAGAGAAGTTGCTGAGCTTGTTGAGGGCCAATAAGAAGGCAATTGGGTGGACATTAGCTGATCTTGTTGGTATTAGCCCTTCTATGTGTATGCATCAGATTCTATTGGAAGCAGATGCTAAGCCAGTAAGACAACCCCAGAGACGTCTTAATCCTCTCATTTTAGAAGTGGTTAAGAAGGAAGTGACTAAGCTTCTATAGGCTGGCATCATCTATCCCATCTCTGATAGCCAATGTGTTAGCCCGGTCCAGGTCGTTCCCAAGAAATCCAGAGTAACTGTGGTAGCCAATCAAAGGGATGAGCTCATTCCTACAAGAGTTCAGAACAGGAGACTCAACCAAGCTACCCGCAAGGATCACTATCCTTTACCTTTCATTGATCAGATGTTAGAGCGTTTGGCTGGTAAGTCTCACTACTGCTTTTTGGATGGTTACTCGGGGTACTTTCAGATCCATATTGCTCCTGAGGATCAGGAGAAGACGACCTTCACATGCCCCTTTGGAACCTATGCTTACCGAAGAATGCCTTTTGGCCTCTGCAATGCACCTGTCACCTTTCAGCGTTGCATGGTGAGTATCTTTTCTGACTTTCTAGAGGATTGCATGGAGGTTTTCATGGATGATTTTACTGTGTATAGGTCTGATTTTGATGCATGCTTGGCTATTTTGTCTAGAGTCTTGAATAGATGCATTGAGTCTAATCTTGTGCTAAATTTTGAAAAGTGTCACTTCATGGTTGAGTCAGGGATAGTGTTGGGACACATTGTTTCTAAAGAGGGTATTAAGGTAGATCCTACTAAAATTGATGTTATCACTGCTTTGCCTTACCCCACATCTGTGCAGGAAGTTCGTTCTTTTCTTGGCCATGCAGGTTTCTACCGACGTTTCATTCAGGATTTCAGTAAGATTGCCCGACCCCTGTCTAACCTTCTACATAAGGACACTGAGTTTGCATTTGATGCTGAGTGTAAGATAGCCTTTGATCACTTGAAGGGTTGCCTGACCACCACTCCAGTTATCCAACCACCAGATTGGTCTCTCCCATTTGAGTTCATGTGCGATGCTTCCAATTATGTTGTTGGGGCTGTCTTGTCTCAGAGAGTCAACAAGGTTTCTCATGTTATTTCATATGAATCCAAGACCTTGGATCTTGCCCAATCCAATTATACCACCACTGAGAAAAAACTTTTGGCTATAGTGTTTGCTTTTGATAAGTTTAGGTCATATCTGCTAGCCAGTAGGGTAATTGTTTTCTCTGACCATGCTGCTTTGAAGTTTCTTTTGAAAAAGACAGATGCTAAGCCTTGACTTATTCGGTGGATGTTATTGCTCCAAGAATTTGATGTTGAGATCAGAGATAGGAGTGGAGCACAGAATTTGGTAGCTGATCATTTGAGTCGTGTCACTCATTCCTCTTCCCCCTCTGCCATTCAGGATGATTTTCCTGATGAGCAGCTTTTACAGCTACAAGGTAAGCTTCCATGGTATGCTGATTTAGTTAATTACTTGGTTGCTGGTGTTTTACCTTCTGATTCCACTAAGGCCCAAACTCTGAAATTAAAAAGTGAATCTAAATATTACGTTTGGGATGACCCTTATCTGTGGAGATTTTGTAGTGACCAAGTAGTTAGGCGATGTGTACCTGATCATGAGTTTGACTCCATATTACATTTTTGTCATGCTTTTGCCTGTGGTGGTCACTTTGGACCCCAAAGGACTGCTAGGAAAGTCCTAAACTCTGGTTTATTTTGGCCAACCCTGTTTCATAATTCTCATCTGTTTTGTAAGTCATGTGATAATTTTCAGAGAACAGGTAGTCTTTCTCGTAGGCATGAGATGCCCCAGCACCCCATATTATTTTGTGAAATTTTTGATGTTTGGGGTATTGATTTTATGGGTCCATTTCCTGTTTCTTATAGTTTTACTTACATATTGCTTGCTGTTGACTATGTTTTAAAATGGGTTGAGGCGAAGGCCACCTGGTCTAATGATTCTGCTGTGGTGGTAGATTTTGTCAGGTCTAACATTTTCTACAGGTTTGGCATTCCTCGAGCCATTATTAGTGACCAGGGTTCTCATTTTTGTAACCGGAGCATGGGTGCTTTGTTATGGAAGTATGGAGTGATTCACAAGGTGTCCACAGTATACCATCCACAGACCAGTGGTCAAGCTGAAGTCTCGAATAGGGAGATTAAGCAAATCCTTCAGAAGACTGTTAACTCTACCAGGAAGGATTGGAGCAAGCGATTAGATGATGCTTTGTGGGCTTATCGGACTGCCTACAAGACTCTAATTGGGATGTCTCCATATAGGCTTCTTTTTGGTAAGGCATGCCACCTTCCAGTTGAATTAGAGCATCAAGCTTATTGGGCCATTAAGCAGTGTAACATGGATTTGGCTAAGTCTGGGATGGAACGGAAGCTCCAATTGCAAGAGTTGGATGAGCTTCAATTGGATGCCTATGAGAGTTCACGGTTGTATAAGGAGAAGACAAAGGCATTCCATGATAAGCAAATCCTAAGGAAAGAGTTTTCTGTGGGCCAGAAGGTTCTTCTATTCAATTCCAGTCTCAAGTTTATGTCCGATAAGCTTCGATCTAGATGGGATGGCCCTTTTGTGATTGCTAATGTTTTCCCTTTTGGTGCTACTGAGTTGTGTGATCCACCTACAGGGAGGACCTTCAAAGTGAATGGACATCGACTCAAACCATTTTATGAGGTATCACAGCAGCAACCTGAAGAACCGGACCTCATACTCACTGATGCCACTTATCCTCCGTAAACACCTGGGGAGTATTCTTCTTTCCCTATTTCCTTTTTCCCTTTTCTTTTATTTCTTTTGTTTCTTTTTCACTTTTCTTTTCACAGTTTCTAAATAATACACTTTCTCCATCTATCATTGTTTAGCTATGTATATTATGGATTTGGACATATTGGTTTTGATGGATCGGATCATACTATTTGGGTTGAATTCCTTACTTTTTGGTAGTTGATTTTGGTGATGCTGATTGCATGATTTGGTATTTACCTTTGTGAGATTTTGGGCCTACATGAATGGGATTCATCTTTACCATTCTTCCTTTTTATGTTGTCTCTGCTCCTGATTTATGTTCTCTAGAACTTGCTCTCTTTCTTTTTAAGGCTACATTTTTCCCTTACATGAATAAATATGATGGAGGCTTGTTTAGTTTCTTTCTTTTATTTACCACTTTGACCAAATAGCCTTCCCTTACACTATTAATTTCTCTTTGTTAGCCCCTTTGTGCCTTTTTGACTAATTCTTTTCTTCAATCACATTACTAGCCAAAGTGTAAAACCATGTTATACCACACCTTGGAATTTACTGAGCATTGGTTTCACCTTAGTGTGGGGGTTGCCCAAGAGTGCCACAATTTAAGTGTGGGGGGGATGTTTGGATGGTTGATTTGGGAGTTGGGTCATTCTTAAAAAAACAAACAAACAAACAAAACAAAACACAAAAAAAAACAAAAAAAAATTTGAGTGTATATTTGAAAGGGGATATTCCATTGATTTGAGTGTTATTATTGTCATGCTCTTTCAAATTTCTTTAGTGCTTAGCCTCACATATCCATATTTATACACACCTTCACCTTAGACCCATTACAACCTTGAATAATAAGCTCTCTTGATTTGTGCATGTATGTGATATGAGTAGTGGAGAAGTAGAAATTGAGCAAGTCTATAGTAGGACAATTTCTTGAGTAGAATTTGAGTGATACACTTATTTAACCTATACACTTTAGAGAGTTATTGAGAGAATCCTCTGAGAGACCATCTTATGTGAGTAGCATCATTGATCGAGACTACCATGTTTTGTAATTTGTTATGCAAGGATTTCAGTTTTAATTGGTTGGCCTTTTGAAGCTCTGTGTCCATTGTTCCAATTTTACATTGTTGGCAATTATTAGAAAGGAGAAATTTTTCTTTTAAGTTTTGCTCAGGAGTGCAAAATGATAAGTGTGGGGGAATTTGATAATTAAATATTTATTACACTCATTTGTATCTCTTGATTAATAAATTTAGATTGTTTAGTAATAAATAATGGGCTTTTTTGCTTATTTGGGCTTTGAGTGTTTTATTGGATTTAACATATTTTAATAATACAAATTCTAGATTTACAACCCTTCTCCATTTTGATCTTAACTCTTGAACCATATATCCAAATGATTTCATTCTTGTCTAATTTTTTAGATGATTCAGAGGGCAACAATTGATATAAAGACTTGAAGGGCAGATTCGGACAAGAGGATAGTCAAAACTACAGTCAATGTTATATGTATTTTTCTGGATTTTTATTGGGCCCAAATTTTGTAATGAAGCACTATTTAGTATGGATTTTCGTTTTGGGCTGAACTGATGGGCTCTGGCCCATTTGACAATTAGGTTTTAACCTAAGTTAGCTTAAACAATAGACAGAACAGATTTTGGGGGACGTTTTTGGATTGAAATCAGAAGTTCTTAATTCTCTGAAATGTTCTTCGTGTTCTTCGTTTGTTCTTCAGATTTTCTAGCCATGTCCGGCTAAGTTTCTGTAACTGACCTATGGATTGAGGATTCACGTTTCGAATCAGAGGACATACTTAAACCGGTAACGTAATTCGTTTCTATTTACTCTAATCAGATCCGATTTCTGGAATAGTTCGAATGTTTATTACACAGTTCGAATCGGGTTACAGTGCTACTAAACGATCGCAAAGTAGCACGCCACCCATACGAACAGAACCTAGACGATCGTCTAGTCGAGGGATTTTCTGGATGAATACAGAGATTTTGGTTCGTCCAGAACCAATCACGAGTTCGTTATAATCTTCGTTCGATGATGGTAGGAAACTATGAATCCCAATCCTAGGTCAGTTGTTTTAATCTGTTTGATCTAGTTCATTTTCGATTTCTGTCTTTAATCTGAATTTATTGTTCGTTAATAGTTTAATTAAAACCCCCCCAATCGATCATTGTTCGAATGTTTTAGACTGCATGTAAATTCCGTGGGAAACGATCCAGGTTCTCTATACTGCAAATCTTTATTGAAACTGGTTATTTTGCGAGAACTCGACAATTCTCGACCAATAATCACTCATATAAAATGTGAATAATAAATATACAATGCAGCATTTATCATAATGCACAATCAAAATGCTAAGCACATGCCAGACAATACTCAGGAATTAGACGATGATTTTGCCCGGGTGTAAAATGATCGTTTGTTCTTGACTTACACAAGTAACAACTATACAGTGATCATCCTGCACACTGCATACTTATGATCACGGTGACTATCCTATACACAACATAATTATGGTCACATCTACTATAATGTAATCATCTTGCACACAACATATTTATGTTACATCCCATGGGTAACAACACTATATAAGCTCATCCACCATAAATGCAACACATCATACAAATTATGGCAAACAATTCATTTTAATATTCACATAGGATATGAGAGATAGAGTTACCACCTAGACTCCTTTCCAAAGCCTAGCTTCTACTGGTCCTTTAATCTCCGTCCAGCTCAGGCAATTACCAATTCATAAAATTTCCAAAGAAATTTGCAAATGAGTTACTACTCATTTATACTTTATTCTAGAATTTCCAAGTTGGTTATCCTAGCTTAAAATCCCATATTTACCAAAATACCCCCGAGGAACCAAGTCTAATTCACTTTTTACCCGGTATTTTTGTACTTTTTCAAAAATTATAAATCGGGCTATTCCTACACAATTTTGTGTAAAATCCATTTTTTATCTTATTTTGGACAAATTCGTACTCAAATGACCAGATTACCTTTGGTAGCCGCTAATTAAGGTTTTAGGGCTAAAATTGTGATTTTCATTGGTTTTCCAGAAATTTCTAGTATTTTCAGTCAACTTCGAAAGTTCTTAACTAAATTTAAAAAATTTTAAATTGGGTGGTTCTAGTTCCTATGGAAATATATTTCAGTCCTCCTTTACCAAAAAATATCACAAAGTACTAGACATATCCATAAAATTCCAAAACATTTTGCAAATCTAGTCTGCCACGGAATTTGTTCCAGATTCATGGTTAAATTTTGAAAAATCATATCCTTCAATCCACTTGTTCAAATGGCTTATAACACCTATTAAATTAAATCCTAGGATGTCTACTTTTATAATATAAAATTTCATAAGATTTGGACAGAGTTTGGTCAATCAAAAACATGCCACAACAATCTGGCACAAATTAAAAGAATAGAAGTTTCATGTTTTAGCCTTTAAAACACTTTCCTTTTCTCTTGTAATCATATGACTAACCCTTTTAACTCTATTTGAACATGATTAGTGTTAATTTAGGAAGCATTTCCCCTTAGGGTTTAAGCATCCCAAATTACGAAATTCATCACAAATAAACTAATAACCAGCCAGATAATAACCACAACTTTGATTACAACAAGAATTTCAAGATTTCCTTGACTTACCTTGATTCTTCTTCTTCCTCTTCTCTAATCCGTCACCTCCTTCTTCTTCCCCTTGAGTTCTTGCTTGTTTGATTGGCTATTCCAAGATGACATGGGGATTGAGAAGAGATTCCATGAATAATTACTCAAACATCATAATATTCAGCTTAAATCAAAGCTTACACTACCTAAGCACGATTCTACAACCAATTCTTGATTTAGGTAGCACTTCTCCTAAGTAGAAAACACCAAAAATCTTTCATTGAAAATCCAAAACCATACAAATGTTGCTCTCCTTGAGAGGAACAACATTAGAGAAGACTTCAGAAGCTAAAAATGCAAAATCGGGGGTAAAATTGGCTCTGGAACTCAAGAATTTCTACTATTCATGTTTTCTCTTTTCTCTTTCAATTTTTCAATATAACCTCTTTTATACCCTTAGACATTTTTAAGGAGTTCATAAGTGTAAAATTTTCATTTTTCAACGTTTACCCAAGTGTACGGCTCAAACGGTGCCACGTGTCTCTTCTAAGATACTTTCTCTCTTTTTTTAGGTATCCTAGGTGTCACCTTTATCAGGGGAAGGAAGTTCATGATGTTTTCCCCTGACTCCCAGAGTCGATGTTCAAGATAGTAGGACATGTGTTATAACCAGAGGTTGGCAAGTATCGTGAGGTGTTCTGCTAATTCAGCGTCTTTAATTATGACATTGTGAGGTGTGCCACTGACTCAGCACCTTTAATTATGTCAAGGTTACACAGCGGCTTCTCATTAGTCTACCCAAAAGCTACTTTTTAAGAGTAACCTACTAACTCAAAGCTTATAATTATGGCAAGGTCACATGGCAGCTTTTTATTGGTCCATCAAAAGTTACTTTTCAAAAGGTTACTTTAGTAATCATCATTGCTACTTTATGTCATCATTACTTACTTTATTAAAGCTACTTTAATAAAGTTACTTTATCATTGTTTAACTAAGATTGTACTTTGGATTACAACACGTATATCAAGGCCTGCCAAATGACACTAAAAATTTATCATTTAATTCCATTAAATGTAATTAAATATTCAAAGAATTTTGATGTTTAATGTAATACCCCACTTTTTCACCAATATTTCTTATATGTATATATGAGATATTTAGTGGAATAAAATGTTGAATTGTGGCATATAAATTTACAAAAATATTTCAATTGTTGGTTACATATACTTTGGCCGAGTAAGGAATAAAAAGGCAATTAATGTATATTTAAAGACCTAATATGGTAACCAAAATATGAGCATAAGATGATACAAGTGATAGCTTCATTTAGGTGCCAAAACTTGGTTAAGCCAGAGGAATGAGCTGGAAAATGATTTATTTTGATAAATCATAAAATGTAAGGGCAAAACGGTTATTTTGCCATAAAGTGGGAAATAATTATTTTTCCTAATATTCTCAATAATTTTAGTTAAATGGGAATTAAAAAGATGAAAATGATCACTTGATAATTAATAAGCCTATTTTGGTGAATTACTATTAAGAAAGGATTAAATACTCAAAAGATCAAAAGTCAATAAATTACAAGTTGGCACAATGTGATAGTTTGAGACCAATATTTCCCTCTCAATTTTCATACAATATAGTGGAATCAAGAGAGCATGAAAAGAAATGGAATTTGATTTGTATTATATAAAAGAAATAGCAACTTGGACCAATGAAAAGCATACACTTGTAAAGCAATTTAGTGGTTCATTTAATCACCATTTCCTTTATCTTTTCCCTTCATTCCCGTGCTGAACTGAACCGAAAGGTGAGAGAGAGTTTGAAATGGTGAAGCACATGGAAGAGTTAGGGTTCTTCAAATCTAAGGTAAGGAAGCTTGTGACCTTGTGATTCTTGCTTCCTAATCCCTCTATAGCCTCTTCTAATCACTTATACTCCATTGGAACTATGATTTTCAAGATATATCAAGGTTATGGAGAGAGAGAGACAAAAAAAATATAGAGAGAGAAAGAGTTTGAATCAAGAGGTAAACTTCCAAACTTGTTCCTCTAGCTTGATTGATGGTGTCATTGTTGTTCTTGGCTTGGTTTTGAATGATTTATGGTAGTTGGATAAAGAAACCTAAGGGACCTTTCTATCCAAGTTTCATTAAACCATGTCCAATGAATGCTAAATAGCTAATTATGTCAGTATAAGTATAAATGAGGTGTTTAGGAAAAAGAAAATGAGAAACCGACATAACTTTTTTGAGAATCCTACTTGGCTGCCCTATTTTAGGTGGGAGAAAGGAGTAAGAATTTGACAATTCTGATGCTTCCATTGGGTTTAGAAGGTGAAATTGTGTAGGGTTTATATTGATGAATAGAGAAAAGCCCCAAAATGTGAAATGACCAAATAACCCTTAAAAGCTCTAAGTAAGAGCTATCAAGAGCATTTTCGTCATTTGGCCTTGAATTTGACCTATTTGAGGTCAAAAATAGATTCTACATGCAAAAATGTGTAGGATTAGCCTAAGTCATAATTTTGAGTAAAGTACAGTTAGACCGAGTCTACAAGAGAATTTTGGTAATTTAGCATTTATAGGCTAAGTTAACCAATAAAATGAGTTTAGAGTAATACATGGATGAGTAATAACTCATTTATGGTACATTTGGGGATTGTAGGATTTGACAGCAATCTAAAGTTTAAGACTTGCCGAAGCTCAAACAAACAGGAGGAAGTTGCTAGAGGAAAGCAACCAGGTAGTAATTTGTCTTTCATATGTTATAATATACATTGTGTCCATATCACAAAGCTCAAACACAACTACAACATAATGTTACGAGTGTAGAATTGTGTATTTAGAAGTGCAAGTGTACACTGTCATAACCAAGTAATAAAGAGATGAGTAGAGTATCGTTCCCACGAGGATTGATCACTAAGTACCAAAGTTGATAATTTTAATACTATTTAGCCGATCGATTAGTTGGTGGTTGAGATTGCAAGATAATAATGATTAAATGGAAATGCAATTATTATAAAGACAAATAAAATAAAATGGCCCTAGGGATTAGATTTCACTTAGCAAACTCTGGATTGAATCACTTATCTATTCTAGTCCAATTTATTCCACATGATTGATAGTCGAGTTTCCTTATTTTAATTACTAGCCTCTTCCAAGGTCAAGTAATTCTATAATTAATTGCTAACCTAATATATTCCTATATGAATTTAAGCAATCAATCATGCATTAAGATTTATGGAACTCATTTAAGACTACACAACCCATATGAATATATTCCTATTTCATATGAAAATTATGGTTTTAATTATAAGATCCACACACATATATCTCCTTCCGGTCTCAACATGCATATTGAGATCATCTAAAAGGTGGCCAATCAATTGAAAGCATTAAGAATAATAATTAAAACTCAATCTTGAAGGAAAAATTAAAACTAGATTTAATAAGTTAAGATTCAATCCGTCATTAGTAAGCTACGTCATCACCCTAGGAAAATGAAAATTTAGCTCATGATGATATTAAGAACAAAACCAAAATAAATTGAAAACTTCATAACTATTGCATAAAATATTATTATTAAATTCTAAAACATAAAGATACAACTACAAGATGCATGAAAATAGAAAAATCTAGCCTTCTATATAGGAGATAAAACATTCCATATAGGAGGCAACCTATACCATCCAGAAAGGAGGACTACCTAAACCTTCTATGTAGGAGGTATGTAAGAACAATAAAAATGCATGAAATTAAACTCTAAGATGGTGTCCTTCCTTGTGCCTTCAACTCCTTTATTTATAGATGAATTGGGTGTAAGAATTTCCACATATTATGTAAGAATCTTGACTCTAAGCCACCAATATTGACTTTGTGACCACCTTACTCATTCGGATATCACTTTGTTTGGTAATTTCCACAGTTGTAGATCTGGATCATAGATTGAAAAAGCATGTGAGAGATCCTTATTTCAACATTTGTGGCTTCAGTTATGGTCAAATTAGTGGATAAAGGTCAGACTTGGATAAAATCACATGCTCAACATCTAAGTAAAATGCGGAGCTCTAAAGGATAGAACTGCATTTTTACCTCAACAAAAAAGTTGTAGAAATTTTTCTCAGCGTTCTATCCATATAAAGAACGTCCCAATTCGACATCTAGAACTCCAGATATAGCCTAAAAACTGAAATAGGGTCAAAATTTAGTATTTTCCAATAAATTCTATTTATGTCAAATCATTATTTATTTATCAATTACACCAAAATTCATTACATCAAGCTCAAATATTATCCAAAAAATACATCATATAAGGGAAAATAAATGTGTAGATATTTTACTTATCAAATTCCCCCACACTTAGTTCTTGGGCGTCCTCAGACAAGAAGGATTGACTGAAGTGCTTCCAACAAAATTAGAAGTGTCAAGTTATAAACAAGGACACAATTAAAGAATAATGAGATCATAGTATTCTTGAATCAACAAAAGTATAAATTGATAACTTCATTTGAAAATGAATGAACTAAATACATAATTGTGACTCGTCCTCTCAATCTCTCAAGTGTTTAAGGGTAAGTGTTTTGCTCAAATTCACCTGAAAAAGTTGCACTACCATAAGCTTGCTAAAAATCTCAATCTCCACTACTGAATTCACATGCATAATTAAAATCAAAAGGACTTATTAAAGGTTGTAATGGGGCTAGGGTAAAAGGAATATAAATAGTGATATGAAGGGTACATCTAAAAAATAAACAGAGCCTTTGAAAAATGGGTCATCTTATGGATAGGCAAATCATGGCAACCCACAATTTTTATTCCAAAACTAAATATCCTCTTTTTCTTTTCTTTTTTCCTTTTCTCTTTTTTTTATGCAATTCTACAGTTGATAATATACACACCCCCACATTTGTCAAAAGCCATTTCACAAAGATTTCAAATGCTTTGTTAGTCTTTTTGAATTAAGTAAGAGCACTTGATATATCATTAAAATACATTAATGGGTTGAAAATAAAGAAATAATCAATCAGGCTCAAAGGGGCTTATCAATGGTGTAATTGTAAGGTTGGCTTTTTGGCTCTGGCTAAAGAAAATGAATTCCTTTATCATTTTTGAATGTGTATGTGACATGTAATTTCAACCAGATTTGAAGAAAGTTCTAAAGTAACAACTCAATAGATGAATATCACACACAAGAAAGATAATCATTATTGATCATATAGGCTAAAAAACTCACAGTTAGGTACTTTCAAATTCAGCTCATTCAATCACAAAATTCATCACCAAATCCAACAATCAGTTGTTCAATCATGCTATAAAATCTCTAAACATAATTGCTCTATGCTTCAAACTTATATACTTCTTAAAATCATTGAAAAACACCCATACAAAAAAAATTTATTTATTTTTTTTATCGGACCTCTCTTTTTTTTAAATGAAATAGAACAAAAGAAAAAAATGCAACTAATAAGATGCATCTCAAGAGTTAAGAATAACTCTTTACTCTGCCATCTTTTCACACCCCATGCATCTAATGGTTTTACTAACTAACTATTTAATGGAAAAACTATTTTTTTCTTCATCAACCTAAATCAGACATTTTCCTTAATATCTTCTACAGATTAGAGATATTTTTTTATTTGAAAATATAAACAAACAATAAAGTAAACTAAAATGCTAAGAGGAAAACCATTAAGATTAAGGAAAGTTTACAACCGGAGAGTGGTATATAGATTCTGCTTTCGACTGCTATCTGAAGACTGCCCACCTTTTTCTTTTACTAAGAGATTTGGTGTAGGTTCATAGGTTTGCAGTTTATCAAGTAATTGATCAGCAGTTGGTGCAGAAATGATGGAATGACGAGTCGCTTGGGGTATGAATCCTGTTTCCACAGCATGATCAAGAAAAGACAACAAGTGATCATAAAAACCATTAACATTTAACAATCCTAATGACTTTTTGTGAAATTTAAGTTTAGCCTAATATGCAATTGTTACGAGTATAGGATGGTGTATTTAGAAAATGAAAGTATACACTGTCGTAATCAAGTAATATAGAAGTGAGTAGAGCATCGTTCCCACGAGGATTGATCACTAAGTACCAAAATTGGTAATTTTAATTCTATTTAGTCGGTCGATTAGTTGTGATTGAAATTGCAAAATAAAAATGATGAAATATGAATACAAGTGATATGAAGACAAATATGAGAAAAAGCCCTAGGGATTAGATTTCACTTAACAAATTCTGGATTGAATCACTTATCTATTCTAGTCCAATTTATTCCACATGATTGATAGTCAAGTTTCCCTATTTTAATTACTAGCCTCTTCCAATGTCAAGTAATTCTATAATTAATTGCTAACCCAATATATTCCTATAGGAATTTAAGCAATCAATCATGCATTAAGATTTGTGGAACTCAATTAAGACTACACAACCCATATGAATATATTCTTATTTCATATACAAATTATGGTTTTAATTATAGGATCCACACACATGTATCTCCTTCCGGTCTCAACATGCATATTGAAATCATCTAAAAGGTGGCCAATCAATTGTAAGCATTAAGAGCAATAATTAAAACTCAATCATGAAGGAAAAATTAAAACTAGATTTAATAAGTTAAGATTCAATCCGTCATTAGTAAGCTACGTCATCACCCTAGGAAAAGGAAAATTTAGCTCATGATAAAATTAAAAGCAAAACCAAAATAAATTACAAACATCATAAATATTACATAAAAATTAATTACAAAAACATAAAAACAACTACAAGATGCATGGAAATGGAAAATCTAGCCTACCATATAGGAGGTAAAACCTTCCAAGTAGGTGGCAACCTATATCATCCATAAAGGAGGACTACCTAGGCCTTCCATAAAGGAGGTAAAACCATCCATGTAGCAGGCACGCAAGAAGTAAAAAAATGCAATAAATAAATTCTAAAATCAACAACTCTCTCTCCAAAATAGAAACTCTATCTCTCTCTTCCTTCCTCTTCATTTTAGGATGCCAAGAACCTCTATTTATAGGCTTCAATTTTTCGAGTAAACAGTAACTTGCTACAGTGATTTATAGGCTTCATTTTAGGATTCCAAGAACCTCTATTTATAGGCTTCAATTTATAGTGCTACAGTGATTTGCTACAGTGTTTTCTGCTACAATACCGCTACAGTATGATACATTGCCTTTTGCTATAGTACCGTATGAACAGTGAATAGCGCATGAACAGTACTTCCCCTTAAATGCCTTCTTTAATTCTTCTTAATGTGGTACTGCCGATGGCTGCAAGAAAATCATTATTTATTTATTAATTACACCCAAATTGATTATATTCTGCTCAAATATAGTCCACAAAATCATCATATAAGTGAAAATAAATATACAAATATTTTACTTATCAAATTCCCCCACACTTGGCTCTTGGACGTCCTCATACAAGAAAGAGTAACTAATAAGTGCTTCCAACAAAATCAGAAGTGTCAAGTCATAAACAAGGACACAATTAAAGAATAAAGAGATTATAGTATTCTTGAATCAACAAAAGTGTAAATTGGTAACTTCATTTAAATATGAATGAACCGAATTCATAACTGTGACTCATTCTCTCAATCTCTCAAGTATTTTAGGGTAAGTGTTTCGCTCAAATTCACCTGAAAAAATTGCACTACCATAAGCTTGCCAAAAATCTCAATCTCCACTACCTAATTCACATGCATAATTCAAATCAAAAGGACTTATTAAGGGTTGTAATGGGGTTAAGGTAAAAGGAATGTAAAAGTGATATGAAGGGCTATATTTACTAAGAAAATAGAGCAATTGAAAAATGGGTCATCTTATGAATAGACCTGGCCTATCTCATCCCAACAACCCACAATTTACCTATCTTTTTTTTCTCTTTTTTTTCTCTATTTTTTTCTCTTTTTTTTTAACAACTTCTGCACCTTTACAGTTGATGATATATAGACCCTCACACTTATCAAAAGCCCATTTTACAAAAATTTCAAATGCTTTGTTAGTCTTTCGAATTAAGTAAAAGCACTTGATAAATCATTAAAACACATATTAGTGGGTTGAGAATAAAGAAATAATCAATCAGGCTCAAAGGGGCTTATCAATGGTATAATTGCAAGGTTGGCTATTTGGCTCTGGCTTAACAAAATGAATGCCTTTATCATTTTTGAATGTGCATGTGACATGTAATTTCAACTAGATTTAAAGCAAGTTCTAGAGTGACAACTTAATAGGTGAATATCACAAACAAGAAAGATAATCATTATTAATCATATAGGCTCAAAAGCTCACGGTTAAGGACTTTTAAATTTAACTCATTCAATCTCAAAATTCATCACTAAATTCAACAATCAGTTATTCGATCATGCTATAAAATCTCTAAACTCAATTGATCCATGCTTCAAACTTATATACTTCTTAAAATCATTGAAAAACACTTAAATAAAATATTTTTTATTAGGTCAAACTTCTTTTTTTAAGATGAAATAAAAAAAATACAACTAATAAGATGTGTCTCAAGAGTTAAGAATAACTCTTTACTCTGCCATCTATGCATACCCCATGCATCTAATGGTTTTACGAACTAACTATCTAATGGAGAAACTATGTTTTTTTTTACATAATTTTTTTATAATCCTCCCCCAACCTAAATCAGACATTGTCCTCAATGTCTTCTAAAGATTAAAGAAGATCTTTTTTTTTAACAATCTAAACACATAATAAATTAAACCAAAATGCTAAGAGTAAAACCATAAGATAAAAGAAAGTTACAACCGGAGAGTGGTATCTGGATCCTGCTTCTGACTACTATTTGAAGATTGCCCACCTATTTACTTAACCAATGGATCTGGTTTAGGTTCATAGGTTTGCATTTGATCTAATAGTTGCTCGGCAGTTAGAGCAGAAATTATGGAATGGCGAGTCGGTTGGGGTATGAATCCTGTTTTCACAGCATAATCAAGAAAAGACAACAATTTATCATAAAAACCATTAACATTTAACAATCCTAATGGTTTTTATGAAAGTTCAGTTTAGCCCAATATGCAATGCTAGAGATCACATCCAACGTTTCAAAACCACCGGGTAGAGTGATAAAAGCATCAGCACGGTAAAACATACATCCCCTTCGTTCGAGCAGGCTTGAAACCTCTAACTCTTGCCCTAAGGAGAAAATGTGATTTTCTAACTCCTTCACCATTACACACAAACCTTTACTTCCATTAATGGTTACAGCAATGGCCACACTTGCTCTCAAACCCTGGATACCTCCTCTGTAGATGGAGTTGATCTTTCTAGCAGCTAATGCACGTCCCAGTTCCTTTACTGCAGGTATAAACTCTCCATCCTTTCCCAAGTCAGTTTCACCAAAAATACAGATAGATTTAAATCTACATTTTAGAGTGATACCACTCTTCTTTTTTCTCTCAGATATTTTGTGTTTTTTTACAAATGAAAGATTACATATTTATATTACAAAAACAGCGACAACAAAATCATGCAAATCACACATTTTTCAAAAAAGTTTGAAAAAAATTTTCTTATACGAATGACCAGTGGGCCACTGTGTGAAGAAATTTAGTAAAGTAATTAAAGAAAGCCAAAAGTTACTGAAAAAATAAGACAGATTAGACAAAAGCAAGATTATGTACAGTAGTTGTGATTTTGGCTCACATACCTGGCATAGGTTTAATAAATGAATCATGAATCTCACCTATTAAACGTACCTTAGCTTCGATGATCTAGCGGACATCCTCAGGAAGGCCCAAATGCTTGAATGCCTTCATTCTTTCAAGTCGGCAGCTATAGATCTTCCTAGGCATATCTTTGGGAAGAGTAGGAAACCTGTTCTTGAGATTTGCAAGAAATTCCACCATGACAATAATGAGAATTAAGATTTAAGGATGCAGTGCAGAGTGCTTTATTGATTAGGAAAGAAGATGAAAGATTAAAGGAAAGAAGTTTTGGGTTGCCTCCCAAATAGCCGCCCTTCTTTAACGTCTTTAGCTAGACAAAGACCAAATTAATAAAAAAAATTAATTTTTTTTTGTTTTTTTAATTAATTTCTTTTATTTTTTTAAAAAAATTAGGACTTACCTGTTGTTTCCTCGAATGTGATGATAGTTTTCAAAGTATTGAGTACACCATCAACGGGTGAAAGACATCAATGTTATCTTTGGAAAGACGCAAAAGAGTGCAGCTGATAAAAATGTATAGAAAAAGATGTATATATTCTTTGATCTTCTATATTGGAAAAGTCTTGATATGAGGTATTGTATTAATGCCATGCATATGGAGAAAAATGTGTGTGATAGTATTATTGGGATACTTCTCAATATAAAGGGTAAAACCAAGGATGATGTCAATGCAAGATTAGACTTGATTGAAATGAGAATACGAGATGACTTACATCTAAGTCCATAAGGTGAACGAACTTATCTACCCCCACAACCTCTCATACCTTGTCCAAGCTTGAGAGAAGAAGCTTTTGTGATTGTTTACATGGTGTCAAAGTGCCTTAAGGGTATTCTTCAAATGTTAAAAAGCTTGTGTCGATGAAAGATTTAAAATTAGTGGGCTTAAAGTCTCATAATTGCCATATATTGATGCAACAACTATTTTTGATAGCTATTCGTGGCATTTTTCTAGATGGTTTGAGACACTATAATTAGACTGTGCTTCTTTTTCCATGCCATATGCAATAGAGCGATTGACCACGATAAATTAGATGAACTAGAAAAGGATGATACTATTATCTTTTGACAACTTGAGATGCTCTTTCTTCCTTCGTTTTTTGATATAATGATATATATGATTGTTCATTTAGTAAGGGAGATAAGGTTGTGTGGCCCTATTTATCTACCATGGATGTACCCAGTTGAGAGATATATGAAAATGCTTAAAGGGTATGTGAAGAATCTATATAGGCCTGAAGCTTCCATGGTTGAAACATATATTGCTGAGAAGCTATTGAGTTCTGTTCTGACTACTTGTCAAATAAAGAAGCTATTGGGCTTCCTAGACCTCGTCATGAGGATTGATTATAAGGTAAGGGTACACATCGGATAACAGTGAAAACTAATATGGATCATGATGCAGTGTTGCAAGCACATTTATACAAATAACACTGATGAAGTTCAAGATTATATATCTATTCACAAAGGAATTATAAAGGCATAAAATGGTTGAATGACTTAGCAAAGGTTATTGCTTGAACATAATAAGACTTTCCCATAATGGTTTAAAAACAAGTTATGAATTATAATAGTATTTCTCAAACTATAAAATGGTTGGCACTGGGTTTTAACTTTAATGTCATATGTTGGAGTGGATACGATGTCAATGGGTATTCTTTCTATACAAAATCCCTGGATGATAAGAGTATTGTGCAAAACAGTAGAGTTATAGTGGTGGCTAAATCCATGCATTTTTCTAATTTAATGGGTATTCTTTTAGCAGCTATGCCTTATTTTAGGGTTATTGAAGAGATTTTGGGGTTATTTTGGAATGATTGCCCCCACAGATTATCTCATAGGGGTTATGAAAAGCTTGAAGATGAAATGATGAAGGAGAAGCAGAAGAGGCTCAGTCTGGTCCATCTACTATTTTATCTCCACCATCTCCAATATCTCGTGAAGAAAAATAGAGGGCTGCATGCTGAAGGAAGATAAGAGAGTATACAACTGAGAAGTTATGCATGGTTGCTAAAAGGATTGTAAGTAATTTATCTTCGATTCTTTTTATTTTCTTTGTTGTATAATAACATGTTAATTATGTTTGTTATTTATATATTACAGTATCAACTTCAATTAGAACGTGACCAAGGAACCTTCATTCCACAAGGAATGAATGATATCTTGATGGTTACCACAAGGACACCGAACCATGGTGGTCTTGTTAGGGATGTTGGACAAGGAGTAGGCATAAGAGACTACTGTGGAGCACATACATGTTATGCCTCTGCAAGAAGTTGACTAAGGAGGAGATGGAACTGATACTAGAAAATGAAAGGAAGTAGATGCAACTGATATTGGAGAATGAAAGGAAGCAAACGGCCCCCCAGATGTTACAACTCAAAGAAGAAATTGTTAGAACTGGCTGACACCCAAGAGGGGGTGAATTGGGTGTGTGATAAGAAAGTATGATCTTTTAAAATCTTTTCGCAACTTATCAAATCAATACATGCGGAAGTATAGAAACATAAGCTGATATGTAAATCATATATGCTTGAAATGTAAAAGCTTAGGGAAGAGAATATGCAAACTGTGATTTATCCTGGTTCGGTCCAATCCACGATGACCTACATCCAATCCCCAGGCTCCTCCTGAGATTTCCAATCCACTATCTTCTTGTTTAACCGGGCACAAGAAAAGCCTCTACAAATCTCTTATGAAGTTACTCCCCCTTACACACTGTAAGGTTTACACCCTCTTACGGTAAGTTGAGCAAAGCAATCCCAAAGTCCTTTCTCTCTTGCTTACCCGTGCAAGTCTTACGAGCAGCAACGTTCTCTCCTGCTTACACCACTGTAAGTCTTACGAGCAGCAACGTTCTCTACTGCTTGTACCTTGTAAGTCTTATGAGCAGAAAGTACTACTAGCAATTCTCTCTACAACTTTCCAGTAAGGTAATCAACCCTCTCAAGGTCCCTCTACCTTGAGTTCAATACAGAAGTATATTTGTAAGGATTTACAGACTCTCTCACAGAGTAGATAGGATACTCACTGAAGTACAATACAAATATTCTCACTCTCTCAAATATACATAATATAGAAGACGAAGTAGAGTAAAGAGTTGTCGGAGGCAGAAGACTTAGGATACCAGCATGTTCATGTTCTCATCTTATTGTTAGTCATTCTGTGTTTGAATCCTCTCCTATTTATAGCTGAGTTGTGGAAGATGACCGTTGTAAACATCCATCTGTTAGAGTCTGTTGATTCATTTGACCGTTGAGCCCATTCTGATATTTTCCTGTTGTAATCCCATCTGATGCTTAGATAGACACTTCTTCATTTTCGGTTGGAGTCTCATTGCTTTGTATGGTCGTTGAGTGTATTTAAATATTTTCCCGTTGATCGTGCTCTGACATATGCTTCAGCATTTCTTACAGTTTGCCTATTGGTCTGACATATGCTTCAGCGTTAGGCAGTTTGTTGAATATTGCTAGTGCCCATGATTAGTTGTCGTTGAATATTGATCTGTGTATGCCATGTGATTGGTAGTGCATAACACCTGTAAATCCACTCAGAGAAATAGCCGTTAGAAAACATCACTCGGGTGATTACAGACTTCACTGGCAGTGATCTTGAAAGTTAAAGAATCACTGGAAGTAAACTTGATTTCTCTAGAGGTGATTTTCAGAGGATAATATTCCACTGGCAATAATTAGCATCCCTCAAGTGTATCATGAAATCATTTGACTTGTTTCCTTGTTTCTGTCATACTTCTGGAAGTGATTTGCAGAAGCATTTCACTGGCATATCATTGACTGGATGATACTTGACTGGAAGTGATCTGAGACTGGAAGTGAAACTGAGAAAATGTCATATCAGTTCATTGGAAGTGATCTGGTACATGTTGGTATTCTCTGGAAATGATCAGTTACGGAACCGGAGGTGATCTGAGGAATTTTAATATTCACCAGAAGTGATTCAGCAACTACTGGAAGTGATATGGCAAATTTCATATATCACTAGAGTGAATTTGGCATCATTGGAAGTGATTTTGCAAACTGTGAATTTTTCTTGCAGTGATTTTCAATCCACTGGAAGTGAATTTGAAAATTTTCAATATCACTCAAGTGATCTGACATCACTGTAAGTGATTTCCAAAACAGTGTATTTTTCTTCCAGTGATTTCAGACGTACTGGAAGTGATTTGGCAAAATTGAGATATCACTCGAGTGATTTGGAGATCACTGGAAGTGAAATTCAGAACAGTTATTTTTTCTTGCAGTGATTTGGCTCGCACTGGAAGTGATTCTGAAAAATCTCATATCACTCGAGTGATTTTGGCATCACTGGAAGTGAAATCCGAAACAGTGAAAAATTCCTGCAGTGATTCTCGCGTCACTGGAAGTGATCTGCGGAATAAGCAATATCACTCGAGTGAATTCTAGAATCACTCGAGTGATCTTCAATTTCTCGCATATCACTCGAGTTATCACTAAAAATCACTCGAGTGATCTGTTCTTCAGATCACTTTAACTTCGTTGTTGCGTTACCAATTCTTCAGCAAACAGGGGTAAACTTCCAGATGATATAACTCTTCTAATATGACTCCAAAATTTCTATATTATATATCAATGGAAATCTCTTGAAGTCTAGTTTTATATGGCACTGGTTCCAGCTCAATTGAATCTGTGGTTTGAGAGTTATAGCCAAAATACCAAGTCTGTTCCAGAAAGTGACGCTGATATGAATGCCACGTTAGAACACTTATATCTCCTTTTTCTGAGCTCCTTTGATGTTTCTTAGGAGTCTATTTTCATATGCAACTGGTTTCATCTCAAACGGAGTTGTATTTTGAGAGATATGATGAAATAACCAGGCCTCACTCAGATGGACGAAGAATAGAGTTTGAAAAAGCTGCAAATCACTCGAGTGAACAGTGAATCACTGCAAGTGATTTTCACTGTTTTTAGAATCACTCGAGTGATTTTGAAATCACTCGGTTGCTACAGTATGCTACAGTTCCAAACAATTCCAAATAGTGCCAAACAGTACCAATCGCTACAGTGACTTCTGAATTCCCTTCTGATCAGTATTTCTTCTAGGAACTTGAATCTTGATATTTCCATTAATTCTTTGAAGCTTTTCTTTCTCCAATCTCTTTGACTAATCTATAAGATATACATCATTAAATATAGTAGTTAGTCAATATAAAGAGATAAATATATTAAGCAAACTTTTTGCTCTTAATATCTTATATCTATATTTGGCATAATCAAAACTAATCATATCTAACAGAAATGATGACCATCCTAAACTTATGACAGGACACAACTATCCATGCGACTCATTCTCTTGCAGTTCAAAGCACAAATGGGAGTTATGTTCTTGGGCATATATCAGAGGATTCTGGAGTCCAAAAAAATAGTGAACCTTGTGAATTATATTTGGAGGATCCTAATAGACGCTTAGTAGCACTTAGCGTAATACATAACTTGGGGCCAACCATCCACTATGAGTAAATGCAAGATGACGAAGTGAGAGTGGTGGTTGGAGAGGTAAGAATTCCAGATGCGCCTGTGCCATTTCCCAATGATGAGGTCAAGGTTATGGGTGAAACCCTTAAAACTTTCCTTAAGTGGCCAAAGACTTGTCCGGGTAGTTCCAACTGTGATTCATGCTGAAGTATGAAAATATTTTGTCTTCTTGATGTGTTTTTTTCATATTACACATTTACAGCATATGTGTCACTAACTCTTTCTTATTAACTTTTGTTTATTTAGCAAACTACCCCATCCAATGAAGTGGTTCCACAACTCCAACCCTAATCCCAGACCCAAACCCAAGTAAAGCCGCTTCAATATTTGTGTCTGCTGGTGTTTGATAGATCTTTCTCAACTAAAGTGTTGATGATAGATCCAGACGTTATGGGTAAGAGAGAATCTTCATGCATATCGAGCAGGAGGATGTAGTGCAAATGTTAATGAAGGATCATATTATCGTATCACACGTCTACTTGTTTATGATGTAGGTATATTTTTATCAATATTACTAAGTATTCAACTTTTGAATCTAACATGCTTTCACTATTGTAGGTACCTCCATTACCTTTATACTTTATAAGGAAATGGTGACAAGTTTGGATTCATTTGCCTTCTTCACATCCAGACAAAAGGGAACACTTCCACGATAAGAGTCATACTTTCGGTAAAGGCTCTGCGAAGATGGAAAAGAGTGCTACCTAGCACCATATGTTAACAAGTAAGAAAAGGTTCATAATTGATACCCTATTTTTGTGAATTTGCATAATTCATACCTCTTTTTGTAGTACTTATTGGTAGTTAGTACTTATATGTCCAAAGCGGAACGTCGTCGTTTTTTATGTTCCTTACATTATTAACTGGGAAAGGATTTGAAGAAAACAATGGACACGTAAGTATACTTTGACAATAACATTTTATTTGTAATATGTAAGTTTTTTATATAATCTAGCCTCTTGTATATATTTTATCACAGGGCAATAGAAACATACCAAAGAGTGGTTAAGAAAAAGCACACATACGAGCTTAAAGAGACTACCTGGATACAACCAAAGGTAAATGGTTTGAATCCTAACATTCTATGAACATAGTTATCTTGTTCAGATAATTTATATCATGCATGTTCTATAATGCCATCATCAAATGTGAATAAGGCTTATGGATATTATGTGATGAGGCACATGTTAAACATCATCCTCTTGGGTAGTACATAATTTACTGCAAAGGTAATTGTATTTAATTATTTTTGTTTTATTATGTTCTTTGTTTTATTAAGTTCATTTTTTAGTAATTAAGTTGATGTGTTTTTTTATTTTAAAATTTCTAGATGTTTGACATTACAGATGCATTTTCTGAAAAGGACATTGATAACATTCACACACATTGGGCAATTTTTTTTAGAGATTACAAACTTGTGAGGATAATGTCAAACATGTTATGTTAATAACTATTTGGGATTGGACATGTTGAATTTCATTATCACTGTTTGGTATTGGACGACTTGACTTTGATTGCACAAATTTCATTGTAAAAGTGAGGCCAATTTTATTTACATGCATTGATATAGCTTTGTTAATATTTTGTATTAGAATTTACAATAAATTTGGTATTTCATATTAGTTTTGTTATAATTATTTTTATTTGTCAGGTGTTTGGTTGTTTATTATCATGTAAACAAGTTTGTAGCATAATAAACAAACAATTTGTTTTTTCAAAAAATGAGTTTCTATACTTGACGAACAAGGAGAGGTGTAGAAAGTCACACTTTCTACACTTGATACACAAGAAGAGATGTAGAAAGTCACACTTTCTACATTTGCATAACAAGGAGAGGTATAGAAAGTCATACTTTCTATACTTGACGCACAAGGAGAGGTGTAGAAAGTATAACTTTCTATACCTATTTTCATAATAACACGTGTAGAAAGTGAGACTTTCTATACTTGTGAGCCGCAAGTGTGGAAAGTTTCACTTTCTATACTTGTTAGGATATACTTGTGAGCAACAAGTGTAGAAAGTCCCACTTTCTACACGTGTTAGGATGAACAACAAGTGTAGAAAGTAAATGTAAAAAATCCTACTTTCTACACTTGTTGTGCTATACAACACATGTAAAAAGTGGGACTTTCTACACGTATTTTAGAACCAATGTAGAAAGTCAGACTTTCTATACCTGTTGTATGTCAAGTGTAAAAAGTCTTTTCTGTTAAGTAAAAAATCTTTCCTGAACTAGTTTCCCACATAACTTTTCATATAGAATCCAATGAAACCCTCAAAAATACCAAAATTAAACACCTACCTTCAATTCTTTCTTCTGGACGAAAATGGTCTCTTATGACTAAAAATCACAAGTTTCAAGTTTTAATCACTTATCGTCATTTATATCATCATTTGGCACTATGTAAAACCATTTACAAGACTAAACCATTAAGAACCCTAAAAACCCCTTTCAATCAAAAAAAATAGAGCAGCAACAACCAACCACAAAACTCAATCAACTAAAGCAACATATACCTCAAAATAATGCTCTAGCTCACCTTTAGCTCCTTCTTGAGCTTTTTTCTTAATTCTCCACCTCTAGCTCTTGCAAGATTTCTTAAAACTCCTCCTCTTCAAAAAAAAACAAACCATAAAAATGAAGCTCTTAAAGAGGGGAATAAGATTCAAAAAGATCATTTAAGCCAAAGAAGTGGTTAAGTAGGAAAAAATTGAGCTAGAAGCCTTACCTTCCACTTGTGTCTTTCTTTTTCTCTTCTCTAGCCAAGTTGGCCGAAATGTTAAAGTGAGAGAGTGAAATATTCTGATTTTCCCCCTTTCCTTGCGCTTATTTTACTTGGCCGAAAGTTAGTCCAAAAGCAAGAAGAAAATATGTGGTTTTAATTCATTCTTCTTGCACAAGTTGGAGTAACTTAACCATATAATGGTTAATTTAAATTATGTTGACTTTTCCTTCCTCTTCCCCTCTTGCTTTTATATGAAAATGGGCTCTTGAAGAAACCAAACATGCTTCTTCAATTACCTTTAAGAGTTACACTTAATATCCATTAATTCCTTACATTACTTTTTGACTTTTCAAATTTAATTTTACTTTGCTAAAAATTGTTCCCTCTTGCTTTAATTTAAGCCAAACATTTTATTTTCCCTCTTCCTATCACCTTTTTGACCTAAAATCACAAGTAAAGAGGAAAATAATTCATGGCTTCTTGCTTTATTGGCAATTGACCAATTTGCTCTTACATTTTTCCCATTTTGGCACATATACTCAAATCTTCCAGAATTTTCTTCAATCTTTAAAAATTCATAATTAATTTTATAGATGTTCAATTGTCATAATTCCAAAGGCTATATGACGCTTATTGAGTCTATTGTTTTTAGAAAAAAACATTATCTTTAGCTAAATGGATGCTCAAAATTCTAGAATTATCATTTATTGGACGCTGCCATAGAAACTTGCCAATTTTACTTAGCTAAATTCAAAACTACATAACTCTTTGTGTACAACTCCAAATGACTTACATCACCTATCAAATTAAATCTTGATAAGTATAATTTTAGACTGGAAATTGTCACAATTTTTTAACATCATTTGCTTATTTAAAAGCATCATTCAAACTGTATACCCTACACAGAATACGCACTAGCAACATTATTCCAATTTTTCGAATTCAAATCCATTGTTTCTAAATACCATTTCCCTTTTCCTTTAGATTCGGATTAGGTTCTATGTCATACTGACATATCCGAAAGGGGTCAGGTACTTTCTTTTGACTAATTCATACCAAAATTCATACTTTATTCCGGGTGCAATTTCTATAAGTTATTCGTATGCCTTACAGGGACACTTGCTAAATCGAGGCTTAGTAATCCACTTCATTCAGGCTTATCCTCAAGCCTCTAATCCCAAAATTCAAGATATTACAACACTCCCCTCGTTTGATAAATTTCATCCTTGAAATTTCAAACATCTATACCTCGGGGAATCATTTTAGACATTCCGTCTATCCCTTACTTATGCAGCCTCGTCGAGCATGTAACTTAAAATCATCATACTCTCAACAAAATCTCAAATAGTATTCAGCAATCACCATATAGCATTTTCTTTCATTCTGTACCCAGTATGTAGCATTCAACATAGGATCCACCGGTCCATTCTCTCAATGCTTGGTTCTCATGCCACACAGCTTCTTCGAAACTCTAACCGGATCACACTATATGCATACTAGGCCTTACAATCTAGGGAATCATCCTCATGCTATAGGCATCTCAGGACTTACTACCTCAGCTACAACCTGGTACAATTTGAATGTTCTACCAGTCTCAAGGTGTACTCTAGACACACAAGTCCAAAGTCACCATGCTAGGCAACAAACATAGGGCTAGACATGTAGGTCTTATGGCCCAGGGACACTGCCCTATGCAAACTTGCACACTGGGTCTTATGGCCTCGAGCTTTTGCTCGGCATCACATTTTACCAGCTTAAGAACATACTAGTCCCTCAGGTCTTATGGCCTTAGGACATTCAGTACATCCTCTTTGCTGAATACTTATCAAGACTAACTACCTCAGGACACATAGTCTACTAGGTATTTTATATACATTCCAGGCTCTAACTCTTGCTACTCAAACCATTCATATACTTATGTAATGTTCATGAAGCATGCTAAACAAACCATCTTCACAACATTCATCACAAGAGCATTCGACACATTAGCATATAGCATGACGACATCAATTGGACCATTAGTCCCACACCAAAACAATTCGTATCACATGGCCCCAAGTGTTACCCATGCAATAGGCCCTGAGCATCCTCTCATGCATCATAGAAATTTTAATGGCCTAAGCGTCTACCCGTACAATAGGCCTCAGGAAACTACCCTGCATATTCTGAATGCACATTAGGTTTTACTATCTAAGGAATTACCCCTATGCCATAAGCATTACGGGACTTATAACCTCAGGCCTTTGCTCGTCAATTCTAACTTCTTAAGGATACGCTTGCCTAATAGGTTTTACCACCTACCATATATTCATAACACAAATATACTCGATGGTATAAACCTACATCCATAACCATTACATAAGATAGAGAGTGAGAGTTTTTTTCCTTTATATTGTCGAACTTGTTCTTCCTTAATCTCTTTCATTAACCGGTACTAGAGCACCCTATGGTGATGCACTAGGTCATATAAACCCTTCTCTCAAGGAACCCATTCAATGGGAGACTCATTACAATGCACCACTGTTGTAAGTCAATGTTCCTGTAGCTCTACCCTACGACTCAATGTCATGGTAAATGAAGCTCTTGAAGAGGTGAACAAGATTTATGAAGATCATTTAAGCCAAAGAAGTGGTCAAGTAGGAAAAAATTGAGCTAGAAGCCTTACTTTCCATATATGTCTTCCTTTTTCTCTTTTCAAGCCAAACTTGGTCAAAATGTTAAAGTGAGAGAGAGTATGAAATATTATAATTTTCCCCTTTCCTTACCCTTATTTTACTTGGCTGAAAGTTGGCCCAAAAGCAAGAAGAAAATATGTGGCTTTAATTCATTCTTATTGCACAAGTTAGAGTAACTTAACCATGTATTGGTTGTTTAAATTATGTTGACTTTTCCTTCCTCTTCCCCTCTTGCTTTTAGAAAAAAATAGGCTCTTGAAGAAACCAAACATGCTTCTTCAATTACCTCTTAAGAGTTATACTTAATAGTCATTAATTCCTTACATTACTTTTTGACTTGTCAACTTTAATTTTCCTTGGCTAAAACTTGTTCCCCCTTACTTTAATTTAAGCCAAGCATTTTATTTTCCCTCTTCCTCTCACCTTTTTTGTGATACCTTATTTTCCAACACAACGGTAGAGTACTAATGAGCTAATACTCACCGACTATAAACATCAGAGTGGCACAAAATGCTAGAAAATTTATACAATGCCTCTGCTGGATATACATATTCACATACTTGCACATACATACACAAATTCATTTTACAATACTCATATTCATTCTTCACTTCATATCATATACAAACCAAAACCTTACAATATTCTCAAAATACATAACAGAAACTTGACAACCTAAACTAATTCCTTCCGCTACTCGGCCTCGACTCATCATCCTTTACCTTTTCCTTGCCCCGCGAGCTTCCTCCCTGAACTGGAGATTTGTTTTTAGGAAAAGAATGAGATTCATGGGAATCTTAGTAGTAACGTCATTAAACATATAAGATAACACACACAAACATGATTCACTCATATAAAATCATCAACAAAATCATCAAACATTATTCAGTGCAAACATGCAATTCATAAACTGACTTTGCGCTAGACAGGTTCTCAACCTCGAAGGGCGCCTGTGCACAACGTATACAATACAACCTCATGACTAACATCACGCTTGACAGGTTCTCTTGGTCTCAAGGGGTACCCGTGCAAAGATAGGCCCAGGTCCCACTCGTGCAATTATGAACATTTCGCATGGGTGTCAACCCGACCTGCGATAAACCTTGGGTGATCACTCCGCTCAATCTAAACATGTTAGACATTTTGATGATGATAAAAAACAATACATATGCATGTCATGTTATATGAAGATAGTTACTACCTAGCTGCTACTTTACGCAACTCTCCCACTTGATTCAAGCTCGGGCAATCCTGAGGCCAAACCGGTTGTCAAGTCCTGAAATTGCCAAACATCACCAAAGGGGTTATTACTCATCCATGCACCTTTCCAAACTCATATCATTGGTAAATTTAGCCTATTGGTGCCAAATTACCAAAATACCCCTTAGGTCCTCATTATTAGTATTTTTCCAAAAATCATGATTGAGGCCATTCCTACACATTTTCGCGTGTAGAATTCATTTCCAACCTTTAATTGGCCAAAATCAAGCCTAAATGATGAAAATACCCTTGACAGACCTCAAATAAGGCTTAGAAAGGGCAATTTTGTCATTTCGCTCTCTGGTCCTTTTCTCACTTCGGGGTCAACATAAACCCTACACAATTCGGCCTCCTGAATCCAATGGAAGCATCAAATTAGTCAAATTTCCATTCATTCATCACATCCAATACAAGGAAGGGAAAATAAATTCCCAGAATGGATTCTCATTTTCTTTGGCACAAGCACCTCCTTTCTACTTATAACCAATATATTAACTAGTTAGACATTCATTGGACTTGATTTGGAGACACTTACATATTAAGGTATCTTTGGCTTTCTTGAATTATCTTGTACCAAATGAACCATAATCAAGCCCAAAACAACTCTACTAACCTTAATCAAGCAAGAAGAACAAGTTTAGGAAGTTACCTCTTGATTTTCTTGGACTTTCTCTCTCTAGGTCGATTTATCTCTCTCCTTCCTACGCTTGATTCAGCTGATCATCATAGAAATTAATGGTAGGGAGATGTTGAGAAGGAACCTTAAAGGAGATATGGAGCTTAAATCACAAGGTATGAGTTCTTACCTTGATCTTATGTCAATCCCTAGCCCCTCCTCCATTCTTCCGACAAGTTCTCGTTCTCAAGCTCTATCTCATTCTTTTTGGATCAATTCGGTCGAGAATGAGAGCTGGAAGTGGAGATTAAAATGATATAAGGTATTGCCTTAATTAACTTGACATATGGAACTTTCTAATTGGGCCAATAATGCTTAATTCCATCAATTAATTCCATCTCCTTTATACTCCCTCACATTAGCTGAAATATGCATGAGAAATGCAAGGGAAATCTAAATCTCCAATTATCCCATTATGCCAACATGTTACTTGTTGACCAAGTTATTGACTTTTTGACTATTTGACCATTTTTTACCATTATTCACCAAAATTGGTTTATTAATGATCAATAAGGGTGGAAACAGGCCAGGCCAGGCTTGTACCTTAATAGGCCTGGCCTTTTAAGGTACTGAATGGCCTGAGCCTGGCCTGTGGCCTGTAACAGGCCTTTTCTTCGGCCTGAGCCTGGCCTGGCCTGGCCCATGGCTTGTTAAAGAGGCCTATAATTTAAAAAAAATTAAATAGGCTAACAGGCCACAAGCTTTACCACAAGCCTGCTTTAAACAGGCCAAAAACATGCCTATTTCAAATAAGCTGAAAACAGGCCCAATTACATAAATTAATTATCTAAATACATAAATTAATGATCCACTTGAGATGGGATTTGGTAATAGGAATTATGGGATTTAAGGTTAAGATGTGAGGTGTGTGGGAATTTTTTTTAAATACTTTATAGGCTCAAGCCGGCCTAACAGGCGTGTCAGTATGCCTGAGCCTGGCCTTTTTAAGAAAACAGGCCTCAAAGCAGGCTTGAGCCTGGCCTTTTAACCTAACAGGCCAGGCCTGGTCAGGCCGGAAACAGGCCAAGCTGCAAGCCCCTGACGGGCCGCCTGGCCTGTTTCCACCCCTAATGATCAATTAGACATTTTGCTCTTTTTAATTCCTATTTAGCTCAAATATTGGGAATTTGAGGAAAAATAATTATTTTTCACTTTTCAGCAAAATTACCATTTTGCCCCTACATTTAATGATTTACCAAAATAAATCATGTTCTGCCCATTCCTTCGGCTAAACCCCATTTTTACACTTAAATGAGGCCATTAATCATATCATTAAATTTTTTGAATTTTGGTTACCATATTGAGCCTTTACCGGTCTCTTATACCCTTATTCAACTAATTTACGTGTAACCGGCAATTGGAATATTTTCCATAAATTCACATAATTACTTCTCATTATCTTTCACCATTTTTATTCCATTAAAATATACATCACATACACACATAAGTGTATTGGTGAAAAATGGGGTATTACATTTTTTACTAAAAAACACAAGTAAAAAGGAAAATAATTCATGGTTTCTTGCTTTATTGGCAATTAACCAATTTGCCCTTTCATTTCTCCCATTTTCGCACATGTACTCAAATCTGCCAAAATTTTCTTCAAATAATTGTACATATGTCCAATTGTGATGATTATAAAGGCTATGTGACCCTTATTGAATCTATTTTTTAGGAAAAATATTATCCTTAGCCAAATAGACACTCAAAATTCAAGAATTATCATTTATTGAATGCTGCCATAGACTCTTGCCAGTTTTACTTGGCTAAATTCAAAAATACATAACTCTTTTTGTACAGCTCTAACTGACTTGTATAACCTATCAAATTAAAGCTTGATAAGTCTACTTTTAGACTAAACATTTTCACAATTTTTGGACATCATTTGCCTATTTAAAAGCATCATGCAAATTAATTGCTCTATACAGAATACACACTAGCAGCAATATTCCAATTTTTGAAATTCAAATTTGTTCTTTCTAGACACCATTTCCCTTTTCCTTTAGATCCAGGTCAGGTTTTATGTCATACTGACATATCCAAAAGGAGTTTAGTACTTTCTTTTGACTGATTCGTATCAAAATTCATACTTTATTCCGAGTGTGATTTCTATAAGTCATTTTGCTTCTTATGCCTTCCAAATATACTTTCTAAACTGTAGCTTAGCAGTCCATTTGATTCGGACTTATTCTCAAGTATCTAATCCCAAAATTTGAGATATTACACACCCTTAAACAAAACTTTGTTGCTAAAATTGCACATTAACACTATATATATATATATATAAAGACACACACATGTTTAAGATCGGCTATGACAATAGTTGATCTAAAAAGTTGACATTTTTTTGTGTCAACTTTTTTAGACTGGTCAATTATGTACTAGACTTAAGTCTGATTAAAGACATTTATTTTAACCGATCTAAAAGAACCTAGTGATAAATCATAAAAGGTCAAAAGAATTCAACTAGAAGGTATAAAAAATGTATTTAATTAAATAGAAAACCAATAAAACTTCATAAATCATAACCTTTTAATTCAAGGATCATAAACTACAAAGATGAATTGAAATAAAGGACCAAAGATTTAGAAAATTTCCTCTTGAAAAAACAAACAAAACTCAAGCATAGTCTTCCTCCTTTTACAAAGAGTACAAAAGGTCTGGCTACTCATGGTGTTAAAATATAGCTCTAACAAGCTTTATTGAGACCACAGTCATGACTAGAGGGAGTCACATGCTAGACTTAAAGAAATTTGTGACGGACTACTTCCAATCTCTAGAAAACAGAAAAGATGAGATGAATGGATAATAATTGCTTCATCTTTTCCTTCTTTATGGAGCGAACACATGACCAATCTCTCGCTTGGTCGTGTGTGTATAAATAAATATATATAAATTTTGATTGTTGATTGCATTATCCCCTACCACTTGAACAAAAGATGTGGTTGTTCTTCATTCTTCTAATCAATGTAGGGATGTGACTTTTATCAACTCTTTTCTTTTTTTTTATAGTATTATCCGGTATCCAGTTCAGAGTCTAAGCCTATCACTCTCAACACTGGTATCTCCTCTAGGACTCAAACTCGATGCCAAAAGGGGTCTAGCGATACTTGCGCCACTAGACAAACTATGTTGGTTCAGCTCTTTTCTTTTTTCTTCTTTATATATATAAAATTTTATTTTTCTAATTTTTCTTTCTTCCTTCTTTCCTCATTTTTCTTTTGCTTGCAAAAAAAATAAGATCTGAGTAGAATTTATGATAAGACTTCTTTTTATGATCTGAAGATTAAATTTTTGTAAAGACAATTAATAAATTAAACAAGTATAAGATGTTTATGAATTTAATCCAATATATTCCAATTCTAAAGTATGATCAATTAAGCTCAAACTAGCATAATAAGAGTACAAAAGGTCCTAAATAAAATATTTAAATATATGTTTGCTCAAAAAAATGAATAATTAAATTTTACACACACACACACAGAGATATATATATATATATAAGAAATTAATGAGAAATATTACCCCCATATCCAACAAAATTAAATAAGGTAATCCTCCTTCATCCTCCTCCCATCCCATCCCTAACCCTCCCCTCAAACCAAATAGAATTATGCTCAATCTTGGCTCATTTAACTCACTCATTTCCTAGCATAATTTGCCTTTGAATTATATCTCTTATAGGAGATGAGGAAGTAGTATGCATTGTTGAAAAGGTTGGCAATACTCTAGTAATAGTTTCATTTGAGCATAATCTTACCTCTTCAATTTTTGGGTTTCTACTAATCTTCTGTCAAAAAGGCTCAAACCGCTGAAATATGAAGCGTTAGGTCGTTAAAAGTCGTATGGAATGGGTAGTGCTATGAGAGTATTTTCTTACTTATTCGACTATTCGTTTGGTTTGCTTGCTTCTTAGTTTACTGCTCCTTTGGTCCTTAATATAAATCATATTTAGGGAGTTAATCTAAGTCGTAAATATAAGACATAGTTTTCATATTTGTTAGTCTTTTCCTAATTTACCCATGTTGATGTTTCCTTAACAATAACCAAGGAGAAGAAAAGATAAGGTGATAAGGAAGTAGGTTCACATCATGAAGGAATTAAGAAAAATTACTAGGGTACTTTAGAAAATATATGTCATATTAATTAACTTAACACTATTTAAAAAAAGTCTATAAGACTACCACATCAAGACCTCTCTAAGCAGAGATAGTTTAAAACTATGACCGGTGCCATGACCAGTTACACTTCCTCTTAATTTAAATATTACTTTCTAAATCGGTTATAGTTATATTTAATGTGGTCTCGAGAAGTATTAAATATTATGAAAATTTAGAAATTTAAATTCTTTTTACACCGGACTCTAATACATATGGTTTAAATATCCTTTTAGACACCATAATTTATTTATACCCAGCCTTAAATGTTTTGAAGTTTCTTTATCTTCCATGGTAAACTTCCCAACTACGCGTCTCTTCGAATTTAAAGCCATTGATAACTATAATTTTCCTCTGTCTTATCTATGTAAACTCCTCATTCCTTTCATTTCTTCAAATCTAACTTTCTTTTCTCTCCTCTCTCAAATATCAATATGGTAAGACACATTTGGACTCCTTTAGTTCATCCTCCTTTTTCTCCTCCCCCTCTACAACCTCTACCACAACTATCATTGAGGCAGGTTCTTGACCACCTTAATGAAAGGGTGGCTCTCATGGAAAGATGCCTTAGAAGACTCTTGACTTTTGTACAGTTGAACCTTATATTCGATGTCAATGACATCAAGTACAATCTTTTGGATGACCCCTCTTCTCCTTCCTCTTCTTCCTCCCTACCTCTAGTAAAGTGGAGGAAGATTGAGGCTTTTTTTATTATGTAAAATGTTTTTTAATCATTGTACTTAGGACAGCAAAAAAAATTATAATATTAATGAAAAAAAAATTATTTCTAATCTTAATCTTGAACATCTTTTATATCTTTGTTCCATTATTGTTTTTGTCTCTAACTTGATAAGTTGATTTTATCTCTCTCTCTCTCACACATACTATTAGTAACTTATATTATCTGGGATATTATTAAATATATAATTTGATTATATTTAGACCGGTTGTAATAGCACATGGTCTAAATATGTTAACCTAAACCATTTAACTCTTGACTGGTCTGAATGTTGTTTAATCTTCCAACATTCACTTTTTACTTAGATTGGATAAGATAAATATTCGGACTTATAATTATTATTTAGACCACATTTTCAAAGATGACCAGTCTATATACATAATGTTTCAACTTCTAATACATATCATCATGTCTTATCAGTATCATCTGAAGTTTCCGACTATCGATCTCGATTATAAAAACTATAGCACCTTTAGTTTTGAAGTTCAAATTCAAAAGTCCCTTTCTAGTTCTCTCTTTCTTCTTTGAGTGATAATACTTCTAATGGAAAGAACAAAGAGCAAGTTTTCCCCTTCTCTTCCTTCAGCCGCTACCATCAACAGTTCCTCTTCGCAGCTCCCTCTATCTCTGACCTCAGAGGGAATTGATGAGGCCATCTTTCACCTCTAAGACACCATTCTGAAGGTCATGACAAAGTAAGATTGCTACTCTGAAACAACTGGATGAGTTAGTGGTGGTGTTGAACAATATCGTCAACCATTTAGACTAGTAGTTATTATCTCTTTGAATGATAATGATCATTTGAATGCATAGGTTTCAAGAACCCCCCAATTGTGTACATATTTTGATATGTAATTTTGATTTTGTTCTCAATCATCATCATATATAATATTTTGATGTAATTATGATTTCATGCACATAATGTCGCCTTTAGGTGAAAATTATTAATGAACAAGTTTCAATATTTTTATGTCTTTTTATCTGTTACGTTATTATTATTTCCTTTTTATTGATGATCTTCATCTTCTTGTGTTATATGAGCATTCTGTTACGAGTGTAGGATAGTGTATTTAGAAGTGCAAGTGTACACTGTCGTAATCAAGTAATATAGAAGTGAGTAGAGTATCGTTTCCACGAGGATTGATCACTAAGTACCAAAATTGGTAATTTTAATTCTATTTAGTCGATTGATTAGTTGTGATTGAGATTGCAAGATAGAAATGATGAAATATAAATACAAGTGATATAAAAACAAATATGAGAAAAAGCCCTGGGGATTAGATTTCACTTAATAAATTCCGGATTGAATCACTTATCTATTCTAGTCCAATTTATTCCACATGATTGATGGTCGAGTTTCCCTATTTTAATTACTAGCCTCTTCCAAGGTCAAGTAATTCTATAATTAATTGCTAACCCAATATATTCCTATATGAATTTAAGCAATCAATCATGCATTAAGATTTATGGAACTCAATTAAGACTACATAACCCATATAAATACATTCCTATTTCATATGCAAATTATGGTTTTAATTATAGGATCCACACACATGTATCTCCTTCCGGTCTCAACATGCATATTATAATCATCCAAAAGGTGGCCAATCAATTGTAAGCATTAAGAGCAATAATTAAAACTCAATCATGAAGGAAAAATTAAAACTAGATTTAATAAGTTAAGATTCAATCCGTCATTAGTAAGCTACGTCATCACCCTAGGAAAAGGAAATTTTAGCTCATGATAAAATTAAAAACAAAACCAAAATATATTCCAAACATCATAAATATTGCATAAAAATTAATTACAAAAACATAAAAATACTACTACAAGACACATGAAAATGGAAAATCTAGCCTACCATATAGGAGGTAAAACCATCCATGTAGGTGGCAACCTATACCATCCATAAAGGAGGACTACCTAGGCCTTCCATATAGGAGGTAAAACCATCCATGTAGGAGGCATGCAAGAAGTAAAAAAAATGCAAGAAATAAATTCTAAAAATAACAACTCTCTCTCTCTAACATAGAAACTCTCTCTCTCCTCCTTCCTCCTCATTTTAGGGTGCCAAGAAGCTCTATTTATAAGCTTCATTTTCGGACTGCTACAGTGATTTTGCTACAGTAAACCGACCACACCGTCCGCTATAGTAACCCGCACTGAACCGCCCCACTTCCACACACCGTCCGCTACTGTACCGCAATGGTCCGCTATAGTGAAACTGCTACAGTGAACAGTACCCCGTATGAACAGTGCATAGTGAATAGTACCACGTGAATAGTAACTTTCCCTTAAATGCCTTCTTTAATTCTTTTTAATCCGGTACTATCCATGGCTGCAAGAAAATCATTATTTATTTATTAATTACACCCAAATTGATTACATTCAACTCAAATTTAGTCCACAAAATCATCATATAAGGGAAAATGAATATGCAAATATTTTACTTATCACATTCAAATCATTTAAGTTCTGGTTTATGAATTTTGTTTTTAAAAATTACATAGTAGATTGGTTGATTTAAAAGACGGCCTCGTTATGAGGACCTGTTATGGATATTTAGATTGTGTTTAATGAGGACTTGTCTAGAAAAATTTTCTTTAGTATATATACTCACTTCCATGCTCAAGCACATCTTTATCCTCTTTTAGTCATAGGCGCTCTTCTTCTCTTCATCGCCTTCGGCCGCTATGACATCTCTCTCTCTCTCTTGGCCATCAACATAGCTTGTTATTCCTTTCCATTGAGCTCTCCTTCTTTGTCATTACAGTTTTACTCTCGCGTTCTTTAAAAATTGTTGCCCTCTTCTGTTAGTGTTCTCTTTTATTGTCTTTGATTGCATTGGTGTTTTAATCGGTTGATCTTGATAATCACTCTTTTTATTTATTTTTTGAAACACTAATGCTTATTCCTTTTTCTTATTTGACGAAACTCTTTTTAAAAGTTTAGTTTTTTTTCTTGAATCCATATAAATGAAAGCTTTATATTTAATTGATATTCTATTTGGTGATTGTTTCACAAATTTGTAAGTTTGTCTTTTAGTTAGGCTATCCCTCTCTGTAATCACCGATTTGCTCTTACGTTTGGTAAAAATCGTTACCCTCTTTTATTAGTGTTGTATTTCATTGTTTTTTTTTTGCATGGACATGTTAGTGTCCTCTAGTGGTTGTGAAAAATATTTGCAATTTTGCCTTGCAGATTGAACCTTGCAATATATATGATGGTGTAAATTAGGGCATATGCCTTAATAACTTAGTTGTGATTAATTTAAGCCTACCAACATCACTACATATATTATAAGGTTTATCTGTAATGAAATTTATATAAGACATGTATATATAGCACAAAGGCTGAATGAGACCTAATAGCCTATATATTCATGTATTAAGAAGTGTCTTATATGTGTTATATGTGGTGGTGTTGGTAGGTCAGGATGATTTAATTTGCTGCTTGCTTCAAATTCAATGTAGCTTGTGAATATATGTATGTAAGACATTGAATTTGAAGCAAGTAATGTTAATTCTAGCCAATCAACACCGCCACATATATCATAAGGTTCAACCTCCAAAATAAATGAACATAAGATATACATATAAAGCATAAAAGCTCGATGAGTGCCAAACAAACCATATATTCATGCGCAAGTCAAAAACTTTATTTTCATTATAATGGATTTGTATTTAATTTGCTTATTACAAATTTATTCTTTTTCATTATAGAAGAAGTATGAAGAGCGTCAAAAAGATATGTGAAGAGTGAGAAGTTAAGTGATTTTTTGTAGCTATCACATATATTTTCATATAGATGTGAAGATCATTAAATAATCTGATACAATATGTAACTTCCTATAATTGAAAACAAAGGATGAATACAATTGGAGGTTGCAAATACAAGAAGCCATTTATTGTAGGACTTGAAAAATGAAAAAAACTTTCTTCCACAGGTATAAATATGTATGTTCTCAACATCTCCCTACCATTAATTTCTATGATGCTCAGCTGAATCAACCGTGGAAGGAGGAGTGAGAAATCGACCTAGAGAGAGAAAGTGAAGAAAATCAAGAGGTAACTTCCCAAACGTGTTCCTCTTGCTTGATTAAGGTTAGTAGAGTTGTTTTGGGCTTGATTATAGTTCATTTGGTACAAGATAATTCAAGAAAGCCAAAGAGACCTTAATATGTAAGTGTCTCCAAATCAAGTCCAATGAATGTGTAACTAGTTAATATATTGGTTATAAGTAGAAAGGAGGCGATTAGGCCAAAGAAAACGAGAATTCGACACAACTTTTCTGGGAATTTATTTTCCCTTCCCTATGTTGGACGTGATGAATGAATGAGAATTTGACCAATTCGATGCTTCCATTGGATTCAAGAGGCCAAATTGTGTAGGGTCTATGTTAACCTCGAAGTGAGGAAAGGCAGGAGAGCGAAATGACAAAATTGCCCTTTCTAAGCCTTATTTGAGGGCTGTCAAGGGTATTTTCATCATTTGGGCTTGATTTTGGCCAATTTGAGGTTGGAAAGGGATTATACACGCAAAAATGTGTAGGAATGGCCTAAATCATGATTTTGGAGAAAATACTGATAATAAGAACCTAAGGGGTATTTTGGTAAGTTGGCACCAATAAGCTAAACTTACCAATGTAATAGGTTTGGAAGAATGTATAGATGAGTAATAACTCATTTGCGATATTTGGCAATTTCAGGACTTGACAACCAGTTTGGCCTTAGGATTGCCCGAGCTTGAATTAAGTGGGGAGTTGCGTAGAGTAGCAACCAAGTAACATGCATATATATTGTTTGTTATCATCATCAAAATGTCTAACATGTTTAGATTGAGCGGAGTGAACACCCGGGGCCTATCGCAAGTCGGGTTGACACTCACACGAAATGTTCATAATTGCACGAGCAGGACCCGGGGCCTATCTCTGCACGGGTACCCCTCGGGGTCAAGAGAACCTGTCAAGCGCGATATCGGTCATAAGGTTATCTTGTATGCGTTGTGTATAGGTGCCCTTTGGGGTTGAGAACCCGACTAGCACGAAGTCAGTTTATGAATTGCATATTTGCACTGAATAATGTTTGATGATTTTGTTGATGATTTTATATGAGTGAAGCATGCTTGTGTGTGTTATCTTATATATTTAATGACGTTACTATTGAGATTTCTGTGAATCTCATTCTTTTCCCAAAAACAAATCTCCAGTATAGGGAGGAAGCTCGTAGGGCAAGGAAAAGGTAAAGGATGATGAGTCGAGGCCGAGGAGTGGATGAGCTTAGTGTAGGTTGTCAAGTTTTCATTATGTATTTTTAGAATATTGTAAAGTTGTGGTTTGTATATGAAATGAAGCGAAGAATGATTATATGTGTTGTAATATGAATTGTGCATGAATGTGTTCATAAGTGAATATGTATATCCAACAGAGGCATTGTATAAAGTTTCTAGCATTTTGTGCCACTTTGATGTTTATAGTCGGTGAGTATTAGCTAATTAGTACTCTACCGTAATGTTGGAAAATAAGCTATCACACATAGAGCTTTTGTTTGGCATGTCTCCTTTTAACATCTCAAAAGCGAAGCTAGCTTCTCTCCGTTGCCCCGTTTAGTTTGTTGCGTCCTTTTCTTAAACTACATCGTTTTGATATAGTTTTGGGTGTAAAATGAAGGACTGAACTTTTTTTAATAAAAAATGATGTCCAATATTTTGAAGTACTTTCCTAAAAGTATATAATATCTTAAAATATTTTTCAAGTAGCATACGGTATCCTAAAATAATTTTTGATGCTTTTAACCTCTTAAAATATATTTTTAATTATACCCAGTGTCTAAGGAGATCGAATACAACTTTGCCTTTAATGTATTTTTCTTAGTAGTAACAAGCACCCAAAACTTAGGATATTGATTTATTGCTTTCCACCCACTCTAAAATATTTTTTCGGTAGCATCCAATATTTTAAAGTAATTTTTGGAGTTGAAGTAACGAGCACTCAAAACTTAGGATACTGATTTATTGATTTCCACCCACTCTAAAATATTTTTCTAATAGCATCCAATATTTTAAAGTAATTTTTGGAGATGAAAAAAACCATTAAAGGTAATTGTAGTCGGTCTCCTAAAGCACTCGGTATAACTGAAAATATATTTTAAAGGGTTAAAAGCACCAAAATTTATTTAGGATATTGTATACTACTTGAAAAATATTTTAAGATAGTAGAAACTTCTAGAAAAATACTTCAAAATATTGACACCATTTTTTTAAAAAAAAAAGTTCAACCTATCATTTTACACCTAAAACTACACTGAAACAGTGTAGTTTTGAGAAAAGGACGCAACGGATCGAATTGGGCAACGGAGATAAGCCAGCTCCCTTAAAAGCTACCATGAAAACTTAGGAGATTTGTAAAGCCAAAATCATGTTTAGTTTGGCATTGTGTTGGATCTTATATTTTGAACATTTCAAAACTGAATTTTCTTCAAAATGGGCTTTTCTTGAATGAAAATAATTTTTTAATATGCTTTTTTATTATATTTTAAAATTTTTAGTATTGCTTTTAAATTTTATATTTACCTATTTGAAAAAATTAATCTTTTAGTCTTTAAAGTTTTAACTTAGTTATAATTAGCCTAAACTATAACTCAATATAGCTTTATAGCGCATTTGGTTCAACCCCACTACATGTCTGTAATGATAATAATGATTATATTACCAAGAGAAGAGTATATGGTTGCTCTTTATCATGATAATAGGGCTTACCATTATAATTGATAATCCTCATTCATACCTCCCCCCCCAATGAATCTCATTATCATCCTATTACATATTTAAAAAAGTCCAATGTACCTTTTAGTTTCACTTCTCTTTATTTTATTTATATCATTTTACTTAGTCCCCACAATCGCTACTGCCACTACCTCCTCTTCCACCACTGCTGCTCCCCCCCTAACTGTCACCGTCATCCACTACTACCTCCTCCTCCTCCATCACCACCCGCTATCACCGACACTACCTCCTACTCTTCCATTGCCGCCCACCACCCCCCGCCATTACTACCCACTACCCCCTACTATTGCTGTCACTACTACCTCTTCCTACTCTATCCCTCTTTGCCACTACTAACTTCTTCTCCACTTTCGTCTTCGCCACCTCTATCGTTGCCACTGCCACCATGACCTCCTCCTCTTCGGCCAAACCTTGTCACCCTACGTCCACCATTATCGCTGCCACCATCACAACCTTCTCCTCTACTGTCGTTGCCGCCGCAGCTGCCACAACCTCCTCCTCCACCATTGCCACCGCTGCCGCCACCACCTCCTCCTCCACTGTTATTGCTATCACCACATTTCGCCACCACCGCCACAACACCGTTACCATCATCCACCATCACAACCATCACCATCTGACGATCCTTGGCAAGATAGCATGACAATTATAATGAGGTAGCATGATAACTCTTAATTATTATTTTTTTACAAAGATTATAATAAGAGTAAAATAGACTTTGTATGATATATTAATTTTAAATAATTGTTAAAATAATAATTCATTGCACCTTGCTTAAAACTTAAACCAAACATTAGCCCTGTAATTAATATTGCATTGCATTTTACTACACTGCAGGGTGTAATGGGATCGAACCTAATGGGCCCTTAATCTCTTAACTTTTAATTCGATTAAAACTCAATCCTAATCTTTTCATATTTAATAAAAGAGAAAATACATTTGTAGGTATATCTATATTTTTACTCAATTTTTAATTTGATATATGTATGTTTTTTTCCTAATTAAATGCATTAATTTTATTCCATTAGTACCTTTAACTCCTACAAAGAGGCTAACAGTGCTAATAGAGTAAAGTTACCAAGCTAACGAGGTTAACGAAACAAAATTGATGATTTAATTATAAGAAAAACACACAATATACCAAATTTAAAATTGAGTGAAATGTATAGATACTAGTAAATGAGTTTTCCATCGATATGATATGATATGATATAATATATATATATATATATAATATATATATATATATATTGCTAAACAAACTTGGATATTATATAATACTGGAAAATACTATACATCAAGATGCACTAATAAGATCTTCCCTCAGTAAAAGAATACATCCAGAATGGAGGACTAGTACTACCAAACTCTAAATTAAGTGTTGGGCTTCTCTTGCTAGATAATCAGCACACTTGATTGTAGCCCGTGGTGCATAACAGAGTTCAAGGTCCGATTTAGAGTAAAGTAAATCATGAATTGCATTAATCTTTAACCTAAGCGGATGATCAAATCCTCCATCCTGCATAACCAAGTTATATGTCTCAAGGGAATCTGTGCATGCAATAATTTTGGACAAACTATACTATTTGCACAATTGAACACCCGTCAGCAAGGTAAAAAATTATACAGTAATAAGGGGGACAAAACCCAATCTCCTTTGAAAACCTAGAACCCAAGTCCCCCTCTCGACCCAAATAATTTCTCCACATGTTATAGGGCATTGTTGAGTTACCGATCCATCCATATCTAATCTAACGTGCCCTTCCACGCGGCAGGCTTCATTTGAGACCCGCCTCCTCACTGTAGCAAAAAAATTGATGTTTGAAGTTGTTATAAAGAGTGGACTCCATTAGTTGATACCGACTACCATGAATGACTTTTTTAGTCTGAACTCAAACCCTTTTCATCACTTCCTTGCATATGTTTTTTCATAGCAGCCAACGAGATTATTCCATTGATAAATTAATCCTTTATCAAATATAACACACTCGGGGAATCACCTAGCTATCTTATATGGATGCTTAGCTCCACAGCCACAAGGATGATATTTTTTTTAAAAAAAAACGAAAACGAAAACGTGGCCCAGAACCCGCGGCGCCCAAGAAGACGCATACGTGGGACGGCTGGAGGACTTGGAAACTCTGATCCGGCGACTGCTATCAAGATGACAGTAGCTTCACTCCCTCCCTTGGGAGCCGCTGAGATGAATTGTCCGTAGAACAAGGAAATCAGAGCACTTAGCCAGGAAATCAAGATGAGAGTAGCTTCGCTCGCTCCCTTGAATTGGTATTTCTTTTACTAATTCCATTGTTAAATTCAAATATTTGAGAAACGACGATGAGAGATGGAAATCAGAGCACATAGCAATTTCTTAAGACTTGAAAGATAGGAAAATGAAAATTCAACTTTACTGAAAGAGACAACGAATGACTTTTTGTTTTCCCTTAAAAAATCTCAACTATCACCAGGATTCAAAGAAATTCTGCTGGACAAATTTTTGTTCTTGGATTTTTCAGACCTGGAACCTCCAAAAGTCGATATGTAGGAATATGGTACAAAAATATTACGCCCCAAACTGTTGTTTGGGTTGCTAACAGAGAGAACCCATTGAATGACTCAAGTGGGAAATTTACTGTTGCAGCTGATGGGAATCTTGTTCTCTTGGATGGAGAAGAGAACATTGTCTGGTCTTCAGGTGCCTCAAGAGCAATTCAAGATCCAATAGCAAAGCTGCTAGATTCTGGGAATTTTGTTTTGATTAATGGTAAAGGTGATTCTGGTAGTATATATGGCAAAGCTTTGATCACCCTACTGATACTATGTTACCAGGCATGAGGATTGGTTGGGATAAAAATTCAGGCCTAAACAGGTACTTGACTTCCTGGAAGAGTGAAAATGAACCATCTGAAGGAAACTTTACCTTCAGCTTTGATCATATTGAATTTCCTGAATTAGTGGTTTGTGAGGGATCCATTATCAAGTACCGGAGTGGAATTTGGAATCGTGTTGGATTAAATGCAGACATTTGGACATCTTTTACAGCCTACACGCCAGTACTATCAGTAACTGAAAACGAGGTAGTATATTGGAATCAACCAGGAGATAGACTTTCAAGACTTGTGATGACATATGATGGGCTAGCTGAAAGATATATATGGGACACCAAAAATCCAAAGTGGACTAGCATATATGAGGTGAGAAAAGGCTTTTGTGATGACTATGGAGCTTGTGGGGAAAATGGTATCTGCAACATCGATAGTACACTTGTTTTCTGTAACTGCTTGATTGGCTTCAAACCTAAATCTCAAGAAGAATGGAATGCATTTAATTGGTCTGGAGGATGCATTAGGAGAACTCCATTAAACTGCACACAGGGTGGCAAGTTTGAAAAGTTTAGCTCAGTGAAATTGCCAATGTTGCTGCACTACTGGGCACAAGATAATATGAGTCTTGAAGAATGTAAGATGAAGTGCTTGGTGAATTGTTCTTGTACAGCTTATGCAAATTCTGCTCTCGATGGAGGGCCTCATGGCTGCTTGATTTGGTTTGGCAACTTGGTTGACATGAAGCTGCTCCAAACTAGAGTAGGTCCACAACAGGATCTCTATGTGAGGTTAGCTGCATCAGAAGTAGGTAAGAACTGGCTCTATTTCGGCCTTAGTACAGCTGGAACTGCTTCCTTTATAATGTCTTTGTTTTAGTATGAAAGAGGCAGAGAATTGGAATCTCAGCTTCCTCTGTCAGTTTTGTTTGCAAACTTCAGTCTAGGCTTGTGATATTCACGTATCATACTATTGTGGCGACATGTTACACTCTAAGCTCAATTTACATTTTCATATCCAACCATTTGACATGGGCAGCATCAATACAGACAATATGCTTATCCACTTACACTTAAGTGTACTTCATTATTGATTTTCTTTTACACACACACACACACTACTTGTTCTTAAAGACGCATTCAAGATAATAATCAGAGTCATCTTCCTTTTGTTTCATGGATGTGCAGGGTCCACTCCCACTACTCGTAAAAGGAAAGTAGCAGTGGTGGCTATATCCTTGTCTTTGGCACTGCTTGTGTTGTGCTTCATAATGTTCCTTGCTAAGAAGTTTAAAGAGAAGAAGATGCAGAAGGTCCTGAGTGCCAATTTGGGTAAGATTCTTTGAAATGCTTTTGGTTACTTATTGACTTGGATTGTGCCATCCAATAGGTACTTCATATTTCTATTAATTCTGAACGGGGGATGTAGTTGCTACAAAAAGAACAATATGATTGTTTCAGAGATTGAGGCAAAGAGCAGATAATTGTCTCTGTTCAGTGATGTTTCTCATTAGTCCTTCCATCCTTTTAAAAAATAAGAGGAACATAACATTGCTATTGGGATAACTAAACCTTATAGATGACCATATTTATTCAAAAAAAGAAATTATTCAAAGTTGTGTAATGCTAATTACATCACTGGCGGAAAAAAGAGAGAGAGAGAAGCTAATCTGGTCCCTTTTTCCCATTTGGAAAATCTGTCATGTTGTTAATGTCAAACAGTCAATTAATTTTAAACAGATTTGTCAAGGCGAATTGTGAAATGTTCAAACATGGTAAGCAATTATGATAGTCTTACAGGGAACTGCTTCTCCAAATTGTAGGACACATAAATCATAGTGAAGAGCAAGCATTGCCTCTTTTTGATATGCTCACTATTCTGGCTGCAACTAACAATTTCTCTAAGGAGAACCTGGTTGGAGAAGGCGGTTTTGGCCCTGTTTACAAGGTGATCCTTCTCCATAAAAATGCACTAACTGATATTTTCTTAACATTGTAAATCTCACTATGTACATTAAAGCTTAGGGTAAGATGTCAGATGGACAAGAAATAGCTGTGAAAAGGCTATCATGAACCTCAAAACAGGGAATCCAAGAGTTTATGAATGAAGTTGGATTGGTTGCCAAATTCCAACACCGAAATCTTGTTAGGGTTTTGGGTGGTTGTGTTCAAGGAGATGAAAGAATGTTGGTCTATGAATACATGCCTAACAGAAGTTTGGACCATTTTATTTTTGGTAAGACAACCTCTGCAAAAATGTAATTTGTCATAACTAACTCTCTTGTCTTTTGCAACCAAGAAAAGCTCTGCATGCATATCAAAATACTATGTTCTTTTAATTTAAATAACTTTCTCAGTAACAGCTTATTGAGCTTTGACTAACTGTGCATAGAGCTTTGAATTGGAGATTTGAAATCATTATGGGGATTGCTCGAGGACTGCTATATCTTCATCAAGATTCTAGATTAACCATCATCCATAGAGATTTGAAAACAAGTAACATTCTATTAAACGATGACTTGCATCTCAAAATTTCTGATTTTGGTTTAGCTCATATCTTTGAAGGAGATCTTTCAGCAGTAAAAGCAAAAACTATTGTTGGGACATAGTAAGTTGTATGATGGTTTACTAATAATTTTTCCATAATATAGGCTAATAAAATGTCTTAGTCATGGAATAAAAAAACTAATGTTGTGTTGTGTTTGATAATGTGCAGTGGTTATATGTCACCTGAATATGTAGTACATGGACTCTTTTCTCCCAAATCTGACATATTTAGCTTTGGGGTTATAGTGTTAGAGATATTGAGTGGCATAAAAAATAGTTGTTACAGAAGTCCAGATCACGGCCATAATCTGTTGGGGCAGGTAACCTCATTCGCAACACAGCATTTAAGTTTAAGCCTTTGCTTGATTGATAGTCTTTGGGAACCGACACCTACATTTGGTTTCAGCATTTTCCATCAATTTTTCTATGACATTATATTTGAATATTTTCTTTTAACTTATCTGCACTTCATTGTTCACTTCAAAAGAGCTCTTCCACAATTCATATTTCATTTGAAGAACTTCACAGAATTGCATCTTAGCATTTCATTTTTGTGATTTGTTCTCCACTTACTAGCATTTTTTGTGCATCTAGGCATGGATACTTTGGAAAGAGGAACGACCCTTGGATTTTATGGATATAAATTGTGGCATAAAGGATATGTCAAGTGAACTAATCAAGTGCCTACAAATTGGTCTCTTGTGTGTGCAAAAGTTCCCTGAAGATAGACCAACTATGCTGTCTGTGGTTTTCATGCTATCCAATGAATGTATGACACTTGCTGAGCCGAAGTTGCCGGGATTTTTCATGGAAGAGTTTGGTGATTATAATCAGGACCATTGTAGTAACAATTCTATGACTATTACACTTTTGGAAGCCCGGGGTTAGAAATGGTATTATTCTTTAAAGTTTGTAGTTGTAATATACAGAAATGCAAGGTTCAATGTGCTTTTAAATGTCTAAAACCATTCTTCTTTCTTCCTTTCCATTTCCTCTGCCTAGATGTTTAGAGAAAAGCTTGGATAGTTTGGTTTAATCTCATGGAAGCGTCATTTTGATGAAAAGGAAATAGTTCTCTGAAAAAGACAACGCCAATGAAGATTGGGTTTAACTAGTAAGGATTGGTCTTGAATGGCTTAGTTCGCAAGTGTATTTTTTACTTTTGTAAGGATGCATTTTTCTCTGACAACCATTTATGTTTCTTTATTATATTTAGCATGTTTCATTAGTCCTGAAAGGATTTGAAACTAAAGACTTGTTAATTATTAGTTCTGAGACTTTTTGGAAGATCACATCAGATTTCATTAGAGCTTTTGAAATGCCCGTTAAAACACTTGTGAGCTCACTTGAACCTTTTCTAACCCAATGTATCTTTTACTAGCAATTTTGGTCAATTTCCACTTTATTAGACCTTATTTGAGATTATATATTCTTGCATCATATATATATATATATATATATATATAGAGAGAGAGAGAGAGGGAGGGAGGGAGGGAGGGAGGGCAGGAGATATCATTGGTTAGGGTTCTTCAAATTTAATTTATTTTAGTTAATTCTCTTATCAAACAAGATTCTTCCATCCTAGAGCTACTTATTATCCTTCATTGGCAATGAGTGGAATGTGATTTGCTGGGAATTAATTAAAAACGAATAAGATTGGTTAAAAAATTAGAACCACAAATCATATGATTGATTCATCTGACTGGTGTTTCTGTTTATTTATTCTTTCTATTCTCCAAGAGTAACAGGAAAATTGCAAGGAGGCAAGATCAAATAGATTATTTATTTCTCTTCTCTGTAGCATGAATTTTAGTTTCTCTGCATTGAAATTCTGGGAAAATTTGAAGTTCGAGAAATAATAGTTAAAAGGCTACCATAAACCACAAAACAAGGGGAAGAAAGAAATCACAATTGAGATCACTTAAGATCTACTTTATCAACATTCCAGAAGAACCGTTTCAGATATGAACAACTAGTAACATAATTGTTTTTGTTTTCTGCTGGTCTTTATTTTATAATATCATGTTAAAAGAAATTTAAGTCAAGATTTATTGTGGTATGAACTTTAAAAATAGAGAATTTAATGACAGTTTCTGGAACAGTCCATGTATGTACGATGTATAGTTAAAAAGGCATATTACTCAGGAATTTCTAAAGAACTATATGATTTTGATTTTTTTTTTTTTATTTCCTTGCTAATAAGAACTACTCTCCTTGATTCTAAATATAGAAGCTAGTTGACGGATTTAATTTAATCTTAAATAAAATATCTCAATTCACTTTATATCTCAAATTTATAAAAAAATTTCCCTTAAAACTATCTATTGATTACACTTTTGAGTGATTTCTATTAAGAGAGTAATTTCCAATACAAATAATTAAAAATAAGAAAATTTTAGAAAAATTAGCACCCATTTTTTTATAAATAACTTAACTAATTTTTTTAAGTTCTACAAATTATTTATCTAACTTATATATTTTGGACTGTACCAAGTATATTGCTCAATTTGATGCAAAATTAATTCATTACCCATTTCTAAGTTATTAGAAAAGGCATTGAATAAAGAAAATGAAGATTTACTTTGTTTTCTATTTATCCTGAAAGGTTTTAAAAAGTGACCGTAAAGATAAGTAATATAATATAATCAAATGTCATTTATAAGGTAGCAGAAATAAGTAATGCAATTTAGTGAAGTTATCTCTCATATTTACACCAAAACAATCTCAAAGATGCCGCAACGATCATATGCAGGAAAATTTACATGTTACTCTGCAAAAAATTCATTTGAAGTATTTCATATCTGTATTTATGAGGCTATACTTGTTTTATTACCTAGCATTTAGCATTGTGACTGTGACTTCATTCACACTATATGATTGGTCTTGTTTACTTGAAGAAGACTCTGTTTCATTAGGGTTTCTTCCTACACAAAACCCAGGGGTTTTAGGCTGTGGCATCAACACAGTTTCACTGCTCAACATCAACACCACAGTTGACATTGATGGCCGATCTTCTGCTCGCTCTTGAACACACAGGAGTCCGACTTGTATGCATCGGAGAAAGTCGGGTGGTGAATACGAATCACCGATCGATGGATCAGTCAGTTCCAGTGCTTTTCCTTCTTTCCATTGATTCCATGCCTATAATGAAACACAATTAGTTGTTTTTTTAGCACAAGATGATATGATAGATTGTCAATCAAGAAATTATCTAACAATAGAAATTGTTGCGCATACATGTCCAAGAAGATTTAATTCGTCGTTTGAGTAATAGAACCCTTTGTTTTTCCTGCCGGTTATGATCTCAAGAACTAGAACCCCAAAACTAAAAACATCAGACTTTACTGAGAAGAGTCCATCCATAGCATATTCCGGAGACATGTAGCCGCTGCACAATGGGAAAAGCATATAAATTATGAATTTACGATATTACGAGTCTCAAAGAATATCAGAGGTTGTTAAAATACTTACTATGTCCCGACAATTCTTAATGTATTTGCTTCTGTTTGATTTGTTCCGAAAATTCTTGCCATCCCAAAATCTGATATCTTTGGATTCATTTCCTCATCAAGTAGGACATTGCTAGCTTTAAGATCCCTATGGATGATCCTGAATCTAGAATCTTGATGTAGATAAAGAAGTCCTCTTGCAATTCCACATATCATGTGAAAGCGCTTTTGCCAATTCAATATGGATCTTCTTACTTTATCTGGAAGTTCGAGCATAAGAATAGAAGTTTCATTCATAGCGAATCAAACTTGACTTCAAGAAAAATCATAATAAAAGCTTAAAGATACACAATGTGAATTCAACTCACCAAACAAAATAGAATCAAGGCTTCTATTCTCCATGTACTCATAAACCAATATCTTCTCATCCATCTCAACACAATAACCAAACAACCGAACAAGGTTCCTATGTTGAAGTCTCGCAATTAACCTGACCTCATTCTTAAATTGTTCAGTTCCTTGCCCAGAGTTCCTCGATAGCCTTTTCACGGCGATTTCTTGGCCTTCCACTAATCTACCCTGTCATAACAACAACCATTCTTTGTTAGTTTCTTAATTCTTCTGTGTGATATTGAAAATGGGTTTCTTGAGAGAGATTAGAAACAAAACCAATTTACCTTGTAAACACTACCAAAGCCTCCTTCTCCAAGCTTGTTTTCTTCAGAGAAGTTGTTTGTAGCCGTTGATATGGTGTTAAAATCGAACAATGGCAACTCTAGCTCATCCATCTCACTTTCACTAGAGTTTCTTCTGTTACTTGTGAACATTGGTTCTTTCTTTAGAGAATCTTGACTTCTCTCAAAACCGCCTGCAAAACAAGCCCAACATTTCATCGAACACCTCATATGCATATCATAATAAGCATTCATATGAGAAAAATTACCTCTAGATTCAGTCCTGCATTTTAACATTCTTTGTAATTTCCTTCTCTTCCAGAGGAAATAAATGAGTAATCCCACTAGTACAACAACTATGGCAACTGTAATGCCTATAGCTTTAGATTCCACACTGTTCTTAGATCCTCCACCTGCAGATTCTATGTCATTTGAGTATTACTGATATCTTAATAGATATATTATATATTAACTTTCATGTTTGATCTAGAGTAGGTTTCTTTGCGTAATATACTTTTGAGCCGATAAATGCAAGTTCTAACTTCTAACATCAAATATGGAAAATAAGTATTAAAAAAAAAAAAAAAAACCTCGGGCACACACGGCATGAAAATTACTAAATAGCCCCAATTTCTACACTTCTCTAATTCTATTTAAAAGGCACTTTTTGCATGTTTTATATAGATAAAAAAAACCTTAAACTTCATTAACTCTACCTTAAGATTGAATAATTTTTTAATTTTATCTCTATTTAATATACAATATTTCCCCTACAAAATAAAATTACAATAATAATAAATAAAGGGTATAATTATATATCTATCAAAACCTTCATAGAACTAGAAGAGTATAAAAGAAAAATGCTATGCCCAAGTGGCTTTTTGCGCAGAACCTTGTTTTCAAAGTAGGCATAAGGAATTGAAACCAATAATGGAATTTGTCTGAATACCCATAGAAACAACTGGAATTGGTTTTGTTTTTTCCCCTTCTATTTTCTTGGCCCCACTTGTAATCAAGAAGTAAGAACTATGCTACTTGAAAGAAAAATCAGAGTCTTTCAAAAAAAGGTATATAAGAAAAAAATGGGCAAAATTATGCTACTTTTGAATTTTTAGATTGTTTGATAGCAACTACACCCACCATGGAATGGATAAAAAGAACCATTTTTAGGTCCCATTATAAAAGTCAGAGAGTTGGTGTGAGTTACATTTCACCAAACTCCGTTCCCATTTTAAAGAACGTGGTTTGTTATAAGATGGTGGTTTAGGTCTTGGTGCATGGTTCAAAAACATATTGATGACCATAAATTTTGATATGTCATCAATTGAAATAGACAATTCAACCAATCTTTTCAAATTTGACTACTTTTTTAATATTGGAAAATCTTGTTTAATCATTTTTATTATAATTCCTTGTCATCTATAATTATTAGTAGATGTTCAAATCCAAAGCCTAGTTAGTGGATTTACTTTTAATTATAAATACGAGATATCAATTCACTTTGTTTTCTAAATTTATAATTTTTTCATCAAACAATCTCTATTGATTGTATATATTAAGAAAATTACTATCAAACAATTGTTCCAATACAAATGATTAAATAGAATTTTTTGCAAAACAAACATACAATATAAATAATTAATTTAACTAATTTCTTTAATATATATAAATTAATCATCTAAATCCTATATTAAAGATAAGAGAAAGGAATATCATATTTCTTATATTCAGCCTGCTAGGTGATAACTCATAACTACAAGTGATCCCATCATAATTACCATTGAAAAAAAAACCGGACCGGACCGGCCGGTTCAACCGGTCCGACCGGTGACCGGCCGGTGGTCCGGTCCGGTTCACAGAAAAACCGGTGAACCGGATCGACCCGGTCGAACCGGTTTCGACCCGGTCAGAACCGGTGGTTCGACCGGTTTGACCGGTTTTCCTTTTTTTTTTATAAAATAAATTTTTTTATTCTTCTATCTACTATTGGACATTATTTTTTAGGGAAAAATGAAAGTTTGAAGACCAAAATGAAGAGAAAAGTAAGTAAAAAAAGAATAAATCTAAAAAAAATGATTTTTAGAGGATATAATAATTAATTAATTATAGGAAAGGAGATGTCATTATATAAATATATGCATCATAACTAATACTAATATATTTTAAGCATTTTTTACCTAAAGATCTTTACCACTAATAAATTATAATATTTTAATATGACCGGTTTAACCACCGGTTTAACCACCGGTTCGACCACCGGTTCGACCCCGGTTAAACCATTAACCCTTAAACCAGTGCTGTGACCGGTTCATTGACCGGTCCGGTTTTTTGTTCCTTGATAATTACTCCACTTATTGATACACACACATACTATAAATTCCATCAATTCAACCACCTTTCTTTTTTGCTTTGCCTGGTCGTGAATTAAATCTGTTTTTAGCTTTCAATTAATCATAGATATGTAATTTCAATGTGGGCCCAAGTGTATTCAACAAGTAAAAAAGGTCGGCCCAACTTTGAAATTAAATGGAGCCCATAATAAGTGGTTATTTTCCTTCCGGAAGCAAGGTATAATAAGCCTCCCTCTGGTGGGACCATAAACTTCTTAAAAGTCCTTTTTAATGACGCTTGGAAATTTCCTTTAATTTAATTAATCCTCTTTAAAAAGTCTCTTCTTAAGACCTAAATAGTACTATTAATTATTTAAAAACAGGCTACAAAACATTTCAAAAAGAGAAATGGTAAATTTCCGTTCTAAAAATGAGAAAGAGTAAATTAGAACTAGCAAAAATTTATTTAAAATACCAAAAATTAATCTTAGTCCCTTTTTAAAAAAATCGGACTAATTAATTAAGATGATTTTAGGATTATCCAATTTTTATAAGAAGCACTTACTATTTTCCATGTTGCTAAAAAACCTTTTAGAATGAAGCTTCGAAATATAACCAAAAGACAATTTTCAGGCCCAAAAAATTGAAGATAATTTTCCCTAATATTAATCCCGATTCTCCCACATTTTTCTTATATTAATTCCAATTATCCCACATTTTTCTTGTTCAAGAAGGATAAATAAAGTATTTTGTTTGACCAGAACATAGACAGGTATGCAAGTCAAACAAGTTACATCTCTAATTCTCTATTCACAACTAAGAAGAACGCCAGTAGAACACTCCAATTGGTCTGTCCTTTTCCCCAAAACCATCTCTAGTTTTGGTGCAGTGCAATATATATATATATATATATATATATATATATATATATATATATATATATATATATATATATATAATATTCTAAATCTTATTGAATTAAAGTAGTGTTCTAGTCCTATATTAGTTAGTTAGACGATTTATTTTGATAAAAAATTTGAGACATAAATCTACTTTATCTTTAAAATGTATAATTTTTCCTTTCAAACTATCCCTACTAATTACATGTGTTAAATATGTTATCAATGGGGTAGTTATATTTTGTTACAGAATAACTTATTTAACTAATTTTATTAATATATACAAATTAATTATTTAGTTTCCAAATCAAGGTGGGAAGATAGAAATGTTTTAAAAACTAGATAATTATAAAGCAGAAAATATTAAAATTTAATTTAAAAATTAAAAAAAAAAATTCTACTGTCCAAATAAATTTTAGGCCGACAAAGTAATGAGATAGGCACCACATGTTCTGTTTGTCCCTTTTCCGAGAACCAGAACCACCTTCAACAATGTTTTTAATTGTCCATTCATTCAGAATTTTTATAACCTAATTTATTCAAGAATTATCTTAATCACACAATAATTTCAGACATGAACAGATATACATAATAATAAAAACAAAACCCAGAACATAAAATCCATCATAAAATTAAAAGGATTAAAAACATACTTACCTACATCGGAAGCGGCTAATCTGACATAAAGATCTTGTCCTCCATCAGTATAAACCCTCATATCTACAAGTTCATCAGTCCACATAACACACCCACTTCCTCCATTGGTAATATCTATATTTGCATAAGCAGTGCATGAACAATTCTTCTTACACAAACCTTCACACTCCATTAAGTTCATGCTTCTATTCACAAACACCGACGTTGAATCCGGCAACTTCACGTTCTGAACCTTAAAAAACTTATCACTCCCACAATCTAACTTCGTATTCCTCACACACCCATCAGACCCATCTCTCAGATTCCAAGCTTGTATGTTCTTAGGGCTAAACCCTCTCATGCAAGTACAAACTGGTGAAGCATTTGTGTCACATATCCCATAAGGGCCACATTCTTTGTAGCTATCGCATTGATCTTTTGGCGCGAACCAGAATTGTGTCCAAACTTGGTTGTCTGGTACCCAGGTTAACCGTTGAAGCTGGCCGTCCGGGGTTACGGTGAGTCTCGAATACAACGACTGGGTTCCGATGTTGAACGTGTAGTATAATTGGTGTTCATCCTCGTAGAAGTCGAACTTGATCGAGTCGGTCTCAGATTTCATTTCCGGGACCCCGCTGAATCTCACGCCGTTCCAAGGTCCGCTTCGGTACAATTTTGTGTTGTTGTTCCATAGGAAAATCTCCGGGAGGCCATGGAAATCAAGCTTGAAGGAGATAACACCTGTGGATGGATCTTGATTTGATTTCCACGATGTTATGTGTTTCTCCATTTTCGTGTCGAAGTTATACAGAAGCTTCATGCCCGGTAAGAGAGTGTCTGTGGGGTAATCGAAGCTTTGCCACAAGGGATTCTTCGAGGTAGATGCAGAAGATTCTCTGATGATCAGATTACCTGAATCAAGAATCTGAAGAACCGGGTTTTTTGCTGTGGCGGTTTGGTTCGATGACCATACGAGTTTCCCGGTTTGATCCATAATCTCCATGCTTCCTGTGTCTCCGATCTTGAGGAACCCATTTGGATCCTCAAGTGGGTTGTCTCTGTTTGCGACCCAAACCTCTGTACGAACTTGAATGTTCTTGTACCAGATTCCCAGGTAGAATCTTGATTCATCTGAAGAGAAGAAACCTAGAACGAAAGTTTGATTTGCTGAGAGAAGTGTGTCGTTGGTTTTGAGAGATTGGGTTGAGTTCAAGGTATCTGAAGAGAATGAAATTGCAGGGAAGAAAGAAAGGAAAGTGATGACGAAGAAGATGAGGTTAGTGAAACCTCCCATAATGTCTGGTTTTGCAGAACCAAAAACAAAAGTGATGACTTTATGTTGTGAAAGTAGGTTAACTAGTTGGATTTCATTTATGTATGAACTGTGAAGCCAATTTTCTCTTTAATGCTTCTATCACGGCTCCTTTATTCGTAGTTGATTTTGACTCTTGGACTGTTTCAAATTTAATTATACCTTTTCCATTTTTTTTATTTTAATATACTCTTTTTCTCTTTAAGCAAGTGTAAGCCACTATCTTATATTAAATATGAGTAAGAATTTGAACATTAATTTGTCATTGTAAGGGGTAAGCTACTTTCACTAGAACCAACCCCTATGGTGATTTATTTTAGTTTTTAAACCTAAGACTTGAACCTATTTTACTAATATGTCCTATATAAATTCATAATTTTCTTCTTGATCTATCCTGGTCGATTTTGTATATTAGAGAGTTTTCATCAAATTGTAGTTCCAATGTAAAATGTAAAGATAGATAGATAGATATTTTTTTACAAAAAAATCAACACACATTTTTTTTACTAATAATTAATTTAACTAATATTTTTTTTATAGTCTATTAAGTCGTGTGTGTGTGTGTGTGTGTGAAGGAAACGGAAAGAGTACTTGGGGTTTTGCATAACACTTTTGTGCTTGTCTTGGCTCCATGTGTTGGTTTGGCCCTGTGTGATTTTTCTGTTAAACGAACAGTCCTAATGGCGAAAAGAGAAAAGAAAGAGAGCACATAGAAGCCAAATTTGGGTAAGAAATAAAGCTAGCTTTTAGTTGATAGTTTAGATATATGCGTAAGCAAGAGAGTGGGACAAGTTGACAATGACAATATGCTTTCTTATTTAGTTCAACATTCCATGTTTCTCTTGCTTTTTCTTGTTTGAATATAATTTATTTCAATATTTTAAAAAGACAATATATATTGGCCGGTGAGATTATTGATGCAACATGTGCTGCTTTTTGTGACCAATATGGCTAATGGGAATAGGAATATAAGATTCACAGTAATTTACTAATTTCCACAGGTTTGATAATTTTTTCGCTCATACATCGATTGTATGACATCATCATCTTCTGGATTTTATGTTTAAATATAGGCTACGGTACATCGATAAATCAATTAATAGAATAATGATAAAAATATTTCGTTTGAAATCTCCTTTAATAATTTAGGCCTTAGCAATAAAACGTGTTTGCCTTTATTTTCTGTGTAGCAAAAAGCTATCATTATAGTATTTAAATTAAATATCTTATTTTATTAATTTATGTAGTACAAAATATTAAACATGTTTTAAAAAATAATACTAATAAGATTTTTAAAAATCATCAAAAATATAAAATATAAATTTTATTTTTATTCATTTAATATTGGAAGAATGTATAAAAATATCTATAAACTTTTATTCAAATTGCATCCAGCACCATATAAATTCTGGAAGTATAAAAATACCTATAAACATTTAAAATGAGAGTAAAATTGCTAATACAGTTAAATGTTAAATGTGAAAACTATCGTATGTACGATGATGTTTTCCTCAAAATTAAAAAGGCATTCCTATGTCCCCCTCGCCAGTAAAAGTGAACAAATAGTATTTGATAAAAATAAGCGAATTAACCCAATTATTAATTGTAGCTACCTATATGTGGTTAATCTTTGGCTCTTTCTACATCGCATATAGTAAGCATATCAAAAGTCTAGTGTATTTAATTTAAGTTCAATTAACAGACCTAGTTATCAGTCAATTAACAAACAATGTTATTCTAATGACCAATATGTATAATAATATGTACGTATACGTGAAGAAACTTTGAACCAAATTTTCTGGTCGCTAGCTTCGGCGTAGCTGGTTCTAGATCCTTATGACTAAAAGATTAAAGTTGTTGAAACTATGGACCGATGCATAAAATAATGTAATTGAAAGAGCCTAGCTAATTGGAATCAAATAGTGGGATATTCAACTAAGTTATATTCATCAAGTGGAAAAATAATGTAATAATGAATAATTAGAAGTTTCCAAACAGAAAATGACATTAATTAGATAAACCATTGTTTTCGATCCTTGATTTGAATATCTGAAATTTGACACGTCTCTGACTTATTTGGTCATCCTATGAGAAATAAATTGACGATGTTGTTGATATATAAAACAAATGTACCAAGTATTAATTCACTGTTATAAAGAGAGATTTTGTAGCGTCACTTTTATAAAGAAGTGTTATAGATAATTGTTCTTTTAAAAAAAATATTTAGAAGCTATGTTGTTTCCTATTATAAGTGGCATAGTTAGTGTTAAGTTTCTGTAACACTTGACTAAACAAGCGCCATATAAGGTCTTTATTTTTTAAAAACAAAATTAAAAGGGCCAGCTATGAGACTTGCTTATCAAACACCATAGCTGACCTTATACTTTTACCAAAAAAAAAAAATCAAGAATTTGTGTGGTGTTTACTTAATCTAACACTATACAAGATGTCACCGTACCTTAAATATTTCAAAGTCACAGTGAAAGTCACAAAGGGCCTTAGAAAATGCTTGTTTATCAAGCACCTTTAAATACACCTGCGGCCTTGAATTTGATTCAAAGCCAAGATTTAAGGCCAAGAATCAATTACCCTTAAAAGGCGTTACGCGCCTTCTAAGGGTAATTGAATTCTTAAATTAATTCAACAGGTTGCCTTAGAAGGCGCTTAGAAGCCAAATGCTTTCTAATTGGGTTTTTGAATTAATTTTAATTCAAGGGGTCATCTTAGAAAGTTAAGGCCTTATATGGTATTTGGAAGTCAAACGCTTTCTTAAGCCATGGCCTTTAAAGGCATTTAGTAGGTAAGCGTCTTCTTAGACATTTTTTTTAATTTTTTTTAAATAAGGGAAGTTATATATGACTTTTTTCTAGATAAACGGTAAAGCTATGTTGTAAAGAGAGATTTTGTAGCGTCACTTTTATAAAGAAGTGTTATAGATAATTGTTCTTTTAAAAAAAAATATTTAGAAGCTATGTTGTTTCCTATTATAAGTGGCATAGTTAGTGTTAAGTTTCTGTAACACTTGACTAAACAAGCGCCATATAAGGTCTTTATTTTTTAAAAACAAAATTAAAAGGGCCAGCTATGAGACTTGCTTATCAAACACCATAGCTGACCTTATACTTTTACCCAAAAAAAAAATCAAGAATTTGTGTGGTGTTTACTTAATCTAACACTATACAAGATGTCACCGTACCTTAAATATTTCAAAGTCACAGTGAAAGTCACAAAGGGCCTTAGAAAATGCTTGTTTATCAAGCACCTTTAAATACACCTGCGGCCTTGAATTTGATTCAAAGCCAAGATTTAAGGCCAAGAATCAATTACCCTTAAAAGGCGTTACGCGCCTTCTAAGGGTAATTGAATTCTTAAATTAATTCAACAGGTTGCCTTAGAAGGCGCTTAGAAGCCAAATGCTTTCTAATTGGGTTTTTGAATTAATTTTAATTCAAGGGGTCATCTTAGAAAGTTAAGGCCTTATATGGTATTTGGAAGTCAAACGTTTTCTTAAGCCATGGCCTTTAAAGGCATTTAGTAGGTAAGCGTCTTCTTAGACATTTTTTTTAATTTTTTTTAAATAAGGGAAGTTATATATGACTTTTTTCTAGATAAACGGTAAAGCTTCTTTGAAGGCTTGTATGACACTTGTTTGAGTAAGCGTCATACAATGCTTACTGTTTTAAAAAAATTTGTCTAGCCTGCCATATATGTTTTTCTTCACACACTCTCAGTTTCTCATTCCCTAGAATCTTATCTCAATTTTTCACTCCATTGGTTTCCACTCCTTCTCCTTTTGTCTCCACTTACCACCTTTCCTTATCATTCTTCCTACTCCCCTCTTTTTATATAATACAGTCCGCACTCCATCTCTCTATTTTGAAGTTATGACGCCATCGTCCCTAAGTAAAAGTTTTCTTGGTTCCTTCACTTCCGTTGTAGTATAAAACTTGGTCTCTCTCATATTTTTTTTCCTTCTTGTTGTGACCTCATATAGAAGATCCATAGCTTGTAAGTTGTTTTTCTTTTTTCATTGAGAAGCATAAGTTTGAATGTTTTCTTCTTCTTTTTTTTAAAGTTAACATCTATTATGAATTTGATTTGTGTGTTTAGTCACTTAAAATTAGTTATACATTACAATTGTTGTAGTTAAATACATTTAGTAGTGATTTTATGAATTAGTTATTTGTTTGAGTTATTTTATTCTGGTTTAGTTTTGTTCATTTTGCTATGGATTTTGACTGCTAATATAGAGGATTTTATTAGGAAAAAGAAATAATAACAATTTTTTTTTAAAAAAAAGACTAGTCATATTACTTCCTATATCGTTTCCCTGGAAGTGCCACAATTCCTATAGCACTTTCTCAGGGAAGAGTCATAATAAGCTTTTTTTTTTAAAAAAAACTATGATGTTTTCATATATTAAAGAAGCGTCATATCTTTTTTTTATAGCGCTGGAAGCTATATGGTGCTTCCCAAGCGCCATAGTATTTTTAAAATTAAATGCAATTTATTATATTTTTGTAGTAATGATTTATACATACTTTAGATTGATCATCAAAGTTTTTTTTTTTTTAAAAAAGGGGGGTTAGAAACCGATGAGGTGACTCTCTGTCAGCATACACCTTAATTAATTTTGTCATATGAATCTAAATAAAGTAAAAATACACTATATTAAGCAAAATAATTTACTTGCTTTTATGTTGATAACAGATAAATTTATTTCATCATTTTATTTTATTTTTAAAAGATGTTTAATTTTGTATTTTGTGGCATCACTTAGTATTTATATAAACCTTAATTAATATATATTATGAGTGTAGAGATTACTATGTATAATTGAGAAAATTATGATGACCCATTTGAAAAAAAAAAATTACAAGGACCAAACTAATGATTAAGTGAAATTATAACAACTATTTCTCTAAAATAAATGAACCCAGTCTTATCAATGGCGTACTTTAGTTTGATTATCAGATATTTTTAGTTTGGTTTTATTTGTTAAATGTACAATGTTAACCAACACCATAAAGCCTTTTTTTAGGTTGAAAATTATAAGCAAATGGGTCTAGGTTAAATTGCATCAATCACTTTTTTGATCATGCGCACCTAATCTTTAACATTAACATTTCAAACATTTAAGTCAACAGATAATCGCTCAATTATTGGCTTGTTTTTACTTTTTAAGCAGAGTGTGGTGTGTAAAGGAATTGTCTTTACATGACCAAAACATAATGGGGAATATTTATGTCTAACTTGTTTTTTTAATAGCCTTTTGGCATTTTATACTATTTGGTAAAATTCAAATATTATTAAGCCTAACTGGGGGAAAATATTTTAACTTAAATTTTATTCTTTTAAATTTTTTTGAGAGAAAATATTAAATTCAATTTTATTTTTGACTATGACATAACTTCAATTTTAAATTAATATCTGGAAAAAAATTTCAAATTAAACTACAGAGAAAAGGGTAAAAAATTCGGGCGCGGTGTTTAGTCCGAGAAATTTTTCCACTGTGGGCATAATTGTTTTTGGATTGGACTGCCTCATTTTGGTATATTTGTTGGCCCAAAAAGTATGTCAGCGTTTTAAAATTTTTAATTTTAACCAAAGTTATGCTTAAGTCCAGCCCATGCCTATTTTTAACTTGTTTTAATTTTTTACTTTTATAATGAAAACAAATGTAGAATAAAGTCCAAGATTTTAATTATATGATAATGAAAGGGACTGAACACATGCAAATAGTCTGAGTGTGAAGATTACCTTTATAGATTTATAAAAAAAAAGTAGTTTTTTTTCATAGAAGGTTGAAGCTCAGAATCAAAGTGTTACGTTAAAAAAAACCAGAAAATTAAAGAAATAATCAAAGTAGCTTCACACATATCCTTTTGTTTTTTATTAAGTTGACTCATTTACTAAAGTTAATTAAAATTATTTTTTTATTGTGAAATCTCAAAATTATCTTCAATAAAACCATTAATTAGTTAGACAAGTTTGATTAATTAATTAAGTTTTATAGTTAGTTAAAGCAAGGTTAAAATATAAAAATACACCTAAGATTTTATAGAAAATACGTCTAACATCAAATATTTCTGAGAAACCAAAGTAATTATAATTTTTTTTTAAAAAGTGCAAAAGTCACATTAACTAACTGTTTGAGAGAGAGAGATAAAAGCTGACATGGAAGTTGATATGAAAAAAATAAATATAAATAAAATCCATATCTGCATCTTATTATTTGAAAAAAACATCTACTCATCCGTTTGACCCATTCTCGCCTCAAATCCGTTCTATATTATTTCCAGATCTGTACGGACATCATCTTGGCTGAGTCTGCCACCGCCATCCCCGCAATTTGCATCTTCCTTTTGCTTTGCCGAGTTCTCCCTTTTGCTTTCTAATTTTGATATTTGGCTAAGGACTTCCTTTTTATATCATTTCATTCTGTTAATGGAATGTTTTGATTGCTTTTGTTTCTTTAGATTTCGATATGACCACATTAATTTGTTTGTTAAATAATTGATTTTGATTGATTAAGTGGCCCTCCTTTGTGAGTTTTAAGCATCCAAATTGCTGGAAGATTGAACTTCCTTCGTCTTCCTCATATCTGGCGGCGACGAGTCCAAGTAAGACACGGCGATTACCTTCAAACACGGGCTGGGAGGAAGAACATAGCACAACGGCAGTGAGTCTAAGCACAACACGACAACTACTTTAATCTCCTGAAAGTTCATCCCCTGATCCCCTCGATTTTTTTTTTAAAAGTTAACTTCTTTTCAACTTCATCTCCAGTTTCATCCATGGATTTTCTTGCTCCGCAACTTGGAATAATCTTGGACTTTTGATGAAGAATGGTTTTAGTGTTTAATGTTCCATTGTTGTTTTAATGGGATTTGGACTTTTGGGTTTTTGATTTTGCTTGATTTTTTTTCTTCTGGTTTATATTTTGGGTTTTGATGAATGCTCTGGAGGTTCTATGTAGAGTAAAGAAAAGAGGAAGTGAAGAGGTTGTGGGTGATGTAGCTGTGGAATTGTTTTATATTTATTTTTTTCCATATCAGCTTCTATGTTAGCTGTTTTCTGTCTCTCAAATGGTTAATGTGACTTTTACACCATTTTAAGATCAGAGTTTATAATTACTTTTACTTTTCAAACAAAAATTTAGTATTGGGTGCATTTTTGATAAAATCACATTTTTGTTTTTTCACCTTAACTTTTAAAAGTATTAGGTAGAAAAAGTTAACATTTTAATTAAAATATGTTATATTATTCTGGCAAAAAAAAAAATGTTATATTATGAAGCATGTGGAAAATAATGATCGGAAGGAGCATTACATGATGAAAAGTAAAGGAAGCGTTGCTGGGATAACATTGTCTTACTAAACTAACAAGCAAAGCATTTAAGTTTTGTATAACTTAAAGTCGATGAATTTTTTTTTTTTTTTGGGTAGAAAAAAGTACTTTTATATAAAAGAAGAAAGAGTACAACTAATTCCATAAAAACATAAAAAAGGGCTAAGCCCAAATAAAAACGTAAAGAGCCTAAGAAATTAAAAACAACGCAGCGGTCATGCATCATAACCTATCTATATAAGCAAATAAGAAACCAATGACATAATTGATGAGTACACCAGGAGTAGGCAAAGAAAATCTGGAAAACACGATGGAAGAGAGGGGGCTTCGTTGAACCACCAATCAGTCCCATCCATTTAGTGACATAACTGCTATATCTTAAGAACAGTTTTGAAAGTAACTCACATCCAATGACTGCAAGGTGAAGAGCGCCAATACCGACAACAACAGCATAATGGCCACTTGCAACACCAAACAAAACCACCAAACTCTCCCCAGCCAAACGCCCCTTGGTTTATGACAGCCACTAGAATACACCACTAATCCAAATAGATGAGAAATATTAAAAGCAAATGAGTTACGGGGTCAGGATGGGCAAGGAAAACCCTTGAAACACAAGATTCCCCAACTCGCGTGCAATCTTCCATCCATAGCATCAAAGCCTTCAACAAAACAAACCCCCATCTTCTCAATCATTTCCTCCATTGCTGCATAGATCCATCCCCTCCACAACACACATACCCAAATAAAAACCCTAACCCCCACACCGGGCACACCCTCCTTGGCTTAAGTCGGGAAGAGAAGCACCGAAAATCTAGTCAATAGGAGTGCCAAAGATCATCCACAATTCCACACACAAAGCGGGAAATGTCTCAACCAGAGAGAGAGAGAAGCAGGGACGGAGCACCGAGGGTTTTCGGTAAACTTACTTGACTCATATGAGAAGAATAACTTAAAGAATATATTATATTTTTTTTTATTTTTTTTATTAATATTCTTCAACTACAACCCTGATAAAAGTCATTAGTTTAAAGAGTTCAGTTAGAAAGTCTTACAGGGATATTAGTTGAAAAAAAAAGTAATCATATTGGGAAATGAGCTTCATCCATCTTTGGTGGATTAGGCCTAAACTCATTAGTTTTTGGATCAAAATAAAATACCAAATTTTATGGGGTATTTGTTGACAAAATTTTGAGACATTTGTTGGCAATATTCTCTAAATATTTGAAACAAAATGGTGGGAATCGTTTTTCCGTAATAATTGGTGGGAACAGTTATATTTTACGTGAGTTTGTGCTCTATGTATGATAAGAACCAAAACATTTTCAAAACAGATCACATTGTGAAAAAACCTCTCTGAAATATTTTTCTCTCTTCCCTTCAACGCTTTTTGCTATGTATTATAGCCTGACCCTGACGTGATCCGGTTTGTGTGGGTATCTTGAGAGTACAAAATTACACTCCAAATATGCTCGAAAATCTACAAATCCTATAGTCAAAACAAGGTAGAAAAGCGGGGATGGAGCACTAAAGGGTTTTTGGTGAAATAGCTTGACTCATATGAGAGGAATATAAATTAAAGAATATATCATATTCTTTTGTATTTTATAATATGGGTTAATATAACTTTTGGTCTTTGAAGTTTAATTTGATTTTGGTTTTAGTCCCTCAAGTTTGAAATCGGTGGTTTTAGTTTCTGAAGTCTGACTTGATTTTGATTTTGGTCCCTCAAGTTTGAATTCGGTGGCCTTGATCCTTCAAGTTTACTCTGTTTATAACTGTTGGTCCCTCAAGTTTAAAAAGGATTTGATAACTTGAGGGACCAACAGTTATAAATGGAATAAACTTAATGGATCAATAGTTATAAACGGAGTAAACTTGATGGACAAAAACCACCGATTTTAAATTTAAGTGACCAAAACTAAATCAGGCCAAACTTCAAGGACCAAAACCACTGATTTCAAATTTAAGGGACCACAATCAAAATTGGGTTAAACTTCAGGGACACCCTTTTTAATATTGTTCAACTACATCCTTAATAAAAGTAGTTTGTTAAAGGAGTTTCAATTAATTAGTTAGAAAGTCTTATAATTAGTCAGGGATATTAGCAGTGATTTAAAGTCGAGACTGGATCGGGTGGTCAGACCGGCCGGAGTTTGATACGGTTTGATTTTAGGATGAAAGTCGCTTGAGGGTTTAAGCCAAGTTTATAGTTAGCAAAAGCTGGCATTTTAACCAGAAACTTGTGTTAAGCTGGAAGCCAGAGCGATTCTTTAAAAACCGGACGGGTGAGGGATGAGGGTCCAGCTATACTGCAAAATAAGAAGAAAGAAGAAGATTGAAGCAAAATGCATAACAGGCCAAGAAAACCCCCAAACCTGCCTATGTTTTCATTAATAACGACAGAAATAATGGATAAAAAATGGGAGAATGCCAAAAAAATACCTTTTAAACTTCAAAATCCCGTTAACAAATTCGTTAATGAGATTAACAAGAATGGTAATGTAATTAACAAATCATTTTATTGTTAAATCACCTATTTAAGATTTTGAAGTTTAAATGGTATTTTTTTAGAATTCTCCCATAAAAAATTGACGGCGAAATTAAAAAGATGATGCCTCAACCTCTGCCAGCCATGGCTCTTGAAAATATCCGAGAGAACTTACAAAGAAATATGAGAGGCAATAGTACCACTGCCTTTCTCCTTTTTCATGTTTTACTGCCATTATTTTTGACGATATAATCGAGGCAGGTAACTATTTTAACTTTTTTTTTAATTATAATTGAATTGTAGATGGCCATCTTAAGTGGAAGATGTTTATGCTATTTAAAAAAGTAGGGGATGTTTATAAATTTTTATAACTTATTTAAATATTTTTTAGTTTATTTTTATTTTTATCTAAAATAACTAATATAAAATTTATCATATAAGTTTATTAATTTATTAGGAAAATAAATTATTTAATTTTATTTTTTAAATTATTTGATAACTCATAATATTTTAACGTTGTACAAATATTTTTTATATAAATATATAGTACTATTTTTATTTGGTTATCATATCACCGGCTCAACTGCCGTTCCAGCCAAATAAACCGACTCAACTACTGTTCCAACCAGATGAACCATGACCCGCTAGTCTTTTCGATTCGATATCTAATCAAACTTTTAAAATATTGGATATTAGTTTAAAAAAATTAGTACTTTAGTCAAAAGAAGCTGATTATATTACGAAACATAAAGAAAGTCTCATAATAGGATATGAAGGAGTACTTGTTTACTGTTTAGGTTAACCACAAGCATACGAGTCACAATGGTAGTATAAAAAGTATCATTCCCATAAAGATTATGGCAAAAACAAACTAATTAATGTAATTATGCTCTTGATTAGGTTGGACGAAGTCATTTTAAAAGATTTCAATTTGAATAGAACAAATTGGGTTCAAACAAACAAAATTAAGCTAAGGAAAATGAAAGTTGCTTCTTAACTTCAAGAAATTGAGGCTCTAAGATTGCTTATCCTCTCTATACTTCATGAGACTAATCACTTCCTTCTCAATTAGCTTTATAATAAAATCAAGTGCTTGTCTAGGATAAATGTCAAACTCCACAGAATTTATACATTTAATAAAGTATCAACACACAGTTCATTGGGCATACAGAAATAGCATAAACATACTGATATAAAATTCTTGATTGTGTTACAGGATTTCTCCACAGGGTTTGTACATAATATAATACATAACCCAAAATATACATAAAAGCTACAAGATAACCAATATAGAAGTTTCTTCAAAAGCCGGTCCCATCAATTCCTACCACTTCTTTGCCTTTTGTGCCGCTTCACTTTGTTGTATAAATTTTATTTATGGAAAGGGATGAGATTCGAGTGAATCTTAGTAGTAACAGACAATCAATCATATAAAATGTGAAAAGTAAACATGCAATGCAACATATATTATGATGCAACAATTAATAATGCCAAGCACATGTCTGACAATGTTTAGGATCAAAGCGATGATTTTGTCCGCATCAAAATGATCGCCTGATCCCTACTTGCACACGTCTTGTCATATTGTGATCACATCAAGGTTCCGGAGCAGGCACCAACCTATCTGTAATATCCCAAAAAGTAGTCAAGGACTAAGTGTACTAATGGATAGTGAAATTAATGAAAGAATTATCCCAAGAAATTGTATGATGACTTTAGCCGATTAGTTATCGGTAAGCGACCTAAGTTTCGCCTAAAGTCGGGAATGACTAAAAATTTAATCGGAATGTTAAATGGCACAATTATTGGCCTTATACAAGTGTCAAAAATTAGGCCAAACCAAAGGAAAGGAGTAAGAAATGATTTATTTCGATAAATCATAAAACGTAAGGGTAAAACGGTAATTTTGCCATAAAACAAGAAACAGATATTTTTATCCTAATATTCCCAATCATTTTGTTCAAATAGGAATTTAAAAAGGGAAAATGGCTAGTTGGTAATTAATAAGTCCAATTTGGAGTATTATTACCAAGGAAAAATCAAAGTTGGGAAAAGTCAACAATTTCAACAAAGGTTAAACAATGGTTGAAGATGCAAGAAGCTATTATTTCCCTCCTTCTTCTTTACAATTTCGGTGGCATAGAAAAGCAAGGGGAATATACATATATACTTGTTGGTCAACATTGATTCAAGAAGAAAATTCTTGACCAATTAAAGGTTAACATGTGGAAACTTGCAACTTGGAAATTTTGACCAAGACATGAATGAATTGCAAGAGGACTTGGGTAAGTAAATTGAGACCTTTTTGGGGCAGCAATTTCGGTCAAAAGAAGCAAATGGAAGACAAGAAAACTAACCAAAGTGAACTTGACCATGGTTGGAAAATTAACTCACAACTTTTTAAGAAACCACATGAAGTTGACACATGGCATATTTCCTTTTTCTTTCTTGGTGATTTACGGCCAAGTGATGGGAGCTGAAGCCAAATGAATTAAAACACATCAAACACTCCCTCACACAACTCCAAAGTCGGCCAAGTGAAGAGAAGAAGAAAGAGAAAGAGCCAAGGTGAAGAACAAGGGTTTATGTTAGAGTTCTAGCTTGATTTTCATCTAGTAAATCTCTTCTATAGCTCAAATACCCTTCATAAACATTGTTCCTCTTGATGAGAGCTTCAACTCTATGGTTTTAGAATTTCAATAGGAGGTGTTTTCAGCCATCTTGCAAAAGCACAAGTTCAAGAAACAAAGAAAGAACCTAAGGAGGAGCAAGAGGTGAGTTTTAGCTTCATTTTGAACTATGGATTGTGTTGGTTGGTTGAGGATTTTTCCCATGCGAAATCTGCCCTGTTTTGGTCAAGTTATGATTATGAAGATTCATGGTATTTTGGTTGTGTTCATGGTGTTTTATGATGTTTAGAAGGCTTATAAAACTAGTATGAGACTTAAATTGCAAGTTGGGTAATTGTTGGCTTATTTGTCAAATTTCTGCCCTGTGCATGACGTGGTGAAAGAGTTAGAATTTGATAATTTTGATGTTTCCATTGGCTTTAGAAGGTAAGATTGTGTAGGTATACGAGTGTTCATGAATTTTGGATGTTCCTATATCAATTTGGAAATTTTGGAAGTGTGCATGAACATGTTGTGTAATCTGCCTTGTGTAACAGTAGATGTTGTGCGTGATAATTAAAGGGGTAAATATTGTCCAAAAATTCTGAAACTTTCCAGTCTGAAAGTAGAGACATATACCTTTAATTTGATAGGTCATAAGGATTAATTGGATGTGTATGATGGGAGTTACACATTTTTGAAGTTTGGTCATGTAAAACTGGAAAATTCTGGAACAATGTCCAATTACTGGAAATTATGGATTTCTGTGCGTCAAATTGGCTAAGTGAAGTATTTTTCCATGAAACTAGACTTAATAAGGGTCACATAGGCTTTGGAACCACTCTAATTGGACATTTTTTCAAAGATATATGAATTTTTAAAGTTAGTGGATCAAATCTGCCAACATTTGTGCCTATGCGAAAATTGCAAAATGTAATAGCATATTGTAATTTCTTTGTACACCAAGGGTAGAAATTAGTCCCTTGTGATAATTTGACCATTTTAACTCATTGGTTGACTTGGTAAAGTTACCATAATAACCCTAATGATAACCAACATTAAAGAGTAATTTATAAATGTATTGGGCTAAGTAATAACCCGTCCATTCATGAATTCCCACATATAGGATTCGATATCTGTCCGGGACGACCAAGAAAGTGGTAACACACCTTGGAATATTGGAAAGGTTAAGGTAGTAACTTCTCCCTCATATTCTATGTATCTTGCTTCATGCATATTATTGCCATTATACATACTTGAACTGTGAACATGAATCGGGCCGAATTGCCCTTTAAGCATTCAGATGAGAAGGGCTTTGGCCCAATAGAATACCCAGCGCTGTGGGAAGGGACGGTACGTCCTTGAATAGAATTATTTATTGAATGAACATATCTCTAAATGTTGAATGAATATTAAACTGTCTGGTATGTGGTGGTTGTTATGGCATGTTTCTTCGTATGCATTTTATATGAGTGCTATTTGTTACTACTAGGATTCTTTTGAATCTCACCCTTTTTCCAATAACTAACTTGCAGCACGGGCAAGTAGTTCTCATGGGAAGAAGATAGCCACGAACGGGTAAAAGTGAATACTCAGAATTTATTTTCAGTTGGTTATCTAACTTTTGGATCTGTATATAATACTGAATGGTATTTTAGTAAACTTAGTACTCATGGTGGTAGGAATACACCAACTGTAAACCTGGAAGGTTGTATGTAACCGATGTAAATTATCTAGAACCGGGTGACAATACTAGGTGGACCCTTTTAGTAGCGAACTTATTCTGATTATCCGCTAAGAACTTCAGTAAGTACTCTGATATTAAGAAATGGAAATAGACCCGAATGAATTAAACCAATTTGAAAAATGAAAATGAGACCACAACTAAAATGTTTTGAAATACCTTCTGAAAACCCACTTAACTATAGGATCAGACCCTGTAGTAAAGTTGGGATCCCAAATGGATTAAGAACTGCTTTTGGTCTCTCATGTGGTATCAAGTCATGTTTTCAACTGCTTTGTACGATATAAAAGTAGGGTGTTACATTTTTGGTATCAGAGCAGAAGTTTCTGGCTTTAAGTTAGAATTATTGCTAAGTAGGTATATTGAATTTTGGATAGTAACCCCGGGGTAGGAGAGGTAGTATAAGGTAATGGCTCCATGACTAGCTTTAGGGCTCTAGAGATGAAGCTGGTTTATGATTCTACCTCCAATCCTGAGTTACGAATGTAAATGTAAAGCCACTGTTGTTATGTATATAACTGTTCAAACTCATTTATGTATGTTCCTTTCTTGACATGGATACTTAGGTATAAGGAATATAAATATATATGTACATACATAGCAATATGATATTAATGGTACAATCTTTTCTCTGTGATAGTGAAAAGAAATCATGGTTCGCCCGAGAAAAAGACCAGTAACCCTAGAGATTGAAATAGGGTTAGAAGTGCCCCAGAACCCACCTGATCCTATGCAACAAGTACTAGGCATGTTGACAGAACAACGAACTATGATACTGGAACTTCGGGAAGAGCTTCAGGAGGTAAAGGCCAAACAAAATGAAGATAGGGTGCATTCTGAAACTGAAGATAGTGATCAGGAAGAAAGCAAAAATGAAGAGAGTGAATCAGAGGAGGAACTGCCACAGCTTGAGGGCCAGCCTCATGTACCCCAGCCTCACGTACCTCAAAATAACCAGATACCACCTGCTAGAGAGACATTGCAGTACTGGATTACTAAACTCAATAAATACCAGTTTTCAGTATTCAAGGGAAGGTTTGACCCAGAAGATGCTGAGAATTGGATGCTGAGGTTAGAAAAGATCTTTCGAGTATTGGAGTACCCTACTGAGAAAAAGGCACCAATGGCAATATACATGTTGCAAGGGGATGCAGATAGATGGTGGAAGAACACAGAAATGATTTTACAGGCTCGGAAAATTCCTATCACTTGGGAAGTGTTCCAAGAAAAATTTAATAATAAGTATTTCCCTAGGTCGGTCAGGATTGCTAAGGAATCAGAGTTCTTAGCAATTCAACAGGGCAGTGAGGAGACCTTTGATGACTACTTGGCTCGATTCATTCGTCTATCTCGATATTCTTCCTACGCCAGCAACCAAGATAGTGAGCAATGGAGTTCAGACATGCTGATAAGGGGATTAAAGTATGAGATCAAGGACAGGTTAGTCTTACGACAGTTCGACGAATTCAACAAGGCGGTGGAGGAATGTCGGATCACTGAGAATAATCTGAAAGACTTGCATGCGATGAAGAATGCCAACAGCCGCAGTGAGGCAAGTCGAGGGAACTCTTCTCAGAAGAGGAGATGACAAGGGTTCAAGCCCCGAGAAGACAATAAGAAATCCTTCAAATCGGAGAAGAAAGGCTACCAAGGCCCCCAAACACTGCGACCCTGTTCTCGATGCGGTAGGACACACCATGGTAGGTCTTGTGATGGGCAATTGATTTGTCATGCTTGTAAGAAGCCTGGACACTTTATCAAAGATTGTCCACACCGACCAGTGGAGCCCAGACCCCAAAATCAAGGCAGAATTTTTGCTATGACCCATGAGGAGGCCCAGAAGTCCCCATAAATGATCCAAGGTACTATCCTCCTCTATGGTAATACTTTGCAAGCATTGTTTCGGGTGCTAGTCATTCTTTCATTGCATGTGATTGTGCTAGACGCTTAAGATTGAGTACCCATAAACTGCCATATGATTTGATTGTCTCAACGCCTGTCGGTGGCAAGACAGTTACTACTGATGCATGTTTGAATTGTATTGTAAATGTTATGGGACATGAGTCTACGGTAGATTTAATTTGTCTGCACTTCATAATCTCGAAGTCATACTGGGTTTGAATTGGCTGACGGCAAACAATGTGCTATTAGACTGCGGTAATAGAAGGCTTGTATATCCTGATCAGCAGAAGAATGGGAATGCAAGTGTGAACTTGAATTTCCTCTCAGTAGCTGAAGCTGAGAAATGTCTGGAAAGAGGATGCCAATGATATATGATATTTTTCTCCGCGCAAACAGAAGTGGAAACCACACTTGAGAATATACTGATAGTAAATGAATTTCCTGATGTATTTCCAGAAGACATTAGTGGATTGCCTCCAGAATGGGAAATCGAATTTGCTATTGAAATTGTGCCAGGAGCTGGATCGATATCCAAAGCACCTTACCGAATGGCACCGAATGAAATGGCGGAATTAAAGAAGCAAATAGAGGAACTATTGGAGAAAGGGTTCATACAACCCAATGTTTTACCATGGGGAGCTCCAGTATTATTTGTTAAGAAGAAAGATGAAAGCCTGCGGTTATGCATCGATTACCGAGAGCTGAACAAGGTAACCATCAAGAATAAATATCCACTCCCTAGGATTGATGATCTACTTGATCAGTTTTCTGGTTCTAGTATATTCTCTAAAATTGATCTAAGATCAGGCTATCATCAACTGCGAGTCAAAGCAGAGGATGTTTTGAAAACAGCCTTTAGAACCAGATATGGGCACTATGAATTCTTGGTGATGCCGTTTGGTCTAACCAATGCACCTGCCGTGTTTATGGACTATATGAATCAGATCTTTCGTCAATACCTAGATCAGTTCGTAGTAGTCTTCATCGACGACATCCTGATATACTCAAAGAGTAGAGAAGAGCATGAGAATCATCTGAGAATAGTATTGAATATTCTGAGAGAAAAGCAACTCTACGCCAAATTGAGTAAATGTGAGTTTTGGCTTACAGAGGTCAAATTCTTAGGCCATGTTATCTCACAAGAAGGGGTTTCTGTAGATCCCAGTAAAGTAGAAGCAGTGCTGAACTGGAAGAGACCAGAAACTGTGGCTGAGATACACAGTTTTTTGGGTCTTGCTGGGTACTATCGCAGGTTTATACCGAATTTTTCCCGAATTGCCTTACCATTGACAAAGCTCACGAGAAAGAACCAATCATTTGTGTGGGATGAAAAATGTGAGAAGAACTTCATAAGCTGAGGGAGAGGTTAACATCCGCACCGGTATTGATTATCCCAGATCATAGTGAAACCTACGTGGTGTATAGCGATGCTAGTAAACAGGGATTGAGATGTGTCCTGATGCAACAGGGCAGAGTAGTAGTGTATGCCTCTCGACAGCTGAAGCCTCATGAATTGAATTACCCCACTCATGACCTGGAACTTGCAGCAATCGTCTTTGCTTTGAAGATATGGCGGCATTACCTGTATGGTACCACTATAGAATTGTACTGTGACCATAAGAGTCTCAAGTATCTTCATGAACAGAAAGAATTGAATATGAGACAGCGTAGATGGATGGAGTTGCTGAAAGATTACAACCTGGAGATTAAATATCATCCAGGGAAAGCAAATGTCGTTGCAGATGCTCTAAGTAGAAAAGCGATACAGGTGGCATATATGATGGTACAAGGACAGAAATTGCTAGAAGAATATCTTATTGACTTTGCTTTGTCACCTTTGTTACTAGTGTAAGATGATGTATTTAGAAGTGCAAGTGTACATTGTCGTAATCAAGTAATATAGAAGTGAGTAGAATATCGTTCCCACGAGGATTGATCACTAAGTACCAAAATTGGTAATTTTAATTCTATTTAGTCGGTTGATTAGTTGTGATTGAGATTGCAAGATAGAAATGATGAAATATGAATACAAGTGATATAAAGAAAAATATGAGAAAAAGCCCTAGGGATTAGATTTCACTTAATAAATTCCGGATTGAATCACTTATCTATTCTAGTTCAATTTATTCCACATGATTGATGGTCGAGTTTCCCTATTTTAATTACTAGCCTTTTCCAAGGTCAAATAATTCTATAATTAATTGCTAACCCAATATATTCCTATATGAATTTAAGCAATCAATCATGCATTAAGATTTATGGAACTCAATTAAGACTACAACTCATATGAATATATTCCTATTTCATATGCAAATTATGGTTTTAATTATAGGATCCACACACATGTATCTCCTTCCGGTCTCAACATGCATATCAAAATCATCCAAAAGGTGGCCAATCAATTGTAAGCATTAAGAGCAATAATTAAAACTCAATCATGAAGGAAAAATTAAAACTAGATTTAATAAGTTAAGATTCAATCCGTCATTAGTAAGCTACGTCATCACCATAGGAAAGGAAAATTTAGCTCATGATAAAATTAAAAACAAAACCAAAATATATTACAAACATCATAAATATTGCATAAAAATTAATTACAAAAACATAAAAATACAACTACAAGATGCATGAAAATGGAAAATCTAGCCTACCATATAGGAGGTAAAACCATCCATGTAGGTGGCAACCTATACCATCCATAAAGGAGGACTACCTAAGCCTTCCATATAGGAGGTAAAACCATCCATGTAGGAGGCATGCAAGAAGTAAAAAAATGCAAGAAATAAATTCTAAAAATAACAACTCTCTCTCTCTAAAATAGAAACTCTCTCTCTCCTCCTTCCTCTCCATTAAAATGCCTCTCCTACCCTCCTTTTCGTTGAACCAAACAGACCCTTACTGGCGCCTCTCTTATGACACTTCTACAGTGAACCCACTGCTACAGGAACCGCACTGAACCGCCCCACTTCCACATACACTGACCGCTACAGTGAACGCAATGGTCCCCTACAGTACCCCTGCTACAGTGCACAGTGAAAATAGTGCACAGTGAAAATAGTACCGCATGAATAGTACTTCCCCTTAAATGCCTTCTTTAATTCTTCTTAATCCGGTACTATCCATGGCTGCAAGAAAATCATTATTTATTTATTTATTACACCCAAATTGATTATATTCAGCTCAAATATAGTCCACAAAATCATCATATAAGGGAAAATAAATATGCAAATATTTTACTTATCAACCTTATATGTTCTTTTATCATGAAATACCATAATAGCTACATGACACTTAATGATCAAAGTTTGGGACATTACAAAGTGAATCTAGAATACTCAACAAGAATCACCATAGTATATAGGTTTCCACCGAAAGTCTTAACTCTTTCTAGCCCAACTAAATCCATATGAAGTAGTTGGAGTGGGTTCTCTGCTGAGACTATCTTCTTAGATTTTAACGAGGACTTTATTTGTTTCCCTTTTTAGAAAGAGTCATAAATGACATCATTTTTTTAATTAAATGAAGTTTAGGTAGACCAATAACTAAATCATTCTTGGCTAATTTGCCTAGTTGGTTCTTATTGATATGAGCTAGTATCTTATGCCATAACCAACTTTCATTGACATTGCTCAGAAAACAATTTTCAACAACATTAGTATTAATATCAAGAGTATAGCAGTTACTGTCCCTTGAGGCCCTTATCTTGACCTTGAGATCATCCTTATTGATTTGGAGATACTTCTTGCTCACAATGCGACATTTTTCTGTGTCAAAGATGACCTAATTATCCTTGTTAGTGCTTTGGTTTACATTGAGTAGGTTGTGGCATAATCCTTCTATATAGTAGACATCTTTTACTTGTACTCCTCTTTCTTTCCAACTTCACCAATTCCAACAATCTTTCCAGATTGGTTCCTTCCAAAACTTACTTTGCCTCTATTCTTTGGTTCTATTTTGGCAAATTTGTTCATGCTACCAATCATGTATCTCAAGCATCTACTATTAACATTTCATTTTCTTGTCTTTGATGTCAAGACATACCTACAATCAGGGACAATCAAGTTTTAGGTACCCACACTTTCTTAGGTCCTTTATGGTTAGTGTAAATCACTTTTGTCACATATAATCCTTTTGGAACCCATTTATAAGTGCCAATAATTCCTTATTTTTTGTGATAACAAGAAGAAGTATAATGTTCTTTTATATTACAAAAATTACAGTGAGCAAAAGGGTTAGAAACATGCACAGTATGTTGAAAATAATTGAGGTAAGTTTTACCACAATTTGTCTTCTTGCCCTTATTTTTGTCTAAGTCTGGATCATATCCTATACCAGACTTATCATTTGTGAACCTCTGAGCTTTCAAGATAACCTTGAGCATTTCACTTCCCTTAGTGAACTTCTCAAGTATCTTGGTGAGGTCAGTATTCTTATCTTTCAAAGCTTGACATGTTTCACAAGAACCAGTAAATAGGTCCTTAAGTTGCTCTTCAAACAGTTTAACTTCTTTTTTAGGGCTTATCAACTCCTTAACTACTTTTACGAACTCAAAATGTAAATCATTGTATTTAGATTGTAATTCATCATAGGTAGGTTCAGAATCCATTACCTCCTCTAGGTCTGATTTTTCTTCTTAAGCTACCAAGCATATGTTGGCCACCTCTTCATTATCATTATCTTCATCAGAAGAACTATCTCCCCGTATTGCATAGACATACACCCTTTTGTTGGATTATTTGTTCTTCTTCTTCTCCTTTTTGTTCTTTAGATAAACAAGGCATTCAGATTTGATATGCCCATATTTGTCACATTCAAAGCAAATAATTTGATATTTTGCTTCTTTTCTGCCACTAGGACCTCCTTTGTGAAACTTCTTGAATCCGTAATCGCTTTTGTAGAACTTTTTAAATCTTCTCACAATTATTCCTATCTCATCATTATTAGGTTCTCCTTCCTCTTTGGCTCCTTTGGTTCTTTTTCTTTGACTGCAATCAAAGCCACTCCTTTCTTCTTCTTCTCATCTATTTCTTCCATATCCCTTTTGATTTTTTGCTTCCTTTCCTATTTTGAGAGACTTCCAAAAAAGGCTGCTACCATTTCATTTAATCTCTTTTGGCTTCCTCTATGGCCTTGACCTTGGCTTCCCATTCTTTTATGATAATATTAAGGATTTTTCTTACTTGGGAATTGTGTTAGATATAATTAGTTTTGATTATATCAAATATAGATGTCAAATATTAAGAGGAAAAAGTTTACATAATACATTTATCTCCTACATTGACTAACTGCTATATTTAATGTACATTAGAAGAAATCAAGTTGAATTATGGAGAATGATCAAGAAGAAAATTAAGAAAGAAGTTATTGAGTTTGATTGATTAAGAGGGAGAAGAAAAAAGAGATTGAAGACAGAAGAACTTACAAAATATAATGGGAATATTAATATTTAAGTTCTTAGATTTGATATTGGAAGTTTCTATAATCAAATAGAAGTTGGAATAGCTAAATTCGGAGTTAAAAATAAGCTATTTTAAGCTTTATAATGAATAGTGAATTTTAAGCTATAGTATGCTACAGTAAAATCACTCTCAAGCTACAAGAACGTCACTTGAGTGAGCTCTGTGAGTGATAACACTGTTAACTTGAGTGGAACATGAGTAACTCGAGTGAATTCACTATTGCAGCTACTCTGTTCAGCTCTGTTCTTCATTCAACATGAGTAAGGTTTGGTAATTCAGTAATATCTCCCAAACCACAACTCCGATTGAGCTAAAACCAATTTCATATGAAACTAGACTAAAAATGTATCAAATGGACACCAAGATCAAGTAAAAAAAAGCTTATATAAAAGAGATATGGATTTTGGAAGATGACACTCATTATCAGCGCTGTATTTCAAAACAGGTTCGGTATTTTGGACATATTTCCCAAACTACATGTCAAAATGAGTTCAAACTAGTGGCATATGAAACTAGACTTAAATAAATTTCTATGGATAGTTCATATGTCAAATTTAGAGTTATATTAAAAATGGTATGGCTTCTGGAAGTTGATGCTCAAAAATACATACACTGTCTATACTCTTTGGGTCATAACTTGTAGAATACAATAAGTTTGGAACTGATTCTTTTTGCATTGGAATGTAGAGGGTAAGATCTTTCTCATGGTAAATATTTTTCCATATTTGGATTCAAAATGTGTAGATCACTTAAAGTAACCACTCAAGTGATGATCCTAACTTTTAGTGATTTTGCAAGTCACTCGCTGAAATCTGAGAGGTGATGAAAAATCACTCGAGTAGCTAAGTAAGCACTCAAGTGACCCTTCTTCACTTACAGAAAGTTATAACTCTCCACTCAAATTTATTAGTTGGCACTCTAGTTGTGAACATTGCAGGAAGTAACTTCAAGCTGATGCACTCGATTCTTAGATGAGAACTCGAGTTCTGACATAAAGAAGAACTCGAATCTAGGAAGTTTTCTCTTAGAGTTACTACCTGAGAGTTTTAATGTTATGAAGACCAGGCAGAGAACTTGAGTTTTCAATGAGCACTCGAGTTTTAGAGAGTAGTGATGTCAACTTGCAGGTCACTCATAATGATTCTGTAAGTTTAAACAAAGCTTACTGAGTGATGACAAGCAACTCACGAGGATTCAGTAAGTGACTCTCTGATAAACTAAGAGTGATACTCTACCAAAACTCAAGGCACTCGAGTTGGACTGCAAAGCCTCGAGTGATGAGTATTCACTCGAGTGCAGGTTTATCGTCTTCTAAAAATCAACGTCTCGGATTTCTCTATAATCTTGCAAACTCATTTAAACTTTGATTATATTGCTTCTAATCATTCCTAATCATCAATAATCAAGTTTACATGAGGATTATAGGTTATTGAACTTAGATTAGAGCTTAACGACCAAAAAGCAATTTGTGTTAGAATCTCCAATGGTCATATTTCTATAAAGCTTCTATAAAGCGACAAAATCACAACAAGAATACGAACGTGCCTAACAGATACTTCAACATCTCCAATCGTTATCAGAGCTACATCAACTATAAATTGAAAAGCATTCAAATTCGAAGAGGAGTGCGAGCACCTTTACTGTCAAATTGGCAACACTTTGACGTTTATCTCATTATGTAATACCCCGAGTTTTGGGATTAAAGGCTTGAGGTTAACCCTAGAATAAGTAGATTGCTAGACCCTGGTTTAGCAAATGTCCAAGTGAGGACATGGTTTATTTCCCAAAATTCCTTAATATCTTTGGATATTAAAATGGAAATAAAAGGTGAGGAAAAAATGGTAATTTTGCCGTAAGATGGGAAGTGATGGTTTTTCCTTATATTCCCAATATGTTGAGTTGAATGGGAATTAAAATTAGGGAAATGTCTACTTGGTAATTAATAAGCCTGAGTGGGTGAATTATTATCAAGAAAAATCAATAAGAGGAAAAGCTTAAGGCTTTGGTGGACCACTTGAGGTGGTATAATGGGATAATTTGAGAGTGAATTATACTCTCTTATTTCTCATTAATATTAATGGAATGATAAAGGAAAATATAAGGAAACTTATTGTGCAAGAAATGAGATAGGTGGACTAATTGAGTAAAGGTCACCGGATGATTTTAATTAATCATCATCCTTCATCAATTAATTCCCTTTCTTTCCTACAGTCAGATTAAAAGGGAAAAGAAAGAGAAACAAATCAGAACAGATGAGAACAAGAAAGAAGGAAAGAAAGAACGAGAACGCGGACGGAACGAGAAGAGAGAGAGAAAACTTGTATTGGCCAGAACTCGTCCGAAACGGCATTTTCTCTCAAAATGTCCAGTACAAATGTTCTTCTACTCATCCCGAGCTTCGATTCCATGGTTTTAGATTCTTGAGTGGAGGTTGTTGGTGTCGTATCGTCAGCCGAAGCGTCGCCGGAATTCCGAACCGAATTCAGAAGCATGTAGAGGTAAGCGTGTGCTACCTTTATACCATTTCGTTTTATCATTTGGATGAGTATTTTGGAAGTAGTGTACTGTTCATCTCTCGTTCTATTTGTGTTTTGGGGGCCGAAATGATGTCCAATGGATGTCTAAACGGCTAATCATGTAATAAGGAGTAGAAATGAAGATATTAAGTCAAAGAAAGGGAGGAACCGACACAACTCTTCTGAGAACTCTATATTAGCTGCCTGAGGTGTGGCATGAGTAAAGAGTTGGAATTTCATAGATTGGATGATTCTATTGAGTTCAAAAGAGCAAATTGTGTGGCGTTCATGTTGAAGGGGAAGTGAGAAAAGGCCTGGAGTGTGAAATGACCAAATTGCCCTTGTTGCTCTACATAGGGGTTGTCAAGGGGTATTTTCATCATTCGGGCCTGAATTTGACTAAGCCAAGGTCATAAATGGATTCTACACGCAAATTTGTATAGGATTGGCCCATGTTGTAATTTCTGTAAAAGTACAGTTGGGCAGGGCTTCCAGGGGCATTTTGGTAATTTAGTGTAATTGGGCTAAGTTATCAACTAATACGAGTCTAGAATGATGAATGGATGAGTAATGACTCATTGAATGTATTTGGAATTCTAGGATTCGATTGATGGACGTACCCGAACCGGAGCAAAGACAAAGGATTAAGGACGGACGTAAAGTCCAACAGGTAATGGACTTACCTTTCCTGCATGTGCATGATATGTATGTTTTGCATTGATTGTGTGACTGCTATGCCTGTTTATGTTGAACATGTTTGATGTAGTTAAACTCTATTATATTTGTACAATGGCCATATGTATGTCATAACATCGAGCACGCAGCATGTCATTATGTTGGCATAAGATAGTGTAGGCAAGCATGTCATGCATTCATATATATCTACCATGCATAGCGGTATTGTTCGCTACTGAGATTCTCTCGAATCTCACTCCTCCCAAACAACCATTTTAGACAGGTGATGGATGCATGAAGATGCATGGAGGAGATATGAAGTGGAAGGAAAACTGTAGTGCGAGGCACTACGTTTGTATTTCATATATGTGTGTATATATGGATGTATGTGTATGTATGGATGTTGTATAAGTAGAGGACTGCTCTTATGTAAAGTATGATGAACGGCTTTTAGTTTATTTTTAAATTCGCTTGCATACTCTGATTTAATGGAACTAAGAGCCAGTAAGGTAAGTATATGGAAGGGTCTTTACACATTGCTCTCTTTTTTTTGTATCATTTATTATTGAGAGTGAGATTATTTGTATTATACTTTAGTGAGCATCATATCTACTCTGTAAGAGAGTCTGTAAATCTTTACAAATATATTTCTGAGTTGATCTCAAGGTAGAAGGACCTTGACAGGGTTGAATTTCTTAAGGGAATCTGTAGAGAGTATTCTCACAAGACTTTCTACTCGTAAGACTTACAAGGTGCAAGCAGTAGAGAATATTACTGCTCGTAAGACTTACAGGGGTGTAAGCAGAAGAGAATGTTACTGCTCGTAAGACTTGCACTGGTAAATAAGAGAGAAAGGTCTTTAGGATTGCTCTGCTCGTAAGACTTTCCATAAGGGGAGTAAATCTTACAGTGAGTAAGTAGGAGTATCTCGGTGAGAGATTTGTACACGGCTTTACAAGTGCCCAGCTAAACTTGTGGGTTTGTAAAGGCTTTTCATGTTCCTGGTTAAACAAGAATATAGTAGATTGGAAATCTCAGGAAGAGCCTGGGGACTGGAAGTAGGTCATCGTGGATTGGACCGAATCAGGATAAGTCACTGTTTTCATCTTATCTTCCGTAAGCTATTATATTTTGAGCATATATGATTTATATAACTGCTTTTGATTTTATATATCCATACACACACACACACACACACACACACACATATATATATATATATATATTAATTTAATCATATGTGAAGAGGATTTAAAAGTTTTTAATCGTACACTCAATTCACCCTCTTCTTGAGTATCAGTCAGTTCTAACATTTTGATCATAGGTCTTGCCTAAAGCAACAAGTTGATTAACAATATCAATGTATCTAAGCTCAAACTCATCAATGTTTTCTCCTAGTTTCATTCGGAACAAGTCATACTTTATGATAAGCGTATTGACTATGTTTTCCTGAATCCTAGAGCTAACTTCATGAGTAATCTCCAATGCCTTTCACATATCTTTGGTAGAGGGAAGAGTACAGATTCTGAAGTACTCTTTATGACTTAAGGCACTTTGGATCATAAGAATGGCTTTGTCGTTAAGAGTCACCAAATTCTTATCATTATCATCAAATTCCGTCAATGTCTTTGGGATCATTCTTTCTCCTTCTCTCTTCATAGGAACATAATTTCCATCTTGTATGACTTGCCAGAGGCCATACTCATTAGCTGTCACAAACACTTTGAATTTGGCTTTCCAGAAAGAGAATTGTTCACAACAAAATCTTGGTGGTCTAGTGATTGAAACTCCATCAAAGAGTATACATTCACCCATGCTTGCCATTGAATTCTTCTTAGATCGTTAAACCTAAAAACAAGAAGACTTGGCTCTAATACCAAGTGTTAGTTCAAGCCTTTCACATAAAGTAATGTTAAAGAGATATCACCGAAGGTAGACACATAAGATTTATACTGGTTCGATCCAAACCACTTGACCTTTATGTAGTCCTCAAAAGACTTTTTGAGATTTGCACTATCTTCCAAGATTCAAAGGGCTCTTGGTGCCTCAATACAAGAAAGTTCTTGTTCAAAGAACAATTTCTCTCCCTTACACTTTGCAATTAATGCCCACTTAAGATCTCATTATGTTGAGTAACTCACTATAATAAATGATTCAATGAATGACTCTAACAAGAGTATATGAATACACACTAAAGTACAGAATCACACTTAAGAACTCAAGACTTAGCAATGAATGAAACAATAAATTGTGAGCGGGGAGTTTTTGCTTCATCTTTAATGCTCTTGATATTTATAGGAAGAATGATTTAATGACCATTACTTCTTGAAATTATCTATTAGAGTGCTTGGTCTTTATACTAACCGTTGGAGTCTCTGAACATTCTTTGTGTCTACAGAATTAGCCGTTGCAGCAGAGAGAATGTTCATCGTTTGAAAGCTTCATGCATTTAATTCTTCTGGAACATAAAGTGCTTTTTGCATTTTGTGTGTTAATTCTCACTTGATCACCTAGAAAAGACGCACTGATATAATGGAGTGTTAGATTAATTGGAATAAAAAAGGACAACTTACATGTGATTTCTAATGATTTTCAAGAAGTTTGAGACAATGCTCCATTTTCTGGGAAAGCACTACTCGGGTAATCACTCGAGTGATCTTAACTTAGTGTTTATAAAACATAATAGAATACTGGATGGATCATTGCAGTGACATAGTAGTGATGCACAAAATATGATCACTCCAGTGGTCACTTAAATGATATTGTTTCTTTGAAAACAGATTGTTGGGAACATCACTGTGGTAAACTGATAGTGATGAAGAATGAGAGGATCACTTGATTCACTCAGAAAATCAGTTTCCTTTGGTTTTGAGCGAAACATATCACCAAATGCGATTCTTGTAGTGTTCTGGTAGTGATGCAATTTTTAAACATCACTCGAGTGATCTTACACTTAGAAAATTTTCAAGTATTATGAGCACTACCAAGATCATTGTGGTGTTGTTTTAACACATCACTCGAGTGATCTTGACTTCAAAATATTTTTAGAATATTGATCACTAGGAGAAATTACTGTGGTGCTATGTTGGTTATGAGATTTGAACACATCACTCGAGTGATCTTCTCTTTGAAAACTTTTCTCAAAACAAGTCACTATAACAAATCACTATGGTGATGTGAACATGATCACACATTAAAGTATCACTCGAGTGGTCACTCAAGTGATCTTCTTTTCGTAGAAGTGATCATTGTAGTGGAGCACCTTGATGATGTGATGGTGATGACAAATTAAAGCATCACTCGAGTAATCTTCTTTTTGGAAAAACTTTGCAAAACATATCACCAAATGAGTCATAATGGTGGTGAGATAGTGAAGACAAATTCACTAGCATCATTTGAGTGGTCACTCGAGTGATCTAAGTTCTTTTTATTAACATCACTAAAGTGGTCACTCGAGTGATCAATGTTTTGTCTTCTAGTGGTCATTGCAATTATGAATCATTTTCCAAAACATATCACTCTAGTGGTCACTCGAGTGATCAACCCTTTTTATTTTTGAAACTCTTTTCTAACCATTGTGATCTCTTGCAAAACCTTTCTAATCCTTTATTAAGCTTTGTTATCATCAAAGCATTAAGTCTAACAATTTTTAACGTCTGTTTTTTAAAAACAGAAGTCACTTTGGGATGTTAAATCTGTATTTTATAGTAGTGAAGTAGTTGTGCTTGCCATATCGGATGTGAAGACATCTTTGACTACTGCATGGTGAACAAAGTCATTAGGTATTCCTCATAGACCTCTGACTCAGAGTAATAAATAATGAAATAAAAGTAGTTTATTAGAAATACTCAACAATAGGGACCTTATTTACTACCTTAGTTTCACTATTAACTACTTTTGCTTCATAAATTTTTTAAAAAATATATATATATTAAGCCGTTGGAGCTTCGGTAAACAGTTGCCAACAAAGTCACTTGAGCTCCGGTGACTGGTGGTTAGGAAGGGGTTTTAAAGGTTTTCCTTAAAAAATAGTAAGGGCAATGATGTCATTTCATAATATTTCCCAACATTTCAAAATTTCAAATCAGACTTTTAGAATTGATGTAGGATTATTTAAATTCAACACTTTAACTTGTCCTTTTGATATTTCCTGATTATTTTTCTACCTTCTTCCCTATAATCAATTATGATTTCTGATAAATCAGTTGGGAAAACCAATGTGACCCATTTAAGAATGGGGTTGTCTTTCAGAAGTCCTTCCATAAAATTTTATAATTGAAATTAATATTTGTCATAATAAAGTTTTTAATTCATTTTTTTCAAATATCTTAGATAAATCTAAATCTAAAGCAGCAATGCGAATAAAATAAAATTTAAAACAAGTGGTGAGAATTTCAAATTAAGAAAATCAGAATTTGACTCACCTTATATTGCTAACGTGAGAACCTGATTAATAAATAATTTATAAGTATCTTTGTAAATACTCTTCAACTCATAAAATCTAAAATTATCTTGTATATAATCAATAGCCAAGCCCATAAAAATCAGGAACTATTTTTCTCAAAAATGGATAAATATATACAATAGACTCGATTACTAGTATGAAAGGAAAAGTGTGTGTGTGTGTACCCTGTTTTTGTTTGTAGAGCACAAGTGGAAAAAGCAAACAAAACTTGTACAAAAGGAAAGTGAAAATTAATGCAGATAGCCCTATCTCCCTAAAACCATTGTAACTGTAAGCTCATTCAAGGAAACATCAAGACCTTCCATATAAAACTCTCTGTCTTCAGATCTTCTTCTCATGGAAGTAAGCAAAGGCTGTTTAGGCAAAGGAAGATTGGTTGCTTCACTTTCTAGCATCAATACCACAGAAGACATGGTTGGTCTATGAGCTGCTGAATCCTGCACACACAACATCCCTATGTGTATGCATCTCAAAACCTGCTGGTTCTTCAGACTCGAATCACGAATGGAAGGATCAACAAGCTCCATTGCTCTTTGTTCATTCCAAAGATGCCAGGCCTGCACATTTTCCATCATATAACATAACTATCAGCTATGAATTTGAAGATGACTCTCCTTGCACAAAATGAATTTACACATGGTGGTAATTTGAAGAAACATGTCAGCAACTTCTCAATGATATATCACATGTTGGTGAAAAGTTTGTAAACAGTTTTGAATAGCAGTTACTTACATATCCTATGAGACTCGAGTCATCGGAATGGCGAAAGCTAGTGTTTTTGCGCCCACTTACAATCTCAAGTAATAATACACCAAAACTATAGACATCCGATTTAACTGAAAATAGACCTTCCATTGCATATTCAGGGGACATGTAGCCACTGCAAGTGCATGGTTTTATATATTGAGGTTAGTCTACTTCCAAGTAAGGATTTATAAGTGAAAGGTTTAGTTTGAAGGAAGAATGAAAGCATACTTACTATGTGCCGACTACTCTGGTAGTGTTCACCTCGCATTGGCCTCCTCCAAATATCCTCGCTAGCCCAAAATCTGAAATTTTTGGGTTCATATCTTCATCCAAAAGAATGTTACTTGCTTTCAAGTCTCGATGAATTATTCGAAGTCTTGAATCTCTGTGCAAATAAAGCAACCCTCTTGCAATCCCTTCAATGATTTCAAATCGCTTATTCCAATTTAGTTGCTGCTGTCTTACAGGATCTACACCAGAAAGTAAGAAACTCATAAGAACAATCCCTTTTCAATGCCTAATAATTCTAAAAATGCAGAAAGAACATACAATATTGGGAAAAATAGAGAGAAACGAACCAAATAAAAAGTGATCAAGGCTTTTGTTTGGCATGTATTCATATACCAACAACTTCTCTTCTCCTTGAATGGAACATCCTAATAGTCTAACAAGGTTTCTATGTTGTAGTTTGGCAATCAACATCATCTCATTCTTAAACTCCTCTTGACCTTGCCCAGATCTTCTTGAAAGCCTCTTGACAGCAATTTGCTCGCTCCCGCGAAGCTTTCCCTATTAAAATGAATGAAGAAAACATTTTCAGAATTTATTCAAATTTACATTCCTTAAAAAGGCAAGCTAACAGAAACAGTTTTACCTTATAGACAGGACCAAATCCTCCTTGGCCAAGCTTATTTTCATCTGAGAAATTGTCTGTGGCTATTGCAATACAATCAAAATTGAATAATGGCAATTCTGGTCCACTTAGTTCATGACCTTCCAAACTCAGTTCAGCTGATCCCGAAAATTCTGTTGAAACTTGTCTACTCTTGCTTCTCGTAATATCAAAAACTGGAATATCGCTTGTTTTGCAGCATGAAGCTGCAGCAACTGCTGGCAGAAATAGAAAGAAAGATAGAAACATACATGAGCTGAATAACAAGCATCATATATATATATATATATATTATTCCATCAGAGGGGAAAAATAACTTGGGAAATGAATGCTTCACCTTTTCTTCCCCTGAACCTCCACACCAGCCAAAGAAAGATTCCGAGGAAGATTGACCCCAACACAACGGAAAATATTATCACAATCTTGATCTTCTTCTTCCCATCACCTGTATTTACAGAAACAGAATTCTTATACGACAATTACAATCACTAGCAAGGGATATTGTTTGAGATTCCTGAGACTAAAAATGGATATACTCCTCTTCACCAATTTTTGTTGACAATAAAATTAACAGAAGAGAAATCAATGGATCCATTGACCGTTGAGATGGTGAAATTTCATCAAGAATAACTCAATCATGACAATAAGTCCTTTCCAAAATAATTTCACCAAATCAAGACAAATTTGAACTTATTACACAATCCGCAACAGAAATACCAAAGCTTTTCTTCTAGATTGAAAACATAGAAGAAGATGGACTGATATTACTGACTTACTAAAACAAAACTTGATTGATCACAAGGAGAAATACCTAAATCAGAATGAGCAAGGCGAATATAGAGTGTATTTCCTCCTCCATCTTCAAAGTCCTTAATATCAAGTAACTCACCATGCCAAATCAAGCATCCAATTCCATTAACAGAAGTATATGCAGTACAATTTGTATCCTGCAAGCAATAACTCTCACAATTATTCTTGTCCTGAGGACCCACCAGCGTCGCGAAATCAGGCAACTTCCTGCATTGCAACTTAAAGAAACCATCTTCTTCAACATCCACTTCTGTTGCAGCAGCAGAACTACCATTATTACCGTTACTATTCCTCTCAGCTTTCAATGGTGTCATCCTCTTACACCCACCAGACCAATTCCCTTTAGTCCACTCGTCCACTTCCTTCGGCTCGAACCCTCTTAAGCAAACACATTTCATTGGAGAAGCCAAACTGCATTCTGCAAAACTCCCACACTTGTTATAAATCTCACAATTGTTATATGGCTCTTCTTGTGTTCTATCCCACCGTTTCTCACCATCATTCCATTTATATTGCCTCTCAAACCCATCCCAACTTATCTGAAACCTCACCTTCTCAGAGTTCACCAATGAGGTATAAGCTAAATGCCTTTCTCCATTTCCATCAGTGTTGAGTCTGAATCCATAGAGATAACTTCCTGTCATGTTTGAAACTCCTGTGAATATTCTTCCATCCCAATACCCACTTCTCCACCTCCTTTTAGCTCCTTCCCAAATCACTATCTGGGTTGATGCTCGTGGGTCGATTCCCATTGAGAAATTTCCTCGAGCAGGATCTGTGCTAGATTTCCATGACACAAAAGGTCGAATCTCGCCTTTTGAGGGATTCACTGGTATGGTCATACCTGGAACAAACGTGTCGGTTGGATTATCAAAGCTTCTCCATAATTCTCTTTCATCATCATCATCGTTAGTGGAAAGAACAAGGTTTCCATCATCTCGAAGAACAGCTTCTGTGTTATTATTCTTGGTGTTCGATACTTTGCTCGACCATACTTGATTCTTATCCCCATCGAAGATGACCAAATTCCCATCGATACCAATAGTTATAACCCCTACTCTGCCTATGATGGGTCTGTCTCTGTTCGCAACCCATATGAATGCTGCTCCGGGAATTTTATAATACCAAATTCCAACGTATCTCAAAGAGCTGTTATTATCTAAACTGAAGAATCCAAGTTCGAAATTGAGTTCTTCTGAGAGTAAAGTTTCACCGTCTGGTACGTCTCTGATCAATATGCCTCGTTTGATGGAACTCGCTGCATGTGAGAACTGAGTAAAGAAACAGAGAATGAACAAGAATGGGAATAGAATAAGAAAAAGTACAGTTGTTTGTGTAAGAACCATGTCTCTGTTTGATGTTCTGGAAATGGGTATGAAGAAAACAGAGTGATGATCAACAAAGAAGAAGAAGAAGATGTGAAGATGACGACGAAGAAATTTCAATTAAGTGTGGCGCTGAAAGGGATATTTTAGGTGGTGAATCTTCAGAGCAGAGACGCTTTTAGGTAAGAATTTTGGGAGAAAAGAAAGACCTGGATCGAAGTTTGTCAATGACGCCATATGAGACTGAGGGAACAAGTTGAAATTTTTAATCAACGTTTATAAAAAGGCGTGTACTAGTACTACCATGTGAATTTATTATTATTTTTAAAGGACAAATTGAATAATAATTAAGCCTTGAATTAAATGGAATTATGACTAATCATTTACCATAGTGGCTCCCACCTAGAAGAACCAGGTTTATTTTGAAATAGATAGATTTCCGAATCTGAAAATGATGGTATTGTATCCTTTGGAATTAAATATTATATGTTTAAACCAAAAAGTAGAATAATGACAATTTAAATCCCTGTTATAAAAATATGATAATTAGAGAAAATAAGAGACTAAGAAGAGAGAAATTTGAGAGAGAAATCAGAGGAAAATTCTCATTCAGTTATGTGTACAGAATTCTCAGCCCAAGGCTAATATTTATAGGCAAAAAAACACGAATGAATAGTGAAATACGCGTATGAACAGTCACTGCTACAGTAAAACGCGTATGAACAGTTCTTCTACAGTAAATGCTACAGTGATAAATAGTCTTTAATCATTGATGAATAGTCCAATCTGATCTTATATGTCTAGCTGACTGGGAGAGTAAATTGGTTTAGATGAGTGTTAATAGACATCCACATAATCAATATTCATAACAATCAATAATCAATATTAATAGCAATTCTATAGTAAATGCTACAGTGATGAATAGTCTTTAATCATTGATGAATAGTCCAATCTGATCTTATATGTCTAGCTGACTGGGAGAGTAAATTGGTTTAGATGAGGGTTAATAGACATCCACATAATCAATATTCATAACAATCCCAAAATTTTAAATCAATTCTTACATTTTTTTTAACATGACAACTATACTGTTAGAATGAATGTTTTGTAATTCGGATAAATTAAAATAGATTAATGTTAGGGTATTTACACTACATAAATTAGCCCCAAAAAAAAATCAATTGATAAAGTTGGCATAAGGTCTTGGTAGAAACTTAAAAACAAATCAAGCCTTTCAAATATTTTGTTTTAAAAAAATTTTAATTCAATATCTTGGAAATATTAAAAAAGTGACTTAGTAAAAATGTCTTTGTAAGCATATCATCATAAATCCTAAAATAATCTCAGTTAAAATTTTCAAATGATAACATGGGAATTCTAAAAAATATTTGGTTTAATGTGGTTGTACTTGTAGTTGATAAAAAAAGACCACAGATGCAAAGCGAAGAGAGTGAGGGTTTATTTAATTTTCTTTGGATGATAAGGGTTTTTTGATTTTTTTTTAAATTTTTATTTTTACATAATTAAATTAAAAATAAATTGTTTCCCAACATTTATCAAACAAATTTGCGATAAAATATTTCATTCCTTGTCGTTTCGTTCTGTTTATTTTTTTCATTTTAAAAAACCAAAAGGTTTCTAAGTTGGAATATTTTCAATTAAATAATTGTCAATATTTATTTTTCTAGGTTGAAAGTGAAATTTTAGTAACAAAATTTTTTCTGAGCTGCATCTAACACAAATAAATTTTAGAATGTGTAAAAATAATAATGAACAATTAAAAATTGTATAAATTTAATAAAACAGTTAAATTCAACATAATGTCGTTAGAAATTTTCTTCTCTTATAATTTACCGCCATTAGGTCGGATTTAATGGTTTTGTTAAATTTGCACTTTTTTTAATTATTTATTATTATTTTTTTCCTTCTAAAACTTATTTATACTAAACATCTTTTAGATAAAAGTTTATTACTAAAATTCCATCTTAACCTATTTTTCTAACATTGGCAACTTATATATAAATAATTATATTATTGTTTTTTTTATCTCAGTAGTCAGTACTTTATCCGTTACGGGATTTTATGTTTTATTATAACTGGATGAAGAGTTTGAGCCGCACAAAATCCAAGAATATTTATATCGGTATATAGGGTGTTTTACGGAGTGTTTTTTTTTTTTTAGAAGTATTCCAGAATGATTATTTAAGGACGACCATGGGTTGAACTTTTTTTCCCCCAAGACCATAGGTTGAACTAAACCAGGTTAAATGAAAAATGGATAAAAAATTAAAGATTAATATAACTTTTGATCCCTCAAGTTTAGTTCAATTTTAGTTTTGGTCCTTTAAATTTGAAATCGATGGTTTTAGTCCTTGAAGTTTGGCCGATTTTGGTTTTAATCCCTCAAATTTAAAAATGATTTGATATTACTCTAAATTTGGGACCAAAATCAAAATCAGGCCAAACTTCAGGGACCAAGACCAAAATTGGGTCAAACTTCAAAAACCAAAAACATCGATTTCAAACTTGAGGAACCAAAACCAAAATTAAACCAAAGGACTAAAAGTTATATTACCTTAAAATTAATTGCGATAATTAATTATGTATTAAAGTAACGAAATGATGGCTATCGTTTTACTTTCTTTTTGACGAAAATGTGATATTAAAGGATTAGGACTAGATTAGGTATAGCATAAGGGACCCTTTAGTAGAATCCAACTTTGCGAAGATTCGTGTTAATCACTGTATTAATGGTTATAACATGATCTCCTTTCCTATAATTTTTATTATAAAATATTTTGTTTAGATTATTAACGTTTTTCTAAATATTATTTGCTTTAATATTTCCTTAGTAATGTAAATAACCTAACCTATTATTAACCAACTTCATCTTCATCGAGGATAATTGTATCTTTAGGAAGATCATTCTGATATGTAATTAAGAGTGATAATATATAACCAATGGGTGCTCGGTTGAGTTGGTCAAGGACTATGACCAGCACTCTCAAGTTAAGTGTTCGATCTTTGGGAGTGACAGAAAGCGACAATTAATGCAGCCTCAAAAAGGTCATCCCATTGGTACCTGTCTACCGCCATAAGGTCCATAGCACAGGGTCCAGATTACTCTGGGGTGGGGATTGAACCCAAAATACCCCCAATACCCTAGGATACTAGATGCGAAAGCATAAAATAAAAGAGTGATAACAAAGCAACATATAGGATGCGATGAACTTTTCTTTTGTTCACTGATAGGTGTTTCAATAATTGAATTTAATAAATAGTTTATGTCGTTGGGAAAAATTAAGGGAATCAATTTCACCGGACTTCTCTCTCTCTCTCTGGGGTTACGTGCCAATAACTTTCTACGTGAATGGATGACACAAGTCAGCTCAAATCTCCACCGGACCGGTTGACAGACTCTACGAGTGACGGTCGGAAGAAGAAGAAAAAGGTTGAAGAGGTTCCTCAGGCAATTATAGATGATTGTATGGATGAAATGGATTAACAAGAAGCTGCTGCGAATGACAAGGATAAGTAGGAGGAAGTGCAGAATCAGTTTGACGTGGAGGTTGTCGATAAAATGCAAGCTCCTTCTTATAAGCAGTCTTTAGTGGGGTTTAACGGAGTAGCAAATGATGGTTTCTCTATGGAAAAGGATGATTTGTTTTAGGAAGATAAGGATTTCTTTTGGAAACTACTTAAACCTTCGGATGAAGTTAAAAAGTTGATGGAAATTTACCTGGTAGTTCCAATATCACAGGAGGAGTACAACGATTGGTGCAAACCGTGGAACTTTTCATTAGTGATAATGGTGTTGGGGAAACGTTTCAACTTGTATATGCTCAAGGCGCATCTTGTTAAACTATGGGGAATATCAGAGTTTGAGTATATTGATGTGCCAAATAAATTTTTTATTATGCATTTTACAAGTACTGATAGATTGAAAGAGCATTACAGGAGAGTCTTATATGATAGACCTTGGGTCATAGCTTAGCACTGCATTTTAGTTCATCGATGAACTCTGTACTTTGATCCTTTCAAAAATCAACTTGGAAGATTGTAACATGGGTTAAAATACCCCAGATTCCAGTGTTATGCTATGATAAGCATTGCATCCAAAGGCTTGGGGAAAGAATTGGGTGTCCACTGCAAGTGGATATGAACACATTGGATAACACAGCCAATGATGCGAAGGTGGAGATAGCTCACTATGCTGGGATTTGTGTTGAGCTAGATTTGGAAAAAAGCTTGGTGCCAAGGGTAGTGTCTGCCGGCTAAGTCTTCAATGTTGAATATGAGGGGCTCAAGTTGATTTATTTTGAATGCGGTAAGTATGGCCACAACAGGGAGGTATGTCCTTGCAAGAGATCTATTCAACTCTATCACCTGATGAATATGTTTATAAGACAAAAGGTAAACCTATGAAGACGGTGCCAGAGAAGAACTCACCTCCATCGGATGATCCTTTTAAGTCATGGATGTTTGTCTCTAAGGGCAGGGTGGCTCGTGTATCCAAGAGAGGTGACCAGAGGGAGGGGCGACATACCCCAAGTATGCACATCAAGGCAGGCAAGAGGGATGTGATACAAGTTAGTCAATTACGATTTACGGCCCTTGCTGATGTTGGGGCAAAGGAAGATGTGCAGCAAGGTTCAAAGTTCACCTTGACAAGAGAATATGGGATCTCTGCTACGAGAGACATAGAGCCACCAATAAGTCATAATCAACAGACATTCACACTACATAAGGGTATAATTGGTAATCTGAAAGAAAAAAGTGAGGCTAAATCCAACACTAAGTCTAAAAGTAAAGTAAGGGAGACTGGGTAGGAGAAGTTGAAACTAATGGCTAATAGTACTAATAGGATGGGAGAACGGTAGGCCCTTCCAAGGAAGTAAGTCTAATAGGTCGAATTGAATCAATAAGGCCCAAGGGGGTAATCAGCGACACCATATTGTGGTCAGTGAGTGTATAGGTCAATTGGTAAGGAAGAAATGCGACTTATGTGTAGGTAGGTCTAACAGTGGGAATGAGAACTCGGCAACACCCTGTCACACGGATGCCCTGACACTAAAGGACATGAAGAAACGTTCAGATGCAGCTATAGAGGACTTATGATTGGAAGCAAAACTTAATGTTAAACCCCCATATTTTTTGGGTGGTGCTCAAGATTTTGCTAGTAGATGGGAGAGTCCAGGGTTAGATCTTGATAGTGACCAGACTCATGAGTTAGAATTTATCCTGGCGATGTTGGCCAGCAAGTAAGTGCAGATGGCTCTCTCACTCATAAATTTATGTTTTTAAGTATGAATAGAGCAAGTTGGAATTGTAGGAGGGCCGGAGGTCGTACCTTCCATAATTTGGTTAAGGAAATTGTAAATAGAAATGACATTGGAATTTTATGTCTTATTAAACCTCGTGTTAGTGGTAAAAGAGTGGATAGGATTGTCTGTAAATTGAGTTTAATTTTACTAATTGGATAAGAGTCAAAGCTACTAGTTTTGATGGAGGTATATAGGTGTTGTGGAATGTTTAGGTTTTATGGGATTGAATACATTACTTCTAGTGAACAATTTCTATTTTGTAAAATAAGTGACAAAAGGAACATTAGGGGATTTTTTTTTTTGTTATGTTTGTTTATGGGGAAACAAGTTATAGGAAGAAATGGAGTCTTTAGCAATCAATTAAAGCTACAACAGAGATGTTTATTAAAGAATGGCTATTAATGGATTTTAAAGCCTTTCGAAGGCCTAGTAACAAAGAAGGTGGATCTGTTCTTAATACTATCTGAATGAAGGATTTTGATTAATGTATTTTAGATTAAGGACTATTCAAAATTTCTGATCCTCTAGATAAATTCACATGGCAGAGGGAGGAAGTAAAAAAGAAGCTTGATTGGGTCTTTGATAATTTGGCCTAAGAGTTGAGTTTCCCAAACTCAAAGGTATTTCATGATCTCAAGTATAAGTCTAACCATAAAGTTTTGTATTGTCCTTTGATTCGGGGTTGAGATACAAACTGTGATACCTCATTTCTTATAACCTCGGATGAGTATAAAAGAGTAGTGAAATCATTTAGGAGACCAGGATTTGAACCCAGACTACCAAACTTTTAAAAATACTTACAAATTTCTAACCTCAACCCAGGAGTTGAATCTAGGATTGAGAGGATGGTAAGATTTTCAAAAAATATTCACTATCTCATTTAGTCTCACCGGTTCTTCCTTTTTATTTGTTTATCAAAGTTTATAAGCATGCCTCTACTTAGTTCTCACATTCCATTACTTATACACATTTCGTTAGTGATAGGAAGCATAAACACTTATCAACTACCATTCATCTACTAGTTATTCTTACATTGTTGTATGCTTACAAGTCATATACATCATATGTAACTCCAAAATATTCCAAAACTTATGGAATAGACAACTAAAATAACTAAAGTCTTTAGCGTCTTAACTTCTAGTCATTCGCATTTACCTTCTTCTTGCCCCTCGAGCTTTCTCCCTGTACTGTAGATGGTTTTTGAGGAAAAAGGGTGAGATTCAAAAGAATCTCATCAGTAACCAATGCTAGTCATACAGAAATAATATCACAAAGCATGCTTCACAACATCATACCACAAAAATTATCATAATAACACCTAGTGCAACAAGTGTATTTCATATATATATATATATATATATATATATATATATATATATATATATATATCTCCATAGCGCTAGGAATACAATAGGCTCTGAGGGATACCTGTGCAAAATAGGCCTCGGGCACCTACTCATGTACTATTGAACATCATATTAACTTAAGTGTCCACCCCTCATAATCTAAGTGTGCTAGACAATTTGTGATGAGTTCAAACAACACACAATTCATACTATAACATATGAAAGACAAGTTACTACCTAGTTGCTTTCCTTTGGCAACTTCCTCTCGTTTGTTTGAGCTCGGGCAAGTATTGAACTCTGAACAGTCGTCAAATCCTACAATTCCCAAATATACCATAAATGAGTCATTACTCATTCATGTACAATTCCAAACTTATAGTATTGGTTAACTTAGCCTAATCATGCTAAATTACCAAAATACCCTTGGAGATCCGGTCTCACTATACTTCACCAAAAGTTATGACCTGGAGTAATCCTACACAATTTTTCATATAGAATCCATTTTCAACCTCAAATTGGTCAAATTCAAGGCTAAATGATGAAAATACCCCCTGGAAGCCCCCTACTTGGAGCTTTTAAGGGTAATTTGGTCATTTCACATTTTGAGGCTTTTCTTACTCCATCATCAACATATGCCCTACATAATTTTATCTTCTAAACCCAATGGAAGCATCATAATTATCAAATTCCTACTCCTTTTACATGCCTAACACAGGGCAACCATTTAGGATTCCTAGAAAAGTTGTGTCGGTTTCTCGTTTTCTCTTGCCTAATCACCTTCTTTCTACTTCCAATCACATGATTAGCTATTCAGACATTCATTGGACATGGTTTGAAGAAACTTGGATATCAAGGTCCCTTAGGTTTCTTCATTTAACTTTCACAAAACACTCAAAATCATTCCAAGAACAACAATAATAGCATCAATCAAGCAAGATGAACAAATTTGGAAGGTTGCCTCTTGATTTCCACTTCTTTCTATCTATACACATTTTCTTCCTCTCTCTCCATAGCCTTGACTTCTCTTGAAAATCTCAAAGGAGTAGAGGTGAGTAGGAGAGGTTATGGAAGGATTATGAAGCTTAAACCATAAGATTATGACTTCCTTACCTTTGATTCTTGAACCCTAGCTCTCCCTTGTTCTTCACCATTCTCAACTCTCTCTCACTCTTTTCGGTTCAGACTTGCATGAGAATGAGGCTGAAGAGATGAAGAATTGGTAATATAATAGGATGATTAAATGGCTTAACACATGCTCACACTCACACCTTGTTGTTTAATATATTTAACTTTTGTGTAGATTATTTCCATTAATCTCATTTCCCTTCATACTTCATCATCAGCTAAAAAATGAATGAGAATTGAGAGGGAAATATTGATCTCAAACTATCCCATTGTGCCAACTTACAATATGTTGACTTTTGAACATTTGACTTTTGACTATTTGACCTTACTTGATAATATTTCATCAAAATAGGCCTATCAATTATCAAGTAGCCATTTCCCTTTTTTTAATTCCCATTTAACTGAAATTATTGGGAATATTAGGGAAAAATATGTATTTCCCACTTTATGGAAAAATTACCATTTTGCCCCTACGTTTCATGATTTACCGAAATAAATCATTCCTTGCTCATTTCTTCCCATTTGGCTGAATTTTTAACACTTAAATGAAGCCATCATTTGCATCATATTATGCTCATATTTTGGTTACAATATTAGGCTTTTAAGTGGACATTAGTTGCCTTTTCACATCCTTACTTAGCCGAATTATGTGTAACTGGTGATTGGGATATTTCTATAAATTTACACACATCACAATTCACTATTTTATTCCACTAAATATCACAAATATACACATAAGGAATATTGGTGAAAAAGTACGGTATTACACAAACCAAGGATAAACAAGTTTCACTTTCAATCAGCATGGTTATTGGAGGAGGATTTTCCTACCTTAGTGGAGGAAGCCTGGAAAGATAAAGACTGGAATCAAGGAATGTTAAATTTTCAGAATATGGTTAAAGAATGGAACAAAGAGAAGGTTGGTAATATTCCAAACAAAAGGAAATCGATTCTTAAAAGATTAGAAGGGATTGAAAGATGTAAGAGGCTTTAGGTTAAGAGTGGCCTCTATAAACTTGAGAAAAGGTTGTGGGATGAATATAATAATTGTTATTGCAGGAGGAGTTAATATAGTTTCAAAAGATCCAATGACAGTGGTTTTAGTGGGGTGATAAAAATACTAGATATTTTCATTCATTTGTAATCATCAAACCTAAGAAATGTAGTATTTCAGCATCACAAAATGAAGCAGGCACATGGTTACTAATCCTGATGAACTCAAGCAGATGGAAAGTGAATATTATATTAAGTTATATGATCGGGATGAAAATGTTTTAGTTGAGCTAGACTTTCCTAATGATTTCCTTACTTTACAAATTACACAGGTTGAGAGTATGCATAGCAAAGTTACAGATGTGGAAATTAAGAATGCTGGTTTTTTTATAGGTTCTTTCAAAGCCCATGGTCCTGATGGTCTAAATGCACACTTTTTTCAAACTCAGTGGGATAAAGTTAGGAATAAGTTGTGAGTTAGTAAAAGCTTTTTAGAATCCTTCTTTTATAGGTACTATTAACCAAACCAATATAATACTTATACCAAAGACAGAGACTCCAATGAATTTAAAAGATATGAGACCTATATCTTTATATAATGTGAGCTTCAAGGTAATCACTAAAATATTGGCAAACAAATTTAGAGGGATTATGAACTTCCTAATAGGACCTTAACAATGTAGCTTTATCCCCTATAGATCTAGTTGTGACAATATAATTGTTGCCCAAAAGGCCATTCATTTCATGCATACTAAACTTGGAAGGAAGGTAGCTATGAAAGTAGACATGGAAAAATCTTATAACAGACTGGATTAGGGTTTTCTTGAAAATACTTTACAAGCTAATGGTCTCATTAATGACTTGATTCAAGTTATCATGGCATGTATTACTTCATCATCTATGAAAGTAATTTGGAATGGTAGCAAAGGTCTAACTTTTTCTCTGTCTAGGGGTGTTAGGCAAGGAGACCCGTTGAGGCAGTACCTGTTTAGCTTGTGTATGGAAAGGCTTGCATATTTAATTAAGAGGGAGTGTACAAGAGGCCATTAGAAACTATTAAAAATTTTATAGCATGGTCATACTTTATCATATTTGTTTTTTACGGATGATCTGTTACTTTTTGTAGAAGCATCATTACGGCAGATGGAGATTATCAAGGATACTATTAGGAGGTTTTTGTATTGTATCAAGACATAAAATCAACCTTCGCAAGTCTAAGGCATTCTTTTCCAGGAATGTCCATTTTAATAGAAAGATTGCTCTTAGTACAAGTTAGGTATTGAGGTAACTGCTGATTTAGGTCGATACCTAGGAGTTATGTTGATACATTCTAGAGTAACCAATGAGACATTTTGGCATATTACTTAGAAGGTTAAAACTCGATTATCTTCCTAGAAGGATACATAATTAACTATGGTAGGTTGAGCTGTGCTCATTAAGGCTGTTATATCAGCATTACCCTCTTATTAGATGCAATCCTCCCTTTCGGCAAAAGGTGCAGTTCAAGAAATAGAAAAAATAAGTAGAACTTCTTATAGTGCTAAGATGAAAATGCCAAGAAGATGAACTTGATAGCATGGCAGAAAGTTTTGGGAAGTACAAAGGTAGGGGATCTGGGATTTAAAAACTTATAACTTCTGAATAAGGATTTTATTATGAAGTTATGCTAGGGTTTGATAACCAAACCAAATATTTTATGGATTTGGTGTCTAAGAGCATGATATGAATGTGTGAGGAGTATATTTTGAGAGTAGAGAAAAAAAAGTATAATTTTGTTACCTGGCAAGCCATCACTGAAGTATGGGAGAACTTTTTGTAGGGAATAGGTAAAAAGATAAATGACGGTAGAAGTACTTGATTTTGGTGGGATCTTTGGACGCCTCTTGATAGACCTTTGATTGAATATGCTATTTCAAATCTTGATAGGATTAACCCTAAGGAAATGGTTGAGTTTCATTATTCTAATTGGTGTTTGGGATGTTCAACGATGGAGGGATCATCTACCAAACTGGCTTATTCATAAGTTACTTACAACACAGCCTCCTTTTGGTTCTCAATTAGATATAGTCATCTGGTGTCATTCACCTGATGGAATCTTAACAATAAAATAAGCTTACAAATTCTTATCTATGCCGGAAGTCAATAGGTCGTCTCTTGGATTATGGAAGTTTTGGTGTTGGCGTGTGCCTGAAAGGATAAAAATTTTTCTTTAGCAAGTAAATCACAAGAGATTAATGAATAATTCCCTATTAGTTAAACTAGACTTTCAAATATAGGGGAGTATTCCCTGGGATGCCAAAGTAAAGAAACAGTCTTACATATCTTGAGAGATTGTGAGCGAGCAAAAATGTGTAGAGAGAGTTTCTTAATCCTAATAAGTACACTTCTTTTTTCTCACATGATTTGTAGGCTTGGATTAGATGAAATGCAATAGGTAATCCAAGCAAGGCACATTTTAACCAGTCGACATGGATCATACTTTTTGCACATGTCTGCTGGTTATTATGGAAGGCAAGTTGTGTTCAGCTATTTGAAGGTAAATCATTTACTCCAAAGGAGGTTTTCCATCAATGCCAATATTATTTAATGGAAGAAGTTATAGCAAGGAAGGTTGAATATCAATTGTTAGCAGCGACTGTAAGCACAGACACCTATTGGAGGAAGCTAACACTAAGTTATGTTAGGTTGGATGTCGATGCATCAGTTAAATAGTACAACCAAGCATTAATTGGGGGTTGATTTAAGATGACAAGGGACGTTGGATCTCAGGTTTCATGAAAAGTATTAGGGCTTTCCCGGTGGCAATTGCTAAGGTCTTGGCTATTAAGACAAGGCTTAAAGTTTGCCAGCTTTATAAGCTTAAAAAAGTGCAGGTTTTTTCTGATTCATTTGAGGCACTGAATATTTTGCTAAGGGATAGCATGTTAGAGCACCTCTTCAGAGCTGAAATAGAGGCCACACGTCAACTTATATATGGCAATTGGCAGGTTGTATTTTCCCATTCAAATCGACAGGCTATTGCATGTGCAAATATTTTGGCAAGAGAGGCGCATGCAAATTAAATGCAGTTAAGATTAATTCCACAGGTACACCTAAGATGCAGAACTCAGTTCATACTCAACAGTATGTACGTCGGGGATGACACTAGTTCTGTGTCTTAGGTGGTGTGTATTTTGAATTTCAAGCTTAAGCTTGCCAATTGTACAAAAAAAATAATAAGTCACTAGTACAAAATATAAATTTCACACTTATTTTTTACCCCTGTCAAAACATGACACATATAGAAAGTGTAACCGGTGGCATTTTCGTAAATATATGAAGATGCAGGAACTTTCTACACGTGTTGAAAAGACAACACATATAGAAAGTAAATTTTAAATATCTTTTCTTTAATAAATTAGCATTTTTAGATGTGTTTTTGGAATTAAGGGTGATTAATGCCTTTAATTTTATTTTAAAAATTTTTTAATTTTTTTAAAAAATAAAAGATTACTTTCTACACAGATTGAGAGCCCAACCCATATACAAAATAATCTTTCTACATCGGTTGGGCTCTAACCGGTGTAGAAAGTGGTTAAAGAAAAAAAAATAAAAAACTTCATCTCCCCTTCTTGCTGCTTCCCTCTCGTCATCCTGCTAAAGTCTTCACCTTGCGTGCCGGGTGCGTGTGTCACTGTCAGTGTGTGACCTCAACCTCGTCTTCACCTTGTCTCGCTATGGCCCCGCCTCTTTTCAAGTGAGTTTGCATCCTCTTGCGTCTTGACTTCATAGGCTTTCCTATTTCGATTTTGTTCTCATTTTTGGTTGATTGGGTGAGTGTTGAGATCCAGTCTTGATGCTGTGAAATAAGGTAATCTATACTCCGGAGGAACTTTTTCTTCCAGTGGTTTAATTGATTCTGGCTTGCTTGTGTTTCAGTATTAGAATTCACCATCTGATTCTCCCCCCATCATTAATCTATTAGTTTCTCGTTCAAATCCGATGCTTATGGATAAACCACTCAGACTTCTTTCTATAGTGTAACATGTTCTTTCTGAACTCTTGCCCAAGGGATTGCTCAGAAAGGTGCTGTTCTTTTTTAATTTGTCGCACCACTTGAGTTCAAAGTTTCTCAGGATGGGTACTGCTTCCATGGCTTCCTTTCTTTCCATGAATGTGCTGCCATTGAAGGATCTTAAGCCCATCCCTGGATTTTGAATTTCTTGTTCCTTTTGAGATCCAACGCAGGATGTAAGGCAGCTATCTATTAAGCAGTTATTTTGCTGGTTGTTTTGTTGTGTTTGCTGTGGGCAAAATCCTTATAGCTCCTTCAGCTCTGAAAAGGCAGAACTCAAACACTGAAAGGATACTTTCGATACAAGCTCTAAGAGTTGAAATTTTGCTGCTTCAAGTCCCACCATTCCCAAATTCTGTCTACCAAGTGTTTCTTGAGCTTTCTCAAGCACAGCCTGCAAGTATTTCCCTTGGGCCTCTAGGCGAACGTGCAAGTGTCTCTGTACTTGGATGAATTCATATGATTTTTTCAGAGTTTTTCAGAGTCTGAAGAAACTTCAAAACTGTATAAAACTAGGAACAAGGATAAATTATAATTTCAAAGTCTGAAAATAAAATTCATGCGTGATGGCAATGACTCACACCTCAAGTTGTTCATTTAGTCTTCTCTGCACTTCAATCTCCATCTGCAGGGCCTCGCTTATATGTAGATCTCTGGGAAAAGAGGACTGGATGTTAGGACCTAAAATGGTTAAACTCTAATTTAAAGAAAGAGCTTTTGACATGGTGAATTTTTCTCACTTGTTAGGCTGTGGAGCTGTGGAGCAAGGCTTAAGTTGTTCATATGAGTTCGTTCCACTTATTTTAGGAAGTCTTTTTGTTGTTGCTGCACCTGTATTAGTTACTGATAAGATAAGTTTGTTCTTCATAGACAAAGCTTTTGTTGTTCATAGTTTGCTCTGTCAACATATTAAGAAGTGGAAGAGATTGTTCTCTTACTGATTTTGTGTGTCACATTATTACTTTGTACATGCCATTCTTGCTCAATCTATACTTCTGGAGATAAAAAGGATGGGATTAGAAGTTGCTATGCGAATTTCATGCCACACAACTTGAGGAAAAAAAGATGTTACTGATAAGCTTAGTGCAGATTATACAAAATGTATGAAATGAGCATTAAAATGGAGATTAATTTTTTGGCCAACCAAATGGAAATTTAATTAGCGAAGCTATACAATATGTTTCATACTTGCATTGATATAGCTTTGTTAATATTTTGGATTGGAATTTACAATAAATTTGATATTTCATATTAGTTTTGTTGTAATTGTTTTTATTTGTCAGGTATTTGGTTGTTTATTATAATGTAAACAGGTTTGTAGCATAATAAAAAAAAATTTCAAAAAATGAGTTTCTGCACTTGAAGAATAAGAAGAGGAGTAGAAAGTCACACTTAACACACAATGAGAGGTGTAAAAAGTCAGACTCTCCAACACGTGTAGAAAGTGGGACTTTCTACACGTGTTGTCTCTTTCTACATCTATTGTACGTCAAGTGTAAAAGATCATTTCTGTCAAGTGTAAAAAGTTTTTCCTGCACTAGTTATTGAATTTATTTATTAAATAGTTGAAATGAAATAGAAAGGTGTACAAAATATATTAGAGAACATAGGCCAGTTGCATTTTTTCAAAAGGATTAATGGGATCTTTTTATTGTGTGTTCAATAATTATGTTTGTTCCTTTCTATTTATTTTATTGTGTTATGGAGTGAGAGTTTTAGAGAGGCACGATACAAAATACTAACACTATATATTTAAGTGTTAAGGTTTATCTAACATCTTAAAGTATTGTTTTAAATGAATCCAGTACACCAAATTCTTTTGTAGTGCATCCAACAGTTTGAATTATTTTTTTAGTTGTGTCCATCATTTTATGATTTTTTTTAGATGCGTCCAGCACCTTAAATTATTTTTTGGTATATCTAGTATCCTGAATTAATTTTTCAGGTGTGCACATCATCCTCAATTACCTCAACTATTAAGCACAAGATTGAATAAAAAATATTTTAGGGTGATGGACGCTCATGAAAAAATACTTTAATTTAGGGTATTAGATGCACTAAAAAAATATTTTATGGTATTGAATGCACTTTAAAAAAATACTTCATGGTATTAATGAATACACCTTAATCCTATATTTAATATCTTGAGTTTTAATAAAAAATAATTTTTGAATAAAGATAATATTGATGAATTAGTTGTACATAAATAATTATTCTGTTCTTTAAAATAAAGAATTAAAAATTGTTTTTTCTTTCTTCCTTAATTGTCTTTCTCGCTGTCCGTTTAAATGTACTGCCAAAATAGCATTAATATGTAAAATTTGTCATTTTCACCGGATTTTGCATTTATTTTCAATAAAAAGACATTGAGTTTATGCCAACTAGAGATAAAATTAAAAGTGAAAATGATGAAAAAGAATTTTGAAATTGCAAAATTTTAAATAAGTATTTCTCAAAAATGAGTTATGAATTGTTTATCAAGTTTTGTGATTTCCTTATCAACTCTTGGAAACAAATCTGATTTAGGATTTTACAATTTTAAAGTCTTTTTTCTATATTTTTCCAACTTAAAAGGTTGGAGGATTCAATGGATAGTAGGGTTGAATGAAAAGAATTTGATATTGCCTGGTTTGGATTATAATTGAGGGGAAGTGAGGAGGGAAAATTGAACTTTTTAAAAGGTAAGCTTTGTCTGGTTTAGTGATCTTAGCTTTTTAGAAGTGACTTTATTGTGTTAGAATCAATTAAGAAAAGTTTTGTCTTACCAATAAGTTATTAGTTGAGGTGATAAAGGACATCACCTTTGTGAGTAGGATAACACAAGTTTAAACCCCAAAAAACACACTTGTTAGAAGAGATGAGAATTCTTTATCCTTTAAGCTTCGAGGAGAAAATCTTTGACCTAATTAGAAAAAAAAGACAAATTTTATCTTGATTTATAAAAAAATATTAAAATTTTTTTTTAACTTTCCAAATAAGCACTTACTTTTCTACTTCCCTATTATATCTTAACCTTTCAAAGCAATATATATATATATATATATATATATATATATATATATATATATAAATAATAGAGAGAGAGAGTATATTAACTTCACATCAAATTCACATGAAGTTTCGTAATTGAACCCCTTAATTCAAACTTTATGAATGGAGTAAATTATATTTATGATGAGAACTACTCCTATTTATTAAATCTTATTATAGTTTAATTGTGATTTGTCAGCAAGATGATAGATTTGTTAGATTACTTATTTGACCCATATTTGTTGACCCAACAAAACAAATATTTTGGAAGTTTTCATTGCAAATGAAAACCACCTCCAATGGAAACTTTTTGTTTATATATATATATATATATATATATATATATATATATATATATATAATCAATAAAAATAATTATAAATGTCGGGGATAGAGAGGATTATAATTTTTACATTTAGAATCGACAAAAACTTCTCAATTAACTCATATATTTAGGGTAAGAAAGAATGATGTGTTAGTTGTTTAAATAACTATGTTTAAAGTATTCATTTGGTCCTTTATATTTAAAAAGTATATTTTTAGTCCTTTAATATTAATATCATTAGACTTATTTGACAAAAAATAATGCCTCCTCATATTTAAGTGATGACTATGTAATTAAGCACTAACAAAGCATTTTTTTATTTTAATTCTTTTTAACATAATATATTTATATTTTAAATAATATAAATTAAAAGAAGATTTAAAACGAAAATCGCTGCAACAACATCTTGGTGTTCACCATGTTCGCATCTGCCCCCATTCCCAGTGGAGCTAGAGGCCACCTGTCTCCGACATGATAATGTTTGAGAGTGGGGGTCTAGGAGATCTCCAAACTTTGATTATACTTTTAACAAAAATTATATCTTTTGCTTTCTCTCTCTCACACAGTCCATTTGAGTTTGTGTGCATCCATGAGCATTATCCTCCCTTTCTCTGAATCGAGAAACTCTGCCACCATGAGAGTGAGAGCCAACCCTAGATTGTTATAGACAAAGCCTCACCACAACCCCCAACTCTGCTCTGCTTCATTTCATCCGAGTTCCTAGTTTTTCTTAACAACCCTGTCTTTGCGATGCTTGAGGAAATCGGAAAGTCTGAGCTGTTAATACGTGGTTTCTTGCTGGTTTCTTGGTCATCGTTGTTCGAATCGATGGCTTTCCTTTTGCCTCGAGGGCATCTCTTGTTCAAATGGGTATTCTAGTAGTTCTTCACTTCCTTATCAGTTCTACCAGGAATTCTTCCGGCTATATACGCACCAGTTGCCAAAAAGCTTATGGCGGTGGCCCAGCGTTAGCTTCACTAGGAACGAGGCGGATGTGCCCAGATGCTTCTTGCAAGATGAAACCTAGGTGCTTTTTCGTTTTGAATCTTTTTTTTTTAATTTATATTATTTAAAATATAAATGTATTGTATTAAAGAAAGACTAAAATTAAAAAAAATGCTTTGTCAACATTTAATTGTACAATCATAATTTAAATTTGACAAGTCAATATTTTCCGTCAAATAAAACTAACGACGTTAGTATTGAAGAACTAAAAATATAGTTTTTAAAAATATAAAGGATTAAAATGATACTTGTTATAAACATAAATGACTAAATGAATACTTTTTAGACAATAATTATAATTGAGAATGAGTTTCATGCTAAATTATAGACCCATAAAAACCAACAGCTCATAACCACTAGTCCACTACCCACTGTCCAATTCTAATTTTACTTTAATTAACGATTATCTCTTAATCGTCATTTTTTTAAAAAAATTATTTTAGAATCATTAGTTAAAAATATTAAATTTAAACAATTGAAATGGTGCATATCTTACCACAACTATGAACATCGAAACTAGTTGGTCTACAACAGTAAGTTTGTAATGCTTGTTAAAGCATGCTAATGTTCTAGACATCATCTTAATTTCACTTCTTAACATCCAATACTTGAACTTTCATCTTCACCCACTTACTAGCAAGCTCTATGCATCTTTCTACCTTGTTCACATAGCTTTCTAGTGTACTTTATATATGTAAATAACTCTTCACAATTTTTTTCTTACATCCTCACATTGTATTTAGCCTCCCCTACTAGCACAGTTTTCCTTTTCACTATTTTTAACACGAGAATATTAAAATTTTCAAATATGTGTGTGCGCTTGCGTGTGTATCTATATATTTTGGTTTTCACACCATGTTTTATTTCTTTCAAGTTTAAAATCTTATTCTTCTGAATTACACCTTACAACTATAGCATTTGGAAATATTATGGAATATGAACCCAATAACTAGTACTCGTATTTATTTAAGTTTAAGTAGAAATCTTGTTTAATTCTCATTTGACTTTGGCTTTCGACCTTCGGTAAGGTTGCTCCCCATCATGAGTAACTTAAAATAAAAAAATAATAATAATAAAAAAACACACACACACACAAATTAGAGGGAGGATGAAAGACAACAAAATGAGAAGAAAATGGGAACATTATTCTCAAGGTCCAACATAACTCCGCCTATGTTTATAGCCAGTTCTAAGCCCGGGTAAAGGGTTGTGTTAGGTCTCGACAGCTAACGTAAAACCCTATTGAATCTCTTATAAACATGGATCAATGAAAAAATTGTGCTAATGCTAGGTCGTTGCTTGTAAGTAATGCGTTGTATGGCTCGAGTACAGTAAGAAGTGAGCGAGAGCCGCTGCATCGTCGCCCGGATGTAGTGTTAAATGAGCAAGAGCTACCGCTCTCTTCTGAACAGAGGTGACCAAAGAAGCTAGTTCATGAGAATAAGATCAGATTTGGCACTTGGAACATTATGACTCTAAGCGGAAAATCTTGGGAGGTGGTGGGAGTAATGAAAGATCGAAAGATTAATATCCTGTGTCTCCAGGAAACTAAATGGGCAGGAGAAAAGTCTCAGGAAATTAATGGTTGTAAGTTCTGGTGCACAGGAAAGGTCAATGGAAGAAATGGTGTTGGTATCATCGCTGATAAGGAATAGAGGAAGAATGTGGTGGATGTTAAGAGGATTGAGGATAGAATTATCTCCTTAAGAATAATTGTTGGGGAGGATACTATAAACATTATCAGTGCGTACGCACCTCAAGTAGGGGCAGCTGCACATAGTAAGGAAAAATTATGGGAAGATTTGGAGGGATTAATTCAAAGTATCCCACTAACCAAAAAGATTTTTATTGGGGAAGATCTTAATGGACATGTTGGTAAGGAGGCAGGACCTCGTGCAAGGGCTCATGGTGGTTTTGGATTTGGGATGCTCAATAATGAAGGTCAAACTATTATGATTTCTCCCGTGCATATAACCTCAAGATTGTTAACACTTGCTTCAAGAAGCGGGATGAGCATTTAATAACATATAAGAGTGGAGCTGTAAGGACACAAATTGACTTCTTTTTGATAAGGAATTCTGATAGACGTTTTTGTACTAATTGCAAAGTGATCTCGGGGGATGGCGTGACAGCACAACATAGGATTTTGGTCCTTGATATGAATATTAAGTATGTAAAACAAAAGAGCCGGCAAGTTTTTAACCCAAGGGTCAGGTGGTGGCAATTGAAGGGATAGAAAAGGGAGATTTTTTAAGAGAACTCTCCTGGAGGGAGGAGAGTGGGAGTTTCAGAGTAATGCTAATGTTATGTGGGAAAATATGTTTAAAAAAGTCCAATAGGTTGCTAAAGCAACTTTGGGAGAATCAAAAGGTCTTGGTCGACAAGATAAAGAGACTTGGTGGTGGGATGAAAGTGTTCAACAGAAAACCAAATATAAGAAAGATTGTTTTAAAGTCATACACTTATGTAATAATGCTGAAAATTGGGAAAGGTATCGCATGGCTAAAAAGGAGACTAAAAAGACCGTGAGTGAGGCGCGTAATAAAGCATATGAGGAGTTTTATAAGGAGTTAGGAACAAAGGCGGGAGAGCGCAAAATTTACAAGATCGCAAAGAACAATGAGAGAAAATCGAGAGACTTGGACCAAGTGAGGTGTATAAAGGACGAAGAAGGAAAAGTTTTGCTTACTGTTCGAGATATTAATGATAGGTGGGAAGCATACTTTTATAAGCTGTTCAATGATGGTGGGGAAGGGTCTGTGACACGGAAGATTTGACGACTCGAGAAAGTGATCTCAATTTATCATTTTACTACAGAATTCGAATTGGCGAGGTTAAGGAATCTCTTAAGAAAATGAAAAATGGTAAAGTTGTCATACCTGATGATATTCCTATTGAAGTTTAGAAATGTTTGGGCGAAGAGGGTGTGTTATGGCTCACAAAATTATTTAATGAAATCTTACGAACCAAGAAAATGCCAGATGAGTTGAGAAAAAGTACTTTGGTTCCTATTTATAAGAATAAAGGGGATATCTAGAATTGTGCAAACTATAGAAGAATTAAGCTAATGAGTAATACAATGAAATTATGGGAAAAAGTGATTGAACATAGATTAAGGTTGGAGACGGATATCGTTGAAAACCAATTTGGATTCACGCCAGGAAAGTCTACAATAGAAGCGATTTATTTATTAAAGGGGCTAATGGAAAAGTATAGGAGTAAAGAAAGAGATTTGCATTTAGTCTTCATTGATTTGGAAAAAGCGTATGACCAGATGCCAAGAGATGTACTTTGGAAAGTCTTAGAAAAGAAGGGGGTGAGGGTTACAAGCCATTCAGGACATGTATGAAGGGGTTACAATCAATGTTAGAACGCTTGGAGGTGTTACAAAGGACTTTCTTACAAGGATTGGACTACATCAGGGATCAGCGTTGAGTCCTTATTTGTTCAACCTAGTGATAGATGTTCTAACTAAGCCTATAAAAGAGGAGATCCCTACATGCATGCTTTTTACGGATGATATTGTTCTGTTGGCTGAATCCAGAGAAGAAATTAATTCTAAACTTGAGATATAGAGATGGACTTTGGAATTGAAGGGCTTTTGTCTTAGTAGGAGCAAAACTGAATATATGCATTGCAAGTTTGATAAAGGACAAAGCCAAAGGGAAGTGGAAGTTAAATTGGGAGGGCAAGTCATCCCACAAGTGACAAAATTTAGATATTTGGGATCAATTATACAACAAGATAGTGAAATTGATTGAGATGTCGATCACAGAATTCATGCCAAATGGTATAAATGGAGAAAAGCTACTGGAGTTATCTGTGATCGTAAAGTATCTAATAAGGTAAAAGGAAAGTTTTATCGCACTTCTATAAGACCAGCAATGCTATATGGTAGTGAATGTTGGGCTTTAAAGGGACAATATGAGCATAAAATAGGAGTCGCTGAGATGAGGATGTTGAGATGGATGAGTGGCTATACAAGAAAAGACAAGATTCGTAATACTCATATACGTGAACGAGTGGGAGTGGCCCCTATTGAAGAAAAAATGGTAGAAAATCGTTTGAGGTGGTTTGGACATATTCAGCGTAAGCCTTTGAATGCTCCGGTGAGAATGGTGGATCAAGCAGGATGGAGTCCTATTAGACGAAGTCGAGGAAGGCCGAAACGAACACTCAATGAGGTCATAGAGAGAGACCTTCTAATTAATAATATATCGAAATCTATGGTTTTTAATAGAGCACAATGGCATCATGCGATCCATGTAGCCAACCCCACCTAATGGGATAAAGACTTTGTTGTTGTTGTTTATTCTCAAGGTCCAACATCAGAAGTTATTTAATTTTTTACATCCCAAGTTTACAACTTATATAAGGCAAATTTACTAGTTAAACTATATGAATATTCACTATTAAAATAGCTCAAATTTACAAGTCAAATGATATTTCCGTTATTTATCCTCAAACATTAAAAAAATCTAGCAAAATTGCACAAAACCCTTTGAACTTTATATCATATATAAATAATACATACAACCTTTACACCCTTACAATTAATAAACCTCCGAGACTTTTATATCTATGCAAATAATTAACTTAAAACTAATCAATTTAATTTATATCCCCTTAAACTTTATTTTTATATGCATGTAATCCCTTCAAACTTTGAGTTATATACACAAAAGCCCTTAAATTTTAAGCCATGCCATTTGCGAATAGATTGTGAACAAAATAAGTAGTACCCGGATTATGTATTTAAATGTAAAAGTTGAAGAAGGTTTATTGTAAATTTTTAGACGTTAGGGATGTAATTTACGTACATAAAAAATTCAGGGTGATTTATATTCAACCAAAAACTTTAAAAGTATAACTATAAATTTTTCTTAATAGAAAGAGTATTTACTATTAGGGGTCTTTAGAATAATGAAGAAAAAACTTCGGAATTTGAATACTTTTTAAAAAATAATAATAAGAGTATTTTTTTGTCACGTTTAAAACATCAAATGTGCCAGTAAATGGACGGTGTCAATGTTAGATTATTTGACCTCCTTTTTGTCACGTTTAAAACATCAAATGTGCCAGTAAATGGACGGTGTCAATGTTAGATTATTTGACCTCTTTTTTGTCTCGTTTAAAACATCAAATGTGCCTTTGGGGAAAAAATGAACAACTGCTCAAGTAGAAAGAGACACTGAAGTCCAAAAACTATTCAATTAGCCGTACTTACCAATTTTGACCAGAATCAGCTGCTACTTCCAAATGGGATTATACCGGTTAGGTTTTGTCATACACGAATCAAATTTTGAAATTACCTAATTATGGTTTATTAATTTATTAGCAATGTAATTTTTTTTAATATTGAAATATTGAAGCATATTATTGTCATTATGATTTACATTTTATATTATTATCACGGCTGATTGAGAACATTTTATTATTTATATGCCATAAATGTATGTGGCAGTCTTCTCAATTTCTTTTTGTTTCTATCTTTTTTCTTTTCCTTTCATAAAGATGTGGGAGCTTTATACATAATGAATCAAAAATTAGTTAAATACTCTTATAGTTTTTTTGGAAAATTTTTGCATCTTTGATCATCCACCTCCTCTTTCCCAAGAGAGGAGGAGAGTGATGAAGGATAGCACGGAGGTTAGTTTTTTAGGTATTTTGTTTTTTCGTAGTTTCTTGTTATTGCTATGACTTTTATTTTGAGTAATGTATTCCAGTTTTCATTCAAACAAGAATTTACACTCATTAGTACCTGCTTGCAATGACAATTACAGAATTTAAAAGCAGCCATTTAATTTTAATTTATGATGTATGAATTAAATATGTGTTGGATGGGCTGGATCTTTAAGGAGCATAAGAATAAGAGATGAAAAAGAAAATAATGCATAATGTCCTTAATGTGTGGGTCACCCTTTTCTTTAGACTTAATTTGCCCCCACCTATATCTATCTTATATGGTACAACTTAGATTGACGGGCGAATTTCCTGCAGGATAAAATGAAGACTCTTGAGTGTGTATTGCACTCCCAACACTTAAGCCAAGACAACAATGGTTTTGACAAAGTGATAATTTGACTTTATATTTGTGTGCACTTAAGGACAAAGACAATGAATTTGATCTCTTATTGTTATGTGATTTCTAATATTGTATTGTGTTGTCAGTCACAAGTGAAGTGATGGTGTAGGGTATTTATAGACCATGAAATAATGTCTTGAAGTGGTACCTCTTGAAGCAACACATCATCAATTAAATGTCATAATTATATGTTAGATTCATGAACCTTTATAAATCAATATAACTTAAATAATCAATAGTTATTTAAACTAACTTTTCCATGATGAAGAGTTACACCTTTATAGTATGTAGGGTTTTCTTAAAGACCAACACAACCTTTCACTAAGAACCTTAATTCATAACCTTGCATATGTGTCTCTAGGAACCAAACAGACATAACATTGGTGAGCTTTAGGCTGTGTTTGGCTCAATTCAGGGGAAGGGAAGGGAAAGATTTTTATTTTGGGGGTGGGGGGAGGGAGGGTTTAAGAGAAATTTTCTTTTATTCTGTTTGGGTTGACAAAAAGAGAATGGAGGGGAGAGATTTTAATATTACCATATTTGGTATAGGAGGGGAGGGAAGGAGAAATATTTTTATATAGACAACTTTGCTCTTATTTCATTTAATTTATAATTAATAATTTTTTAATATATTTAATAAAATATAATTATAAAAGGCATTTAATACAGAAAATTATAATGTTATAATTATAAAAATTAAATAAATATAATTATAAATGACCATATTAGTCAATATAAGCCTAAACATTAACATTTCCTTCTAAATTCTCCCAATTTTGGAGGGGAGGGTTAGGAGGGGAGGGGAGGGAGAATTTTAGAAAATTTTTCATCTCCTCCTAAAAATTTTAGCTATCCAATTAATAAGGGAATGAGAGCAAAATCCCCTTCATTCCCCTCCCCTCCCCTCATACCAAACACACCCTTAGAGTCTGTTTGGTTCGACGGAGAAAATGAGAGGAATTTTAATATTACTTTATTTGAGTTGATCAAAGGGGAGGAGAGGGAAATTATTTTTACATGGACAACTTTACCCTTATTTTATAAGTGATATTTTCCAAAATATATTAAATGTAAAATAAAGTTTAAATATAAATAAAATTTTATATCCTAACTCAACCAAAGGATATTGAAAAAATATTTTTTTTATTTATGACAACTTTATCCTTATCTCATACAATTTTTAAATATTAGGTTGGGAGGGAGATGAGGGAGGGATAGTTGAGGAATAATAAAAATAAGCATGGGCATAATGGTTTTCACATGGTAAAATATCACCCTTCCCCTCTAAATCCCTCCAATTTTTTTTTTTTTTGGGTTTGAAGGGAGGGAGGGGTCACTCCTATATTTTTTATACTACCAATCAAGGGGAGAGGAGCAAAATCCATCTCCTCCCTCTCATTCCCCTCCCCTCCTCTCAAACCAAGCAGACCCTTAGTGTTATAACTCCCTACACAACTCTTCACATAAATTTCTTAATTTACAAGGACATGACTTTACAATAAACATATCCCTTCATTTTAAAATCTTCCAACAATCCCCCACCATTTTAAAATGATCATAAAGTCTTATCTCTTCGGAAATCTCATGTTGTTAGTAAGAGTATCTCAAGGATTTAAACATTTACCTAAGTAAGACATGATTTCACCCATTCGAAATAATATGGTAGACTAAGTTTTGAACCAATTATCCTATATGAACATGTGTGCATGAATTACGCATGAGATCTTGAGCCATTGTATGCCACTTTAAATGACACGTTTACTCGTCTATATCCTTTTCATGAGAGCTTTTTAAGGGCAAGCCTTTGGACTCTTAGAAGCAGCCTTACTACACTCTCATATAGGTAGACTCAGTTAAGAGCATTAACATGATAAATGCTCCAGCAAAAATATGCTTGCAGATCCATTAAGAGCCAAATTAGGCTCCACTTACCCCTTTTTAGTCTTATGGTTACTAAGTACTTTTTCAACCTGAGATGTATTAAAAAATTGAAGTACTTGCAATCACTATGATAGCTTACTTTCACTATTGAACTCAAGACTTGATATGATGGTCAAATGTGAGTTGGGTTTCCGCTATTGTTGATCAAAGTTTATAGAGCTTTAATCTCATAAATTTTAATGTTTTTAACACCAAATCCCTTGTCAAGCCTTTCGTCAAAGGATCAGCAAGATTTAATTTAGATCTTGTATAACTTATGGAAATTACTCTATTAAAAATCAAATCTTTCACATAGCTATTTCTTAGGCCAATATGTTACGACTTTCTATTATAAACTTAGCTATAAGCCCCTGCAAGAATAGATTGACTATAACAATGAATAGATATTAGTGTCAATTTCATACCAGAGTCAAATAACAACACTATGTATTATTAAAACTACCATAACCAAACATGCAAATAGAATTTATAATTCTATCATTCCCTCTTTTCTCTAAGGTCTTATGAAACTGTTATTGCTCCACTATATGTATTTTCTCATGAGCATTGATGCCTTTTGTATCATGAATATTATGTCATGCTCCTCTTCTAAAATAAGATAGTCACCTAATTACTCAAAAGAAGTTTACTTTTATGTTTAATTAAGACTCTTTTTCAAGTCTTTCCAATTTCCATGATGAGGAAGTTAATTTATAATTGATGAAAAAATAATTAATTCATCCATATGCATGTTAAGTTATTTGAAAGCATTAAAACTACGAGTTCAATCCATACATTTATTCTATAATACATTCCATCAATCATTCTAATTAAAATTAGAACACAATATGATAATTATCAAATTATCTAATTGGCCATAGAATATCTCATGATAATTATCAATTTATTAAATTCAAAATCTATAATGCTTCTTACAACTTTCTAATCATCATTATAATTGCATGATTCCACAAGCCAATAAACCACATAATTTTAGCCAAATAATTACATCATACCATATCATGAATGAACCTCATGAATCTATAAATCATAATTAATAAAGAAAGGCAAATAGTACTTATCTCTCATTTGCCATTGACTAAATGAATTCAAGATTATTCTTTTGCAAAGTTTCTAGATTGAACCATCCATTTCTTCTAGCAAGCAAAGCCAGTGCCATCTTAGAAAGCTTCCTTCTTCAGATCTTTCCTTTAATTTTGATCAAGTTTCATGTTCTCAAGATATTCATCTAATAAGTTGATCATTTCATCTTCACTTAGACGCTTCGTCATAATCCAAACTACGCAACTCTCTTGAAGAATTTCCTGTGAGACATTGAGGGGAAGCTCATTTGAGTCAACAACACCTTTCACAAAACTTACGTAACAAGGGAACAATTCTCCATCAAGGTCTTTTGAAATCCTTCTTCAAATCCTTCCAACTTTGCAAAGTTTGTCATCAACTGCTTTAACGATGCCATTTCCATTCACGGAATTAAGCCTAAAAATTGTTGGATGGGTCGGATCTCTGAAGAGTGAAAGAACAAGAGATGAAGAAGAAAGTAGTGTATAATATTTTTAAAGCACGGGCAACATTTTCCTTTAAGCTTAATTTACCATCACCTATACCTACCTTATAGGGTGCAATGTGGATGAAGACCATTGAATGTAGATTGCACTCTCAACACTCAAGCCAAGAATAATGACTTTTACAAAGTGATAATTTGACTTTATATTTGTATACACTCAGGGACAAAAGTAATGAGTTTGATTTTTTATTGTTGTGTGATTTCTGATATTGTGTTGTGTTGACTATCTCATAAATGAAGGGATGGTGTATTGTATTTTATAGACTATGAAATGATGTCTTGAAGTGAGACCTCTTGAAACAACACCTCTTCAATTAAAAGTCATCATAACTATATGTTAGATTCATGAACCCTCGTAAACTAATATAACTTAAATAATTAATGGTTATTTAAAATAACTCTTTCACGAAGAGTTACACCTTTATAGTCTTTCACGAAGAGTTACACCTTTATAGTATGTGGGATTTTCTTAAAAACTAATACAACCTTTAACCAAGAACCTTTGGTGATAGCCTTTTATATGTGTTTCTAGGAATCAAATAGATATAACCTTGATGATTTTTAGTGTTATAACTCTCTATACAACCCTTCTCATGAATTACTTAATTTATAAGGACATGAATTTTCAACAAATACATCTTTTCATTTTAAAATATTCCAACAATATGTGTGATACGTTTGGTCTCAACTTATACAAACATATTTATTTATGAGAAACTGCTACAAACAATCACTAGATGTTTGGGGTCATGTTGTAAAAATTAAAAAAGAAAATGAATAATAATACTTCCTCTCAGTCAATATGATTTATTATAATCAGAGTGCATGTGAGTGATATATTTTGAAACGATCAGTGCCTTTATTTTTAATCAAGGTATCTCTGAATAATTAACCAATAATGACTAATCTCTTTCAACGGGTAAACATCCCAAAAATGGGTTTCGCCTCTCCAACAATAAATTTTTCATCCACATATACCAAAATCAAACTATTGACAACGTTCTTAATTAAAGGCTTGTTTGTTGAAAATGTTTTTGAGTTGAATTCAAAAAAAAAAAAAGAGAAAGAGAAATGAGATTAAAAGCTTTTAATTAATTTTTTATACTCTTTCATGTTACATCTTCTCTTTATCAAAAGTTCTTAACCCAAATTTTCTAATTTTTTTTTAATTCAACTCATAAAATTTTCTTTCCTCCATTCCCCTCCCCTCCCCTCCTTTCTTACCAATTAAACAGTCCCCTTGAGACTCAACTATTTGCTAACGAAACATAATGTTGTTAATGACCTAATTGAAATTTATTTAGAAAGAACAAATTAAAGTAATGAATTGAATCAATTACGTACAATTAGATATAATAAGAGAGTTGAAATTTTTAGAATAAGGTTATATATTAAAATATTTTGAATAGAAAAATTCATGGTAAGAGATTTATTTCTATTTAGAACAACAATACAAAATCTTATTCCACTAATTACAGTCAACTATATAGATAGACATGCATGATCGCCTCACACATGACTCATGTAAAAAGCCAATGATTTCTGACACTGTAAACAGTAACCTTCTCACGTGTTTGATCATAATTAGAAGTAAGCCTAGTAATAATTTGTCGAGAAAATTCAAAATCAAAAGGGACATAGTATGAAGTCGAAGAACAAGGCAAGTACAGTTTTCACTGTCTGGAAATTTTATTAAAAATAAAAAACTGAAGCAGATCTAGACTATTCAAATTAGTTGATTGATCATATTTATTTCTATATTTTCACATTATGTGAGAAGATCCATACTACAAAATTTCTCTAGTTGAATGAGAGGGAAAAATAAACTCTCTGTGTGTGTATTCTTCTATTATTAAAAAATGGATTATGATAAATATTTTCGGATTAATTTCCAAATGATGAAAAAGCAATAGTAACCTTCTTCAGCTTTGAAAGAAAAATAAATTGAATTATATATATACAATCAAGTAATGTTGTTTTCAAAGGGAATTGTCTTTCACACACATTTTCTTCTAGTTTTTGTATTGCTTTTTCAATTCTATTATATACAATTAATTTGTAACATTCACACACACATTTGCTATAAATCCATCAAGTTAAAAAAGGTGAGAATTATTATGAGGTGGGAGGAATGCAATAACAAAAAAGTTCCAAAGACAAGTGAGAAGTATGAACTTGTTATTTCTTTCGCTGAGATTTATTGCATACATATTACTTAGTTATCGTAGAACTTTTTGGTGAAAAAAATTATTTTGTTAGTCCTTAGACCTTATTTTTAAATTGGTCCCTATAGGTTTTTAATTGGGTCCTTATAATTTCCTTAATTACAAGCACTAGTCCTTATATGCTTCTAATATACTAATCATGACTATGTGAATGCTGATTAATCAACATATAAGTTTCCATAAAATACAAAATAAGAATTTTAAAAAAAAATGATGAGAAAAATTCATTTATCATCAACATAAAAATTAAAAAAAATTATTATGCTAATAATATCATCACCTTGCATCATGTAATGTAGTTGATTTTGATTTTATTTAGATCTACATGGCAGATTAATCCAAGTATTTGTTGAGTGAGAGGCACGCCATTAGCTACTAATGTCATTTCTTTTATAAATTAACCAACTATGAGTATAGGGGGCCAATACCTCTATAATTGAGATAATTGGAAGGACCAAATAAAAAGGGGAAAAATATAGTGACTTAATTAAAAATAAAGAAAAATTACATCAATTTACACCTTTATTTTTTTTTCCCTCTCAACTTCAAATTTACATGTGTTGGGTGGATCAGGCTAAAGCTCAATTGTATTGAGGTAAGAATATAAATAATAGGAAAGTTTGGGTTCATGACTGTGATATTCCCCAATTGTTTTAATTTGTATTATTAAGCCCATACAATACTATGTTGATGAAATGGTGCATGGATCGATGAAGAGTCATCTGGAATTCTATATATATGTTATTGCACAAGGTTCAAGGTTATATATATATGTATGTATATATATATATATGTGTGTGTGTATATGCATGTTCTTCTTATTCCACCAATGGTTAGTTTGTTGGGTAATATAATCGCAGAAATTCACAGTATAGGTACTTCAACGAGTTAATCAAAATCCAAGTACGACATTAAACATGACTCATATTTCTCGTTAGACAAGGCCATAGTGGCAAGTGAGATCAGTGCGTTCGTTACGTAGGAAACAAAGGACAGTTCATGTTCCCAACGTTTCTTGTTCGTAATGCATAATATTCAAACTAGATAGCTTTAGAATCTTCAAACGGCATACACATACGGTTCAAAGTGTCCGCAACATAGCTTTATAAGCGTTGAGGGAATAAAATAGGATTAAGCTTTGACTAGTGATTATAGTTTAATGAAAGTGCTTAATTTAAAAAATTGGTAGAAAAATATGGTATGTAAAGATTCGAGTTCTAAAGGAATTATATGTGTTTAGAGGGGCAGCCATGAACCTTAAACTAAATACCGAATAATAATATAAAAAATAGTGATTAATTTATTTTTGGTGGAATAAAGGTGATCAAATTTATTAAATAATGTATAAAAAATTTTCATGAGGAGTGTTGAAAATTAACCCTAATTATTATATGAATTCATGATGCCACTTAATTATCCTTATGTTCAAAGAAAATAATATCTTTGGGAAAAAGTAATTAATACTTGAAAATATTTGCGTAGGACCTAAGAAAACTTACTAGAAGTGATCGAATCCTTGTATCTAGCGGCAAGAAAAAAAAAACTTATCAAAAGAGATCGAGTAGGGAGTATATAACGAAGCCTTCAATCCGGATTATGAAATGTGATGTGGAAAGATCACATTTTTCTCCAAGGGAAATATAACTTTTGTTTTCTTTATGTTTTATTAATTGCAAAGTTTATCATATTATTTTCAATTATTTGATAATATTATTTTATTTGAGTATTTTTGGGTCCAATTAAAAGTAGTACACTTCACATGATTTTTTCCATATGTAAAATTTAAACATTTAACTTAAGGAAAATCATGGCACTTCTACTTGATCCAATCACCATTGACATAAACTAGCCTTTACACTAAATGAAAATTCAAACCCCTCTTTACTTTCTCTCAATATATTTTATTCCATATGCGATCTGGAACATGATGTAAACGTTTAAGAAAAAGCGATAGACTATTTGAATAGTTTTCAAGCTTTCTTTAGTATAAATTTCATACCTCGCTAATATGAATCGTTATTCAAAGTTATTTAGGGCTCGTTTGGTTCATGAAATCATTGGGAATGTAGCGGAATTGAATGGAGATCGGATTACGTTGAATTTGTTTGGTATGATATTTAAGAATGTGGAAATTAAATATATTATTCATACGTTATTAAATTAACTCCAAAATAAAAAGACAAGCTTATGGTTATCAGGCTTCTTTAGCTTTGTCTGTCAAGCTTACGGTTCAAGTTCTAGCTTGTCCTCCACATCACAGGTTTGATCTTTGATATGCACCTTAAGGTTCATCGACTTTTTAAGTTTCTTAAGATACTATCTCCTATCTTTAATATTTTTTTTTTCTAATCCCAATGATATATCTCACCTGTAAAGTGGAGGAAGACTATGGTGGCACTAGTGCAGAAAAGACTTTTTACATGTGACGGAAATGACTTTTTACACCTGACATAAAACACGTGTAGAAACAGTAGGTGTAGAAAATACAGACTTTCTACATGTGTTGTTTGTCACGTGTAGAAAGTCACACTTTCTACACGTAACCTCTTATATCAGGTGTAGAAAGTCTGAAACGGAAGACTTTCTACACCTGACTTTAGAGGTCACGTGTAGAAAGTCCAGACTTTCTACACGTGACCTCTTACATCAGGTGTAGAAAGTCTGAAAAAATGGAGACTTTCTACACGTGACCTCTTATATCAGGTGTAGAAAGTCCCCATTTCAGCCTTTCTACACCTGACTTTAGAGGTCACGTGTAGAAAGTCCAGACTTTCTACACTTGACCTCTTACATCAGGTGTAGAAACTCATTTTTGAAAAAAAAAATAATTTTTTTAAAAAACAATTTACAACGAAACTAATGTATGTGAAATATCAAATTCCATCCAAAATACTCATGGTAGGGTTATGAAGATACATAAACTTGGCTTCATTTTTACAATGAAATTGTACAATTAAAGTCAAACTCAATACCAAGTAGTGATAATACAATTCAACATGTCTAATACCAAATAGTAGTTATTAACTTTACATGTTTAACATTACACTCACAATTTTGTGATCTCTAAAAAATAAGTTGCCCAACGTGTGCGAACATCATCAATATCCTCTTCAGAAAATGCATCCGTAATGTCAAACATCTACAGATTTGAAAATAAAAAATCATATGCATCAATTTAATAACAACGAAATGAACTTAATAAAAAAATATAATTAAATACAATTACCTCTTCTGTAAATTCTGTACTACCCAAGAGGATGATGTTTAACATGTGCCTCATCACATAATATCCACAAGCCTTATTCCCCTTTTGACGACGGCACTATAGAAGAACATGCATTTTATTATATTAAATATATATATAACAAGATAACTATATTCATAGAAGGATAGATTGAAACTATTTACCTTTGGTTGTAACCAGATAGTCTCCCTAAGCTGGTGTGTATGCTTTTTCTTAACCACTCTTTGATACATTTCCATTGCCCTGTAGAAAAATATATAAAATAGGGTACATTATCTAAAAAACTTACATATTGCAAATAAAAAGTCATTGTCAAAGTATACTTACGTGTCCATCGTTTTCTTCAAATCCTTTCCCGGATTATAATGTAATGAACATAAAAGAACAACGACATTCTGCTCTGGGCATAGAACCACTAATTGCCAATGAGTGCTGCAAAAAGAGGTATGAATTATATATATGTACAAAAACAAGGTATCAATTACAAACTTTTTCTTACTCGTTAACATATGGCGCTAGGTAGCACTCTTTTCCATCTTCACAGAGCCTCTGCCGAAGGTATGACTCTCTTATGGTGGAAGTGTTCCCTTTTTTCTGGATGTGAATCGGGCAAAGGAATCCAAACTTGCCACCATTCCCTGATAAGGTATAAAGGCGATGAAGGTACCTACAATAGTTAAAGCATGCATGTCAGAATCAAAAGTTGAATACTTAGTAATATTATTAAAAATATACCCACATCATAAACAAGTGAACGTGCGGTATGGTAATCTGATCCTTCGTTAAAATCCTAGCTATATCCTCCTGCTCGATATGCACAAACATGTCCCTCTTACCCACAACGTCTGGATCCATCGTCAATACTTCAGTTGAGAAGGATCCGTCAAACGCCAGCATACACAGACGTTGAAGCGGTTTCTCCTGGTTTTGGGTCTGCGGTTGGGGATGGCATTGTGGAACCACTTCATTGGATGGGGTAATTTGCTAAATAAACAAAAATTTATAGAGTTAGTAATAATTGCAAGTTATAAATTAACAATATGAAAAAATTGAAACATATCAAGAAGACAAATAATTTCATACTTCAGTGCGAACTGCAGCAGGAACTACTCGGACTAGTCTCTTTGGCCACCGAAGGAAAGTTTTGAGGGCTTGACCCACAATCTTCACCTCATCATTCGGAAATGGAACAGGGGCATCTGGAATTTTTGCCTCTCCAATCACCACTCTCACTTCGTCATCTTGCATTCGCTCGTGGTGGACGGTTGGCCCCAAGTTGTGTATTGCGCCAAGTGCTACTAAGCGTCTATCAGGGTCCTCCAAATATAATTCACAAGGTTCACTGTCTTTTTGGACTCCAGAATCCTCTGATATACGGCCAAGAACACAACTCCCATTTGTCCTTTGAACTGCAGGAGAATGAGTCGGATGGATAGTTGTGTCTTGTCGTGAGCTTAGGATGCTCATCATTTCTTCCTTTAATTGTAACATCTGGGCGGCCGTTTGCTTCCTTTCATTCTCTAAAATCACTTGCATCTGCTTCCTTTCATTCTCTAGCATCAATTCCATATCTTGCTTAGTGACCATTCCCGTGGTGGCATAACGTGTATTTGATCCAAAGTAGTCTCTTATGCCTACTCCTCGACCAACGCCCCTAACACGACCACCATGGTCTGGAGTCCCCGTGGCAACCGTCAAGACATCATCCCTTCCCCGTGGAATGAAGGCTCCCTGAGCACGTTCTAGTTGAAGTTGATCCTATAGTATATAAATAACAAACATAATTAAAAATGTAACTATACAACAAAGAAAATAATAAGGATTGACGTTAAATTACTTACAATTCTTTCACCAATCACGCGTGCCTTCTCGCTCATATACTCTCCAGTCTTTCTTCGACGTGCGGCCCTCCACTTTTCTTCACGCGATATTGGAGATGGTGGAGATGTAATGGTAGATGGATCCAACTGAGCCTCTTCTTGTCGCCTCTTCTGTTTCTCCTTCATCATTTCTTCTTCGAGCTTGTCATAACCCCCACGAGACAATCTGTGGGGGCAATCATTCTTTCTACCACTCGCTATAGCTTTATCCCTTTTTATCTTTTAATAAGAAACCAACAAATCATTAATCGATAAAATTAAATGAGAATAAAGTAAGTAACTAATTAAAGTGAATAAAAACTAACCAAGGCTTCTGGTGTAGTCCTCATCCTGTAAAATTCTTTCCATGTAGCTTCATCAAGAAATGTATACTCCGCACAAGGATTAGGAGGATTCTTACCCTCTGCTACCTCGACATGCACAAATCTTTTAGTTAGCGAGGTCTTGAAGGCCGTCCAACGCTCCGCGCAATATGATAACAATTTATCCTTTAAGACTTGACTGGGAGGAACGTCGTAAGTAAGCTGTGAAGTCATTATATTAGTTAGTAACATGAATAAATGTAATAGTTACAAAAGTTAATAGGTGTATAGTATTGTACCGCTATAGTATTCCAAATCTGATCCTTGACAGATTCATCCACTTGATTCCAATCCTTAATCGTTATGCTAGGCTTGCTACGTGCTTGGAGGGCAACAAAGCTAATAAACTTGCTCTTGGTAGGCCCGATTGGTCTCCATTGCCTATCAAATTCAATTGGTATTTTCTGGTCATCCGCGCGACTCTTGGTCAATTCTTTCAGGGTCGTGCCACGTCTACCCTTTCTTTTCCCAGAATGAGTATCATCAATATTGGGGGAATCCCTCTCCATGTTCCTGTTTGACAATGAAATAAGGTAAGTAATTGAAAATCCAAGATACATAATCAACGAAATACGATTACTAACTTTTGATTAAAGTCCGTCAAATAGGAGCAAATATATTCTCCCATATCCCTTCATGGTGGTCAGTTCTTATGGCATGTATGTCATCTACTTCATCTTCATTTAATTCAGGCAACCCTGACGAGAAACATGGAGTCTCAGAAACATCAGAATTTAATTCCTTATTATCATCACTGTGTACTACAGTTTTTCCTTGGAGAACAACGGAGCGACTTTTATTTGTTGGATCAATTACATAAAATACTTGTTTTGCGTGGGCTGCTAAAATAAAGGGCTCCTCACTGTACTTTAATTTATTAAGATCAACTAATGTAAATCCATACTTATCCACTTCAACACAGTTATTATCAATCCACTTGTATTTGAATATTGGGACTCTAAATTTAGTATAGTCAACCTCCCAAATATCTTCAATAACCCCAAAATAAGGCATAGCTGCTAACTTTGGCTTTTTGTCTTTTGAACTGGAAAAATGCATGGATTCAGCCACAACCATAACTCCACTGTTTTGAACAGTACTCTTATCATCCAGGGATTTCGTATAGAAGGAATACCCATTGACATCATATCCACTCCAACATATGACATTAAAGTTAGGACCCAGTGCCAACCATTTTATAGTTTGAGAAACACTATTATCATTGGCTACTTGTTTTTTGAACCATTGTGGGAAAGTCTTGTTATGCTCAAGCAATAACCTTTGCTCAGTCATGCGACCATGTTGTGCCCTTATAATTTCTTTGTGCCTAAATATATAATCTTGAACTTCATCGGTGTTATTCAAAATGTATAAGTGTGCTTGTAACACTCCATCATGATCGATATTAGTTTTCACTGTTACCCCACGTGTACCCTTACCTAATAATCTGTCCTCATGACGAGATTTAGGGAGCCCAATAGCTTCTTCGTTTGACAAGTAGTCGGAACAAAACTCAATAGCTTCTTCGGCAATATATCTTTCAACCATGGAAGCTTCAGGCCTGTATGGATTCTTCACATACCCTTTAAGAATTTTCATGTATCTCTCAACTGGGTACATCCATCGTAGATAAACAGGGCCGCACAACCTGATCTCTCTAACTAAATGAACAATTAGATGTGTCATGATATCAAAAAATGAAGGAAGGAAGAGCATCTCAAGCTGGCACAAGATAATAGCAGCATCCTTTTCTAGTTCATCTAATTCATCGGGGTCAATCACTTTGTTGCAGATGGCATGGAAGAAGAAGCACAGTCTAGTTATAGTATGTCTCAAATCATCTGGCAATATGCCCCGAATAGCCACGGGAAGTAGTTGTTGCATCAAGATGTGGCAATCATGAGATTTTAAGCCCACTAATTTCAAATCTTTCATCGACACAAGCTTTTTAACATTTGAAGAATACCATTGAGGCACTTTGACACCATGTAAACAATCACAAAAGCTTCTTCTCTCAAGCTTCGACAAGGTATGAGAGGCTGGAGGTAGATAAGTCCGCTGACCTTGTGGCTGTGGATGTAACTCATCTCGTATTCCCATTTCAATCAAGTCTAATCTTGCATTGACACCGTCCTTTGTCTTGCCCTTTATATTGAGAAGTGTCCCAATAATACTATCACACACATTTTTCTCGACATGCATCACATCAATACAGTGCCGCACATCAAGACTTTGCCAATATGGAAGATCAAAAAATATGGACTTCTTTTTCCATATATTTTTATCAGCTGCACTCTTCTGCGTCTTTCCAAAGATAACATTGATGTCTTTCACCCGTTGATAAACTTGCTCTCCAGTCAATGGCACTGGAGCATCTCTATACTCTTGATGGCCATAAAAAGCTTTCTTTAATCTACGATAAGGGTGATTTTGTCTGAGAAATCTCCGGTGGCCAAGGTAGACTGTCTTCTTTCCATGCTTAAGTTGATGGTGGCATGTGCCTGCTTCACAAATTGGGCATGCTTTGTGTCCCTTAACACTATACCCAGATAGGTTTCCATATGCAGGGAAGTCGTTTATGGTACAGAAGATCATGGCACACATATTGAACACCTCTTTTCGATTCGCGTCAAACACATCCATACCTATCTCCCACAACTCTTTCAAGTCTTCGATCAAAGGGGCTAGGTAAACATCAATGTCATTTCCTGGCTGCTTTGGACCCGAAATCACCATAGACAACATAATATACTTACGTTTCATGCACAGACGAGGAGACAAGTTGTAAATCACTAACAGAACAGGCCATGAACTATGAGTACTGCTAAGACTGCCATAAGGATTCATGCCATCAGAAGATATCCCAAGCCTGAGGTTTCTTGGCTCATTTCCAAACTCAGGAAACATCTCATCAATTTTCTTCCATTGAGGAGAATCGGCTGGATGGCGAAGCTTCCTATCCGATATTCTCTCATCTGCATGCCACCTTAAGTTCTTTGCATCATTCATATTAGCAAATAATCGCTTGAACCTTGGTTTCACTGGAAGATACCATAACACCTTCGCAGGAGGGCCTTTAGTAGTCTCGACAAAGTCTGTATCACAATTCCCTTTTAATTTGTACCGTGAAGCACCACATTTTGGACACTTATGCTCCCCTTCGAACTCTTCTCTATATAATATACAATCGTTAGGACAGGCATGTATCTTTTTGTACTGCAGACCCAAGGGACACAACATTTTCTTTGCCTCATAGTAACGGTTGGGTAATTCATTACCTTCTGGAAGCATATCTGTCAACAACTCAAGCAATTCTGTAAAACTCTTGTCACTCCACCCATTCCTTGCTTTCAAGTGGACCAATCTCACCACAGCTGACAACAACTTGAATTTTGTACATCCTGGGTATAAAGGCTTTTCTGTATGACTAGACAAGTTATCATACGCATGTGATCGCTTAAAGGCCTCTTCGCCAATATCACGAATCATGTCCTCTAGTCGATCATCCATGTCCACATCAACTTCCACCTCTTTAGATGCACTCGGCTCTTCTACTAATTCACCATGCCATACCCATCGTGTATAACTCTTCAAGAACCCATCACAAATCAAATGCTCTCTTATTTCTCCGACACATAGACGCCTCAAATTTAAGCAATTTACACAAGGACAATAAAACTTCCCAGATTTATCACCACCAGCATTTCTTATAGAAAATTCCAAAAAATTCTTTACCCCATTATCGTACTCATCACTAGTTCGTCTAGCATAGATCCAGCTACGATCCATATGTGCAAATAAACTTCAACACAAAATGAAATTGTTTAAAATTTTGTGTTCAAATTATAGGAGGACTATTGAAGGACATGGAATGAAGGAGGAATAAAATTACAGAGATAAGAACAAAAGGGTCTCTCTACTTCGAATAAACAAAAGAGGAAGCAAAGCACATGCAAAGTGAAACCACTTGTGTGTTTGTGTCCAACCAGCAAGTAAGTCATCAAACTTAACCAAAATCAAGAGGTTGGTGTCTATTAGCTACAAGACGTGTGGGCATAGAAAAGCAAAGGAGGGAGGCTACAAGTAATTCGATTAATAGGTGGCGTTGGAGTAAGAAACATAATCTAGTCAAAAAGGAAGCAAAGCACATGCAAAGTGAAACCACTTGTGTGTTTGTGTCCAACCAGCAAGCAAGTCATCAAACTTAACCAAAATCCAATTTTTGTAGTGGATTCATCGGTTGAGCTAATTCAAGGTGTAAGGAGTAAGGTTTTGCTTGATAGTGATGCAAGGATATTTTTTGTACACACTATAGTTATTAATAAACAATTATCAGCCAAAAAGGAACTTAAAGACTTCTTAATCCATGCAGCTCAATTATCCTTACCTATTGTGTAACCTTTTTATACTTTTTTCTTTCTTTTGGTTCATCTAGCTAAATGGGATCAAACCCTTGTTCCCAAGCTTAATTGCTCAAGTTTTGAAAATTCACACACACACACACACACACACATGTTTGGTGTAAGAATGACATTTCCAATGTGGTCCTGTTGCTGCAAAATTATTCTGATATGTTTGACCTTTAACATAAACTTACAGGATACGTGCACTGATATATCTATGGTTGGAAAAATCAGAAGAATGAAGAAGGAAAAAAAACTATTTGGAGGTCACGGAATGGAATAAAAAGGCCCCCTGGATGAGATGATATCAGAAGGTACTTATTATTCTTCTGATGCATAAGAATTAACAGTGACACAGGACTTTTTTTTTCCTATGCTATATTATTCACTGCCCTCATAAGTGAATCAAACATGTGTGTGTGTGTGTGTGAATTTTCAGTGATATGCTATATTTTTTCCTATGCTATATTTTTTCCTATGTGTGTGTGAATCAAACATGTGTGTGTGTGTGTGAATTTTTTCCTATGCTATATTTTTTCCTATGCTATATTATTCACTGCCCTCATAAGAATTAACAGTGACACAGGACCTGCTTAAGCGTGTAATGATGCCAAAAGGTCTTTGGAAAAATTGAAAACCCCAAGGGAATAATAGAGAGAACAAGACTATAATGTTATTAACCGTTGCTATCTCTTTAGTTATGTTTGAATTTCAGCAACCTAAAACTCTCAAAATATCAATCAATTGATGAAATAGAGGATCGAAGGAATAGTAACAGGGAACAAAAAAGCAATGGGGAGAGTGAAACCTTTGAGGAATAGGTAGTAGCCGTCGTGCAGCCAGTCAAAGGAACCACCGATAACCTTGGCGTCACCCCTCGAACGCTGGAGCCTCCACTAACAGCAGCAAGTATCAAATGCGAATCAATATATGGGGGTTTGAATGTAGATAGGATGTATGCGTGTAGGTGATGGATCAACGGGGGAAGAGCGCAGGTGGGTTAGAAATAGTGGTAGGGAGGGAGGGAGGGAGCTTACCGCGAACAGAGAACCGAGATAGCAAAATATGAGCTTTTGGTGGGGTTTAGAGGAAGACGGAGGTAGCAAACGCAGGAGGTTTAATTTTTTTTTTATTATAACGCCTACTTTCTACACCGGTTGAGGATCAACCGGTGTAGAAAGTGGTTTTCTATACCGGTTTGATCTCAACCAGTGTAGAAAATGGGGATACTACACCGGTTGTAAAATAACCGGTGTAGAAACTAACTTTCTACACCGGTTCATATACAACCGGTGTAGAATATGCTGACATATTTTTTTTAAAAAAATAAATGCTTATTCTACACTGGTTCTAATTTAACCGGTGTAGATTATATGACTTTCTACACCGGTTTTAATTCAACCGGTGTAGAAAACTTGAATTTATTTAAAAAAAAAAATCTTCTTCGTTATCTTTTTTTTTGTTTAAGTAAATTAAATATTTTTTGAATTAAATTAATTTCATTTTTTTAATGGAAAAAATTTTTAAGTGGACTTTTTTACACGTGTTGTCATTTCAACACGTGTAGAAAGTCCTAAAATCTTAATTTATTTACTAAAATGCCACCGGTCACACTTTCTACACGTGACCTGTTTCGTCAGGTGTAAAAAGTAGGTCTAAATCCATGATTTTGTACTAGTGTGGAGAGATGAAGGCAAATAATGTCTTTTTTCAAATTCTCACGTGTTCTAATCCCATCTCTAAAAATATATAATTTCCATTCCCTCATACGAAGTAATGGCCTGATGCTTTTGATAATCTCCTTTACCACCTAAATGGGCCAACCAAACACTTAAAAGAGGACTTTGCTGCAGGATTACAGAAAATCTTTATACAACGCATCAAGCGAAACAGGCCCTTATGGGTTCGTCATAACAAGTTTTTCCGGTTCATGACGTACATAAAGGAATTCACGTTTGAACAAACATAAAATGAAGCTAGTCTTATACATAGAAAATGGGGTATGTTTAATAACATCATCACCACCAAATTCTTCTATTGATTTCTCCATGTAAGGAGTATGTGAGCATGTTTGTTTCTGTTTTTAAAACATATATTTTTTTAAAAAAATAAAAATAATAAAACTTGTTTGAAAAACTATTTTCAATAAGTTATTTTTAAAAATTAAAAACTCAAAACAGTTTTTAGGTGTTGTCTTATTATTTTTTTCTCTTATTTTTTGAAGTCGTCATTTATCCACTATTGAAATCACATCATTGGCGCCAATCATCTTCATGTCACAGTCGACAACTGTTGCCACCATATCACTTCTAAAACAATTTTTTTTAAAACAACTATCCAATCTACTTATTTTTTTTATTTTTTGTTTTGAAAACTTGTTTTTTAAAAAATAATTTTATGAAACTCTTTTAGAAAAAAAAAAAGAAACAAACACGAATCTCTCTTCAGCTGTTTTCAAGTGGCACGGGGAGAGAATTATGTTTTGCTTTTTCAGAAATTATTGTGTTAAGGTGGGTTAGCTATATGTCGTCTCTTTTAAATTATTCTTATAATAGATTTTTCAACCAAGAATATTATTATTCTTATTCTTATAATAGTGCGTTGGCTCACGCCGCACTCGTAGTTTGATGGTCCTTTTTTCTTTTTCTTTTTTTTATGTGGGTCAACAACGAACGGCGCCTTGTCAACAAAACGGGTCAGAAGTTGGCCGAAAAAAAAAAACAGAAGATTCCTACTTAATTTGGGTCGTCGTTTCATAACCTGCGTTGTCGTCTGGTCCATTTCTTGGTCCAGGATTGTTCGGTTTCTCCATTGCGATTTTGTCTATCATATAAGTGGCCGGTCTGTACTGTGACTCGTATTTGCGTGATTCATCAAGTTCACAGGGCATCGCACGGTTGATTGGATCTGTTATGAAAATTATATTTCTTATATTTCTATGATTTGAACTCAATTTTACGGCTTAAAAGAATCAAAGTAAAGATGTTTTTATGAGAAAATTTTAGAAGAATACCTATAAATTTTGAAAATCTTAAATAAGTGATTGTTTACTAAAATTAGTTATGAATTGCCCATCAAATGCATTTAATATCTAAACTATTGTAGAAAACAAAATTGATTTGGGATTTTGATATTTTAAAAGAATTTTCTTGATTTTTTTTTTCAAAAAATCAACCATCTATTATGACATATTTAACTGAAAACACCCTATTCTTATAACACACTGCTACAGAATCACTGATATGTGATAATTATTTATTAGAAAAAAAAGATATATGAAGGTTATTATCACTCATAAATTACAATTTTGAATCATCATATATGCAAACCCTACACTTCCAAACTGTAACATATTATGGACATATATATAACGGTTATTTGTTAATAATTGTAATGTATTAGTTTTATTTTTTTAATTATATATAGTTATTTTTTATTATTTGTTTTTATTTAGTTTTATTTTTTAATATGTATTTCATAAAACACAATATAATTATTGATAATAAAAAAATAATAATTTTAAATAAAAAATTTTATTTATAATATTCAAAACTCAATACATTATCACTAAAAAATATATTCAACATATTATAGATAAACATTATACAATTGAAAAAAAAATTAATCACTTAAACAATCTAGAACATTATCTTATAATTTTTTGAATTCTAAAAGAAAATCTATTACAAACATACTACAATATTCTCCAATGCTTTTATTGTAGATTGTTGATCACATATCAATACTTCAGAATTTCAGTAACTGTAAAATGATAATATAAATATGAAAATCAAAATATATATAGTAAAAATTGAAAATATTAAAATTTGAGCAAATCTTGAATTTAATTTCAACATACCTTCTAAAGTTTAGGAATGTGAGAGGGTGAACGTTCAAGTAGATCATGATTCAATAAAGTGCTAAAAATTAGGAGAGAAATTGATTTTATTCTATATAATCTAGTACAATCAAAATTATTTTCATTGCAATAAAGCAATAATAATAAATTCAGCATTTTACCTTATCGTTTTTTGGTGCTCCCTACCTTTCTTTGGTGTTTTTCTCTATTTTTATCTTCAAACCAATGGTTATTATCAAAAATTAAATATCGCTTTTTTTTATATTTTTTCTTCCTAGATGATCTGACGATTTTGAGCTTTAACTAGTGAGCTCTCGTTATATAAAAAAAATAAAATGAAACTAAAAATGTAAATTGAAAAAAATGAAAGCTTACCCAAGGAAGAATCACAAGAGAAAGGAGTTGCAACTTGCAGAGTAAAGATCCGTGCTAGTAGCGGAGGATGGAACCCGCAATGGCAAAGCAAAAGCCATAGAAAGGAGAGTATGAAACCCACTAAGGAAGCTCAAAAATATTTAAGAATGAGTTGGAAGAGTTGCATCAAATAATTTTTTTTTTCAGAATCCCGCCTCCTTATATTTGACATTTTTCATATTCCCACCTTTTTAGATGAAAGAATACTTAATAATTCTTTATGAAAAACCGTAATGTATTGTCCATAATATTAATTAATAAATCAATAAATAATATATTAATATATTGTTAAATAATATTTTTATATTACAGGATACATACTACAAATTTACGAATTTATATAGGTTAATGTATAACGGTTACAGCTAATAAACGTTATGTATGTCGAGGTCGCGAAAGGATGTATAAGTTTAGCTTAATACTTGTGAAGAAAAGAGAGTGGTTGGATCGAAGAGGATGACTTATGATATAAGCATCTTTACATCGTTGTGTTCTAGTCTCTTAAACGCTTCTTTGAATGCTTCCATATTTATAGTTGAGTTGTAGAAGATGACCGTTGTAAGAATTTATCCATTAGAGTCTCTTTGCTTCGTTTGACAATTGAGAGCATTTGAAAAAACTAGCCGATACGTCGGTGGACGCTCCACTTCCGTAAAGTAGTTTTTCCTCCCTGCATGATCTCTTCATTGTTTTTCTGTAATAATACATCAAACACTAATATAATGAAGTGTTAGTCATGAATACATTGGATCAACGATTAGAGACTGATTTTTTGCTTTTTGGGACTTATCACTTCGAGTGACGATGTTTTCCATGAGTGACTTTTGTATTTGAAGATGTAATCTGAATGTTTAATTTCCTGTTTCACACTAAACATAATGGATAAATAACATTCAACTATATTCAGATTATTCTCTGTGACTCTATAATGCATTTTGCTTCAGTGACTGATGAATTTGAGTTCTTGTTGCAAACTTGAGTTTTGAGAACAAACTCGAGTTCTCATCTATTATGCATGTCTGAGCAGAAGCAACCTTCATATATGTCATTGAAGAACTTTTGACCAGACTCAAGTTCTCAATCCCAAACTCGAGTTCTCTTCATGTTCATTGAAAAGGCCATTTCTCCAAACAGTTATTATCCAATATAATTTTACAAATCTCGCATATCCAGTAAAAATTTGAAACATTTTTTTTCAATACCAGTCGGAGTTTAAGGCACAAAATCCACCCACAAACTCTTTCTAGACATATCAGAGTTTAGGGCACAAACTCGCTCACAAACTCACTACAGAGAGATTTATTATTCTAATCTCACGCCACAATTAACCCATGAGCCTTAAAATCAACACCAAATCAATTTCCAACACAAATATGGTTGTGGATCCACTAACATATCAGAGTACGTAAAGATAAAGTCTCAGGCCTAACAAGGCTAAACAGTAATTCTAAAAGCATGAGGGTCATATGATGGCAATATAGAAATTTTTACAACATCAATACCAAAGAGGCCTACAAGATTCTCGACACCTATACCTCTCGTTTCTCCCCTTGGCCTCTAGCTGAATTAGAGGTCTCGCCGGAAAATTATTTACAATGATGGGGTGAGATATAAAGTCTCAGTAACCAAAATCAATTTACAAAATATGCAGGAAAGGATTGTAAGTCAGAGAAGCAAGTTTAACTGACATAGAATAATAATATTCTCATAAATTAAAACTTCACATAGTATGATAAACAAATAGAACCATCCCTACTCAACCATCCTGCTCCTCCTTATAACTGCTAGACTGGTACAACCTATCAGTGCTAGTATACCCGGCCAAAGGTTAGCTAGTTACTTCAAGAATACTGTCCTCTCCCATACCACCACTAATATATCGTAACAGGGAGGTGTTCGCCCAAAACACTCAACTTAAAATCTGGCCTAGGACTGAGAGAGCTGATAGGCATAATTTCACCATATCTCTTCCACACAACCCAACATATCCCATAATATAAAAATAATAAATTGATATAACTTTTTGAAACATCTACAAGATTATTATTTCTTATGCAACATTCCATCTCAAACAACATATCCATCATAACAGTAACAATTTAATAATAATTTTTGCTTATATATGTAAATTGAAAAATACACTGCTTCACTGAAGTAAATTCATATTCAAACATAACTAAATCTTTCAAAACACATACAAGTTGTATGGATAAAAGTAAGGTTCATAAAACACCTTACAGTTCAAAGCAAACAAATAAAATAAATTAACCCAGATTACCTCAACTCCAAACTTAACCTTAGTTTGAATAGTAAAACCCGAGCAATCACCGCTTACAAGAAAGCTCTATATTATCAATGTAGATACCAATTAATCACAAGTAACAATAAAATAAATAATTTACATAATTTAACTTCCAAAATCTAATTTCTTCTATAACCATTACCCCTTAAAATCGTTAATCATATATCATTCCTCATGAACCCAAATTACTCAATAAAATCCTTAAATAACCTTTATATCATTCTCTTACGTCAACCACCTAATTTTATAAATTAAAGTTTCACCTTTAACATACCTATAATTATAAAATCCTCAATATCAACAATTCTAAACCATTAAGTCTCTTTTTCGTAATTTATATGGGTATAATCCAATTATTAAACAATTCTCCAAATCTCCACATAATTAAAATCATATCAAATTCTAATTTAAATATTAAGGCCTAACTCATATTTTCACATAGCTTCATTCTAACAAAAGTAAACCGATTAAATCCTCAATAATACCTCCAATAATCCAAATAAATTATTTAAAAAAATTTTTAATCGGTATAATATCCTACAGAAATTAATTTACATCCTGTTTACAAAAGAAATTAATTATAAAATCATTTGATAACCAAATAATAAATCTAAACCGATTAAAATTAACTATTAATTATTTTCTACATTTCTATAGTCATATATTGACAAAACTCAAAACTTGCCTAAAATCATATCCCCAAAATATTCTCTAACTACCAAAAAATTACTATCATAGGAAAGAGAAAATCATTTAAATTATTTTCCATAAAAGAAACTTTGCAAATAGAAGAGAGTTTGAGTACCTTATTGATCTCTAAAATTGTAAAAATGGGACCAAACGAAACCTTATCACCAGAATCTCCACTTCGTCTTCACAGACGAAGTGAAAAATTAGAGGGAGTATTTATGGAATACCTCTCTCCCTCCTATTCATGTGGTAGGTAGCAAAACCACCTATCACATTAATTATTTATTATTTATTATTATTTTTTTTAAGAAAAGGGGGGTTCCTCCCCCTTTTATTAGTCAAGGGTCCCCTTGACATTTATTTTTTTAATTATTTTTTATTATATATATATATATTATTTATTTAATTTAAAAATATTTTAATAAGAAAATCTCTTTCTTTTTTTCTTCTAAAAATTACTATCAAATTTATACTTATTTAAAAAAAATAAGGATATTACAATTCTCCTTACCTAAATAGAATTTTGTCCTCGAAATTCACAACACCCTAAAAATGTGATAATCCATAACACAGGATTCAGACACAACATCAAAGTCAAAGCAAAGTCTTCACAACATCAATGGTACTCTAAGCACAATAAAACACAAGTCACCAACACTAACATAATCATAGCATCACATAATCGATTACAACACAACACAAACATAAATATCCACACTCTTAAAATATAGGAACATACTTAAGTAAATAAGTTAGGGAAATCACACCGCATCCGCTCTTTGGTTTTCCAGGTGGCATCTCCGGGAGACATACCCTTCCAGAAAACTTTTAGGAGTCGAATTGTTCTATTTCGTAATTGCTTGTCTTTCATATCTAAGATCCTTTCTGGCTTAGACATATAGGTCAAATTCTCCCTCAACTCAATCTCTTCAAGTTCAATCACATGGGAAGGATCTGGATGATATTTCTTAAGCTGTGAAACGTGGAACACATTGTGGACACCTGATAGGTGCAGCGACAAGGCAATTCGATAAGAAACTTGTCCAATTCGTTCCAGAATTTCGTATAGCCCAATGAATCGGGAAGTCAACTTCTTGGCTTTAATAGATCTACCAATACCAGTTACCGGAGTAACTTTAAGGAACATGTGATCACCTACTCCAAACTCTAAAGGTCTACGCTGCCTATCCGCATAGCTCTTTTGTCTACTCTGAGCGGTGAACAACTTTTGGCGAATCATCTCAATCTTCTTTATAGTTTCATCTACCATGTCTGGTCCAATCACGGTTCTCTCACTCAATTCCATCCAACAGAGAGGCGATTTACACTTTTTACCGTATAATGCCTCAAAAGGTGCCATTTGAATACTCGACTGGTAGCTATTATTGTAAGCAAATTCTGCCAAAGGCAGGTGATGATCCCAACTACCAGGTAACTCAATGGTACAAGCCCTCAACATATCCTCAAGGGTCTGAATTGTTCTCTCTATCTGTCTATCAGTTTGTGGGTGATAAGATGTACTATACTTCAACCTAGTTCCCATAGCCTTATGTAGCGCCTTCCAAAAGTTTGATGTGAATCTCAGATCACGGTCTGACACAATCTCTGTGGGCACACTGTGTAACCTGACAATCCAGTTCAAATATAATTTAGCTAGCCTTTCCAAGCTATATCCCATATGGATTGGTAGGCAATGAGCCGATTTTGTTAATATTTCGACAATGACCTATATGGTATTATGATGTGCTGCAGTTTCAGGCAATCCTACAATAAAATCTATAGAAATGTTGTCCCACTTCTATTGGGGAATCTCTAAAGGTTGAAGTAGCCCTGGATGCTTTTGATGCTCAATCTTCACCTTTTGACAAGTCAAACACTTCAGTACGAAGTTTGTTACATCACGTTTGATCTTAGGCCACCAATACCCTTGCTTCAGATCTCGATACATCTTAGTAATTCCTAGATGAATGGTATACTTGCTTTGATGAGCCTTCTCAAGAATCTTCTTCTTGATTTCCTCATTGTGCAGAACACAATCCTTTTCTTGTACCTTAATACACCTGTATTTCCAATATCATAATCAGGTACTTCACCATTCTCTAACTCTTCTCTGATCCTAAGCAATTTGTTGTCTTTCATTTGGGCCTTTCTTAAATCACCATAAAAGTCAAAATCCCTAAGTATTGTACTCATAATCACCTTTGATTTTAGTTCAAGATAAACTTGTGATAATCTTTCCAGGAGGTTATGCTCAGTCACATACATATAAAACATGTGTACCGACTTCTGACTTAAAGCATCTGCAACTACATTCACCTTCCCGAGATGATACTTCAACTTATAGTCATAATCTTTCAAGAACTCCATCCACCTCCTCTATCGGTTGTTCAACTCTTTTTGATCCACAAGATACTTTAATGTCTTATGGTCACTGAAGATCTCGAATTGGGACCCATACAGGTAATTCCTCCAGATCTTTAATGCAAAAACAATAGTTGCAAGCTCTAAATCATGCGTCGGGTATTTCTCTTCATGAGACCTCAACTGGCAAGATGCATAAGCCACGACTTTACCATCTTGCATGAGCACACATCCCAAGCCTTTCAATGGTATATCTGTGTATACCGTATATGGTCCGCTTCTTCAATTTAGCCAACTCTGAAGGTGACATCCGGTAAGGAGCCTTGGAGATCGGCTCTGTCCCTGGTGCTAACTCAATAGCAAACTCAACTTCTCGTTCTAGAGGTAATCCGGTTAAATCTTCAGGGAACACATCAGGAAACTCTTTAGCCACTTCGATCTAGTCAATATTTCCCTGGGATTCTACCTGAAATGAGAAAAACACCATGAAAGCTTCACATCCCTTCCTCACATTTTTCTCCACTTGGGCTACTGACAACATTATTGGACCTTGGGGAATTTCTTTAATTACTATGCAAGTATTAAATTGCACAGCTCTATTCTTACATTGCAAGTTTACATCATTGGATGATAAACAATCCATGCACACAATCATGTCTATACCATGCATGGGTAGACAAATCAAATTAATGGTTGTTTCATGACCCTCACATATAAACATCAATTTCTTACACACCATAACAGTTTTCATATGTACACTAGCAGGGGTAGACACAAATAGATCATATGGTAGATCACTCATAATAAGCTTTAATTTTTCCACACAATCATAGGAAATGAAAAAATGGGTGGCACCAGAATCATATATAACACATAAAGGATGTCCTTGAAGAAGAACATTACTCAGATCAAATCTAGAGCGGCTCTCGCCTCTTCAGAAGTTAAGGCAAACACTCGCTCGGGCATCGACGGTCTAAATGTCTGATCCTCTTTCCTTCCCTGGAAGCAATATTTTGCAATATGACCCTTCTCTCCATAATTAAAACAAGTCCAACACTCGCCATAATGTGCTCTCCCACAATGAGTACAAAGAGGACGTTGAGTCATGCTAGGCATTGATGTTGTTGTCTTTTCTGGGACCTCTGATTGGCTCTGGTATGGCTGCTCCGGTTCTGACTCGTAGAAGAATGATTCCTCTGTTAGTAGTTTCCCTGATGAAAGTTCCTTCTGCTCCCAGATCCACCAGAATTTGAAGGGTAACTCCTCTTATTGACACCCCCTGATATCCCTATACAATTATTAAATTGGCCTTGAGCATCCTTTCTCATAGATCTCTCGGCATCTCTATATCTTCTACAGACTTCTCGAATTTTGGCTATCAACTCTTTGAGGGTAGTGATGTCATAAGTGCCCATCCTTGCCTTGACATTATCATTGCAGTTTTCAAACATCTGTCTAGCTAACTAGTTGTTGTGGGCCTTATTCGTTCTGTCTAACTGTGACACATACTTAGCCACCCCATAAATCAAGTTATAAATATGTTTTCATCCATCTCCCCCTACTGAAGAATGAAAAACTCAACTTCTTTTTGGTGCCTCATCTCTATGGGGAAATAATAATTGAAGAACATTCTATTAAACTCATCCCACTCGAGTTGATGCCCATCAACAGGCTTTACAGTGTTCCATCAGTTTAATGCACCACCCTTTAACAGGGTTTTCACAGAAATCACCTTTTGATATTTATTGTATCTAATTGACTCAAATAGCATTTCCAACCTATCAATCCAACTCTCAGCGTCTGTTGGTAATCTACCTGAGAATGTCTCAAGATGGAAATGATCTAAGTGCTTCCATACTGTAAACATGTTTGGATTACTCCCTCCTTCTACTGATCCGTCTGTCTTAGTGTATGGTGGATGCCGAACTGGCTTCTCAGAATGGACACTGTTTCCTTCCTCTGTTTCAGCACTAACTTCTTGGGTATGACTCTTGTTTCCCCCACTCGACCCTTCATTGGCTCTGCCTTCTTCAAGTCTTCTCAATCATTCCTCTATCGTAATGGTCTATCTATACAGATGTTGTAATATTTCCGCCTCAGTTAAATTCTCATGTGGCCCATTTGGTCTCTGTTGCACGTTGTCATTGATGTATGTACGCCTAGTATTAACTATCTCTCCCCACCTATGGGTAAAACCCACCCAAAGATGGAGAATAGTAAAAACAAGAAACAAAACACAACACAAAAGAGAAGCAAGTGTGCAAAGAATCTATATTGTCATATTCTAAATGCAATGCATGACAGGGCTAGGGAAAATCGTAAACGCAGTGCTATGATACCAAATTGAAAAGACCCTTTCTCCAAACAGTTATTATCCAGTATAGTCTTACAAATCCCGTATATCCAGTAAAAATTTGAAACATTTTTTTTCAATACCAGTCAGAGTTTAAGGCACAAAATCCACCCACAAACTCTTTCTAGACATATCAGAGTTTAGGGCACAAACTTGCCCACAAACTCACTACAGAGAGATTTATTATTCTGATCTCACGTCACAATTAACCTATGAGTCTTAAAATCAACACCAAATCAATTTCCAACATAAATATGGTTATGGATCCACCAACATATTAGAGTACGTAAAGATAAAGTCTCTGGCCTAACAAGGCTAAACGGTAATTCCAAAAGCATAAAGGTCCTATTATGGCAATATAGAAATTTTTACAACACAAATACCAAAGAGGCCTACAAGATTCTCGACACCTATGCCTCTGGTTGCTCCCCTTGGCCTCTAACCAAATTAGAGGTCTCGCCTGAAAATTATTTACAATGATGGGGTGAGACATAAAGTCTCAATAACCAAAATCAATTTACAAAATATGTAGGAAATGATTGTAAGTCAGAGAAGCAAGTTTAATTGACATAGAATAATAATATTATCAAAAATTAAAACTTCATATAATATGATCAACAAATAGAACCATCCCCACTCATCCATCATGCTCCTTCTTATAATTACTGGACTGGTACAGCCTATCAGTGCTAGTATACCTAGCAAAAGGTCAGCTAGTCACTTCAAGAATATTTTCTCCTCCCATGTCACCACCAATATAACGTAAAAGGGAGAATTTCGCCCAAAACACTCAACTCAAAATCTGGCCCAAGACTGAGAGAGCCGATGGGCACAATTTCATCATATCTCTTCCACACAACCCAACATATCCCATAACATAAAAATAATAAATTGATATAACTTTTCGAAACATCTACAAGATTATCATTCTTATGCAACATTCCATCCCAAACAACACATCCATCACAACAATAACAATTTAATAATAATTTCTGCTTATATATGTAAATTGGAAAATACACTGCTTCGCTGAATTAAGTTCATATTCAATCATAACTAAATCTTTCAAAACACATAAAAGTAGTATAGATAAAAGTAAGATTCATGAAACACCTTACAGTCCAAAGCAAGCATATAAAATAAATTAACCCCGGTTACCTCAACTCCAAGCTTAACCTTAGTTTGAATAGTAAAACCCGACAATCACCGATCACAAGAAAACTTTACATTATCAATGTAGATACCAATTAATCACAAGTAACAATAAAATAAATAATTTACATAATTTAACTTCCAAGATCTAATTTCTTCTATAACTATTATCCTCAATTATTTCAATTTCCTTAAAATCCTTAGTCATATATCATTTCTCATGAACCCAAATTACTTAGTAAAATCCTTAAATAACATTTATATTATTCTCTTACATCAACCACCTAATTTTATAAATCAAAGTTTTACCTTTAACATACCTATAATTATAAAATCCTCAACATCAACATTCTAAACCATTAAGTCTCTTTTTTCATAATTTATATGGGTATAATCCAATTATTAAACAATTCCTCAAATCTCCACATAATTAAAATCATATTAAATTCTAATTTAAATATTAAGGCCTAACTCATATTTTCATATAGCTTCATTCTAACAAAAGTAAACCGATTAAATCCTCAATAATACCTCCAATAATCCTTATCAATTATTTAAAAAAAAATTTAATTGGTATAATATCCTACAAAAATTAATTTACATCCTGTTTACAAAAGAAATTAATTATAAAATCATTTGACAACCAAATAATAAATCTAAACCGATTAAAATTAACTATTAATTATTTTTTACATTTCTATAGTCATATATTGAAAAAACTCAAAACTTGCCTAAAATCATATCCCCAAAATATTCTCTAACTACCAGAAAATTAATATCATAGGAAAGAGAAAATTATTTAAATTATTTTCCATAAAAGAAACTTTGCAAATAGAAGAGAGTTTGAGTACCTTATTGATCTATAAAATTGTAAAAATAGAACTAAACGAAACCTTATCACCAGAATCTCCACTTCGTCAGACGAAGTGAAGAATTGGAGGGGGTATTTATAGAATACCTCCCTCCCTCCTATTCATGTGGTAGGTGGCAAAACCACCTATCACATTAATTATATTTTATTTATTATTATTTTTTTAAGAAAGGGGTTCCTCCCCTCTTTTATTAGTCAAGGGTCATTTGACATTTATTTTTTTTAATTATTATTATTTTATTATATATATATATATATTATTTATTTATTTAATTTTAAAAAATATTTTAATCAGAAAATCTATTTTTTCTTCTTCTAAAAATTACTATCAAATTTATACTTATTTCAAAAAAATAAGGATATTACATTCATTCAGGTTCTAGGCTTGAACTTCCAAGTTGCCTTGAAGTTATGAAGTGCACACTTGAGTTCTCTGTAACACCTTATTTTTAGTCATCAATATTCCTTATATGTAATTAATACATTTAATGAAATAAAATAATGAATTGTGATATACATAAGTTAACATAAACACTCCAATAAGTGGTTACATACAACTTGGCTAAGTTAGGACACGAAGGAGCAACAAATGTCCACTTAAAGGCCTAACATTGCAATCTAAATTAGAGCATGAAATGAAACAAATAATGGCCTAATATAAGTGTCAAAATTCGGCCAAACCAAGGGAAAAGAGAAAGAAATGATTTATTTCAATAAATCATAAAATGTAATGGCAAAATGATAATTTTCCATAAAATAAGAAGCAATTATTTTTCACTTATTTTTCTTAATAATTTCGGTCAAAATAAGAAAATAAGAGGGAAAATGGTTATTTGGTAATTAATAATCCCATTTTGGAGCATTTGATACCAAGAGAAATTTAAAGTTGGAAAAAAGGTCAAAAAGCAATATGACACAAATTAATTATTTGGAAGAAGTAATTATAGAAATTCAAGAAGCTATTTCTAATTCCCTATTTCTCTATAATTTCTATCAAACAAAGAGGAAAGCAAGGGAAATAAATTTATGTGGCTTGTATTAAAAGAAGAAGGAAAATTGTGGTCAAGAAAATTCAAGGTCATGTTAATTCTCATTAAACCAATATTATGACATAAAAGCAAATTGTGAAATTTCAAGAAGCATTATTTATTCCATTTTCTCTCTACAATTTCAGTGACATAGGAAAATAAAGGCAAATATATATTTGCTTGGAGAACATATTAATTCAAGAAGGAAAAAAGAGATGAGTGCCAATAACAAGCAAGCATATGTTAAACCAAGAAGAGATATTTAATTAAGCTATCATCTCTTCTTTCTCTTCATCACATTTTTGGCCAAGCATCAAACAAAATTGAGAGAGAAGAGCTCTAGGATGTTGCTCGTAATTCTCAAGCTTCTGCCTTTCTAATTTTGGCAAAGAGCACTAAAGCTTTCCATGGTGAAACACTAGGTCCAATAAAGCCCTTTCTGCCATTTCATTTGAAACCCTTCTGTATGGAGCTTTGGGTATTGGCCCCGTTCGAATAAAGCCCTTTCTGATATCCTATGGAAATATTGCAGGGAACTCTCATTTACCGTCGAAGTATTTTCAAGTGCTACTCTAGCCTTTAACTGCATGGAGAATAGTACTATGTACCCCTGACAACCCCCTTTTTTTTGTAGATATCTCTTAGCTTTAGCTGCTGAAAGAAAATTAAGATTAACTTTTGCATTGTCATGTAATTGCGGATTATGGTAATTAACCCCTTTTGCTTCTACAGTCTCATAGAATATTGTATGTTGTCAACCAATCATTACTAAGAATTATTCCCAATCTATACAGTGATAAGTAAATTAGCTCTGCCATTGATCCATGTCTTTTGGTGTGTTGGAAATTGTGCCCTAGGGGCCAATCATTGTACTTTGAACATTGTTATTCAATAAATTTCTCCATTTAGTTGTCACATAATTCGCATGTTCAATGTGATAACTGTATCCTTGGATAAATCATAATGATTGTCCTAAATGTCCCTGGTCCGTCATCTATACGGGAGCAAAGATGAAATAAGACCAGTATGACTTTGATAAGGTATAGGGATACGAATCAAAGTCTTAGGCACTTGTAGGAGTACAAGGTGCTGGATCGACCCGTTATGAGAAAGCTGCATGGATCAAGTCATAAGCTTATCTCATGTATAACCACGTCACAGTGCCCTTTGACATGAGATCATCATGGATTCCTACATGGGAGTCACTAAGCTTTAACTTAGTCAAAAGTCACCTTTAACCGGGTGGTGATAAAGGCTACAATCGGGCTTAATGGTTTTCATGTAGAGGAATGTGAATGATCAAGATGGAATTTGTCCCTTACATTAGTGAGAGATATTATTGGGCCCCTCGATGAGTAAGTCTGAGAAATGTATGGCTATACTACGATGGAAAAAAGTTTCCACTTCTATAGTCAGACTACTCAGGGATCGAGAAAGTAATGGTCAGGAATAGGAGGATGACATTCTCCATGCCTCATCCTTGACCGAAATATCGTGTGACAAAAGGGACGTGATATGGTTATACGACAGGTTGTATATATTGTCGATCCTCATATGAATTGGATAGTCGTAATGTCTTGCTAGATGTCGCTTATGACTTGTGGGTTAGTATAGTCATTGGCCCACTGCCAACTTCGTATGGGCCTACAGGGTCGCATACAAGAATAGCCCAACACGAGCTATAATGTCCAGATTCATTGAATCTAAGATGCGTCTAAGATTCGATGAATACAATGTTTAATCTAGGGTGAATGAATTTTAAATATATATTTATTATATACACATGTTGTGTGAATATTTATTTGATAAATATTTATATGTGTGTGTGTATATATATATTTATATTTGGAAAGGAAAATTAATAATATCATATACACATATGTATTTTTGAAATACATAAATACATATATAATATATATTATTTGATAATATATTATATATATATATATGATAGTATTATATTATATGATCATATGATAATATTATATTATATATATATATAATATATATTATTTGATAATATATATTGAATATATGATAATATAATATTATATTATGATATTATTATATTGTGTATATATAAAGATATTATATGATAATATATCCAATTTAATTTGTGAAGATAAATTAAATTCCATTGGCTCTTTATTCTAATTAAATAAATAGGTTAAATTAAAACTGTTGGACAGATTTAATTAAACCAGATTTATTTAATTAGCTTATTAAAACAATTAAATGTTAATTGATATGATAAGGATTTTGAAATTAATTAAGATTAATTTTAAAAATCCAATATCCATCAAAAAAATAGATAACCCTACTAGTTATAAAATATGAGAGCTAGAGTTTTCTACAGATGATGAAAAACTAGAGAGCCACAAGAAAACCCTAGAAGGATATTAGAGGCACTAGCACGCCGCCGGTGTTAGGGTCCTATTCGTGTGGATACCAGTAGAGGGAGCTGATATGAGTACTTAGCTCCTCAAGATTGAAAAAGGAAAATCTCCAAGAAGAACTAGTTGACATGTTGATGTTGGGGATGATTAATCTCATACTCATAGAGATTGATGCTCTTTTAAGAAGAATTAGCGGACATGTAGATGCCGGGAAAATTATTTCAGGAGCAACCAAACATGGAGATTTGTGAACTCGCAATACGTTGATGATTGTGGGCATTCAAACAAACATGAATAAGGTATGACTCTTTCTAACTTGATTTAAATGCCGTTGATAGATCCGCAATTGTGATTGGTAAACTTTTGCAATTTTAATTTTTTAATTCTTCCGCTGTGTGCCTACCAATCTCAACATGGTGTTCATTATATAATTCAATAAACTTATGCTATAATGGATCTAACACCTGTGGGTGTAGACATAATCAAATCATAAGGTAACTGATATACATTCAGGTCTAGCTATCTCACTCAGTCATATGCAATAAAGAATTACTGGCATCTAAGCCATACAATACTTGTACAGAATTACCATTAAGTAGAACTGTACCTTAAATAAGTTTTGAAGACTTTTTGGTTTCCTCTTGTGTCATGGCAAAAGCTCTGTCCTGAGTTTTCTTCCTTAGCTCCTCTATTCATTCATTTCCGTGAATAGTTGTTGGAAAAATGCCCCGATTACTGACAATTATAATAGACTTTCTGCCCTCTTGGAGTACTGCATGGCCTTCCAGGATGATAGGGCATGCAACAGTTCCAACAACTTTGCTCCAAAGGGTCTCTGGTTATTATGGTTACCAAACTGGTAAGGCTTTTTGTTGTTTCCCCTAGATGGAACTCCTGAATTCGTACGCTTCTGAGAAGAACTCCCATTACCAGATGCTTCCTTATTGTTAGTACTTTTTATCAATGTAGAGATTTAGCAAATTGCCTTCTATGATTCGGCATTCGTCTATTGCCTTATTAAAATCTGTAAACTACTTGGAGATTAATTTCTCTTTCAATTCTAGTCTTAGTCCCCGTATCATTATGTTCGAGCTCCACCTTTCATCATCACAATACCTCAAATAAGAAGAGTATCGAGACAATCGGATTAACGTGCCAAATATTCATCAAAACTCTCCTTCTCATCTTGTTGAATGGTAAGAAATTTTGTTTCCTTTGCAGTTCAAACTGATTGGGAAAAGTAGTTTTCATTGACCTGCTCCTGAATTCCAAATGATAGAAATTTTCTCCTATTTGCATCTTTTTTTTTGTTGCACGTTTGACAGCTTACTACTTAGGTCATATATTATTGTATGATGCTCCATCAACATGCCCATTATCTACTGTATTGGGTCGGGTTTAGCTCCCTAACCTTATGCAGCACCTCTACCTCTTGGTCTCACTATCTCTATATCTCGATATTTTAAAATAAGAAAGAGATAAATTTCATATATTCATAAGGGAATTTTTGTCATTTTCACAAAATTTGATCACACAGATACTCCAAATTAACATACAACAGACCTTTATAACAGTTTAGGGAAAAATTTTAGTAATATGCAGCCCATATACAGCTGTACAACATGTTTTCTCTCTTTTGCATTACATAACTTGGCATTTTCAAAAACTTCCCAAGGGATCACTCATCCTTTCATTTCCTTAGGCCAATCACAATTAACCTTAATGTACCAGTATAAAAATGCTGGTTCCGACTCCAACCACTTTAGAGCATCAGCACCCCTAGACTGCCCTCATCCTAATTAGTCGGGTCAATCACCTCTGAGCGATCAAATACTGCATATGAGTCATATATCAGTATCGGTACATGTAATTGAACACTTACTTTATGATGTGCTCCATAAAGACAACAAAGTTGTCATTCAAACCCCGTCCATAATCTCATTCTTCTTCTGAGCCCAAAATGCAGTATCCAGAAAAGAAGTATAATGTTATATAGATCCAATCAACATCTGGGAATTCTATACCAAGGAATCCCTTATCCTAGTACAGTGTGTCCCCGTCATGTAAAAACTGCATGTACTGGGTCATTGGGGTATCACGAACACAGAGAGCCTGCAAATACAAGTTCCTAAAGTACCCTACTACTTCTAATCTGGATGCAAATTATATTTCTCGTGTGCGAGTTCCGTCCTGAAATTGGTTACATTGTGTGGATCTGACTCTAACCCATCTAACAGTGACTGCTCAGTTTTACCAACAGAAGGATTGATTGTTGGCTCTGGTCTGGGTTGGGGGCTGTACTCTGGCCTTTGCGGTACTCACTTCCTTGTGGTTTGCAACCTCATGGGACCATCCCCAACTCGATAAAATAGTACTGGCTGCCCTCTAGTTATCCTCTGGTTCTCTAGGGCTTGATTCATAAACAACGGTGATTTACTCCTCTGACACCTCCTTCCTCTCATATTTCTTGTTATAACATGATCAAGATCATATCAGTATACTATTCTGTCATTTCCAGAACCGCATGTTCTGATAACAAAAATGTCAAACCCCTTAATATTTTGACATTTATAAGAGAATTAACGCGTAGTTCAATCGGCATATAGAAATAGTAAAATTATACTAATATAAAATTCTTGTGTACATTACAGGAAATCTCTAATACGTTTGTACAAAATACGATACAAATCCTAAAAATACAAGGATAAGCTAACATATAACCAACAAAAAATTTCTTGATCAACACCAGATCCTCAGTTGCCGGTATCTGCCACTTTGCCTTTTAAGCAACTTCTTTTAGCTGAATAAATTTTATTTATAGAAAGGGTGAGATTCAAACGAATTTCAGTAGTAATATGCTATCAATCATATAAAATACGAAAGATAAACATGCAATATAGCATATGATGCGGCAAATAATAATGTTGTGCACATGACTGTCAATTAATGTTCATGATTAAAGAGATGATTTTGTCCGGATCAAAATGATCGCCTTGTCCCTACTTGCTACATCACGATCACATCAATGTTCCGGAGCAGGCACCAACCTGTTCGTACTTGCCACATAAATGTTCCGAAGCAGGTAACAACCTGTTCGTACTCGCCTCAGCTGGGTCCCTCTGGCCTCATTGTACTTATGCTATTTCTATGGAGTGGTACTTGTGCTTTCCCACACCACAGCGAGGAATCTCATCAATTACATTGGCCTACCTAGACTGAGTACCCATTGGCCAAGAGGTACTTGTGTTTTTCCCTCAAAGTGGAATTTGTGTTTTTCCCTCACCCAGCTCTAGGAATTACCATAATTCACATGTCATTGCATAAAACATGGCAAACAATGCATATTAACAATCACATGGAATATGAGAAATAGAGTTACTACCTGGACTCCTTTCCAATTGCCTAACTAACATTGGTCCTTTAACTTTTATCCGGCTTAGGCAAATATCAAATCCTAAAATTCCTAAATTGATAACGAATGAGTTATTACTCATTTACATATTATTCTAAGACTCATACGATTAGTTATCTTTACTAAAAAACGTGTAATTACCAAAATGCCCCTAGAGAATCCGGTCTAATTCCCTTTATACCTAGTATAATTGTACTTTTTAAAAATTATGACTCAAGCTATTCCTACACAATTTCATGTGTAGAATCTATTTTTGACTTTGGTTTTTCTAAATTCATACTGCATTTCTAGTTCTACCCTGACAGCCACTAATTAAGGGTTTTAGGGGCAAAATTGTCATTTCATACCCTAAAGCCTCCAAACTCCATTTTTCACTTGTACCCCTATAAAATTTTTCATTCTAAACTCAATGGAGTCATCAAATCTATCAAATTTTAGCTCAAACACCTAAAAATCAGCCTAGACGAAATTCTGGAATTTTTTGAAAATGAAAGATTTTTAATTTCCATTCAACCAAACATCTTATTTTTACTTCTAATCACTTGTTTAAATACTTAAACACCTCTTGAACATGATTAATTAAAATTTGAGAAGTACCTACCCTTAGGGTTTATGCATCCCAAATCACAAAACTAAGCCAATCCAAGCCACATAATCAACTAAAACACCACTAACAATCATAAATCATCAAGAGATTACAAGTTCTCAAGCTTACCTTACTTCTCCTTGACTTTCTCTCTCTAACCGTGGATTCCCCCTCCTCTTTCTCTTGATTTCCTTCTTGCTTTACATGATTTCAAGAAGGATGTATGGATTAGAAGAGTTTTACAAGTGATTAATGGCAAAAATACTTGAATTTTACTACTTACCTTGTTTGCCTTCTTGAATCTTTTTGATATCTCTTTGTTCTCTATTTTCCTTTGCTCTCTCTCACTCTTCTTTTCTTATTGTTTGGACAAAAAAGAGGGTTAACGAGGCTGAAATATGCCTATAAAATATCACCTTTCACCTCCTTAACTTTAATATTTTTTTTATTGTAAATTTATGACACTTGGCAATTTCTTGTTTCTTTTTTTGCCATACGTGTTTTAAGCTTCCACATGTCCATATATGTGGCAAAACCCTATTCTCTCTTGCTTTTCCCTCCTTGGCATAAATTATGGCATCTTGTAAGTATAAAATAACTTCTTGAAGAAGCATTTTCCACCTCCTCAAAATATTAATAATTTATTCCAATTTTATCACATGTGATGCATTTTTTATTCTTTCTTTTTCCATATGGCACCAAGATCTTCCACATGGCATGCAAAGTGGCACCATACTATTTTCCCCTTATCTCCTCCTCTCTTGGCCGTTCAACACCCTATTTTAAAGAGAAAACATTGGCTTTTATTTTATTAGCCAAATAACCATTTTACCCTTACATTTCTTGAGTTTTTGTATCAAGTATTGTTTTCCTTCTTCCCTTTTTGTCTTGGCTGAAATTTTCATCATAAATTGGACCAAGAATTGTACTCTTCCATACTTAATTTTGAGCTACAAATGTTAGGCCTTTATCAAGAAAAAAATTAGGCTTTAGGTCTTGCTTAGCCAAAAATTTCATGTAACCACTATTTCCAACATTTTGGCTACTTCAAATGCACCAAAATTCTCCATTTTATTCCTTTGAGTATAATCAAATATTCAAGGATTTTTGGTGAATAAAATTTGGGGTGCTACGTTATACACAGTCTAGTTCAATTACCTTAAAAACTCTCACTTGAAGAGTCTCACATCCATACATTACGGTTATTATATAACATTCCTAATGTATATAAAGGTTCATGATTCTTATTTAGGAATCATTATTTATGTATTAAATATATAACAGTTGTTTACATGAGACTGTTATTTAGTGTTATTAAAAGTGATGGTTCTTACACAAAGAATTGTTATTTATGTTATTGAATAAATTATGGTTGTCAAAATGTGACAGTTATATATCATGTAAACATTACTATATATAATGACAGTTGCTCACGTGTTCTTGTCAATTATTATCATAGTAATGCGTATATCATGGCCTTACCAAGCCTCATTATATAATGTGTGTTATCTTATAACTGTTATAATAGCTCCAAAATAAATAACGGTTGTGAATCACAATTTATATGCGCAGAGCAAATATAATGCCCCCATATGTGATGGCTCGAACCATGAAATATGACATTTAATAACCGTCATGTATCACGATTTCTATAGTAGTAATAATTAAAGGCTTTTTATAAAGAATCGTCATACATTGTCAAATATTTTTTTTAAGAATCCCACCTTTTTATATTAAATAATACTTTATAGTTTTTTTTATAAAGAACTGTAATTCAAAATAACATGATGGTCAAATAACTTTATATTCAAAATAAATTATTAAATAATACTTTATTGTCAAATAACTTTTTTTTGTGGAATTCCGCCTCATTATATTTGACATTTTTCAAAATCCTATCTTATATATGATGGTCATCATTTTTAGCCATTAAGTAATATTAAAGAATATATAACGGTTCTTTGTAAGGAAATGTGAAATAATTTTTTTAGAATACTTCCTTCTTATATATGACAGTTTTTATTGATAATTTTTATGTATTCTTAAAGAATATATTATGGTTCTTTATGAAGAACTGTCAATTATTGTCAAATAAGATTTTTTTAGAATCCCACCTTTCCCGCCTTCTTAAGACATTTATAGAATTACATTTTAGACTAATATTTTAACATATTGTATTTATCTTAAAAGTATAAATATGAGATATTATTATATATCATATCTAATAATATCTCATATTTATAATCATACTTTATGTTTAATTATTATAACTGTTATGTATTTTTTTTACTGACATAATGTTAGAACACGAATCATTTGTAAGTGTTATATGACGGTAGTTTCGTAAGAGCCATCATATTTGTCACTAAATAAATGGTAGTTATTAACTATAACTGTTATTTTTGTTTTCACGAATTCTGCCTCTCAATCAATATATAACGTTGTGCATATTTAACCGTTATGTTTTAGCGTTATATATTCTTATGCGACTTCCATCTCGATATACATAATATTTATTCGTTGTAACCATTATTTATTAAGCGTCATATATACTCGAATCTATAGTAGTGGCCATACATTTAACCTAGTTAGAGTTTTATAAATGGTTGACTATGATAGAAAAGATTTAAACGAAACTTTCCAAAACACTATTATAGTTAAAAGGAATTAAAACCACTAATGAAACTAACCACAATGGAAAATAGTGAAACTAATATAAAAGATCTATCATGGTTATATAAAAATTTTTTTACCTTTCATTCAAACCACTATTCGAATTATTCACACAAATAAAAACACATTTTTCACAAAAACTAACTAGCTCATCACATTAGAGTTCATAGCACAAAACCAACCTAAAAACCTACTACAACGGTAATAACCCGGATGGTTAAGAATTAAAAAAATTAATAATATAAGATAATTGTGTTATTAATATGAAAATATGAGTTTAATATGAGATAAATGTGTTTCTTATTTTATTATGTTGAAATTTTTTTTTCAAAAAAAATTTGTTAATGCAACGTAGGGAACTAGAGAACAAGTGGGAGTTAAGTTATCATATGAGTTGTTATATATGAGGTATTGGGATTAAATTTTTGCTGTGTTAAAAGAGTGTTTCATTTTTTTTACTATTATGATACTGTAATGCTTTAAAAAAAAACCAAAGTAAATAAATAAATCTAATATCATATCATATAATATTAAATATACCCTTATCACTTCCCTCTTTCCCCATGGATGCATAGAGTGGAGACTAGAGCCGGGAAAACGGGCGAGCCCGTCGGGCCGGCCCGTTTAGGCCCTGAATTTACAAGGGCCGGGCCTGAGAATTTTGTTTAAAAAGTGAGCGCGGGCTTAAAAGGGCCGGCCCTGTAGGGCCACGGGCCGGCCCTTTAGGCCCTGATATACTTTTTATTTTTTAAAATTATTTATATGATAATAATATTATTGATCATTTATATTTTGTTAATGATGTTGAAAATATTTAGTTGTTATTATCTTTTTTAAAATTAAGTTTCATAAGAAATTTTGTATTAAGAATCATAAAAAATTTATAAAAGATATTTCTTATTTTATAAGAAAAATACGTTAGATATTTCTTATTTACTCTAAAGTTTCACATATGATGGTAATTTACTAATTTATTTGTATTTTATGGTTTTTATAGAGTTATTTGTCATTTTAGATTATTCTTTGTTGTAGATAAAGATTATGAATATATTCATGATTTGGGAGAAGAAATTCTTGATATTTTTACCCTCAAGTAGAGCCTACTACTCAAACTGAAGCACAATCAAATTTTCTTGAAATTGATGATAGTGGTGAAGAAGATGAAAATGATAGTCGTCATACTCATGTTGGTTAGAGTATTTAACTTCTTGCCTTCTTATACTTTTGTGCGGATTGTGAATTATTTGTGGATACTATTTTTTACCTTTGAATATGAATTAATAACAATATTTATTTTATTGCATGAGGCGTGTAGACGTGTAGTTAAATTTTGTATAAATAGCTTTAGGCCCTGCGGGCCCTCATGCTCTCGGGCCGGGCTTTGAAAAATGGCAATTTTTTTTACCTCGGGCCCTGTAAGGTCGGCCCTTTTAGGCCCTGACCCGTCAAAGACCAGTCCTGTAGGACCGGGCCGGCCCTAATTCCCAGCTCTAGTGGAGACCATCAGGTGTTTTTTCCCTCTTCTTTCCAGTGACTTATCAAACATTCAATTCCCTCTTTCCGTCGTTCTTCTACGTTTTTTTTTCTCCCTCTTGTTCAATTGTTGTGGTATGGATGTGCCCTCCTTCGCCCATTGCTATTTCGGGCGCCATAATCACAAGATTCTCTTCCCCTTCATCTTTTGTTCCGTGTATTGTGGGAAGCATGGTGAGTGGAGTTAATTTATTCCTTCTACTTCCTCTCTACTATGTCCGTATATATCCGTGCAAGCTTCAATTTCATTTATTTTTTTGTGATTTTTGAGTAGCTTTAACTTCTTGATTCTTCATCACCAAAACTTACCTCTGCCTCTCTGTTTTGCTGCCATGGGTGGGTGTACGAATGCCATCCCCTTCTTCTCTTCTCTTGTACGTTTTTTTATTAGGGTATGTATGAATAGCTTCTCCTACTCTGATTTCCAGAATACTTCAATTTCTAATAAATGAATAGAGAATGTTGCCTTCCCTTACTTGTCGTGCCTTGTGTGCTTGGAGAAGGATGAATGTTCCTCTAATTAGTAATTGGTTTGAGTTGTATAAGGGTTTAATTGGTGATTAGATAAAATTGGATTTTCAGTTTTAATACATGAAATGTGGGATTTTTTTTTTAAATTATTATTCTTGAAGCTTGTAAAATAGTGGGCACATAAGGTGTTTGATAAAATGCTTGGAAGGAGAGTTTAAAACTATAATGGTTAAAAATATCATCTTTTAAATCATGGAGTTGAGGAAACTTTGAGAAAATCTTGTTTCTGTGGAACAGGTATGGTTGGATGGTATCATTTATGACTCAAACTTTGATTGCAATGGGGTGCTTAATGAATTGTTTGTTTTGTGAAATTTTGAGTTACTGTGGGAAAACAAGTGTGACGAAGATGTCTGTGTTATGAGTTAATCCTGAGTGCCTAGTAGGTGTTTGTTGAAATGTTTAAAAGGAGCGAGACTTAATTTGATGTGTTTCAATAGTATTTTTATGGTGAAGGAGAAATTACACACACACATAATTGACTTGACTTTGATTTAAATCTTGCTTAAACATGGAATGTGGAAATTTTATATCTTCGTGGTGATGTTGGAAAGAGAACTGTTGGTAAATTTCAATGACCAAGTTCTTCATTCTTTTGTTAGTATTTGGTTGGCGTATGAAGTGTGAAATGTTGGAGGAAAGAACTGACTCAAATTGAATTCATTAGTATGTGGTTGAATTATATAGTATAAAAATCACTTAGTTTCAATGTTGAAACTTGAAAAAGATTTATAGGCATCATAGGGATATAGAAATCACATGGCTTGCTTGGTGAAATGAGTTTTATGGTATGCTTAAACAAGGATAATGGAAGTTATCTTTTAGAGGCTATTGAATTATCAAGTGAAAAATTAAAGTTGTTGGAAGAGGTTTGTCTTATTTTCTACAAGTAAGAATGTGTGGCTATGCAATTTAATAAAGAAAATAACTAATAAAATTATCTTGATTTTGGGATGGATGTTAAATCTTGAGAATACATGAAGTAAAAGAATTATATTAAAGTAATGATATTGGTCTATTGGTTGGGCGGTTAGGTGGCTACAAATGTGATTATTTTGGAAAGTTTTGAAAAGAGTAAATTGCATTTCAAGAATACAATAGGTGAGTGAATAGCATCCTATTGTAATCTTATAAATGATATTTTCTTACTTGTTATATTTTTATATTAATTACCTCATTCTAAGCATGGTTTTATCAAGGAAAGTCTATTAGACTTATATAGTTTCTTATTTATATAGAAATGAGTATGGATTGATGATTGTATCTATTGTTATTATTTATTCTTCTATTGGTTCATACTATAATTCATGATTATGCATGAAAACGATAAGGAAATTTTCAAGATATCTTTCATAAACTTTCTTGTTAAGATAGTCTTGCATTTCATAATGTTCGTACATGAGTTTTATTACTTGGGACGGGTTTTGTTGACAGATTGAATTGAATTTGAAGGAAATTTTTGAAATATTGTTTGTGAACTTTCATGCAAGAGTATACTCTTATATCGTATTTGATACGACCTATCATGGTATTGAAAGCATGACTTTTCATTGCTTTGATAAATTGGCCCCAAACGTGTTTGAAAATGTTTTTGAGGGACTGAATACAGAACGTTGGTTACTAACAGCAGTACTGTTAGTCCTTGGTGCACCATGGTTAACCTCGAGCTCACTTGACATTTGTGAGCAAAGTACTCAAGCTTTATATTCGTGGGATTTGTTCTTACGCTAGTTATATGTGAGTCTTGTACTTGTGCTTGCTTCGTGGCCTCGTGCTGCGCTTGATTGGTTACTTTCCCTAGTGGACTATGTTTCCACACTTGTTTTCGTGGCCTCGAGCTGCACTTGGTTAGTTACCCTTGTGGACTGTGTGTCCAAGTTTGTTACTCGTTCTATTGAAGTCCTAATTTAGAATGGGTTTTCATATCAGTTCGTAACTTAATTAATTAATAAGTTGTTTATTTATGAAGTATTTTCTTATTAATATCCTTTTATGTACATTCATCTACGTTTGTGGTTTTGTACTTGAAATATGAATAGAATTGACATCTCTTTATAATAAGATTTTACTAGCTCAATTTATTCCTTCAATTTTTATTTATTATGTGTTAATGGGACGTTATTCACTAGAAATATTTTTGGAGTCTGATAGTGCAGCTGATCAATTTCCTCTTGCAGATCATTGATGGTTTACATGGCTAGATTGAAGTTGGAGTGTCATTTGAATGGTTCTTAATTTGATGTAAACTTTAAGCTCTTTTGTACATGTTGATAAATCTTGTTTAGATGCTCCACGTTGTTATGGATAGGATCCCCGCCTTCTTTAATTAGTCAAGTTGTATGCATCTATATATGTTGTTGTGGAGCAAAGCTCCATGTACTATATTCTGAACTTGCATGCTATGGTAGAAATTTTGGGAAGTCTGATTGGCAGAAGAGACTCTACCGAAATCTCTACCAATCACTTAATATTTTGATTGCAAGAGATATATTATACATATGAGCTAGAAGTAATGTATTATATTCAATATTATTGAAATTATTTTGTGAGGCGTTTGTTTATATGTGTTTTAAAGCTTTAGGAATCTGAGTCCTCTCACATATCATGTTGGTCACCATTAAATTTTTGGGACGTGATAGTTTGGTATTAGTGCTTAGGTTTCCTATAGCTACATGGAGCAAGGATTCTTCAGTGGGGTCCCGATTATCATTATGAACCCTAGCATAATCATAATTGAGGCTTCATTGAAGGCCTTATAGGTGGTCTTGTGTCTTTCCTCTATGTTGGTTGTGGTATATTCATACGAGTCCTATAGATATTGAACTAAATGTTCTATATGTTTACTTATATAGCGAAGATGTCTTGTAGAATTCTGGTGACAAGTAGAAGGACTAACTAAAGGTTGAACATCTACTTGAGATAGAAGTAAAAGGTTGATACATAAATTATCAGTGAACATATCTAAGACAATACCTCTGTAAATCAATCGTTTTGCTTCTTATCTCATTTCAGTGGTGCAGATGATTAAGATGAACCATAAAAGGTCATAGTCTTCAAAGAAGTGTGAAAGAAGAAAAGTGAGATAATATAGAGCATGAGTCTCCTTAGTGATGTTAACAACCTAAACTTAGTTTCAATTAACATAGCTAGTATCTAGATTAATGTTTTTAGTCTCAACAGATACTCTTACTCATAGATTTACTTTTAAGCAAAAACTTGATGCTAATAAATTTCAAGTAAGCACCGTAAGTATATGGGTCATGAAAATAGTATAATAGCGAATCAAGGTTGTCCCATTGATAATTAGGTATTAAAATTCCCCTTTTCATGTAAATTGAGCAAATCAAATAAGGAAATTTAAGATTAATTCAAACAAATGCAAAAGTAGTACATCTAATGTTTTTAAGATTTTTAATGATAAAAACAACCTAGAGTGGTTAATCCTTCGATCAAGTCTTTAAACATGTAATTACCTATTTAAAATCGTTCAATATTAATTTGTTAATCTAGAGTATTAATGTATATAAGTATCTTTCAATCATTTATACCTCTATTTCAAGTTAAAATTATTATTCCTAAGTAATTTACTTTAGAGGCAATAAATGTTCAAATTTATTCTAATGAGATTATATGAGTCTAATAAATATATTCCTATCCTATTGGCAAATCAAAATAAATTCTAATATCACATTACTTAATTATATGGTCCAATTAAGATCCCTCTTCCAAGACTAATCTAAATTACCCAATTTTATACTTAGTGGGGATCAAGTACTAAGTAAGTAGATAAAACAGAATAAGATTAAGGGAACAAAAATAACAATAAACACAATAAGTGGTTTATAAATGCTCAAATCCCAAATTAATTCATAGCGAGGTTCAAAACAATCTCACTAGCTTTAGTAAATCTCATTACAGCACATACATAGCAGAAACCGCAAGTGAAACAATAGACAATGGGAAATAGAAAAGGGAAATAATGAATTGCGAACAGAGTGTGGGGGTGGTAGGTAGAGGTGGTAATATGGGTTGGGGCCACGGGCCGAGCCCGTCCAACCCGCAAATATGAACATTTTGGGTTTTGAAAAATTGGGACCATTTGGGAGCGGTTCTTTTGGGCCCAAACCCATATGGTCCCAACCCATGACGGGTTGGACCACCGAGTTGGTGGGTTGGCCCATATTTTTTTTTAATGTTGTCTAGTGTCTATTGGACAAGGGAGATTGGGTGAAGGGCCAAAGGCAAACAAGACCCAATCCAATTTGCGTAGCCTTTTGGGTCATTCATTATTGTCCATTACATTGATGCTTTTTGGGGTTGTGACTTGCTGCCAGTTGCCTAGTTTGAGTCTTTCAGAGTTAAGACGTGGTATTCGTAATTTAGTATACTCCTCCTCCCTTGGATTTATGTTTTTTTTGTTATGTGTGGACTTGTGATTAATGTTTAATTTTTAATGAATTTTTAATTTCTTTATGGTTTATGTTTGTAAAAAAAATAATTTTTAGTATATTGTGTTAAAAATTTTTTTTTAAAAAATAATATGGGTTGGGCGGGCCAACCCACCAACCCAGTGGTTATGGGTTGGGTTGGCTAAATGCCAACCATATTAATGCGGTTCTTTTGGGCCCAACCCATATGGTCCCAACCCACGGTGGGTTAGCCCAAACCCAGTGGGCTGGACCATATTACCACATCTAGTGGTAGGAATTGAGGTGGGTGACTGTGGATAATGGTGAAGAATAAGAATGAGTGGTTGAAGTCAAGCTCCCTCTTCTTTCCCTGTCATTTCCATCAGCTCTAGCAGACGAAAAACAGAACAATAATGGCGCACTCCCTTGGTTCAATGATCGCTCAACCTCAGCTCTTCTGATTCAGCAATGTTGAACAATCTAATGAAAACAATAGAAGAAGGTGACGGTAGATGAAGATGATACAGAACATAGGAATAAACGGCTGCCTCCAATTCGTGCCCTCCCTGATCTATCAAGCTTTGGGTTCGCGAGTTCTTTTTTCTCTAATCCCGCCATCAGCTCCCTCTATTTGTGCTCACCAGCTCTCTATCTCCTCTCTCTCGTGAGCTGCAGAGGCTTACCGTGACATTGCCTCTGTCTCACCCCCTAAAATCATCGAACCAATTTGTCACGGGCTTGGAGTCCGGCGCAGCTTACAGCGCCCATGCGGCGTCCCGAGGGTACCATTTCCCTCAGCGACCAGCCTTATCAGATAAGGTGCCAACTGGTTTTGTCCTGTCATGGGCTCATTAGGGGGACAGCATTAGCCCCCTAGCGTCTGAAGAGAACAACGCCCAAATACTAATGTCGCCCTCCCATCATCCAATGACAAGACCAGATGGCTCGTCTTTTATTTGGCTTTACACGATCACGCCAAACAGGTCGTGACAAGTAGCTCCCTCCTTTAGGTCCATTCCTTTTGCTGCCAACGGTGTGGTTTTTGATGTGCTTAATTCCCACTCCCGGTTGTATCTGGATGGTTTAATTTTAATTTTTTAAATTGATTATTTTTAATTAAAAAATTTAAAAAATATTAGTTAAGAAATTATCTTTATTTTAGTCCATTAAAATATTTTTTTAAAAAAATAAAAAAAATTAAATCTGGACTGTCTAAATCCCATCTAAACGGTCCAGATGGGATGAGCTCTCCCTGGTCATCCAAAAGAGTAGCAGGGAACTCGTTCCCACTCACCTGTGCCTTACATGCTCTCCCCTTAAATATTAGATAAGATAATTAGAATTGCTCCCCAGCTTCTCATCCAAAAAAACACGTCAGTCTAGTATCATAGAATTAAGAGAATAAAATAAAAGATAAGATAATAAAATAAAAGCTGCTTTTTTTTTAATCTCAAAACACTGGATTATTATTATTATCATCCTGTATTGAATTATTTCTATTTTAAATTAAAATTATAATATTTAAAATAAAATCCTTAAATTATGAATTAAATTGATATCTTATCAAAATCTCCAATAAATCTCTTTAATTTAGGATTTATGACTCCCCAAATATTCCAAAATATATCTCAAACTTAATTAAAAATGGGAAGTCATCAAGTCTCAACAGATACTCTTACTTATAGATTGTACTGTGGACAATATAATGCAATAAGGTTATTTGTGTGTGCTATATTGCTATTAGTATAAAAGAAAGAAGGAAGAGAAAAGAGAGCAAGAGAAAGAAACATCTGCAGCCAATAATGCTTAACATGTCCTTAACTTGAACAAGTTGTTTCTGCTGTGCTTAAATTTTAACGAGTCCATAGGAATTGGAATTATTGGATGCTGCAACTTAATTGAGCTAGCTTTACACTTGCAATTTGGTTGGAATTGAATGCTTCTCTGGATCTGTCTAACGTAGATGAATTAGGAAGGGAATCATATACAATTTATTCAACTTTTCTCTAAAATAATTTGAGCCATTGAACTTCATTTTGCTGAAGTTCTTGTTTTCTGAATTCAAGCTGCATATGATTTATCTTGAAATTGTCTAGTTTTGGATTTATTTGGTATTGCATATCTTTAGGTTCTATTGTTGCATGTTTAACCATTGGATTACGTAATCTTGTATTTGCAACCACTGCTTTTGTAAACATTCCCCCACATTCAATTGAGTTGAGCTCTTTCTCCGATTGGAATTGACTTGCTTAAGTAACTGACTGTGTGCCTGTGAAATTTAAAAAAAAAATCAAATTAATTGCCAGCTTGCCTGAAACTGAATTTTTGGGAACTTGAATCATTGTGAGTATAATACCATCCATTAATTCCTTAGAAGAGTGTGGTCTCGTAGGTAGCTCATTTTCCCTTGGATGCATTTGAATTCTCCTATTATTGTACCTGTGTCACTGCTAAATTTGGTAGCAAGTTAAAAATGAGATTCCTTCTCCTCAAGTGCCATGTTTAGATTTGGGCTGCTGAGATAACGTGGTGTTTGTTTTTTTTTTTTGTTCCAAATTGCAAAAGGTTGGGTTGAACTAAGCTTGTTCATACATTTGTATCCTATTAGTTGCTGTTACTACTTGGTTTAACCTAAGAACTGTGCATTTTGATGGTAAGTTTTGCATCTGATAATTCTGCAAAAAAAAAAAAAAAAAATAATAATAATAAATAAATAAAAAATCGTTTTGTCCAAATTTGTTGTTGTTTACTACATGGTATTCTAGCTGGCAAACTGCATATCTATTATTGCTCTGATTTGTACATCCCTGCCACATTACCTTCTGTGTTTGAATCTGTTTGGGTATCAAAATTTCTGCTGTACTATACCAGAAGATTTTAAACGACTGATTTTTTGGATGTTGACTTAAAGTAATAGAATTTTAAGTTCTATGTTGGTGTGTGCATTCCATTCATTGAATTTTTGGCTATGAAACTGTTGGAATTTGGAACAACTAACACAGTTCATATCATTTCAGACTTAATTATTTGATCACTTGTTGACTTTTTGGTATTTTTTCTTTTATATACATTTTTGGTGATCTCTTTTGCTGCAAGTTAGATTTAGCCACTGATATGCTAAAACAAGTTCGGTTTTTAAAATTGTAGAATTTGCTCAAATTTGATGCATAAACTAGTTTTAGTTATTGAAACTACACTTAGTTGAGTTTTGGTGCATGCATTGCGTTGGAACCACACACAGCTGCATTGTACTTTTGGTCCCAAAAAAAAAATCTTATCACTTTGTATATTGAAATACCTTTGCATAGTGCATCTTTGTTGCTTCTTTGGAATCTTGCTGAACATCTTAAGCTTAAAATTTGGACTATTTGATTAGGAAAAAAAAAATCTAAATTTCTGTGGCATTAAGTAATTTTGGTTTCAGATTGATTTTTGCTGCATAAATGTTATTCTGGTGTGAAGTAATGACTACCATGCTTTGGGTTATATCAAAAGTTGTTCTTGTTGCTATAGGTGCTTAAGTTTTGCTTTAAGGATGAAGAAATCAACATTTGGCTTTGCTTTGTCTGGGGAAAAAAAACAGAGAGAAATAGAAACTTATTGTTTAAAATATACCAGTTCTAATTTGACTAAAGAAAGTAGTCATTTGGTCTTGATTTTTGTTAAATGGTGTTGTTTTCCTTTCTAAATTGTTGTTGCAATAATATAGAAATAGAAACTCTTAAAATTTGGAATGATTTAGTCTTCTGAATTTTTTGTTGTTGAATGAATGCTTTACTTCATACTAAAAATGATGGATAATTTGTTTAGTTTTGCATTATAATGTGACTTTTACTGTTGTGAAATCCTAAGTCTTGACATAAGCATAAATATATGTCTAATTGAGCTTGTTTGAACTTGAAACTAGTTGTGGTTATATTTAATAATTTGATCATTCTCCATTCTTTAACTACGAAGTTTGGGACTTGCATTGACTTGGCTTCAAGTTTCTAAATGGACTAGATAACCAAGAACTTTGATGGATGCCTTATGACACCTGATTGTGATGAGTTTGACTTAGATATAACCAAGAATTTTATGGTTGGGTTTGATCTTGAAACATGATTGTTTGGTTATGATCTTCAAGAGGATTTATTGTAATATGGTGGAGCTATTATTTCAATAATAAAATAAAAAATTCGTACTTAAGCGTAATTTTGCATTAAATACTTATTTTTACTGTTGTAGGTATGTGTGTTTTGTTGTGACTTAAGAGTATGATAGTTTGGCCTTGTTTTTGCTAGAGATGATGTTTTGATACTTAAATATTGTTTGAGAGTATTGGGGCTAGTATTTGGCTCGATTTTTTAGGTAAAAAAAAACAATTCTTGTTGCCATATGTTTTTGGACCATAATTGAGAATGTGCGGCTTTAATTGTGTGATGTTTCCGACTTAAAAAAAAAATTAATTAATCAAGCATGATAATTTTGTATATAACTCATTTATCTGAGTACATGGCTTCTCTATGGAGCTTGAAGAAATTGTCATGGTACTAGTTTCCTAAGTTAGATTTGCATTTATAAGACTTCTGCTCTGTAGTGTGTATTAAAATTATCAATTAGGGTATGAAAGTTATGTTTCTAGGTTAATGTTAAGCTGTCACATTTATAAACTGCTTTCGTTGAAAGGATTTCATTATTTAAGATTTTTGTGCAAAGAACCTTACATTTAAAATCTATATTAAACATGTTAGAACCAAGTCCCACATTGGTGGGTTGAGAATGTAAAGGGGGCTCCTTGGGCTATAAAAGAAGAGCCCCTCCTCCCTTCCAAATCACCCCTTCAAATAGTCTCATTAGACATTTGTATCTTCTCCTCTCTTGTAGTATTTTCTTGTAAATTGATTTTATTATTCTAAGTTTACATGGTATCAGAGCTTAGTTCTGTCTGAGTATGCTTTATGGTTGCAGTAGAGTCTGAACTTCCACATAAGAAAAGAATTAGCTAAGGCATTTGCATCAGCAGCTACTGTTCATTGGTACTGTTAATAGGTACTGTTAATCAAGGTTGTGTACTGTTCATTGGTACTGTTCATCAGTGCTGTTTGTACTGTTCATCAAGGTTGTGTGCTGTGTTATCTGTAGTGCTATTCATTAGCACTATTTCATCACTGTTCATCACAATACGTTAATTCTTTCCATGGCTGAATCAAAGAAGTCTGATATCATCTGTTTGCTTGAAGCTCTTGATTCGTCTTATGAGAATATTCGTTCTCAAATTCTATCTAGTCAGGTGCTTTCATCTCTTGAAGATGTGTTCTCACGGGTTCTTTGTGCTAATAATTTGGTTCGCCCAACTGTTGATCACAATGCAAGTACTTTGGCTAGGCGTGGTTCCTTTAACAACAAGAATTATGGGTCTAAACAAAACCCTAGTACTCCAAATGTCTTCTAGCAGTTTTATCTGCAATTATTGCAAGGAGCCTGATCATAGTAAGAAAAGTTGTTGTAAATTATAGAATAAAGAGCAACGTGATCAGCAGCGTAATCTAGCTCAGATATCTGATCATTTGATTCTAGTCCATCATCTACAAGGGGTCTAGCTACAGGTAATTGGTTCTCTGGTCTTGCTACTTCTTCCACAAAGTGGGTAATTGATTCTGGTGCTACCGACCACATGATAGGTAACCATCATTTATTTTCATCATATACTCCCTATGCCAACCCATCTTCCATATTCGTCGCCAATGGTTCCCCGATCCGTGTAGTTGGATCAGGCACTGTTAAACCAACTAAATCCATTTTGCTATCTTCTGTTCTTAATGTTCCTGATCTTACGTTTAATCTTTTGTCTCTCAGTAAATTGACTCGTCATTTGAATTGCTCTATCACACTATTTCCTGACCACTGTTTAATTCAGGAATTTTCGACAAAGCAGATTATTGGTAGGGGGTATGAATCTGGTGGACATTAAATCCTTGATGATCAGGTTTCGCGTTTTGTTGCTTGTTTTGGTGGGTCGTCTCCTTTTGCTGTCCATTGTCGTCTAGGTTATATGCCACTTTCCTCTTTAAAAAGGTTATATCCTCAGTTTTCTTATGTATCTGCTTTAGATTGTGAGTCGTGTCAATTTTTCAAACACCATCGTATTCATTTGGCACCTCGCGTCCATAAACGAGCTGCGTCCCCCTTTGAGTTAATTCATTCTGATGTTTGTGGTCCTTGTTCAGTTTTGTCTTAGACTGGTTATCGATATTTTGTCACTTTTGTTGATGATTTTTCCCGCACCACTTGGCTTTACTTAATGAAACATCGTTTTGAATTGTTTACGCATTTTCGTAATTTTTGTGCTGAAATTCAAACTCAGTTTAATACTCCTATGAAAATTCTTCAAAGTGATAATGCGAAAGAATATCTTTCTGCCCCATTCACTGATTATATGCACAGTCATGGCATTCTTCACCAATCCTCCTGTGCTAATACACGTGCTCAAAATGGTGTTGCAGAAAGAAAGAACTGCAATCTCTTAGAAACTGCCCGAGCTCTCATGTTTCACTCTTGTGTCCCTAAATCCTTTTGGGCTGATGCTGTGTCTACTGCATGTTTCCTTATTAATCGTATGCCTTCGGTTGTCCTTAGTGGGGACGTTCCATATTCTGTTCTGTTTCCCACCACCACTAAGCTGTTTCCTATTGATCCAAAAATTTTTGGGTGCGTTTGCTTCGTTCGTGATGTCTGTCTAAATGTCAGTAAACTCGATCCCAAGTCCTTAAAGTGTGTCTTTCTTGGTTATTCTCGAATTCATAAGGGTTATCGGTGTTTTTCTTCTGATCTTCGTCGTTATCTTGTGTCCACTGATGTGACTTTTCATGAGTCGTCTCTTTTCTTTAAGTCTTCGTTATTATCTGAGTCTCCTTCTGTTGTTGATGAGCTTGGTGATGTCCTGGTTTATGATGTCCTTGTCTCACTAGTACAAGCTGTTGTTCCAGAACCTGATATCATCGATGGTCCTGATGTTACCAATGCCCTGCCCTCACCAATGACTGCTTCGCCAATGGATTCTGTTCATGTCTCCCTAGTCCCTGCTCTTGCTTCCCCAGATCTTAACACCCCAGACCCTGATTCTGCTGCTGATCCATCTGCTAACCTACCTATTGCCCTTCGGAAAGGTACCCATCCTCATTGTCCTCCCAAAAGATATGCTGAATATACCTATTTTATCTCTTCTTTTGTGTCCTACCAACATTTGTCCCCTGCTTCCACTTCCCTTGTGGCCAACCTTGAGTCTATCTCTACCCCTACCACCCTTCACCAAGCCTTAGCCCACCCTGGTTGGCGTGCTGCGATGGAAGAAGAAATAATGGCTCTTGACAAGGCTGGTACCTGGACTCTTATTGATATACCTTCTGGGAAGAAGGCCATTGGATTAAATGGGTGTTTGTAGTTAAGACTAAGGCTGATGGTTCCTTAGAACGACTGAAAGCTAGGCTTGTTGCAAAAGGTTATGTTCAAATTTATGGTATAGATTATTCCGAGACTTTCTCCCCTGTTGCTAAGCTCACTTTCGTTCGTCTTCTTGTATCTCTAGCTGCTACCTATCATTGGGATTTGTATCAATTGGATGTTAAGAATGCCTTTTTGAATGGTGATATTCTTAAGGAAGTTTATATGGAGCAACCTCCTGGTTTTGTTGCTCAGGTGGAGTATAGGAAAATATGTTATCTTAGAAAGTCGTTATACGGTCTAAAACAGAGTCCGCGTGTCTGGTTTGATAAATTTTGTATTGTGGTTCAGATGTTTGGATTGAACCAAAGTAAAAGTGATCATTCTGTGTTCTATCAGAAGTCTGATGCAGGCATGATTCTTTTAGTAGTGTATGTTGATGATATTGTGATTACTGGGAGTAACACCTCTGGAATCTCAGAACTTAAAGTCTTTCTTAACTCCCACTTTTAGACAAAAGACTTATGATCATTAAAGTACTTTCTTGGTATTGAGGTTTTGAGAAGCAAGAAGGGCATCCTTTTGACTCAGCGGAAATATGTTCTCAATCTCTTAAAGGAGATTGGAAAGCTTGGAGCTGCACCAAGCAGCGTTCCCATGATATCGAATTCGTTCCTAGATCTTAATCATAGCATGTTTGATGAGCTTCCTGATGACTTAAAAAAGAAGATTGATCCAGAGAAGCTGAAGTCGTTTGCATTTCCTGAGAGATATAGAAGACTTATTGGGAAAATGAACTATCTGACAGTAACTCATCCTGATATAACTTTCTCGGTCAGTGTACTTAGTCAATTCATGACATCTCCAACAGTGGCACAATGGGAAGCCTTAGAGCATATCTTACATTATTTGAAAAGTTCCCCAGGTCAAGGCCTTCTCTATATTGATTATGGGCATACTAAAGTCGAGTGTTTTTGTGATGTGGATTATGCAGGATCTAAGGCTACAAGACGATCAACTTCAGGTTACTGTGTGTTTGTTAGTGGAAACTTGATATCTTGGAGAAGTAAGAAGCAATGTATTGTGTCAAAATCAAGTGAAAAAATAGAATATAGAGCCATGTCACAATCAGTACAAGAGATTGTATGGGTATTTCAACTCATGAAGGAAGTTGGCATCGCTACGACATTGCCTGTAAAGTTATGGTGTGACAATAAATCAGCACTTCATATAGCATCGAACTCTGTGTTCCATGAGCGTACAAAGCATATTGAAATCGACTGTCACTTTATTCATGACAAGATCAAAGAGAATGTTGTATCTACAGGACTCATGCGATCAGGCGATCAGTTGGCAGATCTTCTGACAAAAGCCTTAAATGGGACATGAGTTGAGTATCTTTGTAACAAGTTGGGCATGATCAATATATATGCTCTAACTTGAGGGAGAGTGTTAGAACCAAGTCCCACATTGGTGGGTTGAGAATGTAAGGGGGGCTTCTTGGGCTATAAAAGAAGAGTCCCTCCTCCCTTCCAAATCACTCCTTCAAATAGTCTCATTAGACATTTGTATTTTCTCATCTCTTGTAGTATTTCCTTGTAAATTAATTTTATTATTCTAAGTTTACAAAACACTTAATCACTTGTGTTGGGTTTGATTTCTACTTAAAGATTTATTCTAAATTTTAAGCTCAAATTTTATTTTAAAATGTGTACGTGATTTTGTTAAGTGTGATGCATACTATTATACTCTATAAAAGAATACAAAACAATGAAATGCTTAGTCTTGAGAAGCTATTACCAATGTTGTAAAAAGTAGAATTGGAAAAATAGGACTAAATGAAGGTATTTGCAGATTACTCAACAAGTTATAATTAACACCCTTTATTGGGTGGGGAAAATGAGATTGGAAAATAAATTTCTGTGTACTAGTTTTTACCTATTGAACTTTTAAATTCTACTCCAAGGGTTGAAGAAATTTTTAAAATAGTCCATTTGTTTGGGTGGATGAAAGTTTAAACTAATGGGTATTGTTTGGATGAGGTGGCAAGTGTCTATATGATATGTCGATATATGATATGGTGAACGACTGTGATAATTTTAGCTCACTACTCCTATATCTTTATATTATTTGCAAGTTGAGAAATTTTAATGGCGATGCCATAGCATCCTCTAGGTATTTAAATTCGGAGGGCCGAATTTTCTTAAGGAGAGAGAAATGTAATAACCCACATGGTTAAGAATTAAAAAAATAATAATAATGTAAGATAATTGTGTTATTAATATAAAAATATGAGTTTAATATGAAATAAATAGGTTTCTTATTTTATCACGTTGATTTTTTTTTTGGTAGAAAAAAATTTGTTAATGCAACAAAGGGAACTAGAGAACAAGTGGAAGTTATCATGTGAGTTGTTAAATGAAGTTGGCTTGTGTCCGCTGTAACCTTTGTTCGCTGCGCGTCCTCTGCAGAAAAACGGCATCGTTTTGTCGTTAAATCTGCACCGTCCGTGTGCAGCAATTAAATGGACAGTGATAAACTAGCTCTGCGTTATAGATTGAATATCGCTATGGCCGTTTCGGTGCTAAGTTCTATGGTTCGTAGCTAACAGATGCATGTATGCTGCTGGGAGACGTGCCCAGCTTATTCTTCCATGCATCTCCCTCTATTCCAGATTCAACTCAGCGTCGAGTTTCACTTAAGAAGAAAGCATGATTTCTTTCCTTAAATTTTCTGAATGTGTAAGGGAGCTGTTAATCGTTCTTTTGGCGAGATCGGAATTTTGCTTTCTTCGCCAACGAAAATCACTTTCTCTGTTTCTCTGTCTGTTGATCATCCTTTTGGCAAAGTCAGAATTGTTTATTCTTAATTAGTTGAATGTTAGGGAGGAAGAACCTGAGGAGTCTGCTATTCTCAGTTTCAGAAATATAGTATTGACATCTCCCCCTTGACCTTTTGCTCTGAATTCCTAGTCGGACTCTGTAGAAGTTTCTTTGGGATGATCACCAGAAACATAATAGTAACAAGTGATTTATCCACTAAAGATCATATTTCGGGGAATTTCAATGGAAAGTTAATTTCTCTTTCCTTTTTTGTAGCATCTGTTAAGGATTGAAATATGAAATAAAACTTCTATCATTTATTTTTGAGAAGTCTTATAGCTTAGACTATGGAAATTGTGAAACTCCATATGACAACAAATCAACAGACAAGATTTGAAAATATAGCAAATGGTTTGTACACTGATTTGGTAAAGAAAAATTGAAACCTTGAAAAGAACACAATGTTGTACACTATTTGTATCAAATGATTTGGCATTCATCACACATATTCTATGGAAGTTGACAAATGTTAAGCATTAACAGATGTCACTTTCTTGTATATTTGACCAGCATTGGCACATTCGGAATATGGATACTCAATTGTGACCAACTCAAGCAAGCACATATCAAAAGCATAGATGTCAACAAGTTCATTGTATTCTTCTTTATAAAGCTCGGGAGCCATAAACTCCAAAGTACCTAATTACAATTAAAAATAAAGACTTACAACATGGTTCTAAAAGTTAATCCAATTCAAAAACAGACACAAATATGATGTTTTCACAAAAAATGTTACCTATAACACTATGAGCTGCATTGGCTTGTTGAAGTATCGTAGCCAATCCCAAGTCACCAATTTTAACCTCACCATGATTTCCATTGACAAAAATATTGTCACACTTTAAATCTCAATGAATAACTGGCGGATCATAACTGCGAAGATAAGAAAGGCCCTCCAAAATCTGTCTAGACCATTTCTTCAATGCTCTCAAGTCAACATGCTTATGTTTCTGATGATATCTAAATAAAAAAAGTTAAACATAACACAATGGTCTATCTTCAAACAATAAGAACAACAATAACTTGTAGCATTTTTCTTGCAGGAGAAAGATTCACTGTGTAGCACATCTTATCAATGCATGCAGAACAGACTTCCATACTTGGTGCCGATTCATTTTCAATGATCGAAAGAAAATACTTCATCTGAGATACTATCTTTATCCAGATATGCATCTGTCGCAAGTTGGTTGAAATTGCAAATGAGTCAACTTTGACAATTTAAGGTCAACGATATTCAAATGAACTGACAGAATGACATGATAAAGACCAATGTATCACAAAATCATATATTCTATTAAAAATTCAAATTAAGGGCAGTTCAAGAGGACCTAGCATAAAACCGGTTTATTCAATGGCATTGCCTATTGTCTTATCGCTAAGTAAAATAATGTAGAAACAGAATAAGGTCCAATTTAGGTGCTAAGGCCCCAATTGAATAAGCTGACAAGAACATAACTTGACATAAGCTTATATTATTGAAGAATATTAGTTTCTTTTCTATAAACTATTTGAGTAAATTTTTAATTAAATTTCTCAATTTACAGGGATAACGATTTTCAACTTATAATAAATGAACAATGAACTAATCAGAAGAACATTTGATTGGTCAGTCACAATCTACATTAGCTTTTAGCATCATAACATGTTAAGATGCTATTGCTACATAGCAAGCTCATTTAAAGTTGCTTTTTTTAGCACTCTTGTCCTCCCAAGCATATCAAACAAGATATCTGAAACTTATTACACTCCTTCAGAAGGAAAACAGTCCAAATTTTTGTACAAGAAAAACACTAATTAGTCAAAATATTGTTAAAACCAAAAAAAAAAAATTTCTTGATACCAAGAAACAGCATAATCTGCTATGCTGACAACACATTTTCTGATATTGTCCCCTTTGAAATTTAGGCCATATAGGATATATTTCTTTTTCTTTCTTAATTGTCAATCCCAATTATTGAGATATATATATATATATATATATATATATATATATATATATATGTTGACGGAAGCAAATACTTTGGTCCACTCTTTGAAACTTTTTCAAGATTCAACCCATTATGAATAACATAGAACAGATCAATCAGATAATCTCATTAATAAACCAAGCTTGCAAAAACCTCTAGTACAAGTGATGAAGTTAAATGCCTTTTCTGGATTCACTAGACACATATTGAGAATAAACGATTCTGACTTTGCCAAAAGGACGACAGAGAAACAGAGAAAGTGAACAATATTTTGGTTGGCAAAGAAAGCAAAATTCCGATCTCGCCAAAAGGACGATTAACAGCTCCCTTGCACATTAGAAAATTTAAAGAAAGAAATCATGCTTTCTTCTTAAGTGAAATTCACACTTACCATCTACTAATTCTGAAAATAGGCGAACGGAAACTCGACGCAGGGTTGAATCTGGAATAGAGGGAGATGCATGGAAGAATAAGCTGGGCACGTCTCCCAGCAACATACATGCATCTGTTAGCTACGAACCATAGAACTTAGCACCGAAACGGCCATAGCGATACTCAATCTATAACGCAGAGCTAGTTTATCACCGTCCATTTAATTGCTGCATACGGACGGTGTAGATTTAACGACAAAACGATGCCGTTTTGCTGCAGAGGACGTGCAGCGGACAAAGGTTGCAGCGGACGCAAGCCAACTCCAGTTAAATTATATATTTCTAGGGATTTAGATATCTAAAGCTGAATGATAAATTGTGTATTAAGATTTGTAAGTAATAATATTTAAATTATCATATTTTAAAGAGATATTATTAAAACAAATGTAATATTTTTTTTTAATTGCTTACCAGTGCTGTTGATGTTGATATGATAATCAGCCGGTAACCAGTCAAAGTGTTTGGTTAAAGTGGTATTTTGGCCTTTTAAATGGGTAAGAAAAATAGTATAATTTCTAGGCATGCATTTGTAGTTTTAGAAATCCAATTGGTATTAATTTCTTAGAGGGTACTTATGCCCAAGTTTTTGAGACTTTTTGTGTATATTTCAATTAATGATCAAGGGTTAATTCCAAGGTCACGATAGTTTAATCGAATTTAAGTTTTTACTCCTAAACTTTTAAATCATGCCTATATGATTTCATAAAGACTTATTTTGAGTTTAAACGTTATTAATTTTGTTTACTACCATTAATTATATGGATCAAAAGTTTTGGTTTTAATCTCTATATATACTTTTAGCGAGTTTTAGTCCTTATGAGTTTTGAATTTGATTTCTATACTTGTAATGAGTTTTGATTTTAATCCTTATATCTGACAACGTTATCTTTAGTTAACGCTATTAAATTTAGGCCAAATCCTTATAAAGCTATATGTACTAAAAAATCATCATTTGAAACTATAAGGAGCAAAACCAAATAATCAAGCTATAAGCATCAATAATGGTATTAGCCCAATGATTAAAAAAATAAAAATAAAAAATGCTTAACGAATGGAGATTGTTTTTTCTTAATAGCGAAGGGGAAGAATGTTCTATTTGTAATCATATTTACAAATTATGAAAAAATAAATAAAAAAATATTAACTTTAGAAAATGACATAATCATCACCAAAAATAAGTATATTCATCAAATATAAATAAATGCAAAATATTTAGATACACAATAAATAAAATAATGGGAAAATTTCATTGAGCTCTTAAGCATATGACATAATTTTAGTTAACTCCCAAAATTTTTTGAAACTTCATAGCACCTTCTTTATTCAAAATGATATTAAGTTTTGATGGTAAAATAACAATGATGCCCTTCTTTTATTTCTTTTCCAAAAAAGTATTTACAAGACAAATAAGAAAATTTACAAGATAAATAAAGACAATTACAAGATAAATAAATTGATTCAAAAGAATTTAAGAAATTAAAAACATTTTAGCCATTTACAAAAAAAATATGAAAATTCACAAGAAAAATATGAGCATTTACAAAACAAATAAAGGGATTAAAAAAACTAGGGAATTAAAAATATTTTAGCTATTTACAAGGTAAATATGAAAATTCACAAAATAAATATGGACATTTACAAGATAAATAAGACAATTTATAAAACAATAAAGTAAAAGCATCATTGTCTTTCCACCCATAATACTTAATTTTATTTTAACCTAAAGGGATGAAGTGAAGTTTTAAAAAGTTTTAGAGGTTGTCTGAAATTATGTCACATCCTAGCTAAAATTTTTCCCTAAAATAATCATGCAGATAATCATAATCCCGCGGCTTTTCTCTTTCTCCACCCTGTGTGTGGGTCTCAAAGAGACAACACTTTGGCGCAGAGACATTAAAAAGCATCTATATCATCTCCTCTGGACTCTGGTAGTTGCAGCATTTATGAACAGTGAGAATTATATGCACCTAATTTTGAGATATTTCTAGCAAACAATAATAATCTAGAAGTTGATTATAAGGAAAATTTCAGTAAAATACCAAATGAACTTCATTAATCCATAGAAGTCCATTATAATTTGAAAAAGACATATAAGTCTCTAGGGAGGAATCTGAGTTTATAAGTTTATGTGTAAAGTCCAAAATGCCCTTCAAACTAAATTACTCACACAAATACCCAATTGAACCCTCTGGCTGTCCATCGTCCCATGCTCTGTCTCCCTTATGCAATCTCGTCGCCTTCTGTCGCAAGGCCGTCATCTTTCATCGCCCGTCGGTTGCCTTCCGTCACCATGAGTGAGTACTCCTCTGGTCCTTACAACCCATTTTCTTTGCCACTCTCGTTCAAATTGTTGAGATCATTCCCCCTTTTTCTTGATTTCTTTGAGATTTAAAATATTGAGGTGGGGGCTTCTTTATAATGTAAAAGACGGTAATTTTATTCTTATTGTTTGAAACATTTGCATATTTATTGTGCATGTGGCTGCCTGAAACAGTTGAGATTTTATTAGGAAGTCTAAAATATGAAAAAGAAAAATCTTTTTACTTACAAATCATGTTACAACTTATTGTTATTGTTTGATTAGGTTAGAAGATAATAGAAGAAAATATTTCTCATTTCTTGTCTACTTTTGATATGTTTCTTGTTCATTGTCTAGTAAATTTGCACACATGGCCAAAAAAAAAATTTACTCATAAATCATGTTACGACTTATAGATATTGTGATTACATTGCTCTTGTTATAATAAATAGAAACATCTGACATATCTACTAAGGCTCCTGAATTCTTTTTGCAATATAAATGACTCATTTACTTAATATGAGTGAGAGTTTATAGATTGAGAGTTGACTGTTATTTATATGTCCTGTAGTTATCTTTATCTATTTTTACCAATTCATCCACTTAATATTTCTTTTCAGGGGTTGTGGCATTTTCATCCTTTGAATAATTTGCAATCAAATGAAGTGCAGAATTGTGTTGACATACCTTTGAAATGTTCTTGGCGAGCTCAATTATTAATATGTGAGATCCAACAACAATATTATTGTGAAATAGAATGATAGAGGGATGAATAGGTTGTATTCAAATAGAATAATTTTATTAATGTGTGCAGATTAACATAGGTGTGGTCTTTTGTGATGTAATGTTAGTAAATGACTAACTGATGCATTGTCATGATGTTGACAATATTTGTAATGATGTTGAAAAAATTCATAATGCTAATGACAATTACTGAATGACATACACACCGATGAATTGTTAATGGTGACAATTTATTGTAAGTAAAGTATATATAAAGGAACATGTTCTTTAGGGTTTATGACCTGTATGCATTAGGTGTAACTGGAATGAGTAATGTTAACTTATCATTTGACTATGTATGTGGTAGTTATTGTCATGAAGAATCTGGTTTTTTGTAAATTCCAATACTACATTTGTCATTACCATTACAATTTTTGTTAACGGTGATACTTTTTTGTAGCTCATATCATCAAGCAGACCACTCTAGAAGAATGTGCAAAAATCCAAACCTGACTTAAGCTTTGGTGTGCAGACATGGGAGTAAATATTTTGCAAATCATCTTTTAATTTGTACAATGACTTGGATTCCTTCACATATTTTTTTGTTGGAAGGGTTATGGCATATAAGATGCCCTCTTTGTAAGTATTGTATAGGGAAAATAATATTTTTTATGGCGAGAAATGTTCATTTATCATTTGACTTTGTATCTGATAGTTGCTGTAATGCATAATCTGATTTTTGTAAATTTCAATACTGTACTTGTCATTACCTCTATTATTTTTGTTAATGGTTACACTTTATTGGAAGTTATGTATAAAAGGAGGAACATCTTTTGGGATCACGACTTATATGTCATAGGTATAGGTGTAATAAGTAATGGGAATATATTATTTGCCTATATATGTCTCAGTTGTTGTCTTATTGAATCTGGTTTTCATGAATCCTAATATTGTACTCGTCATTAACATTACTACATTTGTTAATGGTTACACTTGATTTGTTAGTTCTTGTACAACTGAAGGGACATGCTATTTTGACTTTAAGACTTATTTGCATTAGGTTTTGTAAGAATGACTAATGTTGACAAGCCATTTGACCATTTGCGCGATAGTTGTTGTTATTAACATTTGTGGTTATTTGTTGACATCATCACTAAACTTGTGATTACCATTATGAATCTCGTTATTTTCATTAATATATTTGTTATTCCTATTATTGAATTTGTAAGAGGCCACCTCTTTGGGGCAACATCTTCATACACGAATGAATCAAAGATGCACTTCTTGTTATTCTCATTATGAATCTCGTTATTTCTATTAACACATTTGTTATTCCCATTACTGAATTTGTGAGAAACCACCTCTTTGGGGCAACATTTTCACGCATGAATAAATCAAAGATGCACTTCTTATTATTCACATTATGAATCTCGTTATTTTCATTAACACATTTGTTATTCCCATTACTGAATTTGTAAGAGACCACCTCTTTTTTTCACACACAAATGAATCAGAGATGTTCTTCTTGTTATTCCTATTATGAATATCATTATTTCTATTAACATATTTGTTATTCCCATTATTGAATTTGTGAGAGGCCACCTCTTTGGGGCAACAACTTCACACACGAATGAATCAGAGATGCACTTCTTGTTATTCCCATTACGAATCTCGTTATTTCTATTAACACATTTGTTATTTCCATTATGGAATTTGTGAGCGGCCACCCCTTTGAGGCAACATATTCACACACGAATGAATCAGAGATGCACTTCTTGTTATTCCCATTATGAATCTCGTTATTTCCATTAACACATTTGTTATTTTCATTACGGAATTTGTGAGCAGCCACCCCTTTGGGGCAACATCTTCACACACAAATGAATCAATGATGCACTTCTTGTTATTCCCATTATGAATCTCATTATTTCCATTAACATGTTTGTTATTCCCATTATGGAATTTGTCAAAATCAAGCCATCGTGGCCATACCTTTCACACAATTCATCAGTGTATCATTCAGTAATTGTCATTAGCATTATGAATTTTTTCAACATCATTACAAATATTGTCAACATCATGACAATGCGTCAGTTAGTTATGCACTAACATTACATCACAAAATACCACACCTATGTCAATCTGCACATATTAACAATTAAACATTACTACCCCAAAATGTCATGACTAGCAACTAAGTTAAACATCATTTGTCAATCTCTTAACAGATTGGTTAATTCCCAAAATTAACTTGAACCTAGAAGGGAAAAAATCTATAGAAACAACAAAATTATGGTAGTTATTTCTGCTTGGTTTGTGTCATTTCTAAAGTGGGGAGTCCCAAAGCAGTGTCCCTCTTCTTATTCAATTTATTTTTGAATTTTTCTAGCAGACTGTATTAGAATGATGGGGTGGAATAAACTATTAATAAACCTATAGAAACTTTAAAAGCAAGCCATAACGCTGTAAAAGGTTGTCTATATAGTTACATACTAATTCTTGGTGCAGCTTTGTATTTTGCTCAATTGTGTAATTTTTCTCCTCAATCACCTTTGAAATAAGAGTCATTGCCTAAATCAATAATAAAACATCAATGACCACAGAGCTTTTATGCAAATCTCAGCAACAACAAGCTCAAGCTCTTCTCATAAGTAGATATTGTGAGAGCTATTTTTTTTTTGGGTGAACTAAGATGTGTTAGTTTTATATCAATTAGATTAGATAACTACTTCAGCCAGAAGTCAGAACAAACTGCTTCAGCAGAAAATTGAAGCTGGTTGAGCATGCACAAGTATAGTAAAGTCAACAGTATATTTTAACTATGACAATAATAAGAGTATTTATTCCAATGAGTCCCCAATATAAAAATGAAAATTGCAAACTCAATAAAATCACAAAAAGAAGAATGGGAAGGGAAAACATGGAATTGCAATGTGGTTAGTAATCTCTAGCTGAATAATAGAAAGGTTGAAGTTGACATCAATAGTGAGATACTCCTACTCTTTACTCAAATAGGAAAAATAATGCGCCTAGAACTTACACATTCTAGTAGAAACAAGTTAATCAAATGTTAAGTCAACTGCAAACCACACCTTTATGGTGCTAAAGCCATTAATATAGGGTTTAGCACATTGTTAGTCCATATAGTTTGATCGAGTTTTGATTTTGGTCTCTATAGTTTGATAGTCTTATAAAAATTTGGTCCAAGTTCAACGACTAGTCCCTATAATTTTAGCAATTTTTGGTTTTGGTCTCTAAACCTAAACTCATATCAAATCCTTATAAAATTATATGGAGGAAAACCAACGATTTAAAACTATAAGGACAAAATTTAAACTTTGATTAAATTGTAAGGACCAATAATGTTGTTAACCCATAATTGATAACAAGTCCTTTCCTCACCAAGATTCACTAGTTGGTAGTACATTGGAAGATATTTTAAAGGAACAAGAACTTACTGCCATGCCCAATGCGCAGGGAATTAAAAATATGATAAATATCTTTTAAAAAATTATATCATATTCCAATTTAATATATATGTACATTGAAATTACTAATAACTAAAAAAATACAAAGGAGCTCCATTACAACATAAGAAATTGTACAACATTAGAACCGTGAAGAAATAAAAGATTTTATATCAAATTAATCTTCTCAAACAAATTTCTTTATTAGCCCAATCAACTTCCTTAAGGATCTAATTTCTAAAAAATAATTAAAGAAAAATATCATTTATCAGTTGTACATGGGATGCCTTCACTCTTTAATGTACTAAATAATATTGTTCATTACAACAATTCGTATTAGCATTCGCTCCCCCTGATGAGTTAACTTTTTATTGTATGTTATCAAATTATTCATTTTTTAGGTAAAAGAGAAATGAATACATGAAAAGATACATCTAACTGTTCATGAATAATATTACTCATGAGTTGCATGTGATGCCTTCACTCAAATGTTTTGAACAATATTGTTCAATACTATAGTTCATGTAACACTTGAGTTGTCATAGATCCTGAGTTAACATATGCTATATATGTGTCTTATAATTCTAAAATTGAAAAAAAATCATTTACAATGGCATGTCTATAAATAATTAATGTAGAATAAATTTAAATATATTTTGATAAACGCACTCATTGCACCCTTAAATATTGCACCCTTAAATCTTTTATTAGACCCCCTTCCATGAACTTTACAATAACTCAAAATGGCTAAAATACTTTCAGATTTCAAACCATAACGACTACAAAAAAAATGGACTCAATAGATCCTCCCCTTCCCACAGCACAATTGAAAACCTCTTAATCATCTGATCCCCGCTTAACTTAAGAAGCAACTTCGTCCACTGAAAATAATGTGCATTAACATCTAGACAGGAACCATGGGCCTTTAAGCCCATTGATATGTAATGTCATAATATATTTTAAGGAAGAAACAAAACATGACCGACACCTGTCTGTAGAAAATTCCCTAGCCTCGGGAGGAACTGAGATAGAGGTATAAATTTTACACATTAGCATGACATTACATATTTTGATCTTAATAAAACACATAATATAACCAAGGATTTGAGAATATCAATATCACATAAAAAAGAAGACTTGCATAATTAAGGACTAGAACTCAGGAGCAAAAATTGGAAGCCAGAAAAAATCTTCCACACAAATGGTGTGAAAGGAAGATGAAAGTTGTTCATTTAACAGATAACCATAGTGAGCAAACTCCAATCCATGGAACAACTAATTGCACGCTTTCAATCAAAAGACTGTCTTGGCTACCCAAAGCTGCATAATTTTGAATTAATCATATTAAAAGAAATACAATTAAGAAATCATCCTACACTATTCATTTTAAATTGCTCCTTGCGTTTTGGTTATGGATAATATTCATTGAAATCTCCGTAAAGCTTTAATGTCTAGAGTGCCTTTGACCAATGCTGAAGAACTATTGAAATCTCCGTAAATCATTAAAGCTTTACTGTTAATGTCTAGAGTGCCTTTGACCAATGCTGAAGAACTATTGTGTTTTGTCAAAATTCTATTCCTCACTTAACAGTAAAGCTGCAAAGTTAGGTAAACTTCATGATCCATAGCAACTTGATAATAGCAAAACTAACAGGTTTATAACTGATAAATTGAATGGAGATACTAGGAACCTACACACAGCTCAAAGTTCAGATTTTTATTACACCAAGTTCCTAGAAAGGAGGATAATTGTAACACCTTACTTTTATATCGTACAAAACAATTGAAAACGTGACTTGATGCCACATCAGAGACCAGAAACAGTTCTTAATCCATTTGGGATCCCAACTTAACTACAGGGTCGATCCTATAGTTAAGTGGGTTTTTGAAAGGTATTTCAAAACATTTTAGTTGTGGTCTCATTTTCATTTTTCAAATTGGTTTAATTCATTCGGGTCTATATCCATTTCTTAATATCAGAGTACTTGCTGAAGTTCTTAGCGGATAATCAGAATAAATTCGCTACTAAAGGGTCCACCTGGTACTGTCACTCGGTTCTAGATAATTTACATCAGTTACATACAACCTTCCAGGTTTACAGTTGGTGTACTTTTCCACCCTGGGTACTAATTTTACAAAATACTGTTCAGTTTTATATACAATTCCAAAAGTTAGATAACCAACAGAAAATAAATTCTAAGTCTTCACTTCTACCCGTCCGTGGCTATCTTCTTCCTATGAGAACTACTTGCCCATGCTGTAGGTTAGTTATTGAAAAAGGGTGAGATTCAAAAGAATCCCAGTAGTAACAAATAACACTCATATAGAATGCATACGAAGAAACATGCCATAACAACCACCACATACCAGACAGTTCAATATTCATTCAATATTCAGAGATATGTTCATTTAATAAATAATTCTATTCAAAGATGTACCATCCCTTCCCACAGCGCTGGGTATATTCTATTGGGCTAAAGCCCTTCTCATCTGAATGCTTAAAAGGCAATTCGACCCGATTCATGTTCACAGTTCAAGTATGTATAATGGCAATAATATGCATAAAGCAGGATACATAGAATATGAGGGAGAAGTTACTACCTTAACCTTTCCAATATTCTGAGGTGTGTTACCACTTCCTTGGTCGTCCCGGACAAATATCAAATCCTATATGTGGGAATTCATGAATAGACGGGTTATTACTTAGCCCAATACATTTATAAATTACTCTTTAATGTTAGTTATCATTAGGGTTATTATGGTAACTTTACCAAGTCAACCAATGAGTTAAAATGGTCAAATTATCACAAGGGACTAATTTCTACCCTTGGTTTATAAAGAAATTACAATATGCCATTACATTTTGCAATTTTCGCATAGGCACAAATACTGGCAGATTTGGTCCACTAACTTTAAAAATTCATATCTTTTTGCACAAATATCCAATCGGGGTGGTTTCAAAGCCTATGTTACCCTTATGAAGTATAGTTTTATGGAAAAATACCTCACTCAGCCAATTGGAAGCACAGAAATTCAGAATTTCCAGTTATTGGACATTGTTCCTGAATTTTCCAGTTTTACATGACCAAACTTCAAGAATGTGGAACTCCCAGCATACATATCCAATTAATCCTTATGACATATCAAATTAAATTTCCATGTCTCTACTTTTAGACTGGAAAGTTTCAGAATTTTCGGACAATATTTACCCCTTGAATTATCACAGACAACATCTACTGTTACACATGACAGATTACACAACATGTTCATGCACACTTCCAAAATTTCCAAATTGATATAGGAACATCCAAATATCATGAACACTTATATACCTACACAATTTTGCCCTCTAAAGCCAATGGAATCATAAAAATTATCAAATTCTCACTCCTTAAAGGCATCCTGTTTTGGAAAATTTTTTACATATATTCCAAAAATTACCAAACTTGTGATTTAAGCTTCAAACTAGCTTCATATGCCTTCTAAGCATTCATAAAACACTATGAACACAATCAAACATCATGATTCTTCAAGACCCTAACTTGACCAAAAACAGGGCAGAATTTTACATGCCAAAATACTCAACAAAACAACACAATCTATAGCTCAAAATGAAGCTAAAACTCACCTCTTACTCCTCCTTAAGTTCTTTCTTTGATTCTCCAACTTTTGTTCTTGCAAGTTTGCTCAAAACACCTCCTCTTGAAATTCTAAAACCATATAATTGAATCTCTTGAAGAGGGGAACAATATTCATGAAGGGATTTTGAGCAATAGAGGTGATTTACTAAGTGATTTTAAGGCTAGAAGCTAACCTTATGTTCTTGTGCTTTCTCTTTCCTCTTCCCTTGTGTTAGCCAACCTTGAGAGCTTGAAGAGAGAGTAAAATGTGAATAAATGAATTCACTTTAGCTCTCTTTACTCACTTGGACGAAATACACTAAGAAAAAGGAGAAAATGGCCATGTGTCATCTTCATATGGTTTATTGTAAAGTTGTGAGTTAATTTTCCAACCATGGTCAAGTTCACTTTGGTTAGTTTTCTTGTCTTCCATTTTCTTCTTTTTGACCGTAAATGGCTGCCCCAAAATGGTGTCCATTTAATTACCCAAGTTCTCTTCCAATTCATTTATATCTTAGTCAAAATTTCCAACTTACAAGTTTATCATGTTAACTTTTTGACTTTCAACTCTAACCTTTAATTGGTCGAAATTCACTCCTTCTTGACTCATTTAACCTAAGCATTTGATTCCTTCAATATTTCCCTTACTTGACCGAAAATGGCAAGAAAAATGGGAATTATTAATTACTTCTTGTATAATTGAAAAATTACGATTTTGCCCTTACATTTTATGATTTATCGAAATAAATCATTTTTTGCTCAATTCCTTTGGTTTGGCCTAATTTTTGACACTTACATAAGGCCATAAATTGTGTCATTTTACGTTCTAATTAAGTTTTTAGTCATTCCAGACTTTAGGCGAAACTTAGGTGCTTACTGATAACTAATCGGGCTAAAGTCATCGCACAATTTCTTAGGATAATTCTTTCATTAATTTCACTATCTATTTATACACAGCCCTTGAGTACATTTTGGGATATTACAATAATCCTTTTTTTTAGTAGCATCCAAAGGATGCAGTCCGGATCAAACCCGGAAGGAGGTACTAAGACCTGATGCCTTTCCACTGCACTATGAGGCGCTAGGCCGAGGATAATCCTTTAGCTAGCAATCTAGGTGATACAATTAAATAAATCAATCCTATGACATTAATCACATCATTTCCACTTCCTGCAAGTTATCAAGAGCACAAGAGTAGCGGAGAACAGAACAAAGTTAGAAAAATATGCTTTACCTACTACATCAACATCACAAAAAACAGGTGATGTGCGAAATATCAAAATGATTAAAGAAATATATTTTTAGTATAACTTACAACTAAAAAATCAGGGAGCAGGTAAAAATATTTTTTAGTCATATCAAGGTCAACCACTCTCAATGCAATGGAAAAGATTGTCAAAGCTAAAATTTTGTTCCTAAGGCTGCTCCATCCTCCACTCTTAAGAAGGACAATAACTAAATGTATAATCCAAGTGTCCAACAACTCCACTATGTATCTATTCAGTTCCTAAATAAATAAAAAATCTACAGATATCAGAGTAGGTGAAGAAACTTATACAATACTTATAAAGCCTCATCAACTTCATTGGCAAAAAAACAAGACAATGACTTATATGAAATAACTTATCTTCTAACATTGTGAAAGCATTTCATTAATGTGACAATATAATCACTAACCTGTTTGAAATTATGCCCTAAGGATCAATCATTGTACTTTGAACATTGTTATTCAATGAATTTCTCTATTTTGTTATCATATTATTTACATATTCACTGTGATAACTATATGAATTAATCATAATGAATGTCATAAATGTCCTGGTCGGTCATCTATGTGGGAACAAAGATGAAATAAGATCAGTATAACTTTGAAAAGGTATAGAGATACTAACAAAAGTCCTAGGCACTTGTAAGAGTATAAGGTGCTGGTCCGACCCGCTATAAGAAAACTGTATGGATCAAGTCATAAACTCGTCTCATGTATAACAATATCACTATGCCCTTTGACCCGAGATCATCATGGATTACTACATGAGAGTCGCTTAGCTTTAACCTAATCAAAAGTCACCTTTGACAGAGTGATGATAAAGGATATGTTCGGGCATATTGGTTTTCATGCAAAGGAATGTCAATGATTAGAATAGAATTTGTCCCTCACATTAATAGAGAGATATTACTGGGCCCTTCAATGAGTGAATCTGAGAAATGTATGGTCATAATATGATGGAAAGGAGTTTCTATTTCTATAGTCAGATCACTCAGAGATCAAGAAAGGATGGTCAAGAATAGAAGGATGACATTCTCCATGTCTCATCCTTGATCGAAATATCGTGTGACAAAAGGGATGTGATATGGTTGTATGACAAGTTATATCGGTTTATCGATCCTCATATGAATTAGGTAATCATAATGTCTTGTTAGAGGCCTCTTACAACTTATGGTTAGTATAGTCATTGGCCCACTGCCAAATTCATATAACCCTATAGGGTTGCACATAAAAATAGCTCAACACGAGTTATAATATCAAGATTCATTGAATCTAAGATATGTCTATATTTAATGAATGTAATAGTTAACGTAAAGTGGACGAATACATGCATACATACATATATTATATATATATATATCCTATATATATTTAGGAAAAAAATTAATAATATTGTGTGTGTGTGTGTGTGTGTGATAATATTATTATATTGTGTACATATAGATATTATATGATAATATCTTGGATTTAATTTATAAAGATAATTTAAATCTATTTCCATTGGCTATTTATTTAGATTAAATAAATAGATTAAATGAAAATTGTTAGATAGATTTAATTAAACCGTATTTATTTAATTTGCTTATAAAAAACAATCTATATTATATGATAATATTATTATATTGTGTATATATAGATATTATATGATAATATCTTGGATTTAATTTATAAAGATAAATTAAATCTATTTTCATTGGCTAATTACTTAGATTAAATAAATAGGTTAAATTAAAATTATTAGACATATTTAATTAAACCGTATTTGTTTAATTTGCTTATCAAAAACAATATATATTATATGACAATATTATTATATTGTGTATATATAGATATTATATGATAATATCTTGGATTTAATTTATAAAGATAAATTAAATCTATTTTCATTGGCTTTTTATTTACATTAAATAAATCGATTAAATTAAAAATATTGAACAGATTTAATTAAACGATATTTATTTAATTTGCTTATAAAAACAATTAAGTTTTAATTAATATGATATGTATTTCAAAATTAATTAAGATTAACTTTAAAAATCCAATATCCACCCTAAAATAGAAAACCAAAAAGGACAATCTAACTCCATACTAAAAGGTACTGCTAGTGAAAAGTTGAATGTCAAATATGTTGACTTCAGAAAATTAATTTACCTTTTATACATTTGCTTAAAAGTAGGCTGGTCAGAGCAAAGGCACATAGAAAAAAAAATCTCAAAGGCATCATTAAAACTCCAAATATTAACAAATTAAATTGCATATGCTCTTTGTTTTTTTTTTTTTGTTAAGAGAGACAATATGTATGAAAAATATATCATATAAGTCAGGCAATAACAACACCCATGAGCATGCATTATATATTTTTCTTCGGTTTGAGTCCATCATATATATATAATTTTGCAATATGATATATTCAAATGAAACACTGAGACTTAACAGGAAAATCATCAAGTATCAACAAATAATCACAAAACATTGAATGCACCACATTTAGTGTTTGTTGGGTTTACTATTAGCTAAAGCCTAAAGCTACGTTTTGGGATAACTTTTATAACCCTCAAAAGTGCTTATGCACATAAGTCTAGACAACACTCCTCTTAGATACTTACCTCGTACACCGTAAATCACGATTGAAAGCTATTTTGCTTGATACCCTGTAAAAGCTCTGGTGAAAGCTTTATAGGGGATTAAATTATAGAAGATCCCCATCTATCACATCAGTACTCAAGGACTTGTAATATTCACTTCATCACCTGCCTATGAAAAATGTCATGTAAATATAGATTATTGAAGCAACTGCAAAATTACGTTCTCTTCTGAAAAAAGAAAAAGTTGGATCTACCTATTAATTATAAAATCACTTTATAAATATTACCTCAACCATTAAACTGAACTACAACTCTACATTTGTACATAGGTCTAACCATTTATATTTAGTATAAATATAAGATTTTGAACATTTCATTGTGAAAAGCTTTTCCCGACAACAAAACAAATTGAACGCAACTCATCAACAACAGTTGAATCAAATCAAGCTTTACACTAAAACTTACTAAGTAAAATTGTTGGACCTATGCCTTTGGTTCATCTGTTGCCCAAGGAAACCCTTGTACAGTAGGTATCCTATGCTTTCCCTCTTTGGTTATCATCTCTTGCATCTTCCTTATGAAATCCTCCTCTTTCAACTTCGGCAATGAAAGCTTTTTTGTGGATGAAATTGTAGAGGTTTCAACTTCAGCATCTCCTCCCTCAAATTAGGCCAACTCAAATTTGTACTATACCCATGAAAGTAGCCATCTGATGCCTATGGATGTTGTAATCCATAGTACAACTATAACACAAACATTTTTGGCATCTCCTCTCTCAAAGTGGAAAGTGATTCGTTAATAATGCATTATTCCTTCTCAACACAAACTACAAAAACATATTGGGAAGTTAATTTTTTTTTAAAAAAAAAGAGTAAAAATTCATATAGTTGGCACTCATATAGTAAAAAAAATGAGTAAAAATTCACAAGTTGGCATTCACACCGTATAAAATAATAGTCCTTATCACTCATAAGCATTTAACACTACAAAAAAATAGCAAATTAGCGACGGAATGAAATTCTGTTACTAATTCGTCCCTTATCCCTCACAAATTCCGTCACTAAAATTAGTGACGGAATTTAGAGACAGAATTTTTCCGTCTCTAAATTAGTGACGGAATTACATTCCATTGCTAAATTCCATCACTAATTTCTGTCACTAAAAATTAGCGATGAAACTTAGAGTCAGAATTTTTTCGTCTCTAATTAGCGACAGAATTTCTGTCGCTAGTTCCGTCTCTAATAGCTAAATTTTTTAATAATCCCGTTATTTTTTCAAAATTATAATTTTTTAAATAATTTAAATTTTAAATTATTTTAAATTTATAATATAATATTAAAATAAATAAAAATTATTAATTCATATTTATTTTTGAAATTAAAGTTATAATATAATATATTTGAATTTTTAATAATATATTATATACAAATAAAATGCAAATTTTATAAATCCAAACAAAAAGATAAAATATAAAATAAAATAAAAAATATATATTAATAATAAAAATTTAGGTAGAATATTTACATAAAATAAAATAAGAAATATAAATTAAAATATTCAATAATATATAAAATTTTGTATTTCTATTTTTGTTTGCAAGCGAGATATGTATGTATGTATGCATGTATGTATGTATGTATGTATGTATGTATGTATGTATGTATGTGTATGTATGTATGTATGTTTGTACGTGTGTGTCTATATATATATAATTTTGCATTTAACTTTCACAGGTTCTTCTTAGCTCAACTAGCAAAGGCACTAGCACACGCGTGAGAGGTCATGGCTTTGAATCCTAACTTGATCACAAAATGCAACCAATTTGTGACTTGTGACACGTGGCGCGCGGTGGAGGATGACACGTGGCGGCTTACCAGAACACGTGGCGGCAGGAGGCAAGGTAACAGTGGCTGATTGGTACACGTGGTGGCTGCCGGTGAGGGACATGTGAAGGCTCGTGTTGTAGACATGTGGCAATTTAAATTATATATATATAAAATATTTAGTGACAGATTAGAGACAGAAAATTCCATTAGAGACGAAATCCATTAGAGACGGAATTTTCCATCTCTAATTAGTCAATTATGTCTCTAATTAGAGACGGAATTTTCCGTCTCTAAAGAATTTAGGGACAGAACTTCTATCTCTAATTAGAGACGAAAAAATTCTGTCGCTAAATTCCGTCTCTAATTAGCGACGAAATTCAAAATTCCGTCACTAATCAATTAGTAACGGTCTTTTTAGCGACGGAACTAATTTCGTCGTTAATATGGTTCTGTCGCTAATTTTCGTCTCTAAGTTGATTAGTGACGGAAATTTCGTCGCTAATTCGCTTTTTTTTTTGTAGTGTAAGAAGAACTATAACTTCAAATCCTACTGATAAATAATCATTAAAAACATCTAAAATTAGATTATGAACATATAGTTGGCATTCACATCCAGTCCTACAACAAACATTATAGTTTACTTGGTTAACTTTCACAATTAATTCTGCAAAGCAATCAACACCTAACTTATTCTCATATATACATCATAAATTAATTCTGAAAAAAAAATAAATGAAGGTAGGGGAATTAAATTTATAAACAAATCTTCCATAAGCAAAGCCAACAGAAACAAAATATAAGCTTACCCAATCAAACTCAAGAATTGGATGATATTCTAGAGGGAAAAAATAGTGAAATATGTTAGAACTAACTAAATACTCACAAAAGTCTTAGGTTTCACTATATAATGCAATAATTCATCAACAACAAACAATCTGTATCTAAAAAAGAAAGGACCCAAAATCCCTCTCTACTTTATCCTCATCATTATCCCTCTCTTCATCTTCATCATCATCATCTTCTTCTTCCACCCAACTCCCATTGTCACATTCTCTATCTCCAAATATGGAAAAAAAAATACACTAACTTTAAAAGATGCATAATGTTGTGTATGAACAACTGCTTTCATCGAAAAGAAAGAAAAATACACTAACTTTGCAGTTCTTTTATGCTAACCAAAGGGGAAAATGATTATGATGAATGGCATCAACTAAAATCCTAATAAAACATTCTTTCAACAGTTAAATCAGAAAGCATTAACTCCCACATGACAAATAATATGTATAATCACCATACAAATGAGAAATTTTGCAGTTCCTAATGCAAACAAATAGTGGCTTTAAGATGGGCTAGTTATAAACGGATAGCAAATGAATACCTCATATATCAATAACCCAACTTAGATCTATTGAATGTCAAAATCATCATCACCAAAAAATTGTGAACCTACCTAGAAATGAAAACAATAATTAAAAAGAGAGAGATAAATAAGATGGACAAGAAATCATATATGGGTTTTTTCATGAATCACCGTTTCCACCCAACCCATCCAACAAAACTATCGAAGAACACCTGAAATTGAAATGTGAAAGCAAAGGAACAAAGGAAACCATATGAGAGCAAAATTGATCTAAACTGGATCATAGAGTAGAAAAGGAGGAAAAATAGAAGGAAGTAAAGAAAAAATGCAGGTTCTTTGTTGAGAATGAAAAAGGGATCAAAAGAAGGAGGAGAGAAAAAATTATCAATGATGTGTGATTCTTCTGAGAGGACTCACTTTCTTCCATGGCGGCTTTCAACTCCTTCTCCTGCTATTTCACTCTCTTCCCCTCTTCTCTTCCTCATCACCGCCTTCCCAATCCAATCCACATTCAAGGCCTTATTTCTCTAATGCATGGTGGAATAGAAGCCATTGAATTGAAATAGAGAAAGAGAAATTGAGAAGGAGAGAGAAATTAGAGGAGTAGGGAGAAATAAAGAAAGGCTGCCTTGGGAAGGAAAATTTATGGGGAAAAGAATGATGGAAATACAAAAGTTAAAGTGAAAGAAAGAGAGAAAACGTGAAGCTAGAGCAATTTTTAAATTTTAGCCCTATACATGTGTGCACCAAGGTAGATTAAAACAATTAGACACAGAGCCAATGTAGAGTCAACATTGTTCATAAGAGCAAGCCACAGCTTTATGAACAAGAAAACATGAGAGAAGCCACGGTTTATAACCAGTGAAAAATCAAAAGATTTAATACGTTATAAATTATGTGAAATGAGTTTAAAAATAAATGTCTCAATCCAAACAGATAAAAAGGGGAAAATTTCATTGAAAAAACTTTAAAAATAATAAAAGATAAAAAGATAGCTCCTATTTCAATATTTCTATCAGATGCTATTTTCCCAAAACGGGATATTGAAAATTCAAACAAAAAGAAACAAATACCCTTAAATATATGCAAATACCTTAGCTTTGGATCTCAAGATGATGGCTAGAGAATGTTATTAAGATACAAAGGCCACGAACAGAGGTTTTGCTCAAAGCTCGGAAGAAAATTTCAGTTTAGAATTTTTCTGCTCAAGATGAACGCACACTGATCTATCTAAGGAATCCATGGCCAAATAAAACCTGATTCAAATACCCGACAAAAATTATTTTTTCCGAAAGTAGGCAGATTTTGTTTGCTTTACTATGAAATGATCCTCCGGCAAATCAGTGAGTTTCTGCACCCAATCGAAAGGCTTCCTCCATGGCCCTCACAATCAGTGCTAATTTCATCGTTGTTCACCGGAAATGGATTCTCTCTCTTTTTCGTAGATCACAAATCTACTGATCGGACACTAACCTTGGCTTCTAAGCCATGGCATTATACAGACGTCATGAAATGAGTGCTTACAAGTAGTCACCATTACCTCCTGGAACCAGTTTCTCCCTGCCTATTCTTTAAACGGCAAGGGTTATCTCAAGTTAAAAATTATCAATTAAAAAAATTAAATTTAAACTGTCTAAATTTTATCTCGACGGTCGAAATGAAACGAGCACCCCTGCCTAAACTAGTTCCACCTCTTGGTTGGGTACTAGATCCTATAAGCATACCACACAAACTCTTTTCCTCTTCGTTCAGTTCCTTGTTCTCCATCTCCTTCAACACATTTACACCTTTTGAATCTCTGTAATAGAAGCTCAATTTCTTAACTAGCATTTTTGAACTTAGAATATTGGGTTCATAGATTTCTTTCTTCAACTTGCTCAATGCTCTAAATCTGGGATTTTTTACTGCCATTGGAGCTTGCGTGTCTGATTGGCAGGCAGATCTAGGAGGTAGAACTGATGGCCAGTGAGTTTCTCTGTGCCCAAAGTTGAATCCCGATTCATGTATTTCCATTGAACCATAGCACCCGGGGGATAAATTGACAGCGGCCGATCTCTAACGGGCTATTATTTTTTAAGTAACTAGTTTAGGACCCGCGCAATGCGCGGGCACACAAGCTTCATATTAAAAGATATAGTACGTTAGTAATTTAGTATTTTATATACAAAATAACAAACTCAAATACAACAACTATTTATATAATCTAAGGTAAAAGGTTGTAGAAAACCTCCTTATAAACTATATTAGAAGTTTGACTTGTCAATTTTCCTTCTGCATCTAAAATAAGAATCTTCAATCCCTTTTTTTGTCTTACACGTGAGATTGCAACATATAACTGGCCATGTGTGAAGACTGGACGTGGTAGATATAATCCTACATTAAGCAAGCTTTGACCTTGGCTCTTATTAATTGTCATGGCAAATGCAAGCATAACTGGAAACTGTCGCCTGCACAAGGTAAACGGCAAAGTTGAATCTGAAGGTGTGATGGTAATTCGTGGGATGAGCACATTAGTTGAGGGACTGTCTGTAGATATATTGTTAGCTTCAATGACATGTTTTTCTAATCTTGTGACAATCAATCAAGTTCCATTGCATAGTCCAATGGATTTATCAATGTTCCTCATTAATATAATGGGGGCACCCACCTTCAGTCGAAGTTCATGGTTTGGAAGACCTGACATAGAGATTGAGTTCAATAACTCAACTGAGTGCATATCTGCAATAGAGTTAAAAGCACCATCCTGTTTAGATACGCTATCAGCACTTAGATAAATCTTTTCTTCACCAGGAAGCATCTGAAGCACTGCATTATTGACTTCATCTACTATAGATAGTGTAGATGTCAAAATGGCTCTATCACGGAAGTATGACTTATCATGTAAGTGAAGTATCAAATCCGGATAAGTAGAATGTATAATGCACTCCAATGCATTTGTGGTGGGCTGTAATAGGAACTCACTGGGGATGGTGATCAAATCATCGGTATCATCTTCTGTTGGCACACTACCATCACCAACCGCAAGAATCCACTTTGCGAATTCAGTAAGCTTTGTAGCAGTACTCATAGATTCAGCTGTCAACAAACGCATGTTCTGTGTCAACGTAAAGACCTTACAATATTTCCACAAATATGAGGCATTAATAGCTGCGAACACAATATCTTCACGTGTACCCTTCGGAACAACTGGTAATATCTGTCTAAAATCTCTGCCAAGAACTACAACTTTACCACCAAAAGGCTTATCTCGTGCACCATTCACATATCGAGCAGTTATATCTCGTAATGTCTTGTCAAGTGCTTCAAAAAAATACTTATTAGCCATTGGTGCCTCATCCCATATAATCAAAGAGGTATGTAGTAGGAGTTCTGCTAGATGTGTCCCTTGCTTAATATTGCAAACAGAATCTTCATTAATAGAAAGAGGAATAGCAAATTGAGAGTGAGCTATTTTGCCCTTTGGCAAGAGAAGGGATGTTATACCACTGTTGGCAACATTAAGTACAATTTTACCCTCAACCCTTAATGAAGTTGATAGCGTTTTCCATAGATATGTTTTCCCACTACCACCATATCCATAAATGAAGAAAAAACCTCCTGCACAATCATTAACACTTGTAGTTATGCTGTCAAAAATGGACTTTTGCTCTGGTGTGAGGTTAAATAGCAATTCATGTAACTCTTCCAATAGAGAATTTCTATCAAAATTCATCTCTTCCAGTATAAATCTATTCCCAACCAAAGTAGAGGTTGAAGCGTCAAAAGAAGGCATTGTTGGATAGTCACACAAACTTCTCCCATTTTTTTTCATAACATGTTCTAGCTCAATCAAAGCAAGATTGTGTAACTCAGACTCAGACAGATTAAAACCTGAGGAAACATGATTGACATAAGTAATGTGATATTGTGTAAGCATGGTGAGAAAATAAAGGCAAACATATCATTACGTATGTAAGCAAACACTGGTGGTTAATGGAAACTATTTCTCTAATAAAAATCATATGCATATAAGTACTTATTGGATAACATGTTTTAAAATTGAAAGGAATACAAAATTGATGTCTTTGAAACAAATAACAAAAAAATTCAAGTTGGTGTGATGGGGTCTTAGAATAATAGCTATTTAGGTTAAAAAAGAGAAAGAAATCTTAGATTTTACTATAAATTCATATAATTTTTATAGGAGGGAGTACATTATAATAATATCGTTGTTAATAATTGAATTAATGTCTTTTCCCAACCTTCAATATGATGAAAACATAATATTATCATGGATAAAATTTATTAATTTCATAACAGTACCTATTTATTTAAGTAGGAAAACAATGTATGTCTTAAAGATAAATACTCACCTGGATGATCGGTCAGTTGTCGTTGTCTATAGACTATGTCATCTGCCATTAAGTGCCATGATTGTTGCCATACTACCTCAGGACGACCAAGGCAATTACAAAATAGCAAGGTTCCAAAAAGACGTCGCAAGTAATATGGTGATGCCCATTGGGTAGCCTCTCTAATTGCATCTATATATTCCTTATCATCATCAAGCAAACCCTTAGCATAGCAAGCATCTCGAAAAGTGTTGTGCACAACACCATCAACTGTTCGTATATCCAGAATAGATTCAGGTCCCCTGATCGATGTTAATAATAGTCTCAAGTAAAAGGCCTCACCAGATCCTGGGGGAACATAATACAATCTCCCAATTGAGAATCCAGATTTTCGTAAATCCCACTCCTGGGTATCTCTCTTGTATACAAATTTTGTGGGGAATTCAGAGTATAGCAATTGTTTAGCTTGCTTGTATTTTTTGTTTGCAGCCATCCATGCTTGGAACATTGTTTTCTTGTAGGTATTTTGGTTCAACACATCATCCAAGTCATCTGTATCTTCATATATTACTATTTGCTGGTCTGGTAAATGGAAGGAAAGCCTTTCCACGGAAGGTTTTCTATAGTTAATGTCAAAACCAAAAATCCTCCACACAGCCTCACACGGTGACAAATACCTTACATCATAATACATCTTTATCTCATCATGAACAACATTACCGTCTGATGAAGAAGATGTTGCATAAAAAGCTGCGGTAGCTCGATCATGTCCCTTGCTAACATACTTAAACAAATATTTGATTGACTCCCCTTGGTTGCATCTCTCAATGTTTATATGTGCTTGATACTTCAAGAGTAGGTATGGATTATATGGTATGACAAATTTGTTATCTAATGGTATTCCATTCTTTAAAACTTCTCTACCATTATCCGATCTTTTATAACGTGGGAAACCATCTTCATGAATGACTGTGCTTGAATTAAAAGACTTGGGAAAATGCTTGGTACACCTGCCATTATTCATACAAGGTGATTTAGGGTTTGGTACTCCACATGGCCCATGCATCATGAAGTTGCTCACTGCCTCATAAAGTTCTGCATGTTCCTCTTTGTCTGGTATCTCCGCACAAATGACACTATCAATATCATGAGGTGTCCTAAGCTTGGTATCGTTGGCCAAAAATAGTAGAATATGCGCATGGGGAAGACCTCGTTTCTGGAATTCAATCGTATATAGTGCTACAAGAAATATAAGCAAACATGTTATTGTAATAAAGTTTGTCACAATGGCAAATTGAAAAATTAAAATTATTTATTATTTCTATGTAATAAGATCAAGAATATGTTTGCATAGTATGTTAATAAAAAAAAGTACACGAACCTGCTTTAACTGGACCAAACAACTTGCCCTTGGTCAAATCTGACATCAACGAATCTAGCTTTACCTTGAAAACACGAGAAATAACATCAGCACAATCCTCCAACTTCAAATCATGTGTTTCCAAATATCTGATAATTTCTGGCCACTTTGGGTTGCAAGTAAACGTGATGAAGAGGTCTGGATAGCCAGCCCAACAACATATGGTCATTGCATCTTGATACATTTGATGGGTATAACGTGCCCCCCTTGTGAATGATGATGGGAGTATAATACGCTTGCCCCTAGCTGAAGCCTCCGTCTCTCCAACTAACACAACATCTGTCAACCCTTTATATATCTCTGCTCTAAGTTTCTTTTGATTGTTTCGAATAAATCTAAGCCTGTATGACTCAATCATCATATATCCATCTACAAGGAATTGTTGAAATAACTTGCCCCCATGCTTAATAGCAGAAAAATAGTTGTTCCTATCTTGAATTAAGTAGGCAAAATACTCCCGCATTGAAACATAAGTTTGATTTCTTGAACATTGTTCTGTTTGCTTCACATGAGGTATTTTTTCTTTGTAACCACCTGATCCATAAGGAAATAATAATGGATATTGTAGAGGCAAAAAATCCTGATGAGTCTCACAAATTCTCTCAAGCAAGCCTGTCTTATATTGTACCACTATGTCTCTGCCTTCATCAGAGTCACCAATATCACCTACAATTAATGCAGCTATTTCATTATGATTCGTAGGCATATTATATCTTCGGGCATCTGATCCTCGTCGGTGTACCAGCTTAATTTTGATTTCCTGGCCCTCATAAGAGTTTATGAAGTCGCGAGCCATGCGGAATGTTTGAACTAAAGTATTATGCTCATCAAGCATACGTTGAAGCACACGTACAACATCATTGTTCACCGGAGGCATGTCACTATTCGAACCCCTGCATAATCATTAAATAAACATTGTCATGGGATAATATTATAAACCAAAAGAAATGTAATGTAAACCTAGATCGTTAAGGTATGACATTCAAAAGAACATAATATTAACCTTATAGCTGAAACTCTGTTAGCTATTTCATTATTTGTATCATAAATGTATAGTTGGGCGAATCTGGGCGGAGCCCTATCAACAGGTAGGATGCTGCCAATCATATGAACATTTTGCCCACTCATCTTGTAAACATATGGTCCACGTCCATTGTTCACTTCCCTATCAATTCTTCCCCCCATTGAAGTGAATGCAAACATCATGTTGTAGGTACGTATGATGTTGCAAAAATGCTTGCTTTGAGGAGAAACCCTTGATAGCAAGGCTTTTAATTCAAGAGGAGGATCCGGTGTTAGACTTAGTTTTACTTTACCCTGAAGACAACACATGCCAAATTTAGGTATGCGATCATTTTGGTTTTTTTTAAGCCTTTCACCATACCACATTTTTGCGCCACACTCTTGGCACACATAATTCTGATCTCCAATATCCTCATATTTTAGGAATCCTACAAAATCAACATTCCACAATCAACAATGGCGAGAATAAATTAAGCAATCCTTTCATGAATTAGTTAAAAGTATATATACCGGTAAGTATTGCATCATAGTGAATAAAACTTGTGGTTATTTACCTTGAAAAGGCGTGCGAGATGTAGTGGCAGCATCATTATCAGAAGCACAATTGAAAGCACAAGTAGTGGCTACACATAAAGGGAATAAGTGTCCAAATTATATATGTGTATTGACAACATTGTAATAGGATAAAAGTTGATGACTTAATTGAATATGGATAGAAACATACCATATGTGGCAGAAGTGAATTCCCTCTGACCTACAATAGCAATTGCTCGCGGGGACCCTGCACAACAAAAATGTATAAAAAACCATGCTCAGATTATTTTGAGATTAACTTGATCAAAATAGGAAATACAAATTAAAATGTCAAACACTTAAATAATATCAAACTTAAAATATCTTAACACTCAATTTAAATAAATCAGTCAATTTTAATAGAAAGGCATACAAAATTGTGGCGCTCAAATAAATTGGGAATAGGTATGAGAAGTTTCATTATATAAAAGTGTTTTAATTTTTATTAAATATTTAACCTTTATCTTTATTATAAATCAAAAAAAGAATCTAAACGATTTAAATAGAAATTCATAAGACCAAACTGACAAGACAGAATTAAAGTAAGAATTGAAAACATATAAAAAAGATAAATAACCAGATGAAATAATTAAATTTATCTATTACATATTTTAAAAAATTATGTACTGTTAATCTAATATTCAGTTTTGATCATAGTTGCTAAAATTATTATTCTATTATTAGATTGACATATATAAAAAGTGATTATTATATATGATAGATACCAAAACTATTAAACACAAAAATATGTTATATAACTCAATTATTATACTTTAAAAAAATTAATAAAATTAATTATATTATATATTTTATAACTATATATTAAATTGCATAGTGCATACTCTTACATCCCACAAGTATACTCATCGTATATACACCAATTTTAACCCACCTATTTTTTATTTAAAACTTTTGAATAAGAGACACTTAAATTAAAAATTAAAAAGAGCTGACATCAAATCATATAATAATTTTATAAAATCTAACATCAAATAAACTTATGAATATGAAAAAAGAGAGGAATAAAAAAAATGATTGATTTTTTTTTAGGAATTGAAAAGTTGTAAGCACTGGTGGATAAAGCTTAAGGCTATAAAAAAGAGAGGAAATTAAACGTTTGAATGACTATATTATTATTATGGCATTTGACTTATTTAGTATCAACCTAATTGGGAATATTGATGACACAAGAAAATTACATCAAATTCTATCATATTTTTCTTTCATCAACAAATAATTCTTAGCCTTTTAAAGAAGAAAATGACATTGAGTTTTATTTGGGTTTATAGTGTTTGTATTTTCACTTGAAAATTATAGTAATACTAAAACATATATTCAGGTTTATTTCATAATAATATAGTACTTCAGAAAGGAAAAAAATGAAACAATGGAAAAAGATGATAAAGCATGATTATGTAATAAAGCGGCAGACACAGAATTATTAGTCTTGAAGAAGATGATAAATTATGAAAACAGGCTTACTATTAGTATGTGAACTTAGTGGTTGTCGACTAACTGCAACACCCTTTGATTTCACACGGCGTCCAATTGCATGTTCATTTTCTGTAAGACACATAATACTTGGTAAGGTCATAGAATGACAATCAATCATAATGCTTCAACAGTGAACAAAGGACTGTCTGCTTTGAACAGCACCCTTATCTAAAGGACATCCATGCTTTCTAATTTGTTGTGACTCTTTCCTTTGTCGGCGGCGTATCTCTAACCTTTGAGCCCTTGCTAGTATGGGATTTGAACCTCCACAATAGACACAACAAAACATAATGTCATATTCTACCAAATCTCTTAACTAATCATAATCTCAAGCACAATTTATGAAGCATAAAAGTATTCACATAGGACAAGTATGGTTATTCTGGGTCATAAAGGTAGGAAAAATAAATGAATACACAGGGTCACACCTGATATGGCAGACTGATGTGGATGGTGAGGCGAGGTCTCATGAGATGACGAGAAAGTTGAAGCCTCTGCTCTAGTATTGACAGAACTCAAACTAATGTCCATAATGAACTGCCCTTTTCTATTCATTATTTCGATTAGCCTACGAGTAATTTTATGTTTTGAGGATTTCTAGATATAACTATCATCTGGAGGTGTTTAGCAGGTGGACACTGGTTTGTGGTTTTGAAAATTAAATAGACTAATGATTTTGGGAAGCATTGTCATCATGCTTCAGGAAAATTGTTTGTTAGCGACGTGGAGATACAAATCTTACACGGTTTTAATTGCTTGCTGCTTTAAATTATTGATTGTTCTGCGTGTAAGTTTGTTTTTTTATGTCAGTTTTGTGAGGGCAGTGTGGGTAAGTGGTTGGGGATAGTAAGAAAGAGAAGGAGCGGATGATGGAAGTGTCGGAGTGTTGCAAGAAGTTGAGGGAGAGGAAAGGAGAGAGGTAGAGCAGGTGACGCCGAGGAAGGTGAAGGAGATGAAAGGAGAGAGAGGCCGAGGGTGCTTGAGGAAAATTGTTTGTTAGCGACGTGGGGATACAAATCTTACACGATTTCGATTGCGTGCTGCTTTAAATTATTGTTCGTTCTGCATGTAAGTTAGGTTTTTATGTTAGTATTTTTACAATATCCACAATACCCACGTACAGACCCACTTTAGCCTTTGATGTCAGTTATCTTTTTATGTCAGTTTTTAGTATGCAACCATTCCAATAGCGTGAAAAATGGGATTGTTGGTTTTAAAATGGGATTCTTACTTTTAAATGTCGTTCTGTTTGGCTCCTGAGAATACTGGATAGAAAAGCATATTTGCAATTTTGGTTCTATGAGGATAAGAATTCCAAATGACGCTATTTCCTTTCTTTTTTAGAGAAGTGATTAAAACTTGAACTATTCGTGTCGCTCAACTGAATCAATATAATCTTATATTTAAATTTATAACTCTGAAAATGTAACACTCAAATCTTTAATTTCTGAGGACTTTGAACCTTGCTGTTAAATTTAACCAAAATTTTTTATGTAACATTTAAAATTGTATGTTTTCGACTCTTGAAAAATATTTATATTCTTAGAATTCAAGCTTTCATGTAGAATGGATAGTAATCTTTATGGCGGGAAGCATAGCCTTCATCTTTGTAGGTTATGGTTGTGCCTCCGACTTTTAAATGGTTATAAATTGGAAATTTAAAGAGTGAACTTCAAACAGCGGCTTGTTCATAGATGGTACTTCATTGCTAGTTGATTGTGTGTATAATAGTGACAACTAACTTTTGTTCTTTGTTTAGTATCATTTACTACCGTTGCCTTGATGTCAAGGAGCAGCTATTGTGCTTAATGATAATGCAAATTGTACCATTTTGAGAATGTTGATTGATATAACTAAAGAGATTTTATAAACTAATACAACTGTTAAGAAAATAAAAGAAAGGGAAAGTTAAGAAGAAGAATGGATAAAGGGGTAAAAACAATCAAGTTTTTATATATGAGAAGTATAAAATATGTTAACGGTAGAAATTAACTCAAAGTTGCTTGAATTAAGGATTAACTAATTTTCTGATTAACATCTGTTAGAACTGGCTGACACCCAAGAGGGGGGGTGAATTGGGTGTGTGATAAGAAGGTATGATCTTTTAAAATCTTTTCGCAACTTATCAAATCAATACATGCTGAAGTATAGAAACATAAGCTGATATGTAAATCATATATGCTGGAAATGTAAAAGCTTAGGGAAGAGAATATGCAAACTGTGATTTATCCTGGTTCGGTCCAATCCACGATGACCTACGTCCAGTCCCCAGGCTTCTCCTGAGATTTCCAATCCACTATATTCTTGTTTAACCAGGCACAAGAGAAGCCTCTACAAATTCACAAGAGTAGCTCCCCCTTACACACTGTAAGGTTTACTCCTTCTTACAGCAAGTCGAGCAAAGCAATCCAAAGACCTTTCTCTCCTGCTTAACTGTGCAAGTGTTATGAGCAGCAACGTTCTCTCCTGCTTACACCACTGTAAGTCTTACGAGCAGCAACGTTCTCTACTGCTTGCACCTTGTAAGTCTTATGAGCAGAAAGTCTCTGACAATTCACTCTACAACTTCCCGTAAGGTAATCAGCCCTCTCAAGGTCCCTCTACCTTGAGTTCAATACAGAAGTATAGATGGTGTGTTTACAGACTCTCTCAAAGAGTAGATAAATCCTCACTGAAGTACAATACAAATATTCACTCTCTCAAATATACATAATATAGAAGATGAAGTAGAGCAAAGAGTGGTCGGAGGTAGAAGACTTAGAATATCAGTATGTTCATGTTCTCATTGCGTTGCTTTCTTTTCTGTGTTTGAATCTTCTCCTATTTATAGCTGAGTTGTGGAAGATATCCGTTAGAGTCTGTTGATTCATTTGACCGTTGAGCCCATTCGAATATTCTTCTGTTATAATCCCATCTGATGCTTAGACAGTCACTATATCATTTTCGGTTGGAGTCCCATTGCTTTGCACGGTCGTTGAGTGTATTTAAATATTTTCCCGTTGATCGTGCCCTGACACATGCTTCAGCGTTTCTTACAGTTTGCCCATTAGTCTGACAGATGCAATAGTATTTGTCTTCCGTTACTTATGAAATTTGCTGCCGTCCACGAATAGTTGTCGTTTGAATATTGATCCGTGTAAGCCATGTGATCGGTAGTGCATAACACCTGTAAATCCACTCAGAGAAATAGCCGTTAGAAAATATCACTCGGGTGATTAAAGACTTCACTGGAAGTGATTTCAGAAAATGGAAGAATCATTGGAAGTCAACTTGATTTCACTGGAGGTGATTTTCATAAAACAATTAACTCTTGACTGCATAAGCATTTCACCGGCAGTAATCTTGATTTCTGGATGTGACTGTCATTGGAAGTGATTCTGATTCAGTGAAGAGTGTACTGAGTGATCATAGATGCTGACAAGAAGTGAAACTGATAAAACTTCATATAAGTTGATCTTGGCATGTCTCTGGAAGTGATTTGCAAAATCAACATAATCACTCGCTTGGATATTTCTTATAGAAAGTGAACTGAGGCATACTGGCTTTTACTGGAGGTGCATTCTGGTTCACTGGAAGTGATATTGAAAATTTCATATTTCACTCGAGTGAATTTGGGATCACTGGAAGTGATTTTGTAAACAGTGATTTCTTCTTGGAGTGATTTCCAATTCACTGGAAGTGATTTGTAACTTTGCAAATATCACTCGAGTGATTCAAGATCACTGGAAGTGATTTGGTAAACAGTGAAATATTCTTGCAGTGATTTTGAATCCACTGGAAGTGATTTGCAACTTTACAAGCTTCACTCGAGTGATTCAAGATCACTGGAAGTGATTTGGAAAACTTGGCGCATCACTCGAGTGATTTGGAATTCACTGGAAGTGATTTTCAAAACAGTGTATTTTTCTTGAAGTGAATTCTCAATCACTGGAAGTGATTTGTCGCATCACTCGAGTGATTCAGAATCACTGGAAGTGATTTGGCGCATCACTCGAGTGATTAAGGATCACTGGAAGTGATTTGGAAAATTTGAGATATCACTCGAGTGATTTGGAGATCACTGGAAGTGATTTTGGCAAAGTTGAAATATCACTCGAGTGATTTGGAGATCACTGGAAGTGAAATGGAAAAATTGAGATATCACTGGAAGTGATTTGGAGATCACTGGAAGTGATTTGGAAATTTTGAGATATCACTCGAGTGATTTGGAGATCACTGGAAGTGAAATGGAAAAATTGAGATATCACTGGAAGTGATTTGGAGATCACTGGAAGTGAAATCTGAAACAGTGAATTTTTCTTGCAGTGATTTTACGATCACTTCCAGTGAAATGCCATATCACTCGAGTGAATGCTGAAATCACTCGAGTGATCCGTTTCCAGTTCTTCAGTAAACATAGGTCAACTTCCAGATGTCATAACTCTTCGAATATGACTCCAAAGATGCTGTATTATATATCAATCGAAAGCCCTGGAAGTCTACTTTCATATGGAACCGGTTTCAGCTCAATAGGATCAGTGGTTTGAGAGTTATAGCCAAAATACTAAGACTGTTCCAGAAAGTGACGCTAACATGAAGGTCAAATTAGAACACTGATATCTCCCTCATATGAGCTCCTTTGATGTTCGTTCTGGTGTAAAAATGACGCATTGGGAGTCTAGTTTTATATGAAATTGGTTTCGTCTCATTTGGAGTTGTATTGTGAGAGATATGATCAAATAACCAGACCTCGCTCAGCTGGACGAAGAACAGACTCTGAAATGCTGCACATCACTCGAGTGATTTGCTGAATCACTCGAGTGATTTCGTTTTTTTAATGAATCACTCGAGTGATTCCTCAAATCACTCGAGTGATTTGTTAAAAATCACTCTCCTACAGTTCCAAACAGTGCCAAACAGTGCCAATTGCTACTGTAACCGTATTGCTACAGTACCCACTGCTACAGTACCCATAAAAACTTGAATCTTCATATTTTTCATTAATTCTTGCAAGTTCCTTATTCCTCAATTTCTTTCTTCCATTGCTTGACTAATCTACAATATATGCAACATCAAATAGTTAGTCAATGTAATAGAAAATTATACTATGCAAGCTTCTTATGCTTAATATTTGACATCTATATTTGTCATCATCAAAACTAATCATATCTAACATTCTCCCCCTTTTTGATGATGGCAAATCCTTCAAGAAAAATATGCTTGAATGTGAATAGACAAATTGAGTGCAACATATTTTTCCATTTCTCTCCCCCTATTTGACATTAGCAAAAAGTTTGAAGTATAAAGAAGAAGGTTTCATGGAGAAGTAATTATGAAAATACATTTGAAATATCATTTTCTCCATTAATCAAAATAAACAATTTTCTCTCCCCTTTTTAAAAGTAATGATATTTGAATCTCATGAAAAAAAAATGTTTTCAATAAGACTTTCATAGTAAATTATATGCAAGGTATTCATAAAGCATAAAGAGAGAGAAGGTTTAGAAATGCTCATTTGGATTTGGTAGGTACATCCATGAAGTCCAGTCCATCACACTTTCGCTGTACTATTATGAGGATGTCTCCAGGATGCTCTTGAGCTTCTCTTCCATATTTTTATCACATATGGCTAATGTTCCTTTGTATTGGCATAGGGCTTTGAATGTTGTAGCCAATATATTTCTCTTAATTGATTATCACAGTATATATCCTCAGGGTTGATATATTCTCCTTTTGGTGTGTTGAGGAATGATCTTCTCATAGAGCAAATTCTCCTGTCATAAAAAAAATATTCTTGCAAGGAGAAAGATTAGTGCAATCAAGTATTAACAATTTCATTTCTATAAGATATATGCAAATTAGGATGAAGAAAAGAAAAGGTATAAGTATCTCATCATCAAAACTAATCAATTGAAGGTGAATACAGATGAGTATGGTATAATGATTTTCTAAATCAAGGAGATAAGCTTTTAAGATATGAAACACATGTGAATGTGAAGCTCCCCCTTAATGAGTGCATGGCTTTAAGAAATATGACGAATTCAATTAAGAACTCTCATGGATTTGAACAACCATTGAGGAAACTGTGTAGAGATATAAAGCATGAAATTTTGAAGATTTAGTCCCATTTTGAAAATGATGCATGAGTAATTGGGAAGTGTTTGAAATTATTTATGAGGAAATGAAGTTGATAGTTTGCATAAGAAGAAACACTGAGTTTAAGAGAATTCCAGAAATTTTCATCGAAAGGAAGATGATGATAATTTTGAAATTGAAAGTTTGCAGAAAGAACAACTGAAATGATTTGATTTTACCATTCACTCCAAGTTCCTTACCTCACTCGAGTGCTTGACTGAAATCACTCGAGTCTCCTACCTGTAGCCTCATTATCACTCGAGTGGTATCACTAATCACTCGAGTAACCTTCTATGTCACAGTACTTCTCTTTGTTCACTCAAGTGAACTTGTACCCATCACTCGAGTGTTCTCTGTTTACCTCTATTGCTCGAAGAGAGAACAAAACATCTACAAAACAAATTTCCTCATACCTTGATGCTTCGGTTAGTCTAGTAATCATTAAACATATGAACATATAGAAACATTATCAGTAACAAAATATTCTTTTAACTTATTGGGATTAACCATTCCCAGTTGATCTTTCGCAAGGAGTTGTGAAAATGTCTGCTGCTATTTGAAGATGAAGATGAAGATGGATCGGAATGAATAATACTTTGACATCTTTCTTTTTGAACATGATTCTCTGATTAAGTGGTGTCTCATATTGCTTCTTTCTTTTATGTCAATATCAAGCAATGTAATTGACTTCATAGATGCGGCTGCTTCGTTTGCTTGATCTACTCGTATTTCTTCAAGAGCACTCCTTAGATGCTTTGGTACCCAACTCCTTTTTGTTTCATAGAACAACTCTGCTCTTATACAATTAACTCATGATATTCGAGCAGGGAGTATAACAAATCATCAAAGAATATAACCAATAAATTTAAGCTATTGAATCATAAAACATATCAAACGAATGATACCATGATGATGATTTTCAAGGTTCAATGACAATTATAAAAGATATCATTGATAAGGTTTTCATGCAAAGAGAATAGAGAATCACCAACTTCTATGGAATAATAAATCATGAATGAAATTGAGTTTTTCCATAGATCATATGCAAATTGTTTCAAAATCTCAAATTTCTTTCAAATTGCGAAAATGCATTATGAAATTAAGATTTTGAATGCATGAAAACTCATTTATAAAATTTGTTAAATATCAATGCTCATGCTAAAAATGGTGGAAGTCAATAGATATAAACTTTGTGTCATAAAGCTTCACTTTAGAATTCAACTAAGATAACAAGTTGCTCCTCAGAATAAACATGTTGGAGAATTTTTTTAAGAGCAAAAGTCATATGGAAAATGAATTAGCAAAAAGGGGCTTAACTAGATACACATATATAAGCATAATGACTTTGTTACTGATCAAGTGATAATCTTGCCTATTAGAATTGTGTCAAGAAATATATGGCAAGAATTTGAATTCAAGGTTCTAGTTACTCGAAAAATAGATGAAGACAAACGTTGATGTAATTGAGTAATAAGATGAATATAATGGATTTATAGAAGACAAAGCACGTACTTATTAGTCCAAATGACTAAAGTTCTAAAAACATCATCCTAATATGTTATTCCACTATAATGGTTAATGCATTAGTATTCATTCAATGCATTAATGAACATTTATAATGCTTGGAATAACTCAACCAATAAGGATTTATGCATTAGGAACAATAATTTAACATATTGAATTCATCTTTGAGGAAATATACTTGAAACTCATATAGATAAAATTTAACTCATTGAAAATAAGTATTGAGGAGTTCAAGCCTAGGATATATTGAAGATCAATGATCAATATGTCAATGATGAGGAAATACTCTAGATGTATTTGAAGCATTTCTGACACTTAGTACACATAAACATTAACTTCCAATTTTTGAAAATGATTTGAATGTGTTATGAATAATTTTCAAATTATGTGTGTGCACTTTTATAAACCAGATGAATTGAAATCAAGACACATTTTTAGATTTTACATTTCAAACTCAAATGCATACAGATATTATGCATAATTTTATTTCTAGTTCATTTAGCAATCTAAAATATTTTAAAAACCATAAATGATGATTGCTAATGATATGCAGTATTTAGCACACAAATTGAGTTGGGAAGATATGTGCAACGATTAAGCTAAAATAAACTCACATACTAACTCGGCGTACCTGGCTTGAGTGTGACTCGAAGACACCCAAGTTAATTTCCATCGCATAGTATCATTTTACTCAATTCCTCCAGGATCACTTGAGTAAATCATGCTTTTCTACAGTGTTCTCCTCAAGGCTCATGTATGCTCTATTCATCTTTGTTTTAGTGATCAACATCAGAGCATTCTTTACTTCTTCCTTCAAGACTATATAATCGTTTTTCTCCCTTCGGTATCCAATTTTGCTTGGATCCACTCATGGTTAGTTTGTAGGAATCATAATTCAAATGCTCAAGCAATATAGTTAATTTGCAGAAATTGAGCAAGGATGAATTAAACATGACTTTATACATAATAATATTTTCTCTTAAAGTATGCCTATATGCATAAAGTGTTAAGCTATTGAACATTGCAATCCCTGCATTAAATTATCAAGTGGATTTTCTAATGGATGTGAAAAACATAATTTTAAAATAGTTTGCAATGCTCATTACTAAGGTAGCATGATATAAACCTCAATAGATATTATAGACAATAACATAGGAGGTTTTGTCAATATGTACCTTCACTTTAAGTACTTGGAGGATTGGCTTTGCTTACCCACTGCCTCTTTTTGTTATGTTGATTCTTCATGTGTGTTCCCAAGGATGTATGCAAAGCTCTCTCAATTGATGTAGACTTCAAGTGTATTTTTGTATGAGAGACCCTCCTTTTCTTGTTTCCCTCAATATAGTTGAATGGTAAGCTATGGTAGTCCTTCGTTGAGGTGAAACATATACCTTTTCTCCATTGCTTCTTTTGGTGGTTATGTTCTGTAGCTCCAGCAATAGATGCTCCGAGAGTTCTCTTTTTCGATTGTATGGACCTCTTTGTTGGTACATGAGAAACTCTTGGCTTCTTTTTCATCTTATCTATACCTTTATGTCCATTTCCTTTTGGATCATCCTGCATACGTAAAGTACTAGATGGACATTTTGGTACCCACATATACTTGGGTCCTTGATTGTTAGTATTTGACTTTATATGTCCTTTCAGAACCCAAACATATTTATTTCTCACATTAGGATTTCTTCTAACATGGCATGTGTGAGAAATATGACCCGACTTACCACAATAATTGCAAATTGTATAAATATATGCATTTTGAAGTATTATGCAAGTATTGTGTTGATTGAGGGAAGAAGTCTTTAATTGTTCAGTTTGCTTAAATTCCTTCTTCACACATAAATTTCCAGCATGTTTGAAAACACTTTTGCTTTTCTCAGCAGAATCAATAATTGGTTGGAAGACTATTTTATGCAGACTTAGAAATTCAGTTTTATGAAAATCACAAGGAGAATTGGAACTTTCTACCTGAAGTTTGTCTTGAGTTCCAGAGAGTGATTTTTCATGGTCGTCTGTAATGAGCTCCATTTGGGAATCCTCTTCTTCCTTTTCTTCTGTGTTGACTGCATCATGGAAGTGCTTTATAATTCCTTCTTCATTCTCAACTTCCATTTGTTCACTGATTCTGGATACGCAGCTAATAGTTTCAAGTGAACAATCTATACTGACAACTTCAACATGCTCATTAGAAGTATATATAGAATCAAGAGTATCCCAGATATCTTTAGCATTAGTGCAAAATCTAATTTTCTCAAAATCATTTTCTGTCACAGCACTATACAAAATCTTTATTGCTCTTATATTTAGTGAAAACATTTTCTTTTCTTTGTCTGTCCAATCCCTTCTCGGTTTGAAATCAAAAACATTTATAAAAACATTCCACATATCAAAATCAGATACTTTTATAAAACTTGTCATTCTTGCTTTCCAAAACCAGAAATCAATATCTTTTAAAAGAGGTGGGATAGTATAATCAAAGCCTTCCGAAAGTGAGCAACACCCAAAATCAGCCATTGATAACTCTTGAGACGGTTAAGTCCTTTAAACAAGAGTCCAGCTTTGATACCAAATGTTAGAACTGGCTGACACCCAAGAGGGGGGGTGAATTGGGTGTGTGATAAGAAGGTATGATCTTTTAAAATCTTTTCGCAACTTATCAAATCAATACATGCTGAAGTATAGAAACATAAGCTGATATGTAAATCATATATGCTGGAAATGTAAAAGCTTAGGGAAGAGAATATGCAAACTGTGATTTATCCTGGTTCGGTCCAATCCACGATGACCTACGTCCAGTCCCCAGGCTTCTCCTGAGATTTCCAATCCACTATATTCTTGTTTAACCAGGCACAAGAGAAGCCTCTACAAATTCACAAGAGTAGCTCCCCCTTACACACTGTAAGGTTTACTCCTTCTTACAGCAAGTCGAGCAAAGCAATCCAAAGACCTTTCTCTCCTGCTTAACTGTGCAAGTGTTATGAGCAGCAACGTTCTCTCCTGCTTACACCACTGTAAGTCTTACGAGCAGCAACGTTCTCTACTGCTTGCACCTTGTAAGTCTTATGAGCAGAAAGTCTCTGACAATTCACTCTACAACTTCCCGTAAGGTAATCAGCCCTCTCAAGGTCCCTCTACCTTGAGTTCAATACAGAAGTATAGATGGTGTGTTTACAGACTCTCTCAAAGAGTAGATAAATCCTCACTGAAGTACAATACAAATATTCACTCTCTCAAATATACATAATATAGAAGATGAAGTAGAGCAAAGAGTGGTCGGAGGTAGAAGACTTAGAATATCAGTATGTTCATGTTCTCATTGCGTTGCTTTCTTTTCTGTGTTTGAATCTTCTCCTATTTATAGCTGAGTTGTGGAAGATATCCGTTAGAGTCTGTTGATTCATTTGACCGTTGAGCCCATTCGAATATTCTTCTGTTATAATCCCATCTGATGCTTAGACAGTCACTATATCATTTTCGGTTGGAGTCCCATTGCTTTGCACGGTCGTTGAGTGTATTTAAATATTTTCCCGTTGATCGTGCCCTGACACATGCTTCAGCGTTTCTTACAGTTTGCCCATTAGTCTGACAGATGCAATAGTATTTGTCTTCCGTTACTTATGAAATTTGCTGCCGTCCACGAATAGTTGTCGTTTGAATATTGATCCGTGTAAGCCATGTGATCGGTAGTGCATAACACCTGTAAATCCACTCAGAGAAATAGCCGTTAGAAAATATCACTCGGGTGATTAAAGACTTCACTGGAAGTGATTTCAGAAAATGGAAGAATCATTGGAAGTCAACTTGATTTCACTGGAGGTGATTTTCATAAAACAATTAACTCTTGACTGCATAAGCATTTCACCGGCAGTAATCTTGATTTCTGGATGTGACTGTCATTGGAAGTGATTCTGATTCAGTGAAGAGTGTACTGAGTGATCATAGATGCTGACAAGAAGTGAAACTGATAAAACTTCATATAAGTTGATCTTGGCATGTCTCTGGAAGTGATTTGCAAAATCAACATAATCACTCGCTTGGATATTTCTTATAGAAAGTGAACTGAGGCATACTGGCTTTTACTGGAGGTGCATTCTGGTTCACTGGAAGTGATATTGAAAATTTCATATTTCACTCGAGTGAATTTGGGATCACTGGAAGTGATTTTGTAAACAGTGATTTCTTCTTGGAGTGATTTCCAATTCACTGGAAGTGATTTGTAACTTTGCAAATATCACTCGAGTGATTCAAGATCACTGGAAGTGATTTGGTAAACAGTGAAATATTCTTGCAGTGATTTTGAATCCACTGGAAGTGATTTGCAACTTTACAAGCTTCACTCGAGTGATTCAAGATCACTGGAAGTGATTTGGAAAACTTGGCGCATCACTCGAGTGATTTGGAATTCACTGGAAGTGATTTTCAAAACAGTGTATTTTTCTTGAAGTGAATTCTCAATCACTGGAAGTGATTTGTCGCATCACTCGAGTGATTCAGAATCACTGGAAGTGATTTGGCGCATCACTCGAGTGATTAAGGATCACTGGAAGTGATTTGGAAAATTTGAGATATCACTCGAGTGATTTGGAGATCACTGGAAGTGATTTTGGCAAAGTTGAAATATCACTCGAGTGATTTGGAGATCACTGGAAGTGAAATGGAAAAATTGAGATATCACTGGAAGTGATTTGGAGATCACTGGAAGTGATTTGGAAATTTTGAGATATCACTCGAGTGATTTGGAGATCACTGGAAGTGAAATGGAAAAATTGAGATATCACTGGAAGTGATTTGGAGATCACTGGAAGTGAAATCTGAAACAGTGAATTTTTCTTGCAGTGATTTTACGATCACTTCCAGTGAAATGCCATATCACTCGAGTGAATGCTGAAATCACTCGAGTGATCCGTTTCCAGTTCTTCAGTAAACATAGGTCAACTTCCAGATGTCATAACTCTTCGAATATGACTCCAAAGATGCTGTATTATATATCAATCGAAAGCCCTGGAAGTCTACTTTCATATGGAACCGGTTTCAGCTCAATAGGATCAGTGGTTTGAGAGTTATAGCCAAAATACTAAGACTGTTCCAGAAAGTGACGCTAACATGAAGGTCAAATTAGAACACTGATATCTCCCTCATATGAGCTCCTTTGATGTTCGTTCTGGTGTAAAAATGACGCATTGGGAGTCTAGTTTTATATGAAATTGGTTTCGTCTCATTTGGAGTTGTATTGTGAGAGATATGATCAAATAACCAGACCTCGCTCAGCTGGACGAAGAACAGACTCTGAAATGCTGCACATCACTCGAGTGATTTGCTGAATCACTCGAGTGATTTCGTTTTTTTAATGAATCACTCGAGTGATTCCTCAAATCACTCGAGTGATTTGTTAAAAATCACTCTCCTACAGTTCCAAACAGTGCCAAACAGTGCCAATTGCTACTGTAACCGTATTGCTACAGTACCCACTGCTACAGTACCCATAAAAACTTGAATCTTCATATTTTTCATTAATTCTTGCAAGTTCCTTATTCCTCAATTTCTTTCTTCCATTGCTTGACTAATCTACAATATATGCAACATCAAATAGTTAGTCAATGTAATAGAAAATTATACTATGCAAGCTTCTTATGCTTAATATTTGACATCTATATTTGTCATCATCAAAACTAATACTATGCAAGCTTCTTATGCTTAATATTTGACATCTATATTTGTCATCATCAAAACTAATCATATCTAACAACATCTTTTTATCGTGTAAATTAAAGTGAACAAAATTTGAATGATGTGCTCCAATAAATTAATAGTATACAGCATATTATGTGTCAGTAAATGATAAAAAATTTATAAGTATTTAATAGGGAAATGAACTAATTTTTCCATCTCATGATATAAGTAACAGCCATGATAAATTTTTAACATTATTGTCATTGAAACCTTTTAGCCCAAATCTAATTTTTGAACTTTAATGCAGGTTTACATGGCATGCATTTTACATGGTCAAAGGCAAGACTTCTTTGATTTACCCATCCCTTGATGTATATGTCTTTGAGAACTTGCTTCTGTCAAATTCTTCCATCCAAAAACAGCAGCAGCAAGATACGAGTTTATGATATATTTTGCTGTCTGGCATTTGCTTTTTTCATTCCTAGGAAGCTTGTCTCTGTCCCTCCTACTTTCTCAATTTCACTTGCGATGCTCTAAGTGTTGTGTCCTATTGTATTGTTTTCTATACTCATGATAGGTAGCATCTAACAATTATTCTACGAAGTTGGTAGCAAATCTTCCATTTCGCATCTTAAATGGAGTCACCATTAAGTTACCAAGATCCTAGGTTCCAAAAAGGGAAATAAAATAAACAGGTGATTGTTTATATTGAATGACCTTATCAGACAACAAATTTATTAAATACAAAAAAAGGCTAGTAAATGCATAATAAAAGACTTACTTGAGGTCTGATTAGTAGCACAAAAGAATAAAACAAAAATGTGAAATAAATCAAATGACTCATGCTTAAGTCTCATATGATATACCAGGCTAATCCAAAAATAATTAAGCCCATGAGGTTGTAAAAATAAATGGCAACTATATGCAGTGGTGGATATAAAGGTTGTAAAAATTATTTGTTAATTACTCCAGCTCATTGATGGCTGCCATTAAATGTTTTGTGGGATTACATTTAGGGCACATACTGGTGCTTTTTCAGGTGCGGATTTATAAACCTCTTAGGATGTCTTGGTATCAAGTCTTGATGTCTATCTAATAGCATGGTAGTAGATATAATATTTGTCTCGTATTTATCAGGATGATATCAATTACATTTTTTTGTCTCTAGGGCCACAAAGGGAGATTATTTTTTTGGTTCACATTTTTCTTCCCTCTATTACTAACAGGATACCTAATGGAGATTTTAGGTACTGTCAAAATTTTCCTTTCTTTATTACCAAAATTTATTTTATCCATTCTAAAGATACGTCTTATTTTCTTATTAACAGCTGTACGGCTTTTTCAGGAAATCCTTTATCTAAAGCACTGTGCACATTAAGCTACAAGTGTGTCACCGCAGGAAGCATCAGGCTTGATCTTACCAATTGTTTATTACATTGCAAGTTCATCATTCTGTTTAGTAAATAGTGATAATGTACGAATAATGAAAATAATTATCAATTACTTAGCAACTTGATGTTGAGCAAGATCCCTTGGGGCCAGTCCGAGCCTAAGCATGACTGTAAAAAATTAAAAATAGTAAATTTGATTTGGATATAGTGTAATGAAAAATTAGAGTTACATATCTAACTATTTGGTAATAGTTTATATTAGGGTTGCATATTGAATCGTGAAGTAGACCGTAAAATCAACTAGGGATATCCTTGAATAACTCTATAAATCCTGAGTGATGTGATTAGGAAATATTGGGTGAGGAGGTGGGAAGTTTTTTGTGTAGAAAACTACAAGGAGCATTTAAGACCCTGTGTTTTCCTCAAGGGTTTGAATCTGGTGAAAAGAAGCTGATTTTCTGTCTAGTTACAATGGAATTTCTTGTTCTGTAGCACAAGTTGGCCTGACATATATAACATAATGCTTCTGATGTTTATTGTTATAGGAGTGAAGTTAACAACTGAAATTACTGTCAAATGTTAATTTCTTTGCAACTTTACCAAGCTTTAGTTGATATGCTGTATTGACAGAATTACACATGTGAATGGCCAATTATTATTTTAGCAAACCTCCCTGCAGCTACAAGACTCAATATGTGAGAAAAGTATGCAACTAAAAATGAATAACAGTGCACAATTAGATCCAAATAAAGGAGCCATAAAGTAGGTCCCTAATAAAGTTAGGTTACAATCAACTCTTAAATCAAAGACACAGGTAGTAAACACAAGCTAAAACATAACGAAGGCCAACAAATCTACTGATCGGACACTAACCTTGGCTTCTAAGCCATGGCATTATACAGACGTCATGAAACGAGTGCTTACAAGTAGTCACCATTACCTCCTGGAACCAGTTTCTCCCTGCCTATTCTTTAATCGGCAAGGGTTATCTCAAGTTAAAAATTATCAATTAAAAAAATTAAATTTAAACTGTCTAAATTTTATCTCGACGGTCGAAATGAAACGAGCACCCCTGCCTAAACTAGTTCCGCCTCTTGGTTGGGTACTAGATCCTATAAGCATACCACACAAACTCTTTTCCTCTTCGTTCAGTTCCTTGTTCTCCATCTCCTTCAACACATTTACACCTTTTGAATCTCTGTAATAGAAGCTCAATTTCTTAACTAGCATTTTTGAACTTAGAATATTGGGTTCATAGATTTCTTTCTTCAACTTGCTCAATGCTCTAAATCTGGGATTTTTTACTGCCATTGGAGCTTGCGTGTCTGATTGGCAGGCAGATCTAGGAGGTAGAACTGATGGCCGGTGAGTTTCTCTGTGCCCGAAGTTGAATCCCGATTCATGTATTTCCATTGAACCCTAGCACCCGAGGGATAAATTGCCAGCGGCCGATCTCTAACGGGCTATTATTTTTTAAGTAATATATATTTGAGGGCATCTGTGTCTTTTTGCTTGAATTTCCAATATCCCATTTTGGAAAAACAACATCTCATAAAAATATTGAAATTGGGAGCATCTGTCTGTTTTTTACTATTTTTAAAATTTCTTCAATGAATTTTTCCCCAAAAGAAGTAGGAAGTATAAAGGATAAAAAAATATAAAGCTTATACTCTTCTTTCCTTTATAACGTAGATGGGTAGAATATAAAAAATAAAGAACAAAGAATAAATTTCATTATTTATTATTTCATAAAATTACCATTTAATTTTAATTTTAATCTTTAAAGAATAAAAGGTAATAAAAGTTACAACTGAGAATCGAACAAGGTCAACAATTAATTTATCTTATAAAGGACAATCTTTTTTATACAAATGAAGGAAAATATTTTAAAATATAAAAAATAATAACCAAAAAGATTCAAAATGACAAAAGATTAAAGAAAATGTTACGTTATTAATCAAAACAAATCTGTTCTAAATATCCTTTCCCTTATGTCCTAAAATTATAATTAAAAAAACATACAACTTAGTAAAAAGGCCCCCTAGCAAAAAGAAACGTATAACCTCTAATATTTATTTAATTTAAAATATTATCAATATCAAACTTAAAAAAATATCTCTTAATCATTCTCAGAGCAAGGAAATACATTAATATGTGTTAAACGATAACAATTTCAAACACTAAAAAGAAGGCAATATATATATGTGTACATATATATCTACACACACATATATGTATGTAGGCATGTATATGTAGGAAAATACTCAGATCAAGTTCTTTATATCTATTTCATCAAATTCTTCAATCATATATAGTTATATATCCTATTTTTGAATTCACATCATTTAATTATAAACATATATGAGAAAAATACGACATGTGGTTATGTGTGATTGGAGAACTTAATATAAGTATAGTCTATATATATATATATATATCATTGAGATTAAATTTCTTTTAAATTTTGTTATATTATCTTTTTTCAGCATCATTATATTATCTTAAAGTAACATATTGTTCACTTATCAATATTTAAATTTCAATTTCCTTATCCCAAAACATTAATGTCTTTCTCTTGATGATAAACCTTATCTTAAAATCTTCTGAATAAATATCTTTTAATCCCTCGTGAAAAAAAAAATATTTTAATCATTCTCGGAAAGGAAGAATACATTATTATGTTAAATAATAACAATTTCAAAAAAAAAAAAAAAAGACAAGTGTGTGTATCATTCAGATTAAATTTCCTTAAATTTTGTTATCTTATCTTATCAAACTACTATATTATTCACTTATCTTGATAAAAGTTATCCTAAAATCTTCTGAATAAATAGAGCCTATAAATGTCCCAATAATACCATTTTTTTTCTCAATCTCTATTTACATCTTTCCAAATTGCTTTTCTAATCTCAAATCATGGCGACTCCCACACCAGAATACTACTGCCATGTCTCCGTTGAACCAAGTGATCCTGAAGCCTTTCAAAATCTACCGATCCAACACCACAAGACTTCAATGCTAAATTTCAATATCAAATTTTGTGTTCTTTTCGCAAAAAGTTGTTCATGTGGTCAGACTCATCTTCTTGCTATTCCCTCCATGCCAATTTCTTCCCATTACATGTCTTGCAGAGAGTTTTTCCGACGTGCTTCGAGTTTTCTACGAAGCAATTTTATGCACGATCTTATCAGCCCAGAATTGCTCAGCTTGTTGGTACCAGACATAATTTCTTGCACTCAAAAATTCTTCTATGGCAATCCTCCGTATCCTTATTTTGACGAGGATATTTTCATGGTTTATCCTCTAGCTATTGAGGTCATCGTCGAATTGCCTGAAAACATAGAAGTTGTGCACATGTCTGACGAAATATTATTCCTATCAGAACAATCCATGCAAGAGATTAATATGGTTCCTGCATCAACAGAAGCTATTGAATCGCTCAAGAAAATAAATCTTCTAGAAAATATTGATGTGAATGAGGATGAGAAGGAGAAGGACCAGTGTTGTATTTGTCTCGAAGATTTGGGGCAAGTTTCAACTATGACATATTGTCACCATATTTTTCACAATAATTGTATTGTTCGATGGCTAAAAGTTAGTCATAAGTGTCCTTTATGTCGATATCCAATGGCTAAAGCTCACCAGGACTAGAAAATTATGGTTATAATAGGTAGTACTATTTTTATCATTTATGTGCTTCTATATGTTTAATTATACATATATAATTAATGAGAAATTATACATACTCATCATTATTTAGTTGTTTTACTTCTTTTTTTTATTTGATCAATTTCCTTAATTCGAACTTGTATTTTCTTCCTAAAAAGGTGATACCATATGATGGTTGGTTAGTTGTTATATTATTCAATCATGTGCCGGTTGGTTAGTTGTTATATTTTTATTCAATGATAAATAATTAATAAATTATACATATCTAATGCCTCTTCTTCTTTAAAGAAAATTTTATTAAAATCTTTTTGAAATATTCAAATTCTAAATCGGACTTGTAAATTTAATAAATTTCGAGTTTGGCCCAATTCAATATTTTAAGATTAAGCAATTTTTTATAGTGGCCGCATGGCCCCACAAGAATTTTTCCTCCCCCTTTTCCTCATAATATAAGCCCGCCCACCATTGAGGGCATTCTTGCTGAGCTCTTCAACATTGGCGATTGCCATCAGGGAAGAACTGTACCGAGAAGATGGGGAATGAGATAAAAGATAGTTGAGAGAGATAGCAAGAGAGCATACATGTAAATATCACCCAATTATAAAATCATGAATTGGGATGGTTGGTCCGATTTAGAATTTTTTAAAATTAAGAAGCCTCACTTGGAATGTGAGTATTTCAAAATGCTTTTAATGATATTTTCCCTTTTTTTTCTATATTCAATTAATCAATCCTTCTACGGTGATATAAATACAACCCTTCCCCCCTCACTCTCATACATGCATTAATGATAAATAGAGAATTGTTGGATATCCCCTCGAACGAACTAGGGATGAATATAGGACTAAACCCTAGCCTAATTTACATATAGCTTAGTCTAACCTATCTAATAAATAGGCCAGACTTAGGTTCAGGCTTGTTGCCAAATCTATTTAGATAAACAGGTCAAGCATATTTTCACAAAGCCTAACCTATAAGCTACATGCCTGAGTATATATAATATTATCTAAATTATTTTATAAATTATTTTTTATGTTAGAAAATAATAGAGAGGGAGGAGAGATGCGTACAATGTTAGGTTGAATTCAGGTAAGTGGAGCTCACTCAAGGATTAGATTACTAAAGTCCAATTTGGTTTGCACAGCAATGTACCAAAATAAGGAAAAGATGAAAGATGGGAAGAGAGAGCCCAAGAAGATTCAATTGCTTTAGGGTGAGGAATAATACTGGTGTAGGCCTCTATTTATAGAGGCCTAGAGAGCTCCTTCTTGCCTATCAAGCAACATTAACTCCAGCGATAACTCCTTAATTGAATTCCTTAATCAAGAGGCTGCTCTAGCAGATCAACATAATGTTGATGTGCTTGATTAATCACACATAAATGTCATTCCATTAACAATAATTGCCAACATAATGTCCATTTGATTTGGGTTTTTCCAAAATAAATGGTCCAACCCATCAAGGGCGGAATCGGACCTATAAATTTACCAACTCAGCCTTAATCATAAGTTTTACATCTAATCATCATTCACACGCACATTCAAATATGGCATTCATATAAATCAAAACCCTTACATTTTTTTTTTGATTACTCAAGATGACAATACTAACTCACTCCCTCTCCCTTGATTTTCATCATCCACTAAAGCATAATAATTAATAAATTTATTTTAGTTCTAAATGTTTATAATCAATAGGAAGAGGTTGCCCCCATTTACTTAGGAAAAGTAAAAGGTAAAATCCAGTTTTACCTATAGATTATTATGTTTGTCAATTTCACAAAATATCTCATTAGTCAACAAATGATTATTTTTTTTATTCCTACTTACTCGGATAACTATTGTCACTAAGCATTCTTTTCTTTTTCTTACTAAGCCCTTATATTATGACAAGAATAGATGTTCAGCTTTAAAGATATAATGTATGATTATAGATAAGCTTAAAAGAATATATATAAATTTAAAGTCATAAATTTTAAAGGTTACTTAAATATCTACATTTTAAATAAACTTAGACCTATTGAAGGCCTAGACTCGGGTCTTATTTCATGCCTAGACATATTAGGTAAGACCTAACTTAACATAATCTATTTCCACCTCTACCTCGAACCAACCATCCTACTCGTTTTTTTTATACAAACGTTTTAGTCCGTTATATTAACACTATTAGATATATTTTTAAAAAGATTATAAAAAAAATATTTATTTACCAAAATTTACATTAAAATATATCTTATTTCTATTGTCACTTCACAGTCCACCAAGTCATTATTTTTCCTTTCCCTTTCACTTCATTCTTCTCCAATCGAAGATATCCTGTTTTTGCAGCTGCATCTAATACATCAGCAAGGCACTTGTGTGTACATATATTAAGGCCTAGAAATTTAAAATCCTCGTTGAAGGGATCCCACCTCTACACACAAACCTCATTCTTCACACAGTGGAATTCAAGCCTCATCTCAAATGAGGTAAGTATTAAATTAGTAATATGTCAAATCACTTGCATATTCGTCATCCTGCACCAAGTGGAATTCAAACCTCATTCTCTCACTTTACATCCCTACTGGTCCAGCCACGATTTCAACCAGTTATGCACCCTAAAAAAGCCACATCTTTATCTTGAATAGAAAAATTTCTCTTCATAAGGAGGACTATACAACAAATACAGAATGGTTAGAATAGAATTTATTCAAGCATCTAACACGTTGCCACCAAACTGCCAGGATTGTTTGGTGAGAACTACTCTGCACTGCGCCTCATTCCACATTGTATTCACCAACAAATTCCAGTTTCTTAACCATCAAGAGATTAAGCTTCTGACACTGAATCATCCGGATAGCACAGGGTGAGTGTATAGAATGACGAAGATTGCTTATGATGCCCTTGCCTCCGTCAGTCCTGCCCGTTTCCCGTATTTAGCATGCTGAGACTACTGTTTTCCCAATATTTAGCTTGCTGAGAGGAATTAGGCCTGATCTGCTTTAGAATTCAGAATATATCTTGTACCATTCACTTTCTTCGGCTATAGTAGACTCCACTGCCAGTATGATGCCGATGCCGTGATCCGCCAGTCCGGCCACCGGTTCCTTCCAAAGTGTTGCCACGACCAGCACCCTTGTTTCCTGAGCTCAGGAACCAGTTTGTGGGCTGGTTCCCTAATCCATTCAACTCCTCCTCTTCTCTATCATTATACTCCAAGACACGCCTTTTGATGTCTTCTTTCTCCTGAAGTTCAGCTGCTTCTTTCTGCTTTGTACTCTGCACTAATGAGCAATCTCGGGGAATGTACATCTGCTTCGTTTGTTGCTTGTTCCCTCTCTTCACAAGAACTTTCACCTGTACCTCTTTGTTTCCACCGGTCTCTTCATCCAATGCCTCATCACCACTTTCCCCACCAACTCCTCTCACGTGATGATCTTTGGTGGAACTCTCAAATAAATTCATTGGAATCATCATGTTTAATGTGGGACGACCTCGTAGCTCTTGCCTCCGCTGTTCCATACTCTCCTGCATAAAAAATCAAATCGTGTGATTCAACATGCTACAACTGAGAGCCTAACATCATCTATAACAAACCTTTTTCCCCCACTAAATTTTTCTCATTAATAAAATATATATATGAACAGTATCATTCATCTGTTATCTCCATTCTTGAGCTCAGCATGAATTCCCAGACAGTATTTTACAAAGTTCTAAAACTGAAAATTCAGAAGGAAGCAGGAAAAGAATAAAATTTTAAAAATAAAAAAAGGGAAGTCACAACTCCGCGGAAATGAGCAGGAGAAAGTGAACAAATTATGCAGTTCCTTGCCTGTAATACAGCCTTCAGCTCCTGGTCAAAACTGGCTTCTTCTTGAGGGTCCACCTCAGCCACTGTCTGTCTCACATGGATTTCATCTTCCTCATCAGAAGCAGGTACAGCCCCATCATCATCATCATCCTCATCTTCACTCTCACATCCGTCATCATGATTTTCCTCATCTAACTCATCATCATGTCCCTCAACATCAATTACTTCACTCCCTGAATCACTCTCACTGTCATTCAGATCATCTTGCACTCCATTGTCTTCTGTGCCATTATCAATGCTCTGCCCATTCCTTGCTGAAGTATGAGATGTACTCCTACTTGAAGGTTTCTCAGTGTCAGAATGTTTGTCACTATTGGCCTTGTCCGAAGAAGCAATATGGTCACGCTCCTCGAGCTCTACAAGAGCTGCATTCACTTCTTCAATTGATGTGTATCGAGTCATGTTGGGACGCAAGTCCGCAAACAGATCCTACATGAGCATCAATCATAAGTCAAATACAATGATATAATATTGATCATTTTTTTTTTGGGACAATATTCACCATATTTATGATAAAAAATTTTAAGAGAGCAAGAAAAGGGAATTTTGTCAATCTACACTTAAAGTCAACTTGACTAATTTAAATGTGAATCTTCCCAAACAATTTTGGCCCTAAGCTCCAAAACCAGGAGGGCCTGGCCAGTAACAACAGTGTGAAACACATATAAGCCTTAAAGCCATTTATAAGCAACACAAAAGGGGGAAAATATGATTCTTCTATTTAGGCATTGTGAAATTACTTGTCATTCAGGAGTTTTTTGTGGGCACTTGATTTGGGAGCTTACTCTAGGGTTTTCTCAGTCTATAGATTTTTGAGAGAAGGAGAACAGTGCTTTTGAAAACGTCCCTTTTCAACTAGTACTAGTGTATTTAGGCAAACTAGCAATTAAAAATTTAGGCAACATTTGTAATGTTAGGATGTTGACAGACATCCTTTGGCTTCATATGCTTGTATAAATACTAAAACAGAAAAGAAAAAGGAAAGGATATATTAAAGAGCTGCCTGACTGACCTGTAAATCAAATTCAATGTCCAGTGGCAGTACACCTTTGCTTAGAATATACCTCTGGAAGTGTACGAGGAATCGATCAAGTTTCCTCTTAGAAGATCCTCGGCCAAAGTAATGTCCACAAGTTTCAAGAAGAGTAATAACCATCCTGATACGGAAACAATCTTCTGGTGGATCCAATACATCTTGCTGGAAGTATGAAATGTATATTATGTTAGGAGAAGATTGCCAGATATGCAAAACAAAATCATTCAATTAACTTTTTTTTTTTAACAAAAAAACCTTGAACTATTTATCACGTGCAGAGTATCAACATGGCCTGCCAAGTTATTAAATACTTAATAATAAAATAGAACCTTAAATAAAACATGAATTTGATGTAGGAAGCACTGCTTAACGCAGTATAATTACACTCATGCATTTTGTTGCTCTTACATTCTACTCATGCCATGAAGTAGAAGGTGCCAAGGAATCCTTAGGCATAAAGATGATAGATATGGGAGGGGAATTAAAATTTTCATTTATACATTTAAAAATACCAAATCCAAGGAATTACGAGCTTCTAATTCTAAAACAGTATGCCTCTCACCTAAAAGGATAAATATTTTAAACAATAAAGCAAAATGTTACATAAAAAGTTAGAACGACACTTCAGCCTCTTGTTGTCATTTATTATACTGCACAGCTATGTTTTTCCAGCACGTATGAGTTGTAAAGAAGTTTTATCGCACTGCTATAAGATTGGCAATACTACATTGAAATGAATAATAGGTTTTAAAGGGACAACATGAATATAAAGTGGGGGTAACCGAGATGAGAATGCTAAGATGGATGTGTGGTCATACAAGAAAAGATAAGATTCATAATGATCAAATACGTGAACAAATTGAAGTGGCATCTATTGTCATTGTTTGTTGCAAGAGTAGCTAGTGTCTTCCCTGTGAGCTATATAAAGAGATCACTTCTACTATCCAATACATGAAACATATCGCTATCTTTGCATCAATCTTCTGAGTCACTGATTGAACTGAAAAAGAACAAATTCTAACCATACCTCGGCAGTTCCATGACCAAAGACAAGAACCAGATATAGCGTCTCAAATATAACAGAGGAGTCTACATGCTCATAATTATAAAGCTCCCCAAGGAATCGCATGTGGGCAATGCGTCGCTGCTGCATCCCATAGTCATTTAGCTCCAGCCCAAGTCTAATCTCCTCCAAAACCTGAAAGTCATGTTACAAATATCATGATTCCAACTGAAAGCACAACCATTAGGTGAGAAAAAGTCTTATAAAAGAATCCACTTGAAAAGTTCATTTTTTCCCTGACAAGAGAGAGTTAGCAGCAGCTAAAACTACTAATTCAAGCAGTTAGAATATAATTTATACTTAAACCATTTAAATGAACACCATATTATCTATGCCCTGGTTGGAGAAGGATGCTTGCATCTTCAAGGGAAAATCTTTTCCCTTATGTAAGTTGTGAGATAGAATTATTTATGACAGCCCTGAGCTCTACTCAAAAGAATTTTAAGGGCGTCACAATGCCTGATCTGTAAAGATATTGGTCACCTTTACATTTATCAGCTATTCAGGCCTTTTGTTCCTGTTGTTATAAGAACTTCTCATATTCTATAGTACAAGGATATCTTCCGAGAAAAACAGACATTCACCAAAATCTAGATCACAATATTGAATTGAAAAGAAATGACCCAAAAAAACCAACCTCATCAACTATAGCCACTGCAAATTCATCATGGTAGCGACTTAAACCAGCAGCAAGAGAAGCTATCAGATGTATCTGACCATATTTTCCTTTATGAACCTTCATGAAGCATTTCAAAAGGTATGATTCACATTCACTCCATGGTAATTTACGGAGCTGCCTCAACACATGCTCAATGGTAGACTTGTCAAGATCAGAGAAAAGTAATTTTCTGATATACTGCAGCATAAAAATCACCTACAATGTTAATTCAGATACTCAACAGATATAATAAATAAAATGAACTTGAAATACATGTAACACCTGATGCAATGGAGGACGGACTTTAGAAACTCGTGCAGATCTCTCTGGCGGCTTGCAAAGGTAGTAGGCATTCTCCACTAAAGTACTATGTCTGGGATCCAAATTTTTCACATTTTTCAAGCGCATCAATATCTCCAACATGTTAGCCATACGTATAGTAGTTTCAGGAGATCGATATAAGAAACGACCACAAGTTTCAAGGAGATTGCAAGCTACATCAATGTTGTGATGAGTGAAGTCATCTAAACAAGCCTGGGACACGATCAACCAAAACAAAATACAAAAAGCAATTAATTTAAAATCATGGTCTCATAATTCATTTGTGAATCAGAGCTACAATAATGAAGGAATTAAGGGATAGCTAGGGAATTCTCCATAGGGCTAGTGAGGGAATTCGATGTTAGTCAAAATCCCATCCACACCTCTATTATGCATACATAGATGGCGTAAATCTTTTCTTAGGGATTTCACATTTGCAATGTATTGTCTATGTCTCAATCTCCAAATACTAAAAGACTTAAAATTGCGACTTAAATGCATCTTCCTACAACAACAACAACAGAGCCTTTATCCCACTAGGTGGGGTCGGCTACATGGATCGCACGACGCCATTGTGCTCTATCAAAGACCATAGATTTCGATATATTATTAATTAAAAGGTCTCTCTCAATGACCTCATTAAGCGTTCGTTTCGGTCTTCCTCGACCTCGTTTGACAGGACTCCATTCTGTTTGATCATTAAATGCATCTTCCTAAACGAAACATTTTCAAAGCTGGGAAAATACAAAGAAATTAAGTTGCATAGTAGACATTATCAATTACAGAATCATTATAAATTACAATTCAGACAAGACAGAGAAGTATAACAGAAAAAATAACAGAGCAAAGAGGATGCTGTGCGCTAAAGGGGGGATCAATACGGAAAGGGAACAAGTGTTTTGTTTTAGAGGAAAAGGAAATGGTTAATCTCCTTGATGCGTGGGAATAGCAGTAAGGAAAGGGGTAGTTTGGAAAATATGCTTAATAGGATATAAATAGGGGGTTGAAGAATGTAATGGCTTCGATTGAATATACATTTTACTGTTTACTTTCCCTCTCATTGCTGACATTGATACGTGTCAATTGAGTATTCCCTTTGGTCCTCCTCTATCACTATTTAGAGGACTGCTTGATCTAACATCCTCGCCAACTAATCCAATGGTTCTCCTTGTTCCACCTTTGACTATTTCTACCATTTTCTCTTCAATAGATATCACTACAAATCATATCTTCTCTTATATAACCACACATCCATCTCACTATCCTCACTCGGTACTATAGACACACAAACAAACCCCATCAATGTCCAAAGAAGGCATTATATTCACCTCCATAGGCAATCCAGAGGTTGAACAAACAGGCCTATAAAACCACAACATCCATCATCCACTTCAAGCATCTCATCTGTATTTCCCATCAGCCCAACATGAAAACCCACCCGCTTCCTCTTGCTTTTGGAAAAATGAAGAAATAAAACCCATCCCAACATTGTGAATCCTGACCTCTTGAGGACTCGAGTAATTCTTGTGAAACAGCAAAATTTTCATCATTATGAGCACACAAATGATCTCATTTCTTTGAGAAAAGCATCAATCTGAAACTTCAGCCATGGTTGAGCAAGGGCACATGGTAGAAGAGATAAAGCATAGAGAAGAACAGAAAAAGAACCAAAAGTGTGAAGCCTTTAATACAGCAGTGACCAACTAACCACCAAGAAGAAATCTAGCTGATTGATAGACTCTTATTAGCACAAGACTAAAATGCCCTTGCTAAAGCCTTTGGTTGTATTTATTAAGAGACCAATGCAGACTAATTTTAGAAGGAGAAAGCTTCAAAAGCTTAATTACTTATTTCTCTTACTTTTCTGCATGTTTTGCTGCATAATTGCTTTTGAGAGATTTTAGGAGTCAGTTTAGCAGAATAAGGGACCATAATGTTGTTAGGTGTTTCCCGACGTTCAGTTTATTACTCTCAGCTGTTGCAGTCTTTCAGATATTTTAGATTTTTCATATTATCTTATCATTTCAACGTATTTCCAGATCTATAAATAGACCAGCAACCTCTGAAACTAGTAATTGAGAAATGAAAGTTCAGTTTATTCCATTTAAAGATTCTCCTAAACGTTAAGCTATAAGAACACTTAAGTGAGATTCTAGCACTATATTTTCTTAATAGATTTATCATTCCCTTTATTGTCTTCATCAGTTTCAGAACCTGCCAATATCATATTGCTATTAGAACTTTAAATAAAAACGGCAGAGATGAAAAATGAAAGAACAAATGGTGGTCAAAAAAGATAAAAAGGTAACATGACTCAACGAGGCATTCAGAGGACTCTAATTTTTGCTTACAATGTTAATAGAGGGTGGCCCGGTACACAAAGCTCCTACCAGGTGGGGTCCGCAAAAGGTCAAGAGTAAGCCCTACCCCTTCAAGGAGAGAAGCTATTTCCAAGATTTGAACCCATGACCTCTAGATCACATGGTAGCAAGCAACCTTTATTGTTGCTCGCAATGCTGATGTTCAAAATAAATTTTAAAAGCTCAAAATTACTCCTTACAATCCAATATGCATTTCTTTTCCTTTTGCCAATAATTTACTTAATATACTATGTAAATAACTACAGCGGGCCACATATTTTCCAGAGAGAGAGAGAGAACGTAAGATGAGCAACTTGTGAACAGTACAGCTCCCATTACTATTAATATTTTGTATTGATAGATGATTTTGAGGAAAATAACACATTTTTTTAATCAACAGCACAGCAAAGGGGAATACTTGTCATATGAAAAAGGGAGGTGGCAAATCTTGTGATTTCAGTAGCCAAATCTTGTGTTGAATCTTAAATTTGTCCAAGAGAAAGGGCAGGGGCAAGTATTGAACACTAGAGTCAAGAAACTTGTTCAAAGGAAAACGAATAAAATATCAATGACCATTTCAGTTCAAAATCGGAGTTTATTGATGGCCTGGATAAATCATATTCAAGTCCCTAAGACTAACAGTTCGAGCCCAGAGGCTTTATCCCCTTGTATTTATTTTTATCTTATTTCAAGTTAGAGTCAAATAAAATAGTCACCTTAATTATTGATAAATTAAATTGATATTTCATTAGATAATATTGTTATTTTCATTTATTTCTTTTACCACCCTATATCAGCAAACATATACAATTCCATGTTGTCATTAGAGGCAATTGGTTCTTACTGAAAACATAAGATTGAGTTCAAAATATAAATGGTTTAAAACATAATAATTCAATTAAAAGCAATTAGCATTTGTTTTTGTATTTCATTGATAGTTTATCATACCTTTAAACAGCTGAAGACAAGGCCCGCTGGGGCTATTCTGAACTTGCAAAGTTCTCCAATGAACCGTATGTTCCTTATCTTTGTCTCAATGTTCATTTGGTCCTACAAAGTAAGAAATTTGAAAACAAGTAAAATAAATTCAAAAGTTTTCACAGATTAGTCCTACTTATATTAAAAAATCATAATGCTGACCTTTTTATTTATTAAGAAGTTGAATTCCTCCTCCAACATCTGCAACAGCATGGAGGAGACATCCTTCATACATGTTGACAGTGTAGCAACCATTCGTGAATAATATGGTAGAAGTTCCAGAGATGTCCTTGGTACATTGAACAATGCCCTAACAAGCCTTTTCCGATTTGACTTTGAATTTAGATAACAGAATTCCACCTGAAATTGGAATTAAAACACAGCCAATAGTAATTAATAGTGAGGGCAAAAATGACAACAAAATCTAAGAAATTATGGAATAATAGCACTCAACAAGAGATCCTTACGGTCAATTGATCAATAAGGTCTCGGCTTACACAACCTGGAAGCCTCTGCAACAAAGCATCCAAACTAGTCCCCTCAAGATTTCTAAGATTCTCCTTTTCATTTTCCCCCCTTTTGTCATTGTCTTTTTCTTTTCCCTTCTCTTTGTCCAAGTCTTTAGACTTTTCTTTATCATCCTTATCCTTCACTCTTTCAGATGTTTCTGGCTCTGGAGACACACTGGACTCTGTGGAGATGTCTCCACTATCTTGGGTAATCGGTTGACCTTTGTCTGATTCAGGCACTGGCTCCTTGAAAAGCAAAAATCTTGAAGTCAATGAATAGATGCAGTAACAAAAGATGCAATTTCTGCCACTATGATAGGGAGATTGTAGAAATAAGGGTTTGTGGGTGGGGCTGGGGGTGTGGGTGGGGGTGTGGGTGTGGGTGTGTGTGTGTGTGTGTGTGTGTGTGTGTGTGTGAGAGAGAGAGAGAGAGAGGGTAAAGAGCAAGAGAAACTGGAATTACTGAACAATTCAAGAGTTCAAAAATAATAAGAAAATAAGACTGATAATTACCCTTATTTACAAGTTATGGGTAATCCAAATCCTAATAAAATATCTAATTCATTCAAATCCTTAAATATATAATCCAAATTCAATCCTAACATCTCATAATATCTAATCCTAACCCTAATCGGATACTATTTCATATATGGTAAAAATAAGCAAATGTGACATGTCTCGTGACTAGTGAAAACTTCGCAGATGTCCAGTTTAGCAGTTAGCCCATATAAAGTAAAAGCAAGATATTAGAAAATTCAGCTTACATAATATTAAGATTCAACTGCTACGATGGTCTTATTGATAAGATCTACTCATATTGTCACGTTATAAATGGTTAAGAAACGTCACGTCAACCAATTCCTAATCATATTGCACTGCAGTTCCTAGATAAAGCGGAATGGAACTAACACAAAATTCAGGGACCAAATTGAAACTAGAAAGGAATACAAACATTGTAAAAGTAGAAATAAAACCAGAGCTTAAATTTTAACTCCAAATCATTCCAGGTATATCAATTCTTTTCTTTTAGTAATCGTAACTTCTAGAAAAGAAATGATGATGTTAGAATACAGAGGAGGGAAAAAAATATGCTCCTCAAACAACTTGAACAGCAAAAAACAGAAAGAAATGGAACATCAAATAATGGGGGGAAGGCAGATAGGACACCAGGTAAATGACATCAAACAATATGACAATGCTGCAAAACAACCAGTATAGTTTGAAAACTTCATAAATAGCCATTCAGAAAGCGGAAAGCCAGAAGATATAGGAATTGACGACCCGTAGGCTTTAGCTTCCACTATGAGAAGAGAAATTATAATATAAAAGGGCATGCAACCAGAACATAGGCCTGCAATGGGTCAATATAATTCAGAGCTTTGATTCCTTACAGTTGGTTGGTCTTGAGTCTTTCCAGGTTGTTCATTGCTTTTTGGCTCAACTTCCCCCAATAGCACAGCAGGAACAAATGCTCTGGGAAAAACGCTAAACTAAGTTTCTTCTGATATATAAAACAAAGATAGAACCAACTCAATAAAAATAAAACCGAAGTTTGCCACAAACATTTGAACTAGAAAGAAAAGCTATCAATCAATATATAATCAATTTTTTCTTATTAAGTGAATAAAATTTTAAATAAATACCTAAGATCAGGTAAACATTCATAGAATGCTCTAGTATCTTCATCATCCCATATGGCTTCAACAACAGAAGAATCTTTCCCGGCAGCAGAAGAAACAGCTTCCTCACCACTAGTAACCCTAGTTGTGTGACCATCCTCTGGCATTACTGGAGGCTGCATGTCAAGAGATTCCGCTAATCTGCATCAAGGCAATCATGCAAGAGTTGACCGAAGAAAAGTAATGCAAAAATATTCTAAGATGATATCTCATGGGGTGAGGAACATCACATGGCATATTTGGGTGGCAATGCATCACCCCAAACCATGTTTTGGGATCCCAAAACCTTTTAGGGTGGCACCGCATGCACCTAAATATATGCTGTAAGCTGTAATACAATTAGCCAGAGGGCGCGTCTGACACAACATTAACTCATTAAATGCAAACCTCCTTAACTTCATTTATTATTAATCTAAAAATAATCTCCCCTGCAAGACCCTCCTCAACAACAGATAGTCATATCTAGAATTTCCATAAAATTGTTTTAGCTTATGTCTATAGCTTAAAGCTTTCATGCATTTATTTACTGCCAATCTAATGAAATATTTGTAGATGCAGCCATTCATTTAGAGAAAAAAATTGAGTAATTGACAATTACATGCAAATAGAAAAATGAAATGAGTTAAGCCAACAAAAGCAACTTACGATGAGACATTACGATATAAATGGTCATATGATTTTCGAAGTTTTTCATATGAGGAGACATTCTCGTCGCTAAGTTCCCCTTTTGCATTTAAGATCTTAGAATTTTCATGCTCCATTAGTCGAAGTGACTGTCAAAAAATAAAAGCCATTAATAATCACATGAACCATATTATTGCAACAAATATCTACCAAAAAGCAGTGCCTAGAACACAAAATGAAGAAAAAACCAAAGTTAAGAATTTACTCAGGAAGAGTCTTACTGCATGCTCAGATCGAAGCAGTTCTGCTGCAGCATCACAAAATGCATAAAATGCTTTTCGGAAAATTTTCTTCTGATCAGCTGTGATGTTCAGTCCCTTCAAAAACTGTATCATCATCTCAGTACAGGAATATACAGGACAGAGCAGGCACGAAAGTACAGTTCAAACGAGACAGTAATAATTAAAAATGATTAAAGATTTAGGGCAGGTTTGGTACGAAGAATGAAATGGAAAAGAAAAGATAACAAAATGAAAAAAGTGATTTTGCAGATAAGAAATGTATTTTATATCCCTAAAAAATACGTAAAAAAACAGTTATTATTAAGTAGTAATGTCTTAAGTAAAACAAATATTTTTATGCAAGGAAGAAAATAACTCTATCCCCCCACACCAACCAAACTCCCCATTAGAGTCATAGAAAACAACAAATGGAATTCTCAATGGGGAGCAAAAGATGTACCTCTTCGTGAATTTCTTGTCCAGTAACAGGAAGTCCTAAAAATATCCTCCCTTGGCGAGCAAAGCTAGAAAGAAGAGTCAAACTAGTTTGTGTAGAATCTATGTCTTTTAGCTGTTCTGCACTGGTAAGATCTTTTATAATGTTGATAAAAATACTGCAATCTTCTATAACACCAACAAAATAAAGTTCCAACAGAAGTTTCAGAGTGCTGCGCTTTTTCATTGCCTTCAAGTTTTTGTCTGCATCTGATTCATCCCCAGATTTCCCAGGGGAGAAAACTTTAAGAAGCCCTTGAATAAGACTTGGTGTGAAGTCCTTGTATCTTTGGTGAAGCAAAGAGCAGATCTATTGAAAATGATACAAGTCAGAAATGTCTCAGGAATCATGTCTTTAAAAACACAATTGCAACCAATAAATTTATAGCAAGATCTCAAAACTAAATAGGGGAAAACCTACATTCTAAATTATAGAAGGTACTGTATTCACATACTGTGTCTAAAAGCCAATTGCAATAACAAACCCAGAATTTTTATCTAACAAAAGCCCCACAAACGAGAAATTGAAAACAAGAAGAGTCCTGGCGTGAGATGAAAAGCAAGCCAGATGACAGCTGAAGAAAACACGAGTACTTATCTACCACTTTGATGTTTAAATTTTGTACCATTGGAGGTTTTAGAATACTTATCATAGATTTGTACAACAATCTAAACAAGGTACACGCAAAATTACTGTCCCTTAACATGTTAACTAGAATTAAACAAAGAACCTCCATTTTACTAGGAAATCATTTCTAATATGTAGAAACAAGAAACCCAAACATAACTCAGTTAAAGCAATGCAGAATGCCCAAAAGAAAATGATGAGAAGAAAGAAAAACGCGAAGCACCCACCTGAACTGCTGCCTGTATATCTGATGATCTAAGCTTAGCTTCGCATATAGCTGCCACAGCTTCACTGACAAATTTGCTTAAGTTGACACTTCGCAACTCATCCATCAGTGCTTCTCGCTGCTCTTCATTGATCTGCTTCAGTTTCTTAATAACCGCAGTGTTGCGCTTGATGCTAGAATCCAATGTCCTAAGAAATCCTGAGTCTGTACATAAATATAGACTCGATTACTATGCATGAAACAAGAATTGTTGACAATTTAACATGCATACAAGATAATGAACCAGACATGGATTCCTATGTTGCAAAAAGCTGTTTGAATAAAAGGAAGAAAGGACCAATTTCATATTTTAATTACCAACTTTCCACTCGTAAAAAGAAAAAAGAAAAGAATTTGATATATTAAAGCACAGGTAGTTCTATTCCGTAAGGCAACAAACGTTATAATCATCCATGTTTTCCATCATCATACTACAAGAAGGAAATTCCGTTCCCTAAGGAAAAGCTTTGTTTTCTAGAAGGGGGAGAAGGCTAAAGGTCACTTCTAGTACTAGAGGTAAACTCAATTTTGAAGAATTTAATTCCTGCCAATTGCAGCATAAAACAGAATAGTGTGTAAATATTTTCAATACGAGTGGGGGCAAAACTAACCAGGCCTTTCAGGATTCAAATTGCTTTGACGTAAAGCCATTTTGGCCTCAATTGATTTTTTCATTTCATCAAGGCGGGCAGCAGCTTCCTGCATATGATGACAAGAATGAACTCAATTTAAGTCAGTTCATAGCAGAAGAAATATACCACCAAAGAATTTCACAGAACAATGTCTCACATCCTGAGCAAAAAAAACATAATAGAATCAACATATCTATGTCAGCTATTGACCAGTTAACAAAGGCAAGAGCTAGGTTCTCTCTTAATCCTAGGAAGAAAAGAACCTACTAGAGGAATGGTTTTAAAACTTTAGGCAGCTCATTGAAAGTCCATGATCATTTTATCCCCCCACCCCAAACAACAGAAGTCCTTCCATTGACGCTACTGCGGACAAAGCATAGACCCACCTTTATTATAAAAAAAAAAATCAAATCAACAGCAGTTGGTCCAAGTGACTTGACACTTGTTTTCCTTAAGCAAGGCCTCAAGTTTAAGTCTTATGTGAAGAAAATAGCACTTGGGAGAGCTTTACATCTCCGTGGTTTGACCTAGCAAACCCTTATTACTTGACGCCCAATGTGGCTTTTAGAAACCAATTGGCATTTGCTAATTTTAGTAAGGAGAAATTGGAAGCAACAAGGATCAAACTCTACTGGCATCGTCACTGAGACACTTCTACCTTATTAAGGATCACTACATACCAAAAGCCTAAGTTCTTAAGTGATGACCCATGACTAATTCTGCAATTTTCTGACAATTTAAGAAAAAATTTTCTCATATTTAAATGGAATTACACGTGGAACTTTTAATTGACAATTACAAACTCCCCTTTTACCAACTGATGGCAATTTCTGTTGTTGTCCACACAACAGTCTTCCATCCACCAGGGCCCTCCTTTAACGTCACTGGACCTTTGCCTTCAAGCTCAACATCTTTGATCCAAAATGGTCAACAGAGTCAAAGAATAAATTGAAAAATCAGCAGGGATAAGTGGTTCCACCAAAAATAAAGGACCTTTCTTTGCTTTTAAGATAGGTGAACCAAAACCAATTCATCTTTCTTTTGTAGTCACTGCAAGTTTGATTAATGAATGAAGGGCCACCCTGAAAGTCATTATCATGTAAGGCTTTGTAATGGGAAGAAGGTCAATAGCATTAATCTACAACCCTTTCTCAAGTGTGAATCATGAATTCTAGGGAAAGAATTAGGTATCTTTTTCATTGTCTCTTTAATTTATTCGTATACCTCACTGATTGACAATACCACTTGCTACTTCAATTGTCCAACCATACTCTCCAAATTCTAATAGTGTTACATCCAAAGTTTTCGATTCATACAGCTATCTAGGCCTTTCATCTATCATCTATTCTACATCCAAACTAACTTCCCTGCTACTAGCTACAAACAGTTTCCATTGGCCTCCACCTAAAACTCTTCCATTCACCCAGCCACATTTTCACCTAGGTGGACCTTGGCCTTAACATCTTTGTTAATACTTCTTGCCCACGCAACAATCTACCTTATAGCATAAATTAAGGCAATTTACTCGTATTTTCTACTTCTTCCATAAGTGAGAGTTGCTCAAACCTCCAAAAGTTGCATAATATTCACATTAAACTGTTCAATACTGTTGAGAGATAGAGATTAAACAAAGAGCGATAGACATTGATACTGTACTTCAACATAACAGATGTGAAATACCGCATTTTTAGCTTTCAAATTATCAGCATAGAAAACTACGCAGTATCCTTACTAATTGCTCAAGGGGCAAGAACAAAACCCAAGAAATACCACATGATGGATCGTCAGCTATCACTTTAAGGATAAATCATACAACCTCGTCATCTTTCTTGCTGTGACTTTCACCTCCACTGGGGAATTCATCCTCTTGCTGTGACTTCTCCTTCATTAGCATCAAGCTCAATTAACCTGTATTCAGATACAGAACAAAGAAGCTTAGGCTTCAACTGAACTGAAGAAAAAATTTTAAGGGGAGAGAAGTAAAGATGATGATGAAGGAAAAGGATGAAGGGAGCATGAGAAACCTCAGGCAGAAACAAAGCAGATCTCTTCGCGAACCAGGAGATCTTGTGAAGGAGGAGAAGGCCAGAAGGCGACGGTGACGTGGAGGAGACTGACGATTGATGACACTACAGTGGCAAGGCTAGCCGGCGGTAATTCGTGCGAACACTGCGAAGGCCAAAGAAGAGCGTCGATGCCGACGAGAACTGGAGAATCGGGAAGGTTGGCCTTTTGCTTTCGGGTTTCGACCTTGGAAGTTTTTCAAGGGTAAAATGGTAAAGTATGAACAAAAATTTGAATCATTATTCACCCAAATGTTTACTTTAACTAGTACTGTTAAATACGATGTGCCATGCGTGTAAACGGGACAGGCCGGGAAACCCGGTCTTGTTCTAGTAGAGTAATGGGTCGGCTCGATTCAATTGAGGGGCTTAGCCCATATTTTTTGCTTTTGCAGCCCATATGAGCTGGGTGGGAACCTCTCAAATTAAAGACCGAAAAAACTAAAAAAAAAGTTATTCTCGAGTCCTAGAAAACTCCTATATTGAGAGGGCAGTCACAAATCATAAACTAAAAACTAGATAATAATATTAAAAAAAATATTTTGGAATTGTATACCAAAAAAAAAAGTACTCCCTCCACTCTATTAGAGGTAATTGACTTTTATTAAATAAGTTATATTACAATATTGGGTTAATATGCAAACTTGCCCCAGAAGTTTTCGTTAAGTAGTAATATTACCCTGAAAGTTTTTTCAAGTTCAATATCACCCTAAAAGTTTGCAAACATAAAAATGTTACCCTCTACTGTTAAAAATTTAGCATTGACCATTAAATTTAACAGTAAAGGATAACATTCTTCCATTTTAATACTTTCAGGGTAACATTAAACCCTTAAAAACTTGCAAGGAAATATTTTTTCTCAGTGAAAACTTCTAAGGAAAATTTTCATTTTAACCCTAAAATATTTATATTTATTATTTATCTCCAAACTATTTTACTTTACTTATAAACTGATATATAATCTAATAATATATAATATATATTATGATTAAATAATCTACTTTACTTTTTTAATCTCTAAAAAAATCAATTGAATCTTATATTAAGGATTGGAAGTAGTATTTTGGACTTTGGTATAAAATTTAATTCACATAAAGACCCTTTTGTTCAAAGAAAGGGTTGAAAAGGAATGAAATGAAAAATATTTTACTATAGAGGTGTTTGATTTGTATAATGTATTGAAAAAGAAATTAGGTTGATAAGAAAATTTTTATTTAATTTAAAAAAAAATGAGATAAAAGACGCTTTTGCTCTCATTATCATCATCATTATTTCATTAATAACTTCCACCCCAGACCACACAGTTTGGGTTAGAGACAACTAACATTTTACCTAATATTCATTTTAAAATTGAACCAACTTTTTTGTGGCCTTTAGCTTTGGACTTTTTTTATATTTAAACCTTTTAAAACTTATTTTTTAATGGTCATCTAAATAAATTTATATCAAGCGGACTATTTTATAAAAATCTATCCAAACATAAGTCATGTTATACTAATTGATTATTACTCCAATTTTAGTTTATCAAAATTAATTGTGATAAAATCACTTTTATCAATATTAATGTAGGCAGCCCAAATAGTTATGTTTTCTCATGTAATCACTAAAGCTAAGCACTAAATTTAAGGACCTAAGGTGGAACCCATAAGCACATATGTAATTTGTATAATTTTTTTTTAAATATAAAATTAATAAATACAAATATAATTGTGGCATATTATTTCGTTAATCCAAATTACTTTCAAAATCATGTGGCATATTATTTCGTTAAAATCACTGCCAGTAGAATAACATTCGTTGAAAATCATCTCCAGTGAAAACAAGTTCACTTCCGATGATTCTTTGATTTTCAGAAATCACTTCCAGTGAATCACAATCATTCCAGTGATATTCAAAGTATTTTCTAATGGTCATTTTCCTGAGTGTATTACAGGTGTACTTTACTACTACCCACATGACAAGCAACTGAACAACACTCAATGGCAACTAATTGTGGGCAGCAGCAATATTCAAAAATAACTATCAACATGCAAAGAGAAAAACAATACTGTTGCATCTGTCAGAAGCACAATCGATCAACGGACAAATTCACAACGGTCTTCAAAGCTTCTGAAATATAAGGCCAGCCATTTGAAAATCAAGATACGGACAACGCTTGAACACACTGCAAACAATATACTCATAAGTGCTTTGTCTCTTATTATTTCTTCACATGTACTTCAGTTTTCATCCATATACTTTGTGAGAGAAATTTGACAGTCAAAAACTTTATTTCCGATAGTGATAACTTAAGGTTGAGGAGCCTTAAGTTAGGATTTGAGATTACATTGTGTAAGGGGGAGGGAGTGTCCAAAGAGGAACTTGCTGTTGTACTGAAGTGCCAAGAACCCATTGAATCTTGGAAGATATAGTGAAAGGCTCAAAAGGATTTATGAGGACTAGACGTAGGTCAAGTAATTGTGACCGAACTAGTATAAACTCTTGTGTCCACTTCCGTGATATCTCTTCTTAGTTATAACTGTGCCTTAAAGTTTCATAATTTTTAATTAAGTATCTGATTATTCTACAATCACCCAATCCACCCCCTCTTGGGTGAAAAGCTTGCACTAACATTTGGTATCTGAGCGCAGGCCTTCTTGTTCAAGTATAACAACCTTAGAAGGATCCAATGGCAAGCATGGGTGAAGGAATTCTTCCTGACGGAGCCTCTATCACTAGACCACCAGGTTTCAATGGTGAGCATTTCTCTTTCTGGAAAGCTAAGTTCCGTGTATTCATGATGACTACAGAATATGGGCTATGGGACGTAATTGAAACTGGAAACTATGTGCCTACAAAGACTGAAGAATCTCAATAAGTTCCCAAGTCACCAGCAGAATTTGACGACAATGACAAAAAGCTCGTGACCCTCAATAGCAAAGCAATTCTAATGATTCAGAGTGCGCTGAGTCAAAAAGAATACTTTAGAATCTGTACACTTCAAACTGCTAAAGATATGTGGCAAGCTTTGAAAGTAGCTCATGAAGGAACATCAGGAATAAAAGAAAATCGAATCAATACTCTAGTTACAGAGTTTGATCTACTTCGTATGAAGGAAGGTGAGTCAATAGCTGAATTTGAACTTAGATATACTCATCTTGTGAATGAACTTGCAGCACTTGGAAAAATCTATGATCAGAATATCCAAGTACGAAAAATATTAAACATACTCTCCAAAGAATGGGAGGCCAACGTCACAGCAATAGAGGAGGCTAAAGGAGAATCGATACGATCTGTAGCTTCTTTATTTGGAAGTCTTTCTAAATATGAAAGCAAACTAAAATTCAAACGAGAGCTAGAGGAAGTTGGTGACATGAGAAAGAAGAGTCTTGCACTAAATGTGACAAAAACAAAGGCAAAAAGCTAAGAAGAAGGTGATGAGTTTGACGACGATGAGATAAGCCTGATGATAAGAAGATTCAAGAAATTCTATAAAGGCCAAGGTTTCAAAAATTCACAAAAATGAGGAACTAGTGGTAGAAGAGAAACCAAGGAGATCATCTGCTACGAATGTGGTGAACCTGGACATATCAAATTAGAATGTCCAAAGCTATTACAGAAAAACAAAGAAAAGAGAAATGTCAAATCTTTCAACAGAAAGAAGGCATTTGTTTTTGCAATATGGGGAGATAACTCCTCAAATGAAGAAAGCAATAATGAGGAGATAGTCAATATATGCTTGGTTTCTCAAGAGGAAACAGACGAGGAGGTAAATGATCCTGATCCTACTTATGATGAATTACAAGATGAATATAATGCTTTACATTCTAAATTTGTCAAGATAGTTAAAGAACTGATTGCATATAAAAAGAAAAACAAATTTCTTGAAGAAAGAATTATAGAGTCCTTAGATAAAAGTTGCAAAAAAAGAATTTTTCTTGAAAAGAAAAATATTGATCTTACCAAAACTCTTGAAAAGTTTACAAAAGGAAGTGAGATGTTAAATGTTATTTTAAAAGCGCAACAAGTCTGGTATTGGATATGATCCAAATTTAGACAAAAGAAAAGGTAAGAAGAAAAAGGAAGGTAAAACGTATTTAAGTTATTTCACACATTCTGTGCATACATCTAATCCTTTTGCTTATTGTAATAGGAAAGGACATTGCACTTCTTCATGTTTTCATAAAAAGAAAGGAATTATAGGAACCTACAAATGGGTACCTAAGAAATCTCATGATCAAGAAGTTTTCTGTACTAACCCAAAAGGACCCAAAAAGATATGGGTACCTAAAACTTAATTATCTTTAACTGCAAGTTTACTTTAGGGTATCCAAGTCTAACAAATGGTACATAGATAGTGGATGCTCTAGACATATGACCGATGATCCTGAGAATTTTACCACATTAGTACCAAAGGAAGGTGGCAAGGTAAAATTTGGAGGAAATCAAACCGAAAGGATAGCAGGACTTGGGGAAGTCAAGAGTAAGAAAGGAATACAAGTTAAAGACGTATATTATGTTGAAGGCTTGTGTCACAATCTGTTAAGTGTAAGCCAAAGCACGGATAAAGACAATTGGGTAATATTTGACTCAGAAGAATGTCTGATAGTTAGTAAGAAGGATCTGCAAATCAAAAAGAAGAATTTGAAATCAAAACTCAAGGCAAAAAAGGAAGGTAACTGCTATACTCTTGATATGAATGAAAATTTTTTCTGAAAACTGCCTTTTGAGTAACACTGATGAGAGTTGGTTATGGCATAAGTGACTTGCTCATATCAATATGCATCAATTAGGTAAATTACTCAGAAAGAATTTAGTAATTGGTTTACCTAATGTAAATTTCAAAAATGATTTAATTTGTGATGCTTGCCAAAGAGGTAAACAAACAAAATCATCCTTTAATTCAAAAAATAAAATTACCACCAACAGACCACTTCAATTATTGCATATGGATTTGATTGGTCCTGCAAGAGTTGAGTCTCGGTGGAAATTTATATATATTGGTTATTGTTGATGATTTCTCCAGATTTACCTGGAATATATTCTTGTCTTCCAAAGATGAAACTTTTAGTAAATTTTTTATCTTTGCCAAGAAAGTGCAAAATGAGAAAGGTATGTTAATTGCAGGTATTCGGATTGATCATTGTGGAGAATTTGATAATCAAGCCTTCGCAAAATATTGTGATACAAATGGCATTGATCACAATTTCTCAGCACCTAGAACTCCACAACAGAATGGAGTCGTGGAAAGGAAGAATAGAGTTCTTACAGAAATGGCTAGAGCAATGCTCAATGAAAAAAACGTGTCTAAAGTCTTATGGGCAGACTCTATGAGCACCGCATGCGATCTCAAATAGAGCGTATGTCAGAACCAAACTTGGGAAGACACCATACGAACTATATAAGGGACGGAAGCCAAACCTAGCTCATCTACACATATTTGGTTGTAAGTGTTTTATTCATAACAACGGTAAAGATAATCTTTGAAAGTTTGAGTCTAAGGAAGTGAGGGACTTTTCTTAGGCTATTCAAATCAAAGTAAAGCATATAGAGTTTTTAATAAACGAACATGTGTAGTAGAAGAATCAATTCATGTTGTATTCGATGAATATGTGTCCTCTAGTAAAAGCCTTGACAATGAGATAATTATTAACCAATCTTCTTTTAGTTCTCCCAATCTAAAGGTTGATAATATTAAAAAAGAAGTTGAATCAAGTCAACTAGAACAACCTAGAGCCTGGAAATATATCAAGAGTAATCCTCTGGATCAAGTTATAGGAGAAGTGAATGAAGGTGTTAAGACTAGAAACAAAGTTTTGAACGAAGTTAGTTTTTCTGCATTCATTTCTCAATTGGAACCTTCTAACATTGACGAAGCCCTAACAAATAATGATTGGGTGTTAGCAATGTAAGAAGAACTAAATCAGTTTGAAAGAAATCAAGTTTGGGATTTGGTACCTCGGCCTAAAAATCATTCGGTTATTGGCACTAAATGGGTATTCAAAAACAAACTTGATGAATCCGCAGCTATTGTCAGAAACAAGGCAAGATTTGTCATCAAAGGCTATAATCAAGAAGAAGGTATTGATTATGAGGAAACATATGCTCCAGTAGCAAGATTGGAAGCTATACGAATACTCTTAGCCTTTGCGTGCATCAAAGGATTCAAGTTCTATCAAATAGATGTGAAAAGTACCTTTTTTAACTGGTACATTACGAAGGAAGTCTATGTAGAACAACCTCCAGGATTTGAAGATGTATCCAAACCAAATCATATTTTCAAATTAAAAAAGGCCTTATATGGTTTGAAGCAAGCTCCTAGAGCTTGGTATGAAAGGTTGAGCAAATTTCTCATCGAACTTGGCTTTACTCGAGGAAAAGTCCATACAACATTGTTTATAAAATGAAAACTAAATGATATTTTGGTAGTTCAAATTTATGTTGATGATATTATCTTCGGTGCTACTAATGATTCCATGTGCAAAGAATTCTCTGAGATAATGCAGGGAGAATTTGAAATGTCTATGATAGGAGAATTGACATTCTTTCTAGGTTTACAAATTAAACAAAGAAAGAATGGAATATTCATATCCCAGACTAAATACTTAAAAGAATTACTCAAAAAGTTTGGATTGGATAAAGCTAATGGTGTAGATACACCTATGAGTTCAATGGTCCTTATGGATGCTGATGAAAATGGAGTTGACTTCAATTAGCAGATATTTTCACCAAACCTCTCGCCCGAGAACAATTCATGTACATACGAAGAGAATTGGGAATGGTAAATCCCAATGAATTGTATGTTGTTTAGCTTTTATGAATATTGATTTCATAATGTTTTGATGATTCTATAACTGACTTAAGCATCGGAGTATCTATAAAAATGATTTGCAGGATGCTCTGTACTCTCCAAATAACAAAGATAAATAGAGAAGAAAAACACTCAGGTGATGATGAATTCTAACTCGAGTGAACAGTAAAAATACTACAACTAAGCGATCAGATTGATAAAGTCACTACAGGTAGGTCACTCGAGTGATTTTGATCAAAATACTCAAGTGAGGTAAGCAGTTATAGCGTCTTTGAGTTTCTGTGAAGTAATTTTGGACTTCACTCTAGTGATTTTTCCAATTCACTCGAGTGGAAACCAAAATCACTCTAGTGAATGTCGAAATCATTCGAGTGAATGTTAAAATTTCTAATTATATCAGTTTTCTCCCATGACTATTCAGTTCACTCTCTCAATCACTCACACTCGTTCAAATTCTCCTAAATCCTCTGTAACTTCTCAAACCCAGAAACCCAAGAAATCAAAGTTCAAACTTCACTCTCTGTTTCACCGATTAATCTCACTCCATCAAATCTCTTTAATCTTTTCCCTTTCTAATCCTAAAATCTCCGACAGAACCCTAATATCTTTTCTCGTTCAAAAATGGCCAGAACCAAAAGACCCAGTCAATCTCCTCCGTCCTCTCCTCCATTTAAGAAGCCGAGAACATCACCTCTACAAGAACCTGAAGGTCAGACTGATCTTAAAGCCAAAGGTATTCGTATTGAAGAACCAACGGGGATTGTGACAAGGTCTCAAGCAAGCTCTAAAGGAAAAGGGAAAGAGAAACAACGAGAAGCATACATCCAAGACTCTATATTGCAAACAAAAATTGCTCGCGCTGTGAATATTCTTGCTGCTTCTGTTCCCCAGAAGTCTCAGTATAAATCTTAAGCCTCTGGTAGTCAGATTCATTCTGGGTCTATGGTTGAAGAAACTCCTAAACTTCTTGATCCTCCTCTTGGGGTTAATACGGGTAATCTCAGGATTTTAAACTCCATTGTGTTTACTTCCCAATTTTCCAAAAGAGATTTTTGTCCTGTTGTTTAGGTAGATTTGGCTGAGCTCAAAAAGGAATTTCATATTGATTTGTCTCCATATTTGAAGCAATGTGAACCACGGTTAAAACTGAGAATGTCTTACAATCCCTTGGTTGTTAATAATTTCTACTGTAATATGAAAATTGCTGATGTGAAGGATATCCATGGGGATATTATTGTAGAAAGAATTGAGACAAATGTGAGAGACCAAAAAATTTTGTTATTTGGAGATCTAATAAACACTTACCTAGGCATAAAGGAAGTTCCTGTGAACCCTCCCCGAGTCTTTCATATTCATGAATTAGTTTATATCTTTAGACCAGGACAGTCTGGTGTGCCTTTACCTCATTCTCCAGTAGCCCTAACTAATGATCAGAGAGCCTTGTTTTACATTTACTCCCGTAGTATAGTTAACAAGGCAAAGAACTTTACTCACATTACGGGGAAGGATCTTCAGATGATGGTATCTCTTATGACTAAAGAAAGGAGAAATGTGGCTGAACTTATTTTTCAAGAAATGAAGAGGTTCAGATTTCACTCTTCCAAGTCTACTACGATTCCCTATCCTCAGCTTGTGTCCTACATTCTCTCTATGCATAATATTTGGCATTTGACACCTGGAGGAGACATAGTGAGGATTCCTAAGTTTGGGAAGATTCACCTGATACGGATGGGAATAACTATACCAGTTGGAGCTACTTTACAAAATCAGAGTCCTCATTCACCACCTTCTGAGGCAAGGCAGAGAGATCCTCATGCTAAGAAGATGGACTTTCACCTTCCAAGATGGATAAGGCTCAGTCTTCCAGAGCTATGTCTCCTGGTCCTTCCTTCACTTAGGCTTCCATTCAGACATATATTCAGGATGCCATCCAGTCTACTATATCTCAGTTGAAGAAGTCTAACACTGATTTGATTAAACAAGTCAACTACCAAGTTAAAGTGTTTATAGAGGCAATGAACTATAACTTTAATATCCTTTTTTATCGCTAGGCAGATCAAACACATAGGATTTAGAGGATTGAGGATGCACTCAGGACTCACCTTCACATTCCCTTTTCTGACCCTCCACCAGCCACCACATCTGTACCTTTTACCTTAGACCCTCCTATCATTCCTTCAGACACTCCTCCTCTTGCACCTTCCACATTTTTCATCTCTGACCATATTTCTGCTGGTGATCTTCCACAAGGTGATCCCCTCCTCCAGACCCCATCATCTTTATCACACCACACCTCTTCCAGTTCTCATACTGAGGAGATTGTCATTAAGGATGTTGTTACAGAGATCATAGGGCCTACTCATTCCATTGGCACCACTCTTGTGGAGCCCTCTTCTACGACCTTTTCCTTCCAGTCTCCTGCCTAGCTCTCACTTATTCCATATGTTCCACCTATCTCCTTCTTTATCTCTCCATCTACCCAGCCATCTGTACCATCTGCCTCTCCTTTTCTTTTTGATGATGCCAAAAAGGGGGAGAAGAATTGATATGATCATATGTGTTCTCATGTAGTTTCTGTTTATGTCATGTTGTGTATGTTAGAACTAGTTGACACCCAAGAGGGGGGTAAATTGGGTGTATGATAAAAAAGTCTGATGTTTAAAAATATTTTCGCAGATTGTAAACTTAGTATATATGGAAGCAGCAATTATGTAAATCGTATATGCTGGAAATATAAAAGCTTAGGGAAGAGAATATGCAAACTGTGATTTATCCTGGTTCGGTCCAATCCACGATGACCTACGTCCATTCCTCAGGCTCCTCCTGAGATTTCCAATCCACTATCTTCTTGTTTAATCAGGCACAAGAAAAGCCTTTACAAATTCACAAGAGTTACTCCCCCTTACACACTGTAAGGTTTACTCCTTCTTACAGCAAGTCGAGCAAAGCAATCCCAAAGACCTTTCTCTCCTGCTTACCCGTGCAAGTCTTATGAGCAACGTTCTCTCCTGCTTACACTACTGTAAGTCTTACGAGCAGCAACGTTCTCTACTGCTTACACCTTTTTCGATTGTATGAACCTCTTTGTTGGTGCATGAGAAACTCTTGGCTTCTTTTTCATCTTATCTGTACATTTATGTTCATTTCCCTTCGGATCATCCTGCATACGTAAAGTACTAGATGGACATTTTGGTACCCACATATACTTGGGTCCTTAATTGTTAGTATTTGACTTTATATGTCCTTTCAGAACCTAAACATATCTATTTCTCACATTAGGATTTCTTCTAACATGGCATGTGTGAGAAATATGACCCGATTAACCACAATAATTGCAAATTGTATAAATACATGCATTTTGAGGTATTATGCAAGTATTGTGTTGTTTGAGGGACGACAATCTCAAATATTCAGTTTGCCTACATTCTTTCTTCACAAATGAATTTCCAACATGTTTGAAAATGTTTTTGCTTTTCTCAACAGAATCAATAATTGGTTGGAAAATAATTTTATGCAAACCTTGAAAATCTGTTTTGCAAGAATCACTAGAAGAATTGAAACTTTTTACCTTAAGTTTATCTTGAGCTTCAGAGATTGATTTTTCATGTCTGTCTATAATGAGCTCTTTTCGGGAGTCATCATCTTCTTGTCTATCCGTGTTGACTGTATGGAAGTGTTGTATGATTTCTCCTTTGTCATTATCAGCTTCCAATTGTTCATGAACAGTAGAGGCACAGATTATAGTTTCACATGAACTGTCAACACTTTCAACTTCAACACACTTGTTAGAAGTATATATGGAATCAAGTGTATCCCATATAGCTTTAGCATAAGAACAAAATCTAATTTTCTCAAAATCATTTTTAGTTAAAGTACTATACAGAATTTTCATTGCTTTAATATTCAGCGAAAATATTTTCTTTTCTCTGTCAGTCCAATTCTCTTTCGGTTTATGATCAAAAGTATTTGTAACAACATCCCACATATCAAAATCATATACTTTTATAAAACTAGTCATTCTAGCTTTCCAAAACCAAAAATCTATATCTTTCAAAATTGGTGGGATGGTATAATCGAAACCTTCAGAAAGCGAGCAACACTCAAAATCAGCCATTGAATACTCTTGAGATGTTAAGTCCTTTAAACAAGAGTCCGACTATGATACCAAATGTTAGAACTGGCTGACACCCAAGAGGGGGGTGAATTGGGTGTATGATAAGAAAGTCTGATGTTTAAAAATCTTTTCGCAGATTGTAAACTTAGTATATATGGAAGTGTTACGAATTTAAGATGGTGTATTTAGAAGTGCAAGTGTACACTGTCGTAATCAAGTAATAAAGAAGTGAGTAGAGTATCGTTCCCACGAGGATTGATCACTAAGTACCAAAATTGGTAATTTTAATTCTATTTAGTCGGTTGATTAGTTGTGATTGAGATTGCAAGATAGAAATGATGAAATATAAATACAAGTGATATAAAGACAAATATGAGAAAAAGCCCTAGGGATTAGATTTCACTTGATAAATTCCGGATTGAATCACTTATCTATTCTAGTCCAATTTATTCCACATGATTGATAGTCGAGTTTCCCTATTTTAATTACTAGCCTCTTCCAAGGTCAAGTAATTCTATAATTAATTGCTAACCCAATATATTCCTATATGAATTTAAGCAATCAATCATGCATTAAGATTTATGGAACTCAATTAAGACTACATAACTCATATGAATATATTCCTATTTCATATGCAAATTATGGTTTTAATTATAGGATCCACACACATGTATCTCCTTCCGGTCTCAACATGCATATTAAAATCATCCAAAAGGTGGCCAATCAATTGTAAGCATTAAGAGCAATAATTAAAACTCAATCATGAAGGAAAAATTTAAAACTAGATTTAATAAGTTAAGATTCAATCCGTCATTAGTAAGCTACGTCATCACCCTAGGAAAAGGAAAATTTAGCTCATGATAAAATTAAAAACAAAACCAAAATATATTCTAAACATCATAAATATTGCATAAAAATTAATTACAAAAACATAAAAATACTACTACAAGATGCATGAAAATGAAAAATCTAGCCTACCATATAGGAGGTAAAACCATCCATGTAGGTGGTAACCTATACCATCCATAAAGGAGGACTACCTAGGCCTTCCATATAGGAGGTAAAACCATCCATGTAGGAGGCATGCAAGAAGTAAAAAAATGCAAGAAATAAATTATAAAAATAACAACTCTCTCTCTAAAATAGAAACTCTCTCTCTCTCTCTTCCTTCCTCCTTCTTTCTCCTCATTTTAGGGTGCCAAGAAGCTCTATTTATAGGCTTCATTTTCGGACTGCTACAGTGAATTTGCTACAGTGAATTTGCTACAGTGCACCGACTGCTACAGGAACCGCACTGCTACAGTGAACCGACCACACCGTCCGTTACAGTAACCCGCACTGCTACAGTAACCGACCACACCGTCTGCTACAGTGAAGCTGCTACGGTGCACAGTGAACAGTACCGCATGAACAGTGAATAGTACCACATGAATAGTAACTTTTCCTTAAATTCCTTCTTTAATTCTTTTAATCCGGTACTATCCATGGCTGCAAGAAAATCATTATTTATTTATTAATTACACCCAAATTGATTACATTCAGCTCAAATATAGTCCACAAAATCATCATATAAGGGAAAATGAATATGCAAATATTTTACTTATCAAATTCCCCCACACTTAGCTCTTGGACGTCCTCGGACAAGAAAGAGTAACTAATAAGTGCTTCCAACAAAATCAGAAGTGTCAAGTCATAAACAAGGGCACAATTAAAGAATAAAGAGATCATAGTATTCTTGAATCAATAAAAGTATAAACTGGTAACTTCATTTGAAAATAAATGAACCGAATTCATAATTGTCGCTCATTCTCTCAATCTCTCTAGTGTTTTAGGGTAAGTGTTTCGCTCAAATTCACCTAAAAAAATTGCACTACCATAAGCTTGCCAAAAATCTCAATCTCCACTACCTAATTGACATGCATAGTTCAAATCAAAAGGACTTATTAAAGGTTGTAATGGGGTTAAGGTGAAAGGAATGTTAAAAGTGATATGAAGGGCTATTTTTACTAAGTAAATAGAACAATTGAAAAATGGGCCATCTTATGAATAAACCTGGCTTATCTCATCCCAACAAACCATAATTTACATTTTTTTTTCTTTTTCTTTTTCTTCTTTTTTTTCTTCTTTTTTTTTAAACAACTTCTGCACTTTTGTAGTTGATGATATATAGACCCCCACACTTGTCAAAAGCCCATTTCACAAAAATTTCAAATGCTCTGTTAATCTTTCGAATTCAGTGAAAGCACTTGATAAATCATTAAAACACATATTAATGGGTTAAGAATAAATAATCAATTAGGCTCAAAGGGGCTTATCAATGGTATAATTGTAAGGTTGGCTATTTGGCTCTGGCTAAACAAAATGAATGCCTTTATCATTTTTGAATGTGCATGTGACATGTAATTTCAACTAGATTTAAGGCAAGTTCTAGAGTGACAACTTAATAGGTGAATATCACACACAAGAAAGATAATCACTATTGATCATATAGGCTCAAAAGCTCACTGTTAGGGACTTTCAAATTCAGCTCATTCAATCTCAAAATTCATCACCAAATTCAACAATCAGTTATTCAATCATGCTATAAAATCTCTAAACTCAATTGATCCATGCTTCAAACTTATATACTTCTTAAAATCATTGAAAATCACTTAAATAATTTTTTTTTTAGGTTGAACCTCTTTTTTTTTTAAAAAGATGAAATAACAAAAAAAAAATTACAACTAATAAGATGCGTCTCAAGAGTTAAGAATAACTCTTTACTCTGCCATCTATGCATACCCCATGCATCTAATGGTTTTACTAACTAACTATCTAATGGAGAAACTATGCTTTTTTTTTATAATCCTCCCCCAACCTAAATCAGACATTGTCCTCAATGTCTTCTAAAGATTAAAGAAAGTTTTTTTTAAACAACCTAAACACACAATAAATTAAACCAAAATGCTGAGAGTAAAACCATAAGATAAAAGAAAGTTACAACCGGAGAGTGGTATCTGGATTCTGCTTCTGACTGCTGTCTGAAGATTGCCCACCTTTTTCTTTTACTAATAGATCTGGTTGAGGTTCATAGGTTTGCAGTTTATCTAGTAGTTGATCAGCAGTTGGTGCAGAAATGATGGAATGACGAGTCGCTTGGGGTATGAATCCTGTTTCCACAGCATGATCAAGAAAAGATAACAGGTTACCGTAAAAACCATTAACATTTAACAATCCTAATGGTTTTTTATGAAAGTTCAGTTTAGCCCAATAAGCAATGCTAGAGATCCCATCCAACGTTTCAAAACCACCGGGTAGAGCGATAAAAGCATCAGCACGGTAAAACATACGTCCCATTCGTTCAGGAAGACTTGAAACCTCTAACTCTTGGCCTAAGAAGAAGAATTGATGTTCTAACTCCTTTATCCTTACACACAAACCCTTGCTACCATGAATGGTTGCAGGAATAGCCATACTTAACTTCAAGCCCTCGAGACCTCTCCCGTAGACAAAGTTGATTTTCCTAGCGGCTAGTGCACTTCCCAGTTCCTGTGCTGCAGGTATAAACTCTCTATCCTTTCCCAAGTCAGTTTCACCAAAAATGCATATAGATTTAAAACTGCATTTTAGAGTGATACCACTCCTCTCTTTTTTTCTCTCAGACATTTTGTGTTTTTTACAAATGGAAGATTACATATTTATATTACAAAAACAGCGACAACAAAATCATGCAAATCACACATTTTTCAAAAAAATTTGAAAAAAATTTCTGACACGAATGACCAGTGGGCCACTGTGCGAAGAAATTAAGTAAAGTGAGTAAAGAAAGTCAAAAGTTACTGAAAAAGATAAGACAGATTGACAGAAGCAAGATTATGTACAGTAGTTGTGATTGTGGCTCACATCTTCCTCTGGTTTTACGTCCAGTAACGGCTTAAACGCTTTCTATGAATCGAGGATTTGCTTCCCATCCAGTTTTCTTATAAACTGGCAAACAGGGTCTTTTAACGTCAGATTCCCAAGACGGTAGCGCTCTTTTTCTTTGTTGAATATATCTAATAAATCAAGAAGAACATGATGAACATCACCACTAGGATGCGTCTCAAGAGTCTGAATGATATCATCCAATGACTCCTTACTCAGTCCATCCTTTATAAATTGGATTTTATCTTCTCGATTTATAGAAACCATACCTTTGCTCCTACAGCGCTGATCACAATTCCACCTTGCACATTTAGGACAAACCTTCATTCTTTTAGCTCTTCTCTTTTTGGAGTAAGAGCTTCTTCCCATACCTGGCATAGGTTTAATAAATAAATCATGAATCTCACCTATTAAACGTACCTTAGCTTTAATAATCCAGCGGACATCCTCAGGAAGGCCCAAACGCTTGAATGTCTTCATTCGTTCAAGTCGACAGCTATAGATCTTCCTAAGCACATCTTTGGGAAGAGTAGGGAACCTGTTCTTAAGCTTTACAATAATTTCCTCCATGATGAGACTAAAATTTAAAGATGCAGTTTTGTGTGCTTTAGTAAGTAAGAAAGAAAAATGAAAGATTAAGGAAAAGAAGTTTTGGGTTGCCTCCCAAATAGCCGCCCTTCTTTAACGTCTTTAGCTAGACAAAGATCAAACCAATAATAATTTTTTTTATTTTTTTTTAATTTTTTTTTAAAAAAAATATTAGGACTTACCTGTTGTTTCCTCCAAAGTGATGACAGTTTTCAAAGTGTTGAGTGCACCGTCATTATACTCTTTCAGCCTTTGCTCGTTCACTTTGAATTTTCGATCACCATCTTGAATCTCCACTGCTCCATATGGCCATGTTTGAACCACAATAAAAGGTCCTGACCACCTTGATCTCAGCTTTCCCAGAAATAGCTTTAACCTTGAGTTGCATATCAGAACTTTTTGTCCCGGCGTGAACTCTCTCCTCAAAATTCTTTTATCTTGCCACATTTTTGTCTTCTCCTTGTATAACTTTGCATTCTTATGAACTTGTTGTCTGGATTTTTCAAGCTCATTGAGTTGGAGAAGTCTCTTCTTACCAGCTGCCTTTAAGTCAGAATTTAAGGCTTTTATTGCCCAATATTCTTTGTGCACTTCAGGATTAGTTGATTTTGAAACATCAACTATTCCCATTGCAAGTGGTTGATCCATGCAGCTTTTATTCACCACGTCTTTTGTGCAGCTGGTCATTGTTTCTACTCTGTAACAGGTGTCACCTTCATTTGGACATGACCAAGCCTTAAAAATGTTAAAAGATACTTGGTCATCTTGAGCTCGTAAAGTCAACTTTCCCTGTTGCACATCTATTAAAGTTCTCCCAGTTGCTAAGAATGGCCTCCCAAGAATGATAGGAATTTCTTGGTCTTCTTCCATGTCGAGAATGATGAAATCAGCTGGAAATATGAGTTTGTCCACCTTCACCAGAACATCTTCTAAGACACCCCTTGGATGTTTAATTGATCGATCAGCAAGAAGTAGTGAAACTGTGGTAGGCTTCACTTCTCCAAGACCAAGTTTTCTGTAGACAGATAAGGGCATTAGATTTACACTTGCTCCTAGGTCACAAAGTGCTCTTTCAAAGTTACATTGACCTATAGTGCAAGGTCTGCAAAAGCTTCCTGGATCTTTCAGCTTTGGTGGTAGTTTCTTTTGCAGAATGGCACTGCACTCCTCAGTAAGTGCAACTGTCTCAAATTCCTCCAGCTTACGCTTATTTGAGAGAATGTCCTTCATGAATTTTACATAACTGGGCATTTGGGCAAGAGCGTCTGCAAAAGGGATGTTGATATGTAACTTTTTAAAAACCTCCAGAAACTTTTTAAACTGCTTGTCTAGCGTTGCCTTCACAAGTCTCTGAGGGTATGGAACTGGTGGTACATATGGAGGAGGGTTATCTGGAAAGCTGATTCTTCCTGGTACCACATCATCTTCTTGAGGTTTCTGTTCTTCCTCCTTCTTTTCTTGTTCATTTTCTTTCTTTTCTCCGTCAGTCTTATGTAGAATTACAGGATCTTTCAATTCTTTCCTACTTCTTAATGCAATAGCCTTCACATGCTCTATTGGGTTTTTCTCAGTATCACTTGGAAGAGTACCTGGTTGTCTGGAATTCAGCATATTTGCAATTTGGCCCATTTGGATCTCCAAGTTCTTTATTGAGGCTTCGTGGCTTCTGAGTGTTGCATCAGTCCTAGCCATGAATTGAGATGTATTCATGGTTAGTTGAGCCAGTGCATCTTCCACATTCACTTTTTGCTGTGGTGGATTTGGTAGTTGAAGAGCTTGTTGCTGGTAGTTCCCTTGCGGTTTGAACATATTTTGATTATTCCTCCAGCCAAAGTTTGGATGATTCCGCCAACCTGGATTATAAGTGTTTGAGAATGGGTTATTTCTTTGATTTCCGATATAATGAGCTTGCTCCGACTGAGAAGGTATGGATGACTGTCCATCTTGACTTTGTGTACTCATATGAGGTCCTCCATATCGGTCACAGGTTTCATGAGGAGTACTGATTGCATTTGCTTGACTAGTCAATGAGCTCACTTGCTTGGATATAGATGCAACTTGAGAAGATAAAGTTGTAAGGATATCCAGCTCATGCACTCCAAGTACCTTCTTTGAATTATGACGTTCAGAAGGCCATTGATATGCATTTGCTGCCATCTCCTCAAGTAAATTGTAGGCATCATCTAGATTTTTTCCCATTAAAGATCCTCCAGCTGCAGCATCTACAAGAATTCTAGTGGTATGCGTCATCCCATTGTAGAATGTTTGCAGTGTCCACCAATCTGGTAACCCATGATGAGGACATCTCCTTAGCAACTCCTTGTATCTTTCCCAGGCTTCATAAAGGCTTTCTAGTTCATGCTGGGAAAATGAGGTAATTTCATTCCTCAATTTTGCAGTTTTTCCTGATGGAAAGTATTTCGCCAAAAATTTCTTTGCCAAGGCATCCCATGTAGTTATGCTTCCCACTGGTAGAGAATGTAACCAGCTCTTAGCCTTATCCCTGAGTGAGAAAGGGAAAAGTCTAAGTCTAATGGCATCATCAGTAACACCATTATGCTTGAATGTGTCGCATATTTCTAGGAAGCTGGCTATATGTGTGTTGGGATCTTCTGTTGATAAACCACCGAACTGATTGGCTTGCACCATCTGGATAATTGCAGGCTTGATTTCAAAATTGTTGGCTGCTACTGGTGGTTTTCTGATTCCAGAACTTGTCTCCATGACTGTTGGTTTTGCATAATCACGAAGAGTTTTGGTATCTGCTGCTTCTCCTTCCGGATTTGCCATTGAATTGATTGAAGTAGACTGCTTTTGAACTCTCCGATTTCTTCGACAAGTTCTCTCGATCTCAGAATCACAAGGTTGTAATTCAGTCTTCTTCGATCTGGTCATATACTAAGCAAAAACCTGAAAAGAAACAAAAGACACAAAAAAAAATAATAATAATATGAAGACCAAATTAGTATTAAAATTACTTGGTATTGATATTAATGACAATCCCCGGCAACGGCGCCAAAAACTTGTTACGAATTTAAGATGGTGTATTTAGAAGTGCAAGTGTACACTGTCGTAATCAAGTAATAAAGAAGTGAGTAGAGTATCGTTCCCACGAGGATTGATCACTAAGTACCAAAATTGGTAATTTTAATTCTATTTAGTCGGTTGATTAGTTGTGATTGAGATTGCAAGATAGAAATGATGAAATATGAATACAAGTGATATAAAGACAAATATGAGAAAAAGCCCTAGGGATTAGATTTCACTTGATAAATTCCGGATTGAATCACTTATCTATTCTAGTCCAATTTATTCCACATGATTGATAGTCGAGTTTCCCTATTTTAATTACTAGCCTCTTCCAAGGTCAAGTAATTCTATAATTAATTGCTAACTCAATATATTCCTATATGAATTTAAGCAATCAATCATGCATTAAGATTTATGGAACTCAATTAAGACTACATAACTCATATGAATATATTCCTATTTCATATGCAAATTATGGTTTTAATTATAGGATCCACACACATGTATCTCCTTCCGGTCTCAACATGCATATTAAAATCATCCAAAAGGTGGCCAATCAATTGTAAGCATTAAGAGCAATAATTAAAACTCAATCATGAAGGAAAAATTTAAAACTAGATTTAATAAGTTAAGATTCAATCCGTCATTAGTAAGCTACGTCATCACCCTAGGAAAAGGAAAATTTAGCTCATGATAAAATTAAAAACAAAACCAAAATATATTCTAAACATCATAAATATTGCATAAAAATTAATTACAAAAACATAAAAATACTACTACAAGATGCATGAAAATGAAAAATCTAGCCTACCATATAGGAGGTAAAACCATCCATGTAGGTGGTAACCTATACCATCCATAAAGGAGGACTACCTAGGCCTTCCATATAGGAGGTAAAACCATCCATGTAGGAGGCATGCAAGAAGTAAAAAAATGCAAGAAATAAATTATAAAAATAACAACTCTCTCTCTAAAATAGAAACTCTCTCTCTCTCTCTTCCTTCCTCCTTCTTTCTCCTCATTTTAGGGTGCCAAGAAGCTCTATTTATAGGCTTCATTTTCAGACTATGTAATTTCAGGGTGCCAAGAAGCTCTATTTATAAGCTCTATTTATATTTGGCATCATCAAAACTAATCATATCTAACAGTGTAGTTTCAGTGTGCTTTCTGAATTGACTATGTAATTTTCAAAAGAATCTGATCTAATGAGAATATGCTTTTAATGAGATTGTGCTTGTTTTTGCAGCTTTCTATATGTTCTCATGGAAAGCAAGAATTTATGCTTTAAATGTGCATGTTCAAGTTGATCTTAGTAAACAGTCTTATCTCGTTCTTTCGCAGTTCAGTTCTGATTATGTGATAATTCTTCAAAAAATGGTTTTTGAACTTTGAACTGATATTTTCAATTTTGAAGTAAAAAACTTTCTATATTTGAAACAAAAATTTTAGTCCTTTTCCGTGGTTAAGTTGTTGCAAAACTTTTGAAAAAGATCAAGTAAATTTTTTTTAGAAAACGAAATTTTAGAAATGATCATATAGTAAGTTTTGTCATCATCAAAAAGGGGGAGAATGTTAAATTTCATGTTTTGATGATAACAAATCATGATTTGGATATTGTTGGATTTGATTAAAAGGAATACATTAGGAAAGGAAGTAAAAAAAAGTGATCTGAGTAAGATCACTCGAGTGATTTGTGTAATCACTCGAGTGATATAAAAAATAACAGATTACTCGAGTCATCCATGAAATCACTCTAGTGATGTTGGTAAATTCGTATATCACTTCCAGTACAAGCCAGAATCACTTCAGGAAAAATTCACTGTTTTGAATTTCACTGCTAGTGATCTCAAATCACTCGAGTGATATATGATTTTTGCATAATCACTTCCAGTGCATCTAAAATCACCGGAAGAAAAATTCACTATTTTGGAAATCACTTCCAATGATAGACAGATCACTCGAGTGATGTCTGAAATTTCTAGAATCACTTCAGTGCGTCTGAAATCACAGGAAGAAAAATACACTATTTTGGGAATCACTTCCAGTGATAGTTATATCACTTGAGTGATCTTTGAATTTTCCAGATTCACTTCCAGTGGATTGAAAATCACTGCAAGAAAAATTCATTATTTGCAAAATCACTTCCAGTGATGCCAAATTCACTCGAGTTATATATGAAATCTCAAATTCACTTCCAGTGGATCTGTAATCACTTGTAGAAAATTTCATTTTTTTCCAAATCACTTCAGTGATATGTTATTTTATCAGTTTCACTTCTAGACAGTTACTGTGATCCACTTGCAATCACTTCTACGGAAATCAACAAGTTTTGTTAGTAAGATATTGGTAGTGATAGTCATTGCTAGTTAATCCAAATTACTTTCAAAATCATGTGGCATATTATTTCATTAAAATCACTATCAGTAGAATAACATTTGTTGAAAATCATCTCCAGTGAAAATAAGTTCACTTCTGATGATTCTTTGATTTTCAGAAATCACTCCCAATGAATCACAATCATTCTAGTAATATTCAAAGTTTTTCCTAACAGTCATTTTTCTGAGTGTATTACACGTGTACTCGACTACCACCCACATGACAAGCAACTGAACAACACTCAATGGCAACTAATTGTGGGCAGCAGCAATATTCAAAAATAACTATCAACATGCAAAGAGAAAAACAATACTGTTGCATCTGTCAGAAGCACAATCGATCAACGGACAAATTCACAACGGTCTTCAAAGCTTCTGAAATATAAGGCCAGCCATTTGAAAATCAAGATACGGATAACGCTTGAACACACTGCAAACAATATACTCATAAGTGCTTTGTCTCTTATTATTTCTTCACATGTACTTCAGTTTTCATCCATATACTCTGTGAGAGAAATTTGACAGTCAAAAACTCTTTATTTTCGATAGTGATAACTTAAGGTTGAGGAACCTTAAGTTAGGATTTGAGATTACCTTGTGTAAGGGGGAGCGAGTATCCAAAGAGGAACTTGCTGTTGTACTGAGGTGCCATGAACCTACTGAATCTTGGAAGATATAGTGAAAGGCTTAGAAGGATTTCTGAGGACTGGACGTAGGTCAAGTGATTGTGACCAAACCAGTATAAACTCATGTGTCCACTTCCATGATATCTCTTCTTACTTATAACTGTGCCTTAAAGTTTCATAATTTTTAATTAAGTATCTGGTTATTATGCAATCACCCAATTCATCCCCCCTCTTGGGTGAAAAGCTTACAGTAACACTTGACACTTGGCATAATTTTTTTCAAGACTACTCCCTAGCCATTTAATTTGTCCAGCTACCATAAAAATCAAGGGAAAATGCCATAAATCAGGAAAAAAAGTTGAGAAATTGGAAGAGGAAAGAGAAAATGTAAATAGTAAAAGTTATTGATCTCTGGAGCTGATTTCACCTCCGATTTGGCTTTTTCTCTCAAAGTACCCTTCACAAACCTTCTTCTACTCATCCTAAGCTTCATTTCTATGATTTTGAATTTTCATTTGGAGGTGTTTGGTGTCATCTTGCCTACCGAAGTACTGCCAAAATTCTGAACTAACTGCAGAAACGCATAGAGGTAAGCATAAGCTTCATTTTGAACCAATTGGTTTGTTGTTTGGATGAGTTTTTGTAAGGGCGAGTTACTATTTTTTTTATTTGAGGTGTATTTTTGAGGTTTAATCATGTATTTAGGGTTAAATTATGATTTATGATGATATTGGATCAAGTTGTTGGACAAAACTCTGTTTTGATAATTTTGGTTGATTGAAGGTTCCGTTCAGTCAGAAGGAAAGGGGCTTAAACTTTGAGATTTTGATTATTTTGGTCATCCCATTGTGTTCTATACAAAAAATTGTGGAAATAGCCTTGGTTATGAATTTTGAATCATTGGGACACAAATTGTAACTTTGTAAATTTATGCCCTGTTAAGGTTCCTGCGTGACAGTCTTTTTGTGAGGGGTTTTTGAGTGAATGAATGATGTCAAAATATTTTGAAACTTTCCAATCTAAAAGTAGACTTATCAAGCTTTAATTTGATAGGTCATAATAGTCAATTGGATTTGTGTATTGGGAGTTCTACATTTTTAAAGTTTGTTCATGTAAAACTGAGCAATTCTGGAGTAGTGTCCAATAAAAGGGAACTTTGTACCTATGTGTGTACATTTAGCTTATGGCTATATTTTTCCCTAAAACTAGACTTAAATAGGTCACGCAGCATTTGGAATCCACTGCGAAAAACTCATCAGAACGATTACAGAAGTAGGGTGTTACACCCTCCCCCTAAAGAATCAGTCGAAACACCCATAAAAAATAGAACAGAGTTTATTCAATGAGGAATAACCTGGGTTTGTTTTTTTCTTCCTTTTGGTTTCTACCCACCAAAATAAAATTACGTAAAGGATGACGATGATGATGACTGACTCCTAGTGGGAGTCCTTTTTTAGGTTTGAAGTCGTTATCTTCCCTAGTGGTCTTATTTGGTTTTCATTTCCCTTTATAACCCGTTTGGCCCATCATTCATTCATTCCCCATTTTCCCTTTATAACTTCATTGCAATAGAATAGGAAAATCTGGTTATGTAATTAATGGATAAAGCATATATCTAGGGAGGTTCTGATTCCTTCCGATGCTTTATATAAGTACGATGATCCAATAATAATCTACTTCATATATGCATTCTAATTTAAATATCAATTTATCTATTTTTAATTAAGTACTTTAGTGTTTTTTTAATAATAATTGAACTTTTTATATTCTATCAAATTTTATTTACATTTTTTTCACTTCAATTATCACAATATATACAAATAATATATATATATATATATATATATATATATATATATATATATATGCGCAATATTCAATAAGATTCATGCCCTTTTCAGTCATTTTTATCTAAACGGGTTTTTTAAACACTAATCCAAACATGTATAACGTTAGAAAACAAGCTACTTCTGTCACTGTCAATCCAAACACAAATTGCATTTACATTCTGACTTTTATCCTATCTAACTTTTGCAAATTAAAAGTCAAATAAAAAAACAACTTCTCTACCGCTAATCAAAACAAGCACTTAATTTGTTTCTATGGTCTTGTTCATAATGCTGGAGTTAGTCCTAATATCCTTTTATTCCCCACTTTGTTTGGGGTTTTAAATTTATCATCGATTAAGGGCATGTTTGAGTTCATGTTTAAAAAGCCTATTCACGCAAATAGAGATAAAACTCATCTCATATACTTACCTCGTAAATCATAAATTACATTGGAAAATAAGCTTCTACCGCTAATCCAAACAGACATGTAGCTTTTAAAGAAGTGCTTCTGTAGTGACGCTTCTACCACTAATATCTGCTTCTTTTTCCTCCCTCCTCACCTCTCGGTAATTCTAATAAATCAATCCCTTTCTTTCTCCCTCTTCTTTACTTTCTTAAATATTAATTAATCTAGAAATCTCAAACGTAAATGGTGTACTCCATATTGAATTTTTTAATTGTTTTTTATGATATTTGTTTTAATTAATATTTCAGGAGGGGGGTTAAAGAGAAGTTAGGTATAACCCTACCAAATGATGCATTTGAATTGTCATTTGTTTTTAGCCAAGAAGGGTCAGTAGATTAAATCAGTTCCTTCTATATATATAGTGGCACTTGCTCTAATAATGATGGGGTTAAGAGGTATTTTTAACCCGATCATTTTTACATAGGGACAATTTTACCCCAAAAGTTTTAAATATAACTTTGAAAAAAGATGAAGTAGATAACATATGGACTTCCGACGCAAATTTATACTTCAAACAAATGATATAGATAACATATGAACTGTCAGCTTATCATATTTAGTGAATTAACAGTTAAAATTAATTGAGATACCGGCTAGAGAATTGCTCTCTTTTTGACACTTCCAGGAAAAAATTCCTCTGAAAAAACTTTCAGGGAAAAATTACCTATTAACCCATAATGATATTAGTTTAATTTGAGTTTCAGGGAGGTCACAACTATTGATCCAATGCCCTTGGAGGCATTTACTCTTCAGGTAATTAAGATGCTTTATACTTTATATATTATCATAACATAAGTATACACATACGCACAAAAAGCATGAGAATGAAATAGAGTAGAATGAGAGAGGAAATGAAATGTTGATCACCCCAATTTTTTTAAGGGAAAGACATAAAAATCTCTACCAAATATACAAATTTTAATTTATTATCACTGTGATTAAACTTTGTAATAAAATTGCTCAATAGCCTTTAATTTAATAAAGAAAAATAATAAAAACAATTTAATAAATAATAAAAATGCAAAACTGGCCCTCATCAAGTGGAATAATAAAAAGTTTGCATGATCCCATGCAAGTGTTTATTTTTTTTTATAAAAAAATTATTTTACTTTATTTTTTGAAATGACAGGAAATAGAAGTTTCAACAGTCAAATATATGTGTTACCAAGAGTATAAAAGGCTACTAGCTGAAAAAAAAATTTAGATTGTGTGCCTTATGATGTTCATGGATATGGTCAATTTTTTGATACTTTTAAAGTGAGGTACGTTAAAATTTCTTATACATGAAGCAAACGATTCCTTCTGTTTTCTGATCATTAATTACTTATTCAGGTTCATAAATTTATTCTTGATTCATATGGTTTTGATCATAACACTCATGTTGTGAGTTTGATGAAGTTACAAGGAGAATACACTGGCTCGTGGTTTGACTCTACAAAACCAACTTAGACGATATGCTCCAATTCCCCTCAATGCAAAGGTTAATTAGGTTAGTTATTTGCAAAAGATCTATTGGTTATTATAAAATACCTTTTGAATCATTTGTATTGAAAACTATTCTTTTAGTGAAAGACCCTTTAATATGTATTCAGGTCTAACATTTAGGATAAAAGAAAACTCTCAAACTAACTTCTAGCACAAATTTAAAAGCCTACCTGCTTCTTTTTAAACTATGCATTAGATAGTTTCCAACATGAAACTAACCATGCATGTACTCATAAATTGTTGAATATTATTAGAAAAAACAAATTATTTTAATATAAATATTTCTTCAATGGAATACCCTATATATACGACACTTGCATTAGGGTAAATAAGGGGATGGATTCTATGTGAATTTTCTTCAGAAGTTTATTTTCTTTCTTTTAAAAAATGCTGCCATAATTAGTTACTAGTGCTTGTTGACTTGTTAGCAATTCTTGAACTAGCTAACTAGTAGCAATAATTATCCCCCAACCCCAACCCCAAAATTTATCATTAGAAATATAATTCATTTTTATGTCTGACGTAACATTCTAATTTTTATTTTAAGATTTAATTATAATTAAGAAGGAATTGTTTGCATATTTATCATGCAATTATTAGAATGAAAAAATTTATTTAAAATATGATTTATTATAGTAAAAAATGGTGGAATGGACACACACATACACACACATATATATAAAGTAACAAAAATGGGTTAAGGGGCAAAAATACTCATGTGCTTTTTTCAAATGGGCACCCAACACCAAATACTTTAGTTAGGCGCAAAAATACTTATGAACTTTTCAAAATAAAGCAAAAATGCACATGCCCTTAATGAGTACTAATGTCTGTTATATGGGATCCATAGTACTATTTTTTGAGGTGTAAAAATACCTATGAACTTTGTTTTTAGGTGCAAAAAATGCCCATAAATTTTTCAAAATGGGGTAAAAATACCTACACCGTTAACTGGTACAAAATTTTGTTTCATAGGATCCATATTATTGTCTTTCATGATTATTTAATTTTAAACAAAACTCTCCACCTTCTCTCTCTCTTCCCCACCTCTCTTCCTCTGATCTCCTGTAAGGACCTCCCAACCTCAACAATTCACTCTTCGATGCTCTCAAACTCTCCACCAAGTTTTAAGATTCTAGTGTGTATTCCATGAAAGTACCAATGTAATGATCATAATTCCAAGGGAGAGCCCATCTCAAAAGACTAGCGTATTGGAAGGAAAAGCCCCTTAAATTTATAAATCTCACTTTACTTGTGAGATTTCCCGATGTGAGACTCATAACACCATGCAATAATTTTTTTCATTTGAATTCAAATAATCAAACTCTTAAAGATATTGGTGGCAAATGACGGGACACTAATGGGTGATTTGCAGTCAATGACTTTGGGGTTTCTTTCTTTTGATGCTCTATTAGCTTGACTAAATAAAGAAGTAGGGTTATTCTCTAAAGGACTAGGCCTAAGTTGACAAAGAAGCATGAGGTAAAGAAAGAGGACGCTCTATGGAGAGATTGAGAGCAACGAAGAGTGAATCATCTAGGGAGGGTCTCACGAGAGATCAGAGGAAGAGGGATAAGAAAGAGAGAGAGAGAGAGGGTTGAGAGTTTTTTAAAAAAATTAAATAATCATTAGAAACAATAATGTGGATCTTACAAAATAGAAGTTTGTACTAATTAACGGTGTGGACATTTTTGCCCCATTTTAAGAAGCTCATGGGCATTTTTGCATCCAAAAGTAAAGTTCATAAGTATTTTTACACCTCAAAAAATAGTATTGCGAGTCCCACATAATGGAAGTTAATACTCATCAACTGTATGGGCATTTTTACCTCATTTTGAAAGGTTAATGGATATTTTTGCACCTAACGAAAGTATTTGGTACTGGGCGCCCATTTAAAAAAAACAAATGGGCATTTTTTCACCTTAACCCAAAAAAAAAATCACGTGGCCGTTTTATTTCAAAAGCGTCACGTAGGGTCTATGGTTACACCCCATTTGTTTCAATCTGTCAACAATGCCTTCACATTTTCCTTTCTTTTTTCTTCTTCTCCCGTAGCGTGCCATTCACCATTTTACAGCTTAGGTTCTTTATTTGGGGTCAAATAGGTACTTATGTATGCTTCTTCTTGCTAAAATCCTTTTACAATGCTATTCTAAACAATTTTTTCTTTCTATTGAGGCTAATATTGTGTTGATTAGTGAAAATTTTGGATTTTAGATTTTGAAAAAGTTTTGACAATAGATGACTATAGATATGTAGAAGAAGACTAATAGTTAATTTTAATCAGTTTAGATTTATTATTTGGTTGCTTTATGATTTTATAATTACTTTTTGACACAAATCATAAGTTATACTTTTTGGACCTTATTGCCAATTAAATTTCGGTTAAACAATTTATTTGATTTATTGGAGGCATTATTGAAATTTTAATTAGTTTAGTTTTGTAAATTTTAAGTTATATGAAATTATAAGTTAGGATTTGATATTTGAGTTCAAGTTTGATATGATTTTAATTAGACCTTTAGAACCACCCCAATTGGACCTCTATAAAATTATATATGAATTTTCAAAGTTTAATGAAAATTCTGCCCAACTTTTTAGCAAATGTGAAAATGGAAATAAATGTATGGGTAAAATTGTTATTTGACCAATAAAGCAAGATGACATTATTTTTCTCTTTAATTGGCCAATAATTTTGGTTAAATGAAGTAAAATGAGGGGGTTCATTTACTTGGTTCATATTAAGCTTAAATATGAAGCATTTTTAGTCAAGTAAAGGTGGTTGAAAAGTCAAAAAGCAAGGTAAGAGTTAAATAGCTATTGATTATTGATTCTAAAGAGATGTATAAAGCCAATTCAAAAAGTTTTCTTTGACTCTCTTTAATAGCCCATATGACGTCCAAATGGAAAGAAGGGAAATTAATATTTGACTCATATTTATTCAAGAAGGGAATTTGTTGGCCAAGTAAATTAGACATATGCTAATTGCCATTAAATAATAATATAACAAAAGTAAGAAAGAGATATTTGAAGAAGCTTTTATGCCTTCTTTCCTTCCATTATTTCAGTCAAGTTGAAGAAAATAGAGAGAGAGAAGAGCTTGGAGAACTTGAAGAACAAGAGGAAGGTCTAGGGTTTCAAGAGGCAAAAATCTAAGGTAAGAGCTTGAAATCAAAGTGTTCTTGCCTTCTAATCTACCTAGAACCTCTTCTAATCTCTTCTCCATCTTAAATATCATGTTTAGCAAGAGAAAAATCAATAGGAAGAGAGAGGGAGGTGGACATCCAAGAGAGGGAAGGAAGAGGAATCAAAGGTAAACACAAGAACCTAATTTCTCTTATTGATTCTTGATGGTTTTTGGTAGTAGTTGTTATTGTTGTGATTGTTTTGGCTTGGTTTATGATTTTGGGATGTGCAAACCCTAAGGGGAGGTGCTGCCCAATTTTCCATTACTTACATTTAAAAGTTTTTTAAGTGATTAAACATGTGATTAGAGGTGAAAGGAAGGTGATTAATAGAATGGAATCAAGAAACTCCAATTTTCTCCATTTTCTATGATTTTTGTCCAATAGAAATTTTCACTATGTTTGGACTCGAATTTGGTGTTTTTGATGTTTTTATTGAGTTTAAAATGGAAAATTGTGTAGGGTACATGTATAATATAAAGTATAAAGTGTTAGATTTCATGTTTTGATGATAACAAATCATGTTTTGGAAGCTCATGGATTAAATATCAGCAAAGGAAGTAATTCTGGTGATCTGTGCAAGATCACTCAGTGATTTAGTTAATCACTTGAGTGATATTCAAGATCACTCGAGTGATCACTGAAATCACTCGAGTGATTTGGAAAAATAACAGATCACTCGAGTGATCTGTGAAATCACTCGAGTGATGTGCATAATCACTTCCAGTGATCGATAAATCACTGCAAGAAAAATTCACTGTTTTGAAAATCACTTCTAGTGAAGCCCAGATCACTCGAGTGATACGCCAAGCTTTCCAAATCACTTCTAGTGATCTTGAATCACTCGAGTGATGCGCCAAATCACTTCCAGTGATTGAAAATTCACTGCAAGAAAAATTCACTGTTTTGAAAATCACTTCCAGTGAATGCCAGATCACTCGAGTGATACCTGAAGAATTCCAAATCACTTCCAGTGATCCTAAAACACTCTAGTGATGTTGCATTTTCGCTGAATCACTTCCAGTGAATTGAAAATCACTGCAAGAATATTTCACTATTTGCCAAATCACTTCCAGTGATCTTGAATCACTCGAGTGATGTTTGAAAAGTTCCAAATCACTTCCAGTGGATTCAAAATCACTGCAAGAAGAAATCACTATTTACAAAATCACTTCCAGTGATTCCAAATTCACTCGAGTGGAATATGGAAATTTCAAGATCACTTCCAGTGAACCAGCAATCACTGTCAGAAGCTTTCAACACTTTCAAAATCACTCCCAGTGATATTATATTCACTTCCAGTTATGGTTTTTTCTGTCAGTAAACACTTTCAAACATACACTATGATCCATTTGCAATTACTTCCATGAAGAACAACTGATTTTGTTAAGTGAAATTCTGTTATTACTGATTTCTCCAAATTGCTATCAAAATCATATGGTATATTATTTTACTGCTCAGTTGCGAAAATAATATCACTCCTGATGGTCTTATTATTGTTTTTCAGAAAACACTTCCAGTGATTCATATTATTCTGTTGAGATTCAAATATTTTTTAACAGTAATGTTCTCAAAGTGTGTTACAGTTGTACTCCAACATCACACACATGATAAGTAACTGAACACTCCACTCAAACGACAACTATTCATGGTAGCAGCAGAACTTCAGAAGTAACGGAAGACAAATGCTGTTACATTTGTCAAAAGCATTTTTGAATTAACGGACAGATTTACAATGGTCTTCAAAGGTTCTATTATATATGTCCAGCCATTCGAAAAATACAACAACGAAGAAAAACGCCTGAATACTCTACAAGCAATATCTTCACAAGTGCTTCAATTCTTCATCTATACTTCAGTTCTTATCTACATACTCTGTGAGAGAGATTTATCAGTCATACTTAATCATTTCCAATAGTGATAACTTAAGGTTGAGGAACCTTAAGTAGGGATTTGAGATTACCTTGTGTAAGGGGGAGCGAGTGTCTAGAGGAACTTGCTGTTTGTACTGTAGTGCCAAGAACCCACTGAATCTTGGAAGATATAGTGAAAGGCTCAGAAGGATTTCTGAGGACTGGACGTAGGTCAAGTGGTTGAGACCGAACCAGTATAAATCTCTGTGTGAATCTTGGTGATATCTCTTCTTCTTATTTACTGTGTTTAAAGTTTTATAAATTAATTTTAAATTTATGATTATTTTGTAATCACCCAATTCACCCCCCTCTTGGGTGAAAATCTTGCTCTAACATAAAGGCCCTAGAATGTGATATGTCACAAATACCCTTAAAACCCTAAGTTAAAGGCTGCCAAGGGTAATTTCATAATTTGAGCCTGAATTTGACCAATCTCAGGTCAAAAATGGATTCTACACGCAAAATTGTATAAGATTAGCCCGGTAATAATTTTTAGTAAGGTACAGTTTGACCGGGTACAAAGGGACATAGACCAGGTCCCAGGGGCATTTTGGTAATTTTACAATTTTGAGTCAAGATAACTAACACAATGAGTTATGAATAAATAATAATTCATTTATCCTAAATTTGAAATTTTAGGATATTGCAGTAGCCTAAGCAGGATAGACAGAGCTGGACCGATTGACAGGCACGGAAAGGGCACGTTCCAGGTAGTAACACTTTCTTTCATGTACTATATGATAATTATATGCTTTGAGTATGCCATCTTTTGTATCATGAGCATAGTGCCAGGGGCACATTAGCCTAGCTGTGATCTAGGATCCAACGATGGTGCACGCGAATAAGCCAGGGTCTACATAGTCATTTGGGCTTATACAGTGTATACATAACAATTTATCATCTCACACAATATGGTGCATGATATATTTATTTTCACATCATATATGCCTGATTGTATATTACTACTGAAATTCTCTGAATCTCACCCTTTCCATATATATATTAAGTTTCCAGCAGCAGGCAATTGCTTAAAGGGAAGAACGGTAATTTTTGGCAACGAAAGGTTTCAAACTAGTTCGAGAGAGGTAGTTGGTTATCTTAAGACCTTTTATTTGCTTAAGGTTTGTAATCATTCTGTACACCCCTATGGGGAATCTCTATATATAAACAAGTACATTGTATCAAAAATATCAATATTCCTTTTATGATATTCTTATATGCCCACTGAACTACGCAATTGCTATTATGAGTAATATCAATAATGAAGCGGGGTCTTACAGGAAGTAGCTAGATGCGTAGGAGCTGAGAGTCTTGTAGACATCTTTTGGTACTAGTGTTGCATTGATTTCTATATTGCTAATCTAGGGCCTCTTGTTTTTTTTAATGCTATATTTATTGTTTAGATAACTGTGTTTGGGATGACTATTTAACCATTGTTGAGCCTAAGGCCTTATTTTGCATAATTTGATATTTTGGTGGATCCACAATCATATCTTTTATTGAAAATTGTTTTGTGTAGATCCTTTGTTGTGGGTTCTGTTAGATATGATTAGTTTTGATGATGCCAAATATAGATGTCAAATATTAAGAGAGCAAAAGTTTGCATAATATACTTATCTCTTACCTTGACTAACTACTATTTAATATTACATATCTTGTAGATTTGTCAAGCAATGAAAGAAAGAGGTTGAGGAATGAAGAGCTTGAAGAATTAATGGGAATATCAAGATTCAAGCTTCTAGAAGAAATACTAGATGTTTCTATGCTCATAAGGGAATTAAGAAGTTACTGTAGCAGTTTACTGTTTGGCACTGTAACATTGTCACTGTAGCAATACGGTTACTGTAGCATCGAGTGATTTTAATAATCACTTGAGTGGTTTTCAAAGTGATTTTCAGAATCACTCGAGTGATTCTGAAAATAGTGAAAAATCACTTGCAGTGATTCACTGTTCACTCGAGTGATTTGCAGCTTTTTCATACTCTGTTCTTCGTCCAGCTGAGCAAGGCATGATTATTTGATCATATATCTCAACATACAACTCCAATTGAGACCAAACCAATTGCATATGAAAATAGACTCCCAATTAGTCATTTTGAAACTATAAGAAACATCAAAGGAGCTCAGACTAAGGAATATAAGTGTTCGAATCTTGCCTTCATATCAGCGTCACTTTCTGGAACATATTTGGTAGTTTGGCTATAACTCTCAAACCACAAATCAAATTGTGCTGAAACTGGTACCATATGAAACTATACTTCAAGAGCTTTCCATTGATATATAATATAGCAATTTTGGAGTCATATGCGAAGAGTTATGTCATTTAGAAGTTTACCCCTGTTTGCTGAAGAATTGGAAACGCAACAACGAAGTAAAAGTGATCTGAAGAACATATCACTCGAGTGATATGCCAGAAATTGCAGATCACTCAAGTGATTCCAGAATTCACTCGAGTGATATGGCAAATCACTTCCAGTGGCGCCAGAATCACTGCAAGAAAAATTCACTGTTTGCAATTTCACTTCCAGTGATACCGAAATCACTCGAGTCATATGAGATTTTTCAGAATCACTTCCAGTGCGAGCCAAATCACTGCAAGAAAAAATCATTGTTTCGAAATTTACTTCCAGTGATCTCTAAATCACTTGAGTGATATGTGAAATTTTCAGTATCACTTCCAGTGGCTCTAAAATCACTGGAAGAAAATTTCACTGTTCTGAAAACCACTCCCAGTGCAGCTGAATTCACTCGAGTGATTAGCTATTTTCTCAGTATCACCTCCGGTTGACATCAAATCACTGCCAGTATATCAGTATGAATCAGAATCACTTCCCGTGAAGATGAGATCACTCCCAGTGAACCTAAATGCACCTCCAAGTGAAAGTCAATATGCCTCAAGTGATATGTTTATTTTGGTATATCACTCCCAATGCACTTCCAGTGAATTAAATACCTCCCAGTGATTACTCAGCATACTCTTCACTGAGTCCGAATCAGTTCCAGTGGCAGCTTATCAGAATCACCTTCAGAAACTTCACATAATCATGGAAATTACTCAAGGGATCATTATTATCGAGTCAATGATATGCTTACTCTTACAAAGCCACTGCCAGTGAAATGCTTCTGTAAATCACTTCCAGAAGTATGACTGAAACAAGGAAACAACTCAAATGATTTCATCTTACACTCGAGGGATGCTGATAATTGCCAGTGGAATATTATTTTCTGAAAATAACCACCAGTGAAATCAAGTTTACTTCTAGTAATTCTCAAGTTTTCAGAAATCACTGCCAGTGAAGTTAAAATTCACCCGAGTGAAATATTGCTTCTGAGAAAATACTCCCAGTGAAATGTATAATCACTCTAGTGATATTTAAAAGATTCTCTAACGGCTATTTTCTGTCAGTGTATTACAGGTGTTATCCACTACCACTCATTGGAACAACATTCGACGGCAACTAATCATGGGCACTAGCAATATTCAACAAATAACCAATAACATGCTAATTGTAAGCAACGAATGAAGCATCTGTCAGATCAATAAAAAACGCTGAAGTATCTGTCAGACACACGATGGGCTTTCAATGGAAAAATATTTGAATGCTTCAACAGCTCTCAACCTATCTTCTATATAAACTGAAGCATTCAAGAAGAAGATATAAATATACTACAGCGAACAGACACACGAGTGACCAGAACCCAACTATGTCAATATGCTGATATTATAAGTCGTCCGCCTCATATACTCTTTGTTCTTATCTGTTTATATATCATGTATACTTGAGAGTGAGAATATTTTTGTATTGTACTTCAGTGAGTATCATATCTACTCTGTGAGAGAGTCTGTAAACACTTCATCTATATTTCAGAAGTGTTCTCAAGGTAGAGGGACCTTGAGTGGATTGATTGCCTTACGGGGAAGCTGCCAGTAAGACTTTCTGCTCGTAAGACTTACAAGGTGCAAGCAGTAGAGAACGTTGCTGCTCGTAAGACTTACAGTAGTGTAAGCAGGAGAGAACGTTGATGCTCGTAAGACTTGCACGGGTAAGCAGGAGAGAAAGGTCTTTGGATTGCTTTGCTTGACTTGTTGTAAGAAGGAGTAAACCTTACAGTGTGTAAGGGGGAGTTACTCTTGTAAGTTTTGTAAAGGCTTTTCTTGTGCCTGGTTAAACAAGAAGATAGTTGATTGGAAATCTCAGGAGGAGCCTAGGGACTGGACATAGGTCATCGTGGATTAGACTGAACCAGGATAAATCATAGTTTGCATATTCTCTTCCCTAAGCTTTTACATTTCCAGCATATATGATTTACATATCAGCTAATATTTCTATACTTCCGCATATATTGATTTGATAAGTGGTGAAAAGATTTTAAAAGATCATACTTTCTTATCGCACACTCAATTCACCCCCTCTTGGGTGTCAGCCAGTTCTAACAGGTTCAATGTTGTAAAACTCATAGGCTATGGTTTCTCTTGTTTGTTATTTATGCCCAGAGTAATGGATTCTCTATAGTAGGTTTATGGGTAGGTTTTGTGCCCTAAACCCAATGTGTCTTCTTGAAAGAAATAGTTTTCAATTATCACTGGTTAATTAGGTTTTGTAAAACCATTATAGATAATTATTGTTTGTGAGAAGATGTCTTTTCATATGGCAATTATCAGGGCTCACTAAATCAGACATAGAGGTTCTTATTTATCTTGTCAAGGCTGCATCTATTATGAAGGACATTTGTTATCTCTAGGTTGTATTTACAATATTCCACAATAATAGTTTATAACATTTGTAATACCATATTTATGGTGCTTAATTTCTATGTGTGCATGTATATATATAACTTGTATGCAATATAAAGTTAAATTGTGGAAGAATTCAGGGAATATTGTGTTATATGCCATAGATGAATGTGTTTATATATCCATTATAATTAATGAATAAATTAGCTTAACTAATATAATGATCTAACTTAACCTCTAACTCCCTTAACTACCTAAATACCCAATTACTAAAACATATGAATTTGTTGATATCAGGCTTGGCTTAGTAATCCAGTTCTAAGAAATTGTTTGAAGAAGCATGTGATAAATCAGAGTTAGATCAGTTGAAATGGTCCTATTATCAAATTAACAAGATCCCATGGTAAGTCATGACACCTTACTTTGATATTATTAGATGATTGGTATGCCCTCCGATCCTAAATGTATGAGCTAAATCTTAAGAAAACTAGATAAGTTAGTTATTTGTATCAAATACATGTTGGTTTTCCCTGTTAGAACCGATTGACACCCAAGAAGGGGTGAATCGGGTGTAAGATAAAAATTTAAGAAATTTGAAAAACTTTCACATCTCAGTGAAAGGCAATAAATATGAAAATAATGAATTATAAATCCATAGTTAGTTATTCAAACCATATATGCTTGAAATATAAAAGCTTAGGGAAGAAAAGATGTAAACTATGATTTATCCTGATTTGGTTCAATCCACGATGACCTAAGTCTAGTCCTCAGGCTCCTCCTGAGATTTCAATCCATTGCCTCTCTTAAGTTTAACTGGGTACTTGAGAATCACTACGATCCCACAAGTTTGATCATGGCACTTGTGAAGCCTTTACAATTTTTGTACAAAGGAAAGAACTGTTAGGATTGACAGACACAACAGAAAATTAAAATTAAAAAAATTTTCTAATCCCTACTGCGGATTTTTCAATGGAATTTAAATTGAGTAATAGAAAACGTACATATCTTATGTGTTTAGTCTCTCCTTTCAATCTCAAGGAGCTAACAACTCGAATCAAATTCCTCTACTAGTATCCACACGAATAAGAATCCAACACAGACAATGTGTTAGCACCACCAACGTCCCTCTAGAGTTTTCTTTTTTTTTTATGGCTCTCTATCTATTTTTTCATCCATAGAAAACCCTAACTTTCATTTAAATAAATAGTCAGGATTTTCTATTTTATTATAGATATTAGATTTTTAAAATTAATCTTAATTAATTTTGAAATCGATATCATATCGATTAACACTTAATTGTTCTAATAAGTAAATTAAATAAATCTGGTTTAATTAAATCTATCTAACAGTTTTAATTTAACATATTTATTTAATTTAAATAAAGAGCTATCAATGGAAACAATTTTAATTTATCTTTATAAATTAAATCCGAGATATTATATCTTTATCATATTAGTTATTATATTTAATTTATCAGATAAAACTAAATTTAAAACTAACACAATATAATATATATATATATATATATATATATATATATATATATATATATATATATATATTTGTCTACCATAGGTTAACCATTACATTTATTGAATCTAGACATATCTTAAATTTAATGAATTTGGACATAATAGCTCGTGTTGGGCTATTTTTATGTGTGACCCTATAGGCCCATATCAAGTTGGCAATGGACCAATGACTATACTAACCCACAAGTCGTAAGCGACCTCTAGTAAAAATTATGACTAGCCAATTCATATGTAGATCGATAAACTGATACAACCTGTCATACAACCATATCACATCCCTTTTGTCACACAATATTTTGGTTAAGGATAAGGCATGGAGAATGTCATCCTCCTATTCCTGACCATTACTTTCATAATCCCTAAGCAGTCTAACTATAGAAATGGAAATTTCTTTCTATTGTAGTATGGTCATACATTTTTGAGACTCACTCATCGAGAGCTTTAGTAATATCTCTCTATTAATGTGAGGGAAAAATTTCATCCTAAACATACACATTCTTTTGCATGAAAACCACTAAGCTTGAACATAGCCATTATCATCACCCAATCAAAGGTGACTTTTGACTATGTCAAAGCTGAGTGACTCTTATTTTGGAATCCATGATGATCTCAGGTCAAAGGGCATAGTGACGTAGTTATACATGAGACAAGCTTATGACTTGATCCATGCAGCTTTCTCATAACGGGTCAGTCCAGCACCTTATACTCTTACAAGTACATAGGACTTTGATTTGTATCTCTATAACTTTTCAAATTTTGCTCTTATTTCATCTTCACTCCCACATAGATGACCGACTAGGGATATTTAAGACAATCATTATGATTTATCCAAGGACATAGTTAACACAGTCAATGTGCAAATAATATGACAACAAAATGGAGAAATTCATTGATAACAATGTTCAAAGTGCAATGATTGGCCCTTAGGGCACAATTTCTGACAAGAACTCTTCCTTACACACTGTAAGGATACAATATGTTTCCCATTCAAGATCCCCCAATCTTGAGTAACGCTCACAAAGATAGAATGATTAGAATAAAAGCATACTTCTCTCTATATGAAGTAGATAATGATTAATACTAAAGTACAAGGTGGGAATATGAATACAGAGCATCGTTTGGTTGAGATTCAAAGTTTTAGCATATTGACATTTTAGACATAGGCTCTCTCTCTTTTGGTTTTGAAGATCTTCTATTTATAATTGATGAAGAGTAGTTAACCATTACACACATTCTTTCCGTTGAGAATATTACCATTAGAAATAGACGTTGGAAGCTCTAACAATATTTGCTTTTTGTCCATTGAAGCTTAATCCAAGTTTAATCACTTATAATCTTCATATAAACTTGATTAGTGATTATTATGAATTATTAGAAACAATATAATCAAGGTTTATACGAGTTTAGAAGAAAATTGTGAAATCTAAGATGGTGATTAAAAAATTGTGTAGAACATCACTCTTTGGGATCACTGTAGTGATATGATAGTGATTAGCACTCGAGTGATCACTATAGTGATCTTTAAAGTGCATCACTAGAAGTGCAACTGGAAGTGATGTGCATCACTTTCACATCACTGGAGTGATCTTTGCTAGTGATGAACTCATTTTAAATCCAAATATTGTAAATGACCTATCATAATAAAGGTCTTGAGGTCCAATTTCTAATGCAATAGGAATTACTCCCAAATTCGGTGGTTTTCGAAAGTTATGATCAAAAGAGTGACTGCTAGTCTGAACAATGTTTGCATTTTGAGCGTCAAATTGCAAACTTCCAATCTCTTTAATATGCAATATTTGAGAACAAAATTGATGCCTATAAATTGCATTCTGACTCTAGTTTCATATAAAAAAAAGTTTCACCTCAATCAGATTTATGGTTTAAGAGATATGACCAAATTATTGAACCTATTTTGGAATAGTGTGAGAAATTATAATGTCAATTTCCAAAACTCATATCTCTTTCATCTGAATGGTTTGAACTTGATCTTAGATCCTATATGTCATATTTAACGCCTATATTCATATGGAACAAGTTTCATCTCAATCAGATTTGTGGTTTGGGAGATATGACCAAATTACCGAACCTCTGTCGTGCTAAACAAAAACAGAGCATAATAGAGTAGTCATCACTTGAGTATCATCTTTGGAGGTGCCGCTCAAGTGATCATATTAGAACCAGCTGATACCCAAGAGGGGGTGAATTTGGTGTATGATAGTAAGTTAAAAGTTTTCAAATCCTTTTCGCATCTTATTAACTTAGTATATATGGAAGTATAAAATCACAAGCAATTATGTAAATCGATCGCATATGCTGGAAATATGAGAGCTTAGGGTAGAGAAGATGCAAAATGTGATTTATTCTGGTTAAGTCCAATCATGATAATCTACGTTCAGTCCCCAGGCTCCTCCTGAGATTTTCAATCTACTATCTTCTTGTTATTCCAAGCACAAAAAAAGCCTTTACAAACTCACAAGTTTAACTCCCCCTTACACACTGTAAGGTTTACTCCCTCTTTAAGAAAGTCGAGTAGAGAAATCCGGAATGCCTTTCTTTCCTGCTTACTCGTGCAAGTCTTACGAGCAGTAATGTTCTCTACTGCATGCACCTTGTAAGTCTTACGAGCAGAAAGTCTTACCAGCAATTCTCTCTACAACTTCCCCCATAAGGAAATTAACCCTCTCAAGGTCCCTCTACCTTGAGATCAATTCAGAATTACTGATTGAGTGTTTACAAACTCTCTTCAAGAGTAGCTAAAATGCTCACTGAAGTACAATACAAATAATCTCACTCTCAAAGATACATGATACATAAAATAGATGAGAACAAAGAGTATATGGATTGAAAATGACTTATGATATCAGCATATTGATATGGTTGTGTTCTCATGTTTCTATTCACTGTCTCTTCTTGTTAAATGCTTTGGTTTATATAGGAGATGCGTTGAGAGTCATTGGGAGTATTCAAATATTTTCCCGTTGTAAGCTGATTGTGTTCTGATAAGGAATTCAATGATTATATACTGTTGTCCATGATTCGTTGTCATTGAATATTGGTCTGACGTTTGACATGTGATAGGCAGTGCTTAACAACTATAAAACACTGACAAAAAGAGCTGTTAGAATTTCTTTTAAACATCACTCGAGTGGATAACTACTGTACCGGAAGTGATTTGCATCATCAAGTTCACCAAGAGATCACTCGAGTGAATTCTTCAATTCTATGTACCACCGAGTGCTCAGTCAGAGGTGCTTCTGTGATATTTAACAATTCACTCAAGTTTACAGTAAATTCATTGGAAGTGATTTGATTCACTAGAAGTGCGCTAAGTGTTAACTGGAAGTGATGTGCTAATATTAATATTATTTGGAAGAGCGCTGAGGCTTCACTGGAAGTGTTATGTCAAAATCAGCATATTACTCGAGTGGACAAATAATTCACTGGAAGTGATTTCTCACAAACATAAGATCACTTGAGTGTAGAACATTTCTTTGGAAGTGATCTAATAGAAATAGTATATCACTCGAGTGTACCACAAGATCACTGGAAGTCATTTCTTAAAATACACATATCACTTGAGTGCGTAACGTCTCATTGGAAGTGATCTTGAGAAAGTGGATGTTCACTGGAAGTTATCTGCATTCTTCTACCAATCACTCGAGTAAATATGAGGATCACTCAAGTGATCTGATTTCTGACCCATCATCACTCAGTGATATTTACTTATCACTCGAATGATATGCATTATCACTCGAGTGATGTACCACATCATTCAAGTGATGTGTGTTCATATCACTGTAACTCATAGTTTCATTTCTAATTCTTCTGCAAATAGGGGTTAACTTCCAGATGGCATAACTCCTTGAATATAACTCCAAATTTGACATATTATATATCAATGAAAATATTTTTAAGTCTAGTTTAATATTCCAATAGTTTCAACTCAATTGGATTTGTGGTTTGAGAGTTATGTCCAAAATATCGAACTTGTTCTAGAAAGTGACAATGATTTGAATGTCAACTTCCAATACTCATCTTTTTCATCTGAACTCATTTGATGTTGCTTCTATATTAAAATGACACATCGTGAGTCTAGTTTCATATACAACTGGTTTCACCTCAATTAGAGTTATGGTTTGGGATATATGGTTGAATTATTGTACCTTACTCAACTAGACAAAAAATAGAGCATGAAAATGCAAACATCACTCAAGTGAAATTGAAGAATCACTCAAGTGTATAGTGCCCCATATATAATCACTCGAGTGCATGCTACATTAACCCCCTAGGTGCCCATTGCCACAGTACACTACTATAGTTCCAAAACAGTGCTCCAACTACTATAGTGTCTGAGTGCTACTGTATTATTGCTACAGTGCTTCATTTGCCACAGTACCAACTTCAATTCCCTTTTTATTTGAGCATAGACACATCCATCATAGAACTTGAATCTTGATATCTAATATTAATTCTTGCAAGTTCTTCATTATTTAATCTCGTTCTTCTTTCTTTGCTTGACTAATCTACAAGATATAGAACATTAAATATAGTAGTTAGTCAATATACGAGATAATGCAAACTTTTTGCTCTTGATAATCATCAAAACTAATCATATCTAATAGATCACTCGAGTGAAGTTGGTTTAACTTTTGTATAAATCATTTTAGCTTCGAACTGACCTATTCCAACCTCTATTTGACCATAAAGACCTCTAGTATCACTTTTAAGAGCTTGAATCTTGATATTCCCATTAGATCTTGCAAGTTCTTTTTTCTTCAATCTTTCTTTGTCTTTTGATCATTCCAATTTGATAACTTCTTCCTTTCTTTGACTCAATACGATGAAAGTTCTTCTTTCTTTACTCTTTCTTCTTATTTTTCCTCTTGATGATCATTCTCTATAACCCAACTAGATAGTTTATTTATTTTTTGACTATCTTTAATCTTCCTCTTTTTTCTTCCTCTTGATTATTCTCAATACTCCAATTCAATTGCTTCTTTTTATGATATGATGAAAGTTCTTTTTTCTTCAATCTTTTTATTCTTCATCTTGATACATCTTCTTTTTTTGCTTAACTAATCTACAAGATATTTCAAATTAAATATAGTAGTTAGTCAATGTAGGAGATAAATGCATTATGCAAACTTTTTGCTCTTAATATTTGACATCATCAAAACTAATCATATCTAACATTCCCGAAATACCCCCTTTAATCATTATCCTTATAGGTTAAAGCCTCCTTTAACATGGGGATAGTTTAGAGAAAAATTATGCATTTGGAAGGAAAGTATTGAGGATATTTAGAATCAAAACAAACCTCTCGACTAGCTCTTACGTTTTAGGATTGGAGGGAGTATATGATTTTTTTTACGCCTATAGAGATAGGTAGATTAATTTAGGATGCAGCTTCTCTCATTTGCGTCTTGCATTCGCTACCCTCCGTTGCTTTCAAATAGTTCCGTTTTAGAAGCCACAAATGAGAAAACACTTTAAGCTTTCCCAACCTTGCATTGAACCAAAACAAAAAGAAAAAAAAAATTAAAGGGTGGCCTTTTTTTGGTATAATATATTTTAATTATATTTGTTTATACTTATAACCATCTCCTTATATTTATATATAACTTATAATACATGTTGGCAAAAAAAAACTTATAAAATATATTTTAATTTGTTGCATGGATCTTAATAAAATTAAAATAAACTATATGAATATGATAGTAGGTAAAGTTGCATCCACGACTTAAATAGCTCATTTAGTTTAAATCTATTAGAGAGGATTACATGCAATCATGATACAATACACCAATTATAGCATTTGGTTGGGTATACATAATATAAAGAGGATTAGATTTAGTAATCATGATTACATCATTTGACGTAACCAAAATTACACTATTAGGATTGATGAATGAAAATGCAGACATATTATAATCAAGTGAAAAAAATATTATTGCCATTATAATTTTTAAATTGGTCAAAATACACACCTATAAACGTTGTTAAATATTAAATAATTATCATCGCTAAATAGTTAAAAATTAATTAATAATATAAAATTAAAAAAATTCCCATTAAAAAAATTAAAAAAATAGATTCCACAATTAAAAATATTAAAATATATCATCAATAATATTTCCACCATTAAATATTAAAAAATTACCATGAACCAACCTTGTACACAACATAATATTTCCAAACCATTAAATATTAAAAAATTACTATGAACCCAACATATGCACTACACAAATTGAAAATATTACCATGAACCCAACCTGTCTATATGTAGTTAAGGATAATTTTGTCTCCGACTATATTATTTTCATATATTCTTATGTATGATGTAATCCAACAAAATGTTTTAATGTGCATGCATCATTTTTCTTTAATGACGAACCAAACAAATTTATGTAATCATCATTACATTATATTCTATTACATTACATTAAATTCTATTACATTACCTCTGATTCTGTAAACTAAACAGGCACTACAAGATTTTTCTAGTAGTGCCAATGTCCTAAACTAAATTATGCTTTATTCAGAAACTTAAATTATTTTTCTAGCAGTACTCAATATTATAAAGTATTTTTCAATAATTTTTTGTACATCAAGGCTCAAGAACCCTAAAATATTTTTTAAGTAGCATTAAATATCATAAGTTTAAGGTGCTTATTGCTGCAAAGGAAAATACTTTAAAACCAAAATTGCACCAAAAATACTTTAAAATACAGGCGTTACTCAAAAAAATACATTGGGACAATGGACTAAATGCTATTGAGAAAATATTTTAGTGTGCTAGATGTATCTTACCCTATATAATATAAAAATATAATAATTTTTTTATTATGCTGACAATAAATAATTTTAATTGTATCATGTTAATTTTAAAAAATCTCTTCTTTTTATTTTTGTATTTTGTGACATCTTACTTGTATTTTTATTAGCCATAATTAATAAATTATAAGAGTTAATACTTATAATTAAAGAACCACCCTTTCTTGTACAAAAAAAACCATTATTTAATTTTTGTTTTGTCTTTTTTAGTCTAAATGTCCAATGCAAGGTTGGGAAAGCTTGAAGTGTTTTGGGCGTGTTTGTTTAGCCGTTTGGCCCCTATATAAGCCCAATTGAAAATAAAAAAAGCCTGATGTGTACTGTGTAGGTGTTTGTTTGGGCATTAAATCCACTGAGCTTTCACACTGTTAAGCAGCTTAATTCAAAAGCTAATCCCACTAGCTTTAGGTTGCAGCTTATGGAATTTATTACCATTATTGGGTAATAAATGCTGCTCAGAGGAATTAATTCTATAACGGTAAATTCCAATTTACTTCTCATCTCTCTCTCTCTTTACTTCTCATCTTCCTCGCGTCGCTGTGCCGTCTGGGATCGAAGAAGAAGAAACTGAACAAAATCTCAGCTCTACCTTTGCTGGTTTTGTGTCCATCGGCATTGATTTAAACGGGTAAGTGTCTGACCTATCTCTTTCATTGATCCATCTTCTTCTGTTCTCTTCTTCTTCGCGTGTCATGTCCATGGCGGAAGAAGAAACTGAAAACATTTTGCCACTGACGTTGCTGGTTTTTCGTCTCTCGGCCGCCATTTAAATAGGTTGCAGGTAGATCTTAGGTTATCTTAAGCCGTCAGTTGTGGGTTTTGGTCGGTGGCGGCGGCGGCGGTTATTTGAGTTCCTGGCGTGTGTTTAGCCGTTGGTCACCATTGGGTTTTTCCGACGATGCTGGTGGACTCTGGAGGGAAGTATCCAGGTGTAAAGGAGGCCGATCTGTTCCTGGTTGCATTTTCCAGTGGCATTGCTCAGGCAAGTCTAGATCTAGTTTCTCATCTCTCTTCCTGTGGTCTCTGCTTATCGAGACTGTGAGCTCCAGTGTGTGGTGATTTGTCTTCCTCTGCCGGTGTGTTCTTCTCGGTATGGTAAGGTTTTGAAGTGTCAATACTATTCCGACGATATGTTTCTGGTCGTATGTTCCAATAATACGTGTGGTTCTGTGTTGCTATGTTTCTTTCTGTGGTGCAAATATGCTTGATCTGTGAAATGGGAGTTTGATAATGGCTGGCAAAATGAGAAGGATAGTAAATGTGCGAAAATTCTGCAGTGGTGGCTTAATTGACTTGGCTTTTCTCTGTGCAATCAGTTTCATATAATTTTTATTATTTCTTCATATGATCTGTAAAATGGGATTTTTCTCTGTGCATTTGGTTGTGTTTTTGTCTGTTTATTTCTTGGCGCCTTATGTCTTCTCCGGACTCCATTGTTGTGGCATTACAAGAATTCTTCGTTTCAGTTGATTTTTTTTTGGGAGTTCTTCATTTGTGTTCCTAGCATTAATTTGGCTTGAGAGTAGAGTGTTGCTAGGCTTGTTGGGCATTTCTCATGTCATAGAACTGTTACCTTCATATTATGGAAGAGAGCTATCGCCTATGTTTTTGTACTGATATAGTTGCTGCATTGGAGTGACTTGAAGATTTTGAGAATAACGGCAATGAAAGAGAACAAATTGAAAAAAAAATAGAGAGATATGTAATTAATTAGGGGTAAAAATGAAAAAATGCATTAATTTTTAAACAAATACAAATTCTTTTTATACATATGACTAACCCTATATGAGAGAATATGATTAAAAAATACCTAATTGTTTTCAATTTTCTCTTTTTTGAAATGAAATATAATGATTGCAAGGGGTATTTTCATTTTATCTTCATGTACCATTTTTACCTTTTTTGTTCATAATTTAGGAAACATTTTAATAGAGTAGGTGTGATACTTTGTCATAGAAAATGTGGATAATAAAGCAATCTGGGATGATGAGACTACTGGGATTTTCATCCACGCATGCCTTGATCAAGTTTATAAAAAAGAACGGACTGGGTTGGCATTTACGAAAGAAGGGTGGAAGAACATAGTCTCAACGTTCAATGAGAAGATGGGAAAATCATATGATCGGAAACAGTTGAAGAATATGTTAGACATATTAAAGAAAGATTTCAAGATTTGGGATTCGTTATTGAAAGAGACTGGTGTGGGCTTTGACCCCACAAACAATAGGGTCACAGCAATCAAGGCTTGGTGGACTGAGAAATTACAAGTCCAAAATGACTATAATTACTTGATTTTATTCATAACAACATGATATGTTTGTTGACTAAAGTGTTGCTTTTTAATTAAAAAATTGATTTCGCTTAGCTGGATGCATGTAGGTTAAGTCAGGGTACAAGAAGTTTAAGCGATTAAGCCTCAAGTTTGAAAGAGAACTAAGAATTATATTTAAAGATGTCATGGCCACTGAAGATGATATGTTCTCACCCTGTTCGACATAACCTCAGACCAATCAGGAAAAGGGGAACGATGTGTACAGACCTGCGGTGGATGAAGAAGAAGGCTTTGGTGACAGCGAGGATGAGCATTTTGGTGTTAACCCTGCACTTGGTACAGGAGTCACAAATGAAATGGCCAGTATCGGATTAGCCACATCAACACCATCAGACGCTGGTCCTAGTGCATCTGCGTACTTACAAAAATGGAAGAGAGGTGAAGGGTCTAGTAAGAGCAAAAAACAAAAAGTGCCGACCATGAACAAAATAGCTTATGCTATTAGTGCTATTGCTTATATGACTGTGGATAGAGCAGCAGCCTTAACAGAGACTAACGAAACTAGCATCAGAGAGGTTATGAAATATCTAATGTCCTTTGATGAATTCAAGCGTGACAGAGCATTTGGAGTTCGGTGTATGAAGGCTCTGGAGACCAAGGCACGTCGGGAATTCTTCATGTCATTGAAAGGAGACCCTAAGTACTTGTTTGAGTGGCGGCGTTATATCGTACAGGAGCAGTAGCTCCAATTATACTTGATGTGTGGATGATTGACTTAAGACGATCTTAGTTTTTTTTTATATTTCGGCTTAATTGACTTGTCGTTTAGAACGGTTTGATGTAGTTGTTATTTATATGATAATATTATGTTTCTTAATTATCCTGCTCACACCTCAATTTAACCACAATCATAGGTACATCAATGGCTAATCGTAACAACCAAAGCAGGTTGCAAGGGATGGAGGAAGACGAAGATTATGACGATGCTTCAATTCTTGATGCTGATCTATCTGTGTATGCACAATTATGTGCATTGCTTTGTCAATATTTTGAACCATATGTGTGTAGACAACCGCGTAGAACGAGTATGCAAACAGGTCACCACTGGGTGCAACAAATATTGGCAAGTGAAAGTTCAGAGTGTCCAAAATTTTTAGAATGGAAAAACATGTATTCTACAACTTATGCAATAAGTTGGGTAAGCATGGGTTAAGAGAATCTAGGAATGTAGGTGTCGAAGAAATGGTTGTAATATTTTTACTCACTATCGGACACGGAGTAGGAAATAGGTTGGCACAACAAATATTTCAACATTCAGGTGAAACTATTAGTAGGCTTCTTATCATAGTTTTGGATGCTTGCCTTAATCTTGCAACAGAAATTATCAGGCCGTTTGATCCTGAATTTTGTGAGTGTCATCCAAAAATAAGGAACGATAACCGATATTACCCATATTTTGAGAATGTCATTGGAGCTATAGATGGTACTCACATCAGGTGTGTGATAACTAGACCGGGTCGAGATAGATTTATTGGGAGAAAGGGATATCTCACGCAGAATGTTATGGCTGTTTGTGATTGGGATATGTGCTTTACGTTCGTGTTAGCTGGATGGGAAGGTTCAGCACACGATGCTCGTGTGTTTGACTCTGCTCTATCAAATCCAGCCATGAATTTCCCACGTCCACCACAAGGTGTGTTTTTGTATACTTTAATTACATTTTTTGTCTTTATTTCACTGTGAAAATAATCTCACATTTACAATGATTTTAACACATGTTAGGTAAATATTATTTGGTCGATTCTGCCTATCCTACATCGGTTGGGTTTCTTGGTCCATACAGATGTGAACGTTACCATCTCCCAAAATTCAGGAATCAACGGGGGTTTTGGAATCCTAATGAGGCCTTCAATTTTTATCATTCAAGCATGAGGTGTACAATAGAAAGAACTTTTGGAGTATAGAAAAATAGGTTCGAAATCTTACAAAAAAGGCGCAAGTACAACTTCCACACACAAGTCCGCATTGTCTGTGCCACTATGGCTATACATAATTTTATTACAAGAAATTTCCAAAATGATGAGGACTTTAGGAATGCAGAAAATAAGAATTTAGTTGATGAAGATAATAGTCAAGATCAAGAGCCACCGTCGACAAATAATTCTTGGACATCTTCAACCCAGATGAATCATGTTCGTGACACTATTAGGGACTGAATCGTACGAGACCTGAGATCTAATTAGTTCTGTTATATTTTACTGTATCAAAAACTTTACATTTGTATCATTTCTAATTTATTGGCATTTTTATTATAATTTGATTATGTATTATCATTGTCAAATTGTCAAAGTTTATTAAATCATTTTTAATAAATTTTACAATTTTTTCTCTTAAATATCACAAAGGTCACTTATGAAAAAGCCAAACCAAACACCATTCGTTTTCATAAAAGGCACTTGTCCAATCGTCAATCCAAACACAAATCATTTACACAATCTGACTTTTACCTAAAGTCACTTTTCTATAACTCACTTTTTAAATAAGCTACTTTTCCACCGCTCATCCAAACACACCCTTTGTGGCTTCTGAAACGGGGCTATTTGAAAGCAATGGAGGGCAGTGGATGCAAGGTGAAAAGGAAAAAAGCCGCATCTATTAATTTAGGCCCCGTTATTTACAATGCATCATGAGAAGTTGAGGAGCACCAAAGAATCAAGAGAAAAAGTCAAAAATGCCCTTTTTGGATTACTTTCTAATTTAAGAATGAGGGGCGAGATTATCTAAACTGGAATAATGCATGCGAGTGAAGATCCCAAAAGTAAACAGTTGGACAAAAAAACATAAACATCCTACTACCTTGAGTAGGGCAAACTTGTTTGTTTTAATTTTTTTAGTAGAGTTACTTCTGCTAAATAAGTTTAAAACCAATTTATGTGAAGTATTTTGGATAATCTCTTTTTTTTCCCCTGCTGATAGGTCAAGCCTTGATGAAGACAAGGCATTTTTTTTACAACAGCAGATTCAACAAGAAGGCTGCTTCTAAAGGCAACAAGGACAGTTGAAGGGTGGAAGGGTTTGGAATATAGAGCTGCATTTCCCACCAGGTGAAAATTTTTACCCTCCAGACATGGACAACACGGTACCACTCCTAATATATAACACTTCCTTCAATCCTAATTATAAGAGCTAAATAACTAATATACATATATTAAAGAAATTAGTTAAATTAATTTTTTTTATGAAGAGTTAAGTTAGTTATTTGTTAAAGACGTGTGCTATTTTTACTAAAAAACTTCATTTAGTCATTTGTATTGAAAACTACCCCTTAATAAAAACCCTCTTAATATATGTAATTAATAGATAGTTTGAAAAAAAATTATTAATTTAGGAAATAAGGTGAATTGAAATCATATATTTAAAATTAAAGAAAAGTCTCTAACTTGTTTTTACATTTAGAACCGAAAGAATCGGAGGAAGTACTAATAAATATAGATCACAAACAATATGATTTTCCAGTCATTAGGTATTGTCATGATGAACAATATTGTTCCACTTGTAAATATTGCTGCCTGACTACTCTTTCTTTTCAAATATTGTTTGAAGAGATTTCTGCATAGCAAGGCTAATGCTTTCCTTTCAAATGATTACTATGACTCCGATATAGCCTGGATGGAGTTGGTTAGTCATTTTATTTAATCTAATTCAATTTTTTATTATGCTTTTCAATTTTTTTCCTATTTTCCTTGGGGGAACAAATAAATAGAAGATAAAAAGCTTCATGGTAGTGCTCTTGGGAAATTTAATATGACTACTACCTATAAACGTAAACAATTTGTACAGAGTAAAGTTCTTTATAGTTCTTTTTAGCTGCTATGTGATTAACTTGTGTGAAATTTTCAAGATCAAACAAATGTTGACTTTTCCGTTTGCCGGCGCAGGACTTGAAGTTGGATGTTATAATTGGACCATATGAGACTTGTACGGATAAACTTTTTGGATACAAGGTAAATCTTAACCTTTATGTCAAATCTAAATGTTGTTCTAGTCAGTGAACTCAACCTAAAAATTTGCTCAAAATAAGGTAAAAAAGAGAAGGTTCATCTTGCTCATATTTATAAATTACATCTTTAAGTTGTTTATATAAATATAGAATTATACTATTCATTTATTATTATATCGATTTTATTTTTATGAGGTATATTATATATTAAATACGGGTAAAATTAAAAAATTGTTAAATTTTAAGACAGGGTTACTGAGGTTTAAAGCTTTTCTTAATTTATGTGAAATATGTTGGAAATACTTATAACTTTGAACGGAGGATCATATTATAACTTATGGCTTAGTAATTGCATTGCAATTTTTCAAGGCTACGTTTGAAGCATTTATTGGAGTCCGAGACGAGAAAGCTTCAGCTCAACTAAAACTCTTTCGTGACAATTTGCAAGTACTGTGCCCCAAAACATTTCTCATATTAAAGTTATGAGCTATTCAACATCTTACTAATTTCTTCTGGAATTTTTACGTTAGTGGTTATTAAACTGGATTTTTTTTTCGGTGAATTCTGTGTCAGGATGTCAAGGGACCACAGATTGTTGCCTACAGTCTACCAAATGATGAACGTATAGTAAAGATAGGGGAACAATGATCATGCTTAATGTTGGACTTTGGGCTTGAGTCCACCTTAAGATCAAACTATTTGATCAGGAAAAATCCTAATCAAATGGGAAGAGAATACATCAGTATTTATTGCAGATGGAAGAGATCAAATCACACTTAAGTGTGATTAGTCAAAACAAATAAACAATTAATGTTGATTTGTTGATTGATTAAAGGAGCCTTTTGATTGAGAGAATCAATTAGAAAATAAATACGGCTTGGTGGGCAAGCTGGAGGAGCTTCTCCAGACCTCTATAAATAGAGGCCTCTCCACCTACATTATTTACACACCTCAATAATAGAAACGTCTTGCATTCACTCTTCTTGTCTTCAATCTTTCTTAGTACTGTCGTGCACAAAGATATGAAGGAGGGAAACGGACCGACTAGAAAGTAAGTTTGAAGACACAAATGGGACGGATAATCAAATATATGACCTTAAGAGAACCTGTCTCTTACAACCCTAGGCATAAAAACACCACAAGGATGATCGGTCCTTGATACAGTTGGAGTATTTGCACGAGAAAACAAGCATGCAAGCAAAGCTCACACTAGAGAAATAAAATTCTCAAAGAACAAAGTTCTTATTTATATCATTATCATCTTCTGCCTCAGTACAAAAAACGCAGCCTATATAGGCAACAAAAGAACACTCTGGAACTCTAAACCTAGTTATAAATGCAATAAATGATGCCTTAATGATGATTGATTACCTTGGTTGGCACCATTCAAGCATAAAGAAATTAGGAAATTATTTATTCTTCAAGACTAAATCAGCTACCAAAAAATAGGAAACTAAAACAAAGTTTTCAAGAGCAATATTTGACCAAAAGGCCTTATTTAATGCAAATAAAAAGAAAACTAATTAAAAAACAAAATTAAATCATATTAAATCAGATTTGATGCATAAGGATGCATTCTAGATGCTTCTTGAGTTGTCTTAGACATCACTTATAATCCTCCACCAAGGCACATGCTTGTGGATTCTTGAATCTGGACTGCACATGGGCCTTGTACATCATCATGTTGGGCTTATTGCTTTATATTATACCAATTTCATGGATCTTCATGCTTTGCCACGTGCTCAAGTTTCTAGGTGTTGTAAAAGAATGCATATGAGCTTGAATACGTATGATTATGGCCTTATTTGTACCATCAACATATATACTAACATTATGGGCCATTAATAAAGAAAATTGAAGCCTAAATATTTGCTCCAGTCTCTCGAACAACTCACTCTTTTCTAGGCTTCTAGTAATTAGGCCCTTGATGTCATGTAGAGGATCTTGGGCTTACTTAAAATCTTCTTGTATTATACAAACAACATCTTGTTCATTGTATGTGCCACCTATGACATGTTTGCCATGGATAATGTCACCTTGGTTGCTAACTTGGATGCCTTGTTTAACAATATATAAGGTGCCACTTGCACCTCTATCAATTAGATTCTAGTAGTTTGATTTTTTGTAAGCTCCGGTCATGATCATCTAACTTAATTTGGTACATATAACATCTCTAAAATTAGTAAAAGGCAAAAATTTTCCTAAAAAGGAAATATAAAATATGTTAAAATCAATTTTGGGACTTAAAGGCCTATTTTCCCGAAAATTCAAGGAAAAATAGTTAGATGTCATAATATGGCTTAAAAATTTTGAGAAATTATTTGAAGGCTTTATGAAGCTAATTAAGGAAGAAATCCTTAAAAATGATTAAGGATTAATTCATGAAATTAGATAATGAGCCAATGCCAATTTAGAAGTTAAGAAAAGTTAGTAACTTTATTATTTGCTACTATGTGCTATGTATATTCATATTACTACTATTACTACTACTACTACTACTACACTATGATAAGTACTATCTTCACTATGTTCTGTTGGAAATTGTGCCCTAGACGCCAATCATTGTACTTTGAACAATGTTATTCAATGAATTTATCTATTTTGTTATCATATTATTTGCATGTTCACTATGATAACTATCCTTGAATAAATCATAATGATTGTCCTAAATGTCCCTGGTTGGTCATCTATGCAGGAGCAATGATGAAATAAGACCAATATGACTTTGAAAGGGTATGGAGATACAAATCAAAGTCCTAAGCACTTGTAAGAGTACAATGTGCTAAACTGACCCGCTATGAGAAAACTGCATAGATCAAGTCATAAGCATGTTTCATGTATAACCACGTCACTATGCCCTTTAACCTGAGATCATCATGGATTCCTATATGAGAGTCGCTTAGCTTTGACCTAGTTAAAAGTCACCTTTGACCGAGTGATGATAAATGTTATGATCGGGCTTAGTAGTTTTCATACAGAGGAATGTGAATGGCTAAAATAGAATTTATCTCTTACATTAGTATAGAGATATTACTGGGCCCCTCAATGAATGAGTTTGAGAAATATATGCTCATACTACGATGGAAAAAGAAGTTTCCATTTCTATAATTAGACTACTCAAGGATCGAGAAGGTAATGGTCAAGAATAAGAGGATGACATTGTCTATGCCTCATCCTAGATTGAAATATCGTGTGACAAAATGGACGTGATATGGTTGTATGATAGGTTGTATCAGTTTATCGATCCACATATGAATTGGGTAATCATAATGTTTTGCTAGAGACCACTTACGACTTGTGAGGTAATATAGTCATTAGCCCATTGTGAACTTTATATGGGCCTATAGAGTCGCACACAAAAATAGTCTAATACGAGCTATAATGTCTATATTCATTGAATCTAAGATATATCTAGATTTAATGAATGTAATGGTTAATTTAGGGTGGACAAATTATACATATGTGTGTGTGAATATTTATTTGATAAATATTTACATATGTGTTTATACATATATACGTACACATACACACATGTATATAATATTATTAATTTTCTTTTATGAACACACACACACATGTATACATGTGTGTGTGTGTGTTCAGAAAAGAAAATTAATAATATTTTATAGATATATGTGTATTTTTTTTAAACACACACAATATTATTTGATAATATAGATAATATATATTATATGATAATATTATTATATTATCTTAGTTTTAAATTTAGTTTTATCTCATAAATTAAATTTAGTCACTAATAGAATAAAGATATAATATCTCAGATTTAATTTATAAAGATAAATTAAATCTATTTCCATTGGCTTATTATTCAGATTAAATAAATAAGTTAAATTAAAACTATTAGACATATTTAATTAAACCATATTTATTTAATTTACTTATAAAAATAATTAAATGTTAATTGATATGATATGGATTTCGAAATCAATTAAGATTAGTTTTAAAAATCTAATATTCATCATATAATAAAAAACTCTGACTAGTTATAAAATGTGAGAGGTAGGGTTTTCTACGGGTAATGAAAAAATAGATAAAGAGCTGTGAGAAAAAGAAAGCTCTAGAGGGACATTAGTACCACTAGCACGTTGTTTATGTTGGATTCCTATTTATGTGGATACCGGTAGAGAGAGCTAATTTGAGTTTTTAGCTTATTGAGATCGAAAAGAAAGATTGAACAAATAAGAAATTTACATTTTCTACTACTTAATTTAAACAATGTTAATAGATTCATAGTAGGAATTGAAATTTTTTTTTTTGAATTTTGATTTTCCGCTGTGCTTACTAATCCCACTATGTTCATCTCTATGTTTATGTATATACATATATATACAAAACACGTAGCCACATGAGGTTACCAAAATGTCCTAAGTCTCAACAAAATTATTATACAGATCGCCAACACTTAAACCAAATATTCTCTCAACTTCTTTAGCTCCAACCTTCTTCAGGATTCACCAACAACAATGCTCTTACCCCTATAAGTACTTGCTCTTGCTACATGCCATGGAAGAAAGGGGTGATGTTTGGGGGAATCTTAATAGTAAAACGTTATCTCAATATATAATGTGCAATGGTAATTAACTATATATATAAATAGTTAAGTAAAAACAACACCTTACAAGCATACAAGCATGGCCATAGCACAAACTCAAGTAAAAATATTACATGTTCAAAGGCATACATGACAAATAAACGTCAATTAAGCATAAACTATATAAGAGTAAGTTTTACTACTTTTTGAAGCTTTCTTCCAAACTTACTTCCTCTTACTTGTGTTTTCTTTGCTTATCCCTTTGCTTGATAACAAAAGCAAAATCATATTAACAATTATACTCATGTAAGGGAAAGATTAATACACAAACTTTGATATACTTACTTTGTATATTTAATTTCTTGTGCTTATGTCTATTGTGCAACTATCTTAAGACATATTATATGTCTTCTACCCTTGTGATTTAGGTACTACATTTAGTTAAATTTCTCTTAAACTTGTCCCAAATTTTCAAACCATTACAAAAATCAATTACCTAAAATGTGATTACTTATTTCAACTTAACTCAAATCTGCCTTAAATCTATAAGCAACTTTGAAAAATCATATCTTAGGCTAGAAAACTCAAATTCAGGTGGTTCAAGTTTTTATGTGAAGCTTTTGAAGTCCTCTGTACAAGAAAAATATTATTCAATATCAACTCACAGATTTAGTCTCCCAAAATCCATGATCAAACTAACTGCCCAATGTGAGAGTAAGAATTTCCTAGATTTTCTAACCAAATTTTACAAATTCATAACTTATAATTCACAATTCCAATTCTTGAGTTCTAATACTTGATTGAAAGCTCTAAATGTATACTTTAATATCAACTCATAGATTGAAAGCTCTAAATGTATACTTGATTGAAAAATATTATTCAATATCAACTTATAGATTTAGTCTCCCAAAATCCATGATCAAACTAACTGCCCAATGTGAGAGTAAGAATTTCCTAGATTTTCTAACTAAATTTTACAAATTCATAACTTATAATTCACAATTCCAATTCCTGCGTTCTAATACTTGATTGAAAGCTCTAAATGTATACTTTAAGTGAAAAATAATCACACAGCCAAATTACCAAATTAACCTCATGAAATTTATCTATTTTCCCACTATCAGAAATATAAAACATGGGATGTTCTTTGTTTTCTGACCAAAATTCCAAAAATCATAACTTTTACTCTAGATATCCAATTAATACATTCTATGACTCATTTTAAAGCTTTGAATGTGTAATATATCTTTGTCAAATTTCATAAATAATGGACACGATTTGCTTAATCAAAACAATGCTCAAAACTGACTAACTCCCTAAACTTACAGGTTTAACACTCTGAATTAAACCCTCAAGAACTCCACTATTTTCATCCTAGACCAAGCTCTCCTTGATTCTATTATCTAGTATACATTTCAAACTCTCAAAACCTCAAAATAAAATGAAGAAATTCCACTCAAAAACTCAATTTCTAACCTTTGCATGTTCAACTTTATTTTTCGGTGATGAAGAGTAAGTGAAGAAGATGACATACATGGGTCCCTGTGATGAATGCGGGGCTGCTGTACTGTAATTTCAGACCCCTCTATATTTATGCTTATTTGTGTTTTTTCTTCTTCTTTTTAACATGTTCGAGTGTCATCTTAGTCCGATAAGAGGAATAGATTCCTCGCTTATATGGTTACGGATTTAAACGACATGAGAGTTGAGAGAGAGCAAAGAAAAAGTATCTATATATCATCTATTAATAAAATCTTCATATTGAAGGTGAGATTCAAACTTACAACTTTATGATTATAAGCTAACTACATGTTAACTAGACTTGAATAATTTGGATTAAATATGTAATTGAAGTCTTACATTTAATATTAAAATAAACATCCTAAATAGCTTTTATTTTTTTTCTAGACATAGATATCTTTCTATTGGAAACAACTCTATTCAAGATACTAAATATAGGCACTTCTTCATGCGGAACTAGCTTTTATATTATATCTCTCCTTAAAAATGTTATTGGGCCAAGAGTTGGCCCAAAAATGTGAGCCCAGTGAATAGATAGATTGAGCTAGGTTGACCGGACGGACAAGAAGGTGATTTGAGAAGGGCCCCGCCTTCTCTTTCCCCTTTCGGGTTTCCTCCTTCCTCGCTTCTGCGGAGGAAACTTTCGCAGTTTGGCCTCCGTTCACTCTTCGTTTGTTTCAGACAAATTGACAATAGCTCGGAAGTGACGAGACTAAGCCTCTATCTCACACTCTTGTACAGTAGTAATCTCTTACTCTTTGTTTTTGCCGTTTGTTTAGTTGAACCTTTGCCTCTCCACCTTTTGCATGTTCCTGACGGTAGAGATGGAGCCTCAGAGTGACTTTCAAGTAGACCTCGGTCTCGTCATGGCCTTCAACCCTCACTATAGCTTACCTTCTCAACCTTCTTCCAGGTTATCTTATTTTGTTTTGCGGTTCTTGTTTTCGTCTCCGCTTGATCCTTGCAAGTCCTTTTTTTTTTGTTCTTTTTATTAAGTACGGTGTGCATCTTTTTCTTGCCTATCCTTGTGTTTTATCTTGCCGTTGTTTTTCATTAGTAGTTTATGGTTTGAAGCTTACTGCTCGGCTCACTCTTTGTTATTTTTCTTGTTCGTGGGAAAACTATAATCATAATTAGGAAAACTTTCTTACTCGAACACAGGTCAAAATTTCAGTATCGAGTTAACTGTAGGGAACTTGGGATATCAAGCGGAGGGACAAAAGTAATGAAACTTTAATTTGTAGAATGCTTATTAATTTATAATTCGTCTAAATGGTGCCTTGGTTTGAAGTTGGCAACGATACAGTGAGTTTACCTTGTAATAGTTTATAGATTTTAACTGCCTTCTAGTCAGTTCTCATTGGCTATCACTCCTGTTTCCCCCAACTCCTTGATCATCACATTGTTTGCATATCTTTCTCGTGGTTCCTATGTCATTTATGACGAGGAGACCTATTGCTTACCGTCTTTGTTGAACTTCATCTTTTCCAATGAACGCAGGGACGAGCTGGTTAAGGAATGTCTGCAAAAGGGTACTGAGCTAGTTCAAGCTATTGGTGATAGTCTCTTCCATTTACCATCCACTGAAGACGTAGATGGACCGCTTGTGAAGCTACCACCACCAGCGACAAGATTGCCCAAAGAGTAGCGTGTAGGTTCTTTTACTTCATAATCGGACAAAAAGGTTCGTTTACTTAATAATATATCTTTCTGGAATCAGATGTAAATCATTTATTCATGTGCCTTTCTAGCCCCAAAGCCTCAGTTTGAATCTTTATAAATGGCTAGTTTTCTCCACAAGGAAGATTAACTTTTCCTAGCATACAGAGTAGCTGTATTTGCTGAAATATCTCTTGAAAATTTTTATCGTCACTCTTTAGACAAAGAATTTCTTTGTACTGACTTGTGACATTTAGCAATGCTTTGTAGCAACGAGGCTACCTTATTAAAGTTGGTCCTATGAGTAATAGTGTTGAACTTTATGTTATCCAGACAAGAAAGAATCAGATGATCTATTGTTTCCATCCTTGTTGTATTGGATTAATTTGATTAGAAGTATGCTTCCAAGTAAAATGTGTGAAAATTGTCTTATTTTAAAGGAGTAATTAAAGGAGGTTCAGTAAAGGAAATAAAATTTCATGGTAAAATGATATTTGTAATTTGAAACGAATTACCTCTATATCTATTGTTTATTTTTAAGATTCCATGACTTTGGTTTTTCCTTTTTCTTTTTGTTTTGTACTCCTAGCAACATCATTGTTTGCTCATGAAGTGTTATAATGCTTTCAGCTCCCAAGGCCAAAGCCTCCAACAAAATGGGAACTATTTGCCCGAAAGAAAGGTCAGTCACCCTGCATAAGCTGAACAAATTACTAGGTTTTTGTGTGATAGAGAGCTTTAATACATTGTTAAATTGAGCTTGTATGCTTTGATGTAGTCAAATTGAGTTGTTTACTATTCTTAACCAATAATCTCTATCATGTTTGCAGGCATAAAGAAGCGTAAGAAAGACAAGGTTGTATTTGATGAACAGTCTGAAACCTGGAAACGCAGATTTGGATATGATCGTGCAAATGATGAAGAGGCTATACCTATTATTGAGGCAAAACCAAATGACGGTAACTATTTTTTCTTTATGTTGGAGTTGTCATGTAAATTACTTTTACTGTATATTTACTTCATGGTCAAACACGAATGGACACCCTTTTCATTGTCAGTGTTCGGCACCAACCTATATGGATTAGGATAATAGTTTTAATTTTAGGAAAGGCATGGCAAACATGAGAAAGTCCAGTTTGGCACTCAAGAACAACTAATTTGGAGAACAACACATCTTAATAGTTCTTCAATATCACTTATAAGGAATGAAGGCTTGATTAGTAGACTTGGCTGAGTATTCTAACTATTGATAGCTGATGGGATGGGATAGGTGAGGATGGTTTGAAACCCATTTTCACCCATCCTTCTCCACAATTCTGAAAACCCTTAGAATCAGAGGGTTTGGGATGGATTTAATTCTTTTCTCCCCCATTTTTTGAAAATCCTCCATATGTGCCTATTTGTTTTAGAAGAGTTAGCATCAGATGGGAGGTGTAGTGAATTTCTCTTCTCATCACTCCATTAATGACGTTGTAATATCTTAATAGTGGATAATGGTGAACTATCATGTTCTGTTTAATCTTTGTTTCAATGGAGTGAGAAAAACTCTGAAGTTACATCAATTAAAGTAGACTAGAGAATTAGGTATCTGTTATAGAATTAACATTCTATATAGAGAGAGAGAGACGAAGAAAGGAGAGAAGCCAGAAATAGAGGTGTAGAAGAAGAAGACAGAGAGATCAAGAGAGAAACAGAACCAAGAAATCTATTATTCCATCATCAATCATAATGTCCATTACAATAGGGATTAGCCTCTTATTTATAGGCTAGACTGACATAATGACCAAGCTAAGGCTAAAACTAACTAACTAACCCTTCTAATTTCCTAACTAATTGATTTTTGCAATTGTAATTAGCCTAATGGCTATATTTTTAATTATTTATTATGCTTATATATCAGTATCAATTAGTTTAGCCATATCATATAAACTGTGTTCATCTTACTAGTGTCATAATCTTAATGATAGATTAGACTTGACTGCTGACCAGTTTATCAGTTTATTGGTCCGGTCAGCCAGTTGTGTTTCCATTATCAGTTTCTAAAGTATAAATTAAACTTGTTGCTTGGTTTGATATTGATAAGTTAATATATGTTTCCCAAATCATTAATGAACATAATTTAAATATCTTTCTCAATACATTTTTTAAACTTATAATTAATGGATACTCGGTTATTATCTTTCATATGTCTAATTGTACATGCTTGCTCATGTGTGCAGTTGTTGCTGCTAGTTTTGGTAGAGAAGTTTTATTACTGATTTATATCTGAACATTTTGCAGATCCAAAGGAAGATCCTTTTGCCAAAAGAAAAGAAAATAAGAAGAAAAGAATTGAAAAACAAGAAAGTAATAGGCTGAAGAACTTGAAACAAGCTGCCAAAGCTGGTTCTTTACCAAGGTTTTTTTCCCTAAAATTTGAACTTGTTCTTGAGGTTTTATTAGCACTGAAATTCTGGTTGTTACTCTTCATTAGGGATAAAAATATAGTAACTCAGTACAGCTTCTATTTCATGCCTCATTAGCTGCATTTTTAAATGCATAACTTAGGTGGTATCACATACATAATATGTGGACTTGCCACATCTTTTGATTTCATTTTCTCACTTTATTTTCTTTTCCTCCTTGTATCCACTAGTATTTTCTTTTCTTTGCTATAATTAAGTTCTAACCTTGGGTATATAGTTTGCTATAGTAAAATTTAGGTTATCTTGACAGCTGGTAACCTGATACTCTCAACTCTAAACTGATAATCTTTGACAAACTTGAGTAACTTTCTTTGCAGCCATATTCAATTGGCTACTACAGCTTTGCCTATTACTGGAACTCAAGCAGCACCTTAGAAAGTCACCAAGGATGAACTAGGTAATGTAGCTGGATTAGCATCAACTGCAACAGCTAGTGGTGGGAAATTTGACAAGAAGTTACCGGGTGAAAAGGCTGCACCACATAAGGGAAAATATCGGAAGGTTGTACGCATATCCTCTCTTACAGCAACACATTATAATATTTTTGTACAGAAGCTTCTGTATTTTACTGAAATAATGAATTTCTATGCCTTGTTTTGTATTTCTCCAGTTCCTGCCAGTTGTGGAAGGATCAGGGGTTGGATTGCGTGAGAAGGAGCAAACTGAGAAAATAATGAACAAGATATTCTCCAAGAATTCCCATGAAATTCTCAATATTGACACGGTACACCTTTACTCATTTAATAACCTGTTTCCAATTTTGAGTGAAATTTACTTCCCCCCCCCCCCCTCTAAATCGTGCTATGTTGGTTACTAGGCTATCAAGACATACAATGTGAAGAAAGAGAAAAGACAGGAGTGAGAAAGCGAAGTTTGCTTCGGCAACCGGAGGCAAATTGAAACCTTGGAAAAAAATTCAGAAGAAATCTTCTAAAAAGGGAGGTTCCAAGTAAGGCAAGGCAAAATGCAATTATTAAATGTTGGTTTCAAAGTAAAGCTTATAGAATATCTGGCACTAGGTTTTGAAACTTTGCTTACTGCTTTGAAGTTTTGTAGGAAGGAGAGTTCATCTATTAAAACAATTTGTATGATTTGTTCTATCTACCCGCCTACCTATATATATGTATCATTTATCTTCAAGGATCATCGAAAATGCTCAACATACATAGATAGGAAATGGGGCTAGCTGAGATGAGGATGTTGAGATGGATGTGTGGCCATATAAGAAAAGACAAGATCCGTAATACTCATATACGCGAATGAGTTGGAGTTGGGCCCTATTGAAGCAAAAATGGTAGAAAATCATTTGAGGTGGTTTGGACATGGTCAGCGAAGACCATTTAGTGCTTTGATGAGAACGGTTGAACAAGCAGTATGGAGTCCTGCTGGACGAAGTCAAGGAAGGTCCAAACGAACGCTCAATCAGGTAATAGAGAGAGACCTTTTGATTTATAATATATGGAAATCTATAATTTTTTACATTGTACAATAGTGTCGTGTGATCCATGTAGTCGATCCCACCTAGTGAAATAAAGGCTTTGTTGTTGTTCTTTCTATTTCTATCTTAATATAGAAACATAACGGTTACAAGACAATAAATTTTTCTGCAGCATCTTGTCTCGTTATCCTTATCAATACCAAGGTTAGATTAAGTGCTTAACTATTTATTGGGGATGGCTTTCTAGTTACCTAATTGGGCATAAAATGTGCTAGCCTTGTTACAAGACAATAAAAGGAACTTATCAGCAATCCAACTTGGTTTGTCTGCCATTTGCTCAATTCTAGCCAAAATCAACATTCTTCTATACAATCAAAGGAACTTTCTATAGCAAATATTCTAGCTTTTAGGGAGAATGATGATTATGGACCTTATAAAGAAAATTAACATATCCAAGTTGTAATATAAAAGTTTGAATTGTATGCTAGCAAAAAAAAAAAAAAAAAAGTTTGAGTTGTAAATTTTGGAGTTTCAAATTTAACTAGTTCTTTAATTTTTTATTAATTTCCTTACAAAGTTCTTTATTGTCATTCTCCCTTGTTTCAATAACCAATAAGATGGCATGTTCCTGTTTATATAATCAATTTCAATGTTGGGTCTGCTTGATCACGCATTTGGAGGGGAAAAAAGCCTATTTAGAGGGTAAAAGTTCATTTAGGATCTGCAGACACGTTTGAGAACATATAGCATTCATTGGGTTTAAAAAGAAAAAACTGTTTTTCTTAAAAGCTCATTGAAGTAGCTTCTAGCGTTTTTTCACTGGATTTAAAAAAAAATCATTTCTTCCATTACCAATCTATACATAAATCACATTTATAAGACTTTTTATTCAATTTAATTTATACAAAAGCTACACTAGACAAAAATACTACATCACTAATCCAAACAAAACATTGACTCTTGGTGAAAGCTGGTTGGCCTAGTTTTATCGTACTACATTTTAGTCTTTTATTATGAACCCCTTTTTCTTTTTTGATCCCAAATACAAGATTCTTCCTATAAACATCATCGGTTATTTTATTTGAATTTTTTAATTTAAGATTATTTGTAGATCCCTCTAATGAAGACGGATGGATCCTTCATATTGTCTTCTGGACACATGTTTAAGGATTAATATTTAAGAATGCTTTTCGCATGAAATTTTTTTATAGCTTTCCGAAATTTACAAGCCGATGAGTTTCTCTATTTTTTTTTTTAAAAAAAAAACCTTTTTGGAATCATAGAAAGTAAATCCGGAAAAAGAGAGAAAGATCACATAGAAGGGCCTCGTCATAGCCCACTTAAAATATCCTTCAGAAAGTCTGGAGATCCTTGGCCACTTCTTTAATTTTTTTTAATAAAGATAATATATGCAGAAAAAAAAAGTTAATTAAAAATTTATAACCCCTCTTTATTTATTTTTTTTAAGGGTAAGGATGCATCCAACACTCTAAATTATTTTTAGAAGTACACTTAACACCCTAAATTATATTTGGTAGTACAATTTTATTCCTAAAATAATAAAATTAGTTTAATTTCACCAAAAGGAAAACACAGCTGGCATTTTTTTACACGTCATCTTCCCCTCATCCACAGGCCCCTGGAAGCATGGTGCTGGCGTTGATCATCACTCGGCATGTTTGTTTGAATGTTGGGGATTGTATAAGCTCTTTTAAAATTAAAAAACCCGATCATCACAAAATGAGTGTTTGTTTATGCGTTCAATCAATTGGGTTTATCTAATATTAAGTAGCTTTTTTCAAAAACTATCTGGACAAGCTTTTTGACAGGGTTTATGGAATTTATTGTGGGGTATAAGTATGTGTCTGGATTCGCATGATTGTGGGGTCCTCTGGGCTGCTTGGTACCCATCAAGATATTTCCATGGGAGGTCTTTACATTTGCCATTGTGCACGTTTTCACATTTGCCATTGGACAAGCTTTTTGACATGATTGTTTTTTAATATAAAATATATTTTTTTAATTTGATTAAATTAAAAAAATTAGTTAAGTTAGTTAATATGAGATATATTTTCTAAAACACTCTAGTCATCTTTCTTAATTCTCTCGTTTACTTTTTTTTTTATTACAATCAAGGAAGCATCAATTGGAGTAAATTAGAAAAAGATTAAAAACTATGTATTATTTTTAAGATGGGATCAACTCCTTAAATATATTTTATATTGGGGATCCAAGGCAGTATTTTCTTTACAATAAAAATCTAACTTCATCCATTATATGAGGCGGACGCTCCAACCTCTAAGCCTATAGTTATTTGTTTCTATACAATTTCTCTATACCCCTTGGACCATCATAGATTCCGACCCCTTGAGGCACAATTAACTCAGCTATAGTAGAAGGAACCGTGGTTAACTTGCAACTGAAAGCACATTGAGCCACCTATCATGCTTTTCAGTTGTCACTAAGAAAACCTTTTCTTTCCTCTGATTCATCAAGGCTGGGCTCCATATTTTATAAGGCCGTTTTGGGCCTGAAAGGACACATAAATCATATTCGTGACACTATTAGGGACTGAATCGTATGAGACCTGAGATCTAATTAGTTCTATTATATTTCACTATATCAAAAACTTTAACTTTGTAGCATTTTTAATTTATTGGCATTTTTATTATAATTTGATTATGTATTATCATTGTCAAATTGTCAAAGTTTATTCAATCACTTTTAATAAATTTTACAATTTTTTCTCTTAAATATCACAAAAGTCACTTATGAAAAAGTCAAACCAAACACCCTTCATTTTCATAAAAAACACTTATTCAATCGTCAATCCAAACACAAATCACTTACACAATCTAACTTTTACTTAAAGTCACTTTTCTATAAGCCATTTTTTAAATAAGCCACTTTTCCACCGCTCATCCAAATACACCCACTATCAAATAGCTTCTTCCCTACACACCAACTCCATAAGTGAACAAGGAGACCGCGACTGAGAAGAGGAATAAGATCCAGAATGTCTGAGGGATCGACGATGTAGATGATCCAAATCGAAACTATTTTACCTCTAGGCTTGGCCAAGGGAAAGAAACTTAAAAAATCAAACGTTAAATCACGGTTGAAGAAGAAGGTGAAGCAAAAAAATCAAATCACTCAATTGCCCAGAATATAAAAGCTCTCTATAATGACTAAAAAATGGGAAAGTAAAGAACAGGCTCAAAAGAGCGCAGGGATAAATAAAGAATGGATTCATATTTCAGAGTAAGATGAGGAAAATAGGCACCTGATGAAAACGAGCTGCGGAAGCGGGAGCCGGAGAATCGGACGGTGGAGTTTCGGAGTAAAAGGATGTGTTTGTATAAAGCTTTTGAGAATAGTTTCCGGAAAAAAAAGTAAAAAGTGATTTTTTTTAATAGATTATAAGAAGAATAGATTATGGGTAAAAAAATGATTTTGATAAGATGAATGTTTGGATATTAGGTTAGGAATCAATTTTTTTAGTGGTTAAATTACCAAAAAGGACATTAGCTTTTGTGATAATTACATATAAATGATAAGATTTATATTTTATGTATTATTTGATATTTAATTTTATAAAAAATATCAAAAATGAAATAAATTTATCTAAAAAATGTAAAATTATAACATTAATCAATTATCTAATATAAAAAAAATCGGCCTGAAAACCAACAAATTAGTCAAAAAACTGGTCAGGGTACCCGGTTTTTTTAAAAAAAATCAATTTTTTTTTAATTTTTTCTTTGTAATTTCATACTTGAAATCTTCATTTTCTTATCTGTTTGGTTTCAGGTTAGCTCCGATTTGACTCCAGTCCAACCTACTGACCCTTAACCCAGTACCCCAACCAATTCAATGACCAATTTGAGTTTAATTACCTTGGAGGAGAGAGAAAAGAAAGAGAAAAAACTACAAATTATAGTTTTTCCCCAAACCATAGTTTTGGATCCAAAACCATGATTTAAAAAAAAATGTTTTTATTATAAAATAGGGTGTTTGGCACTTTTTTCTTGAAACCATGGTTTTGAGCAAAATTATGGTTTCAAATTATTTGCAAATCACACTGCAAGTAAGCAGATCTGCCGTGGAAGCGTGAGGCTTCCTTACCGGAGTGGTCATCTCCATTGTTATCGTTAAACACCGGCGAAAAGTGGGAAAAGGGTGATAACAACAATCGGAGTCGCAACATAGGAAATGGAATGAATAATGCAGATGAGTGATTGCTGTTCACTCTGGAGTCTTCACAGTGAGGAGGCCGAAGTCTCAGACGTTTGAATGGAACAGAAACAAAATTGAATAATGAAAAAATAGGACGAAGGAGGAAAAGCGAAAGTTGTACCCCAAGGGGGCAGAAAAGCTGCACCACACTGAGGAGGCCAAATGTTATTATTATTAATTTTTTTTTTGGTAAAATATTCAATTTTACCTATAAATATTTTTTAAAAGAACTATTAGCACTGTAAATATTTTTTTAGTGAAAAAATAACTATGAATTTTATTAAATAGATTGATAATGCTAATTTTATTAACTTTGTTTGACGGTTTTAGTTTTTTTTGTTTATATAGGCTCTATCTATTTTTAACGAAAAACTAACGCTGTCAAATAAAGTTAATGAAATTGCATCATCGGTATACTTTTTAAAGTTAATGAGTATTTTTATACCCAAAAAATATTTACAATGCTGGTAACACTTTCAGAAAATATTTATAGATAAAATTATACCTTCGTCCTATTTATTTTATTAAATAACATATGTGTCAAGTAAAATAATGATTTGGCAGGAAAGTAAACGGACGTTTATTTTTTATTATTAAAAATCTATAATTACTCTAATTTAATTATTTTAGGATTAAAATTACACTCTAAAATATTTTAAGATATTAATTATATCTTTAAAAATAATTTAAAGTATTAAATATATTTTTACCCTTTTTTTTAATTCAACTTAAAATTCTCAGAGGCTTCACTTTCCCTTCCCTCCCCGTCGTACCAAACAACCCTTTAGTTAAGCAGAGACGATTATTCTATGAAGATTCATTTTTGCTATGACTTCGGTGGTTCCTTTAATCAAGCCACCGACTATGAGTAACGGGCTCATTCTTCAACATCCACTTAGTTTTTTCCCAAAAACAAAACTATTTAGCCGTAACAAAAAATATGAGTCAATGAAGCACTTTTATGACTTCTCATTTCTTTGCCTCCTCAGTCAGCCGTAATCAACTATTTTTGTTTTCTATGTAAAACTTTTTTTGTATACAACTATTTAATATTCAATATAATGGGTTATATTCAAATATTATTTAGCCCACTTTGGATATAGGCGTGTTGATCTTAAATATCATTATTTTATCAAGTAAATGTCCTTTTAATTTGAGGTTTAAAATATTGACCATAATTTGTTCAACTAATTTGATTTGGTAAGCTCAAGAGTATTCTCACTAATTTAATTTGAAGGAATATGCATTATTCACAACTCAACAGTATATTCATTTTATATTTTATTTAGTTATTGATTATGCAGCTTTTCTCAAATTCAAAGTGAAATTAAACTCGTCTAACACTATACATATATTGACCCATAATTTTTGGAAAAATTAATTCATCAGTTTGTACTAAGGTTCTGAAAATTGGACTGGTCACTAAACCGGTCAGGGTACTGGGTCAAGGGTCAGTGGATCAAATCAGAGTCAAACCAAAGCTAAATTAGGACCAAACTGGTGATAAATTAAATATTTTAAACTTATAAATATGAAATTTTAAAAAAAAATTAAAAAATTAATTTTTTAAAAAATAAAAAAATATTGAACCGGTTCAGCCACCGGGTTTCCGGTTCGGGACGGGTTCCAGAATCCTGGTTTTTACCTTATTTTTAATTAGATTCCTATATTTTTTAAAATTGTGTCCTTACTATTTTTCAATTATAGGCATTAGGTTCATGCTCATGATATATTAATTACAGTTAATGTGGATTCTGACTATGACTAAGTGATATAAGTAGTCATAAAATACAAAATAAAAAAGGTTTTCTGAAAATAAAAAAAATTACTCATAACCATTTCCTTACATTAATCTGGTTGATTTTGATTTTGATTTATTTGTATCCATATGGAAAAATTAATCTATGTGTACGTTGTATGTGTACGCTCATCATGTAGTAATATTGTTTCTCTTACAAATTACAAATTATGCGTGTAGGGACTAATACATATAAATGAGATAATTATAATGATCCAATAAAAATTTAAAAAAATTATAATGACCTAATTAAGAATGAGTTGAAATTACAATGATTTACATATTAAGTTTTCCTAATTTTCTTATAAACAAGTAAAGAAATAATTGGAAATTTATTGGGACAAGAGAAGACATGAGAATCTTAACAAAGAAGATAGCGAGGATCAATTTTATGTGGTTACAAAAGCCAAGAGCCACATAATTAGTGACCTTATTTTTGTAAATTACTACCATTTACTAAATAAGTTGGAATTTTAATAGCCTTTCAATTCTAAACATCAACTTTTATTGTGGGCTTGATATTTTCATGACAAATCTGGGGGCGTATGATTTTTCTCCGATTATTTGAAAACGGAAATATCAAATTTATCACAAAATTGTGGTCTCAAACCTACCTTGAACCAACTTGCCAATAGGGACATTTCAAATAATATATTCGTGAAACTAATATGAAAGCAATGCCGTAAAATGTTAATAAAAAATTACTTATAAAGATATTGTAAGAAATTGATTGCAAATCCTGGGCAAAAAAAAACGGGGGGGGGGGGGGGGAAGAAAGAAATTGATTGCAAATCAAAAAATCAATAAAATTAATTTAAAAATAAAGTAATTAAAGATAGGGTAAAGGAGCAAAAATGCTTATATGTTTTTTGTAAAATGAACACCCAGCACCAAATTCTTTTATTGCGAATATAAATGCCCATCAACATTCAAAAAGAGGGCTAAATTATCATGTCTGTCAAAGAGCCAACGTTGACTGTTAAGTTAAAACATTTTGACTGTTAATATCAAAAGGTGGATGTTGAGTTGGCTGGAAGGAAGGCAGTGACTTGATGATGTTGAAGCCTTGAAGGCATACGGTGGATTCCAGGTGATTCAAACTGGGGAGTTCATCAAGTTAACGCAACAAGCCCTAACCAGCAAACCCAAGTCCGACGGTAGGGATTAGTGAAGAAGTGCGATCATGCCCTAACCAGCAGGCCCAAGTCTGAAGGCGAGGATTAGTGACGAGGCATGATCGTTCCCTGACCAGTAGCCCCAAGTCTGACGATAAGGTTTAGTGACGAGGGGCGATCGTGCCCTGACCAACAACCCCAAGTCCGACGGCGAGGATTTGTGACGAGACTTGAACGTGTTGTAACTAGCAGCCCCAAGTCCGACGGCGAGTTGCAACGAGACGCGAGCGTGTCCTAAGCCCTAAGTCTGACAGCGAGTTGTGATGAGACGTGAGTGTGCTCTAACTAGTAGGCCCAAGTTTGTCGGTGAGTATTTGTGACACTAGTGTCCCCCCCAACATCTACGAGAAGCATATTTAATCCATTGATGTGATTGTTGTGATTTATAGCTCTGTGAGGATAACAATAAATTTGCTCTGTGAAGCTCTGTGATTGTTGTGATTTATAGCTCGGTGATTTAATCCACGAGAAGCTTTGTGATTGTTGTGATTTATATCTCTGTGATTTATAGCCTGTACATGGGAAGCAATTGAGAAAGTTTAAGAATGAATGTTCAACTTCAACTATACAAGAGGGTTCAAGACTTATTCAATTCAACCCATAGTCTTCTCAACTTCATGTTAAGCTACCTGGTGTCAAGTAGAAAGGCAAACTGTGTGTTACCACTTCACAACTGCTAGCACAAAGACAAAGCATGATTTTAAAAACCAAGGCCACCTCCAAGAACACTGATATATAGGCTTTACTACTACATTGTTGTCCAGGAATTAGTATTAATATTTTGTAAAGTTGTGGCTTAATAACAACCTTTATATTTCACAACTCAGTATTAATTGCCTTTGTAATCCACTGAACTACTTACTGCTGATTGCCTTTTGTTATCTTTTTGGTGTGTGGAAAAATCACAGCATTCAATTCATTATTGCCATGCGGCTGTCTATAATCATTTTGTTAACAGGCGTTATTTCTTTGGACCATGAATGCCATGAAGTATTGTACACATCCTTAATTTCATAATATATGTTGTTGTGTTTTATATATACCTTTTATTTTAGTGCATGTTATTCAATATCAATCAATTATCATTAAGGTTTTAACAAAGTTGTCAGGTTAATACATGTCAAAATTTTGACCCAAAAAAAATTACGCCAAAAAATTAATTAATGGAGGAAGGTGTCGTTGGTTTTAATGGAGGAAGAGGAGTAGAGTCCATTTGTTTCTAGCCGCACGTCTCAACAGTGAAAAAATTGGCGTCAATGTCCACCTGGACAATAAAGTAGGTCACACGCAATGCAACTAACAGACATCATTAGAAAATAAATGAAGATGCATTTCAGCCCTTGTTTGAACATTGATGGGTATTTATTTGAATGTTGATGAGCATTTTTTATGTTCTTAATAAAAGAATTTAATGTTGGGTGTTCATTTTATAAAAAGATATGGGCATTTTTGTCCCTTCACCTTTAAAGATAAGATGTGTAAATATTATTTAAAAGTAGTTACTAATAAATATTTTATAAATTTCAAAATAAAAGTAAAATAATTATAAGGTGGAAAAAATAAAATAAATATAAGATGCAATATGTATATAGACACACACGTTTATTTTATAATTTTATACACAGACATATATATTTCTTGTCTAGTGTTTACTTACTACTAACTACCCTGTATTATTTATTTATTTTCAATACATGCATTTATTTTTATTTTGGAAGAAATACCATGCATTGTTTAAATTGCGAACCAATGGCTGAAATTGAGAACACATCTGAATTAATCTATGTCTTTATAAATTCAAACCCAAAAAAAAAAATCCGAAGAATCTTTTTATCTTTGTGAATGGTGTTACTCTGAGGAAGATGAAGGACCTGTTTGGAATCACATTTCCACCCCAAAAAAGCCCATTAGAAATGTAAAAGCCCATTTGCATTGAAAATAAGTGTTTGGAATCTCATTTAAAAGTAATGGGCTTCTTATGTAAAAGCTCTTTTATTCAAAAGCTCCCACACCCTACTTTTGTGCCTGTAGAAGCTCTTTTCCCCTCATCAAATCTGACCGTTGCATCATTAAATGCATTTTAAATTCCCCACCTACCCAGCATCTGCACACACAGTGTGTTTAACCATCTCTCGACACACATACTGTTAACCATTTCCTTTTGAACCCATCAACCCTGTTAACCATTTCCTTCGAATCCATTTCCTTCTCAGCCGTTGAGTGCCGCGGAGGTCGAAGTAGCTCGCCGGCGGTAGCTAGGACTGAAGTTCAAGTCGTGCTTCGCTGAGTCGTTGGCCGTAGAAGAAGTCGCCGGTGGTGAGTGGATCTAAACGCTTCTTCCTTGTTCGTTCGGTTGATCTATCGATGCCGCCCTCTGAGCAGAGCACATTTCTTCCTTCTTTCCCAGATCTGACCGACAAGGTAAGGATTTGCTGTTCGTTCGGTATATCGCTGATTGATTTTCTCTCCTTTCTCTGTTTTGTTCGTCGTTGGTTAGACAAATTGGTACTGAGAAAATTGAATCAAACTAGCTGAATTAGGTAGATATTTGTAGAGCCCGAATTAGCTTAGCTCTATATTTGTAGAGCCCGATATACTCTCCTTACTGTGAGTCCCAATCAACTTTAGCTTCAAGTCAGTTCTTGGTCTGTTGGATCGAATTTAACTTCTTGCGTCACCTGAAATCTGTGCTCATATTATGGCTCTAGCTTTCTGATTTTATAAAGTTGAGTCCAGTGGAATTAAATCAGTTTAGAACTTCTGTGAAATTAAGGCATGTTTCTAGTTTCACTCTTTGAATTACTATGTAGAATTGGCAGCACAAATTTTTCATTTTCACCTATCAGTATTTTTCATATGCACAATTTTGGTACTCACATCAGGAAACTTCTCAAAGTTTTGTGTGTCAAAGTCTCCAGTGACAGTAGGTTTATATGCAGCTTCCATTTCATAAAGCGTATCCTACTGAATAGATTTGAAACATGGATGAGCCTGACAAATGAATTAATGGTATATTAGTAATGAACTTGCCACAGGGGCATGTCCAAAAAAATATCTGATTTCCCTAATAAGTAGTATACATGCTATACCTAAGAAGTTTTTACCTTTATTTCTTCGACACCTCTGGTTTCAAGTCTTGTTTCCACATTACATAACAAGTGACAAATCAGATCCTTAGCCTCGGCTGATATCTTGGGTTCTCCAGGGAATTTAAGGCATGTTTTCCAGTTGATTATCTGATACAATAAACAACACCATTTCCTTGTGAACATATGAGAAACAATAATGTGAACAGAAAAACCAAAGGGGAGATATCCTATAAGCATCTCGTACATGATAGCCCCAAGAGACCACCAGAAATGTGCTAGTAGACTCATATTATGGCTCTAGCTTTGTGATTTTAGTGTTGTCCTTGAAATTTCCCTTTTCTCTATTATTTTCCTGCACAATGTTGTGCTCTTTATGCTTTGAGATGAATTGCTTGAACCAACTAGCTGATTGTTTTGGAGTTCTCTTCAGCGTGGCAAAATCAACATGGTACCTTAAATGTGCTCCTTTCCTGATGCATAAATAATTATGTGTCAATACCTATGCTTGAGTGGTCCACACATTAAATTTGATTTGATGTGTTCTTAGTTCTTACTGAGGTCCACACATTAATAATGTTTGCTGAGATATTGAATTTTTTTTAACAAGGTGATGGCTACAAGTGTTATGTATCATATTTAATATTTATTTCAATTTGCACCTGGGCCATTTGTTTTTATTTAATGTTCAAATGTTGGCATAGAAATATGAATAAAGGAAAGGATAAAGCAACTTGGGATGTTAGTTCTACTGCGATTTTCATTGACCTGTGTATTGAGCAAATATACAATAATGAACGGTAAGGATCTGCATTCACGAAGGATGGGAAGAAACACATTGTGGCCGGGTTTAATGAAAAAACTGGAAAGTCATATGATAGGAAACAATTGTAAAATCGGTTAGATAGCTTGAAGATACAATGGAAGGTGTGAGACAAGTTGTTTTCAAAAGAGACTGGTATATCGTATGACCCTGTAAAGCATATGGTGAATGCCGATGAAAATTGGTGGGAAAAGAAAATAAAGGTAAAAAAATTGTTATTGTTTTTATTATTATTATTATTTGCGATATCAATATTGTTGTTGTTGTTGTTGTTATTATTATTTTAGCTGCGTCATTATTTTTTGTAATTGTATGTATTCAGGAGAATCCGGAGTATGCAAAGTATAGATACAAAGGGCTCATGTTTGCGAGAGAATTAGACATCCTATTTAAGGGTGTGATGACATCGGGAGAAAAAATGTTCACACCAATTTTTACACAGTAGATGTCACAGGGTGGTAATGATGACGGTGTATATAGACCCACAATGGACCTAGAAGAAGGTTCAGGAGATAGTGAGGAAGATCTTGGATCTCCTACTATTGGAGCTAGCGTGGGAGTGACAGCTGATCTTGAAGGAATTACCTTGACAACAAACACTCCACCTAGTGCGCCTAGTGCTTCAGAAGGTAGTGGGAAGAGAAAAATGACTAAATAGTCGGGTCAAGGATCAAGGAAAAAAATCACAAACTCGAAAACAATAGCAGATGTGATTAGTAGAATAGCCGACGCATCTGATGACAAAGTAGAAGCATTAAAAAAAGCTTTCAACAACTGATCTCCAAATGAGTGATATCGTCAAAGAATTACGGACCATTCCAGAAGTTGCTACAGACAGGGACTTTTGTATCCGCTGTTGTAACATGATGATGCATCCTGTTGCTTGTGACATGTATGTTGAGCTAAAAGATGATAAAGAGCTCTTGCTAGAATGGTTGAGCCTACATGCTTACAATACCCCTGAATTTTAGAAACCCCCACCAACATACTGAACTCTAATTTATGTAGTTGTTAAAACTTCGTTATGTATAACTTACTTATTCCAGAGGATGAAACTTTATTTTATATCACTTGTGAATGTTATTAACCTCTGCTATATGACATTGATTTTCTATTTGCACAGTGTTAAAATTTTACTTGTTTTCATAAAATCCTGGCATAGGGTGCATCGTGAATGGCAAGTTCAAGTAGAACAGAGGAAGCAGGATCGTCTCGTGCAGATAGAAGGGCCCAACTCATATCCCTTATAGATCAAGAGATAACAGAGGATGAGTAGGTCGCTGCCTTGATAGCTTAATATGTCGTGCCACATGTTTGCAAAGAACCACATAGAACTAGTTAGCAAACAGGTACACATTGGGTGCACGAGGTATTGGAAGGCCACGATACAATTTGCCATGAGAATTTCCGAGTGGAAAAGCATGTTTCCATATCTTATACACCAAATTGGTACTACATAGGTTACGGACGACTAGGTACATTGGAATACAAGAAATGATTGCCATGTTCCTATATACAGTTAGACATGCACAAGGAAACAAAATCTTACAAGACCGATTTCAACATTCGGGAGAAACTGTCCACAGGATCTTCCATATGGTTTTAGATGCTTGTGTGAACCTATTGGCAGAAATGATCAAACTGCTTGATCCCAACTTCCGTGATTGTCACCCAAAAATCTCCAGCAATCGACGATATTTCCCTTTTTTCAAGGATGCAATAAGAGCAATTGATGGAACTCATATTAAATGTGTGGTTAGCCAGTCTGAGCAAGACAAATATATTGGCAAAAAGGGATATCCAACACAAAATATTATGGATGTATGTGATTGAGACATGTGCTTCACTTTTGTGTTGGCAGGGTGGGAGGGAACCGCACATGATGCCCGTATCTTCCAAACTGCTATCTTTGCTCTATCTATGAAATTCCCCCATCCACCTGAAGGTATCTCTTCAACACTTTCGTGTTGTGTGGTTTTTTTTTGGTTCGCTATAATTTTACTAAGTTAAACAAAATTGTGTATTTACCAGGAAAATATTATTTGCTCGATGCTGGCTATCCAACACCAATTGGATATCTTGGTCCGTATAGACGTGAACGTTATCACATTCCAGAGTTTAGGCGACAATACAGATTTACAAGTGAGAAGGAGATGTTCAATTATTATCTTTCAAGCTTGAGGACCACTATCGAAAAGATATTCCGAGTATGGAAGAATATGTTTCAACTCTTGGGGGAAATTAAATCATATAACTTTGAAACACAAGTCTGCATTGTTTGTACAACAATGTGGATACATAATCTTATCCGTAGAAATTCCCAAACAGATAGGGATTTTCAACAAGTTGAAAGAGGAAATGTAAGTATTGAAGGTAATAACGATCCGGTTGATGCAGTATCTACATCAACTATTCATAGATTATCTTCAACACACATGAATCATGTTCGTGACATGATCAGAGATGAATTTGCTAGGAGTAGGGGTAGATGATCCAATTATGATATAATTCATGTATGACATTCTGATTGAAATATATATTTATCATTTTTAAATTAAGTGTTTTAGTGTATTTTTCTTGTTTTTCAATAATTATTAAACTTTTTTCAATTTTAAAAATTTTATTTACATTTTTTAACATCAATTATAATAATATGTATACAAACAATATGTATGTAGTATTCAACAATGTTCATGCCCTTTTTAGTCATTTTTCATCCAAACGGGCTTTTTAAAAGCTAATCCAAACATGTTCTACTTTAAAAAAAAAGTCATCCAAACAGGTTCTACTTTAAAAAAAAAAGTCACCTCTCCACCATCAATCCAAACACAAATCACATTTACAATCTGATTTTTTTTAAAAGGGCTTCTGTAAAAGCCCAAAAAAAAAAACTATTTTTTCACCTGTTCCAAACAGGCACGAAGATGGTGAAATCCGTTTAGTCCTCTGATTCTGATTCTGAGGTCCCATCCGTCAATATGCCATTTCATGTCGTCGAACATCTCAAAGCCATTCATAGGATTTGCCTCTCTGAATCTTCTCTTCCAACAAGGATGGTAAATCCTACTCTTCGCGCCTCAGCTTTCTCCATAACCTAAGCCTTCGAGAATTTCAAGCCATTGATATATCACTGAACATTGCTCCATCTCTACCAGGCAGGATTCTCCACAAATCTCTATTGAATTCATGGCAATCAAATCCTTCTCTGAAAACATTTGTTTCTACGCTTGAAACCTACTATTCTTTCCTTTAAACTTACATAAAGATTCGATTTCTGTTTAACTCAAGCGAATCGCGTACCGTTCGATGGGTATGGGCATGGAGATGCTTGGAGGTGTCGAATCTGGAAATAAAGATGTAGCAATTTGTTCTTCTGGAATCAAGTTCGTGCAGAATTCTCGAGAGAGTAATTCTCATTCCACCGGTTTATTCGCAAGCGTTGGTCAAGCAGGATTTGGATTTGGGATTTCACCAAACCCTCCGGCTGTTATAGAGACTTGAAAAACCATTACGCTGGCGAATTCATCCATGAAATTCGTTTCAATGCCTGAAACCGTGTCTCAAACTGGTTTGTTTCCACGATTGTCGCTAAGAGGTAATTACGATGACGACGACGACGTGGACTGTTCCCCCTTCGAAATTGAAGATGAAGGTATGGTAGTGATGAAGAAGAAGACGAAAAAGAGGAATGGTCTGAGGTCGAAGCTGAAGATTGGGAATCCTTCATTAAGGAGGTTGATCAGTGGAGCAATTGCTGGTGCAGTGTCACGAACTGCAGTAGCACCATTGGAGACTATAATGACGCTTTTGATGGCGGGACTCTGTGGAAATTCTGCTCTCGAGGTGTTCCGTTCAGTGGTGAACGCTGATGGATTGAAGGGCTTGTATAGGGGTAATTTCATAAATGTGATCCGTGTTGCACCAAGCAAGGGGGTTGAGGTATGTGGTTATGACTTGTGACTTTCAATTTTATATGCTGATTTTGAAATGTCTGTTCATACCTAATTGTAATGATCCTTTAATATTCTTGTTGAACTCTAACATGTTGATGTTGAACCTGGTGTTTCCCTGAACTTTATAAGACTTGACACACCCATTTATTTATCAACCAAGATGTTAATTATAATTTGGGGCGAGCCTACTTTAAAATTTTAATACCTACTGTCCCAAGTGTTTGTTTTGCTATAGTATGGTCCTAGTGGTTCATAAAAGGGTTCCATATTATCCTGGTTTTCATACATCAATTTTAGTGAAGAATTGATTTCAAGTTTCAAAATGATAATATAATGTTTGATTTTTATAGTTTGCATTTATTTTAGTTTTAGTCCCTATAATTTTAAACTATAAATTTTAGTTCCTCAATTTTCTTTTTATCTAAAACATTTGTGTCATTTAATTAGCCTAGATCATTTTACTTCTTGAGGGACCAAAATCTAAAGTTTAGTAAGTGCATATATTTGTTCTATTCTTTAGTACCAGCTTTGTGGTAGAAAGGATGAGATGACTTGGAGTACTAATTCTTTGCGATAATTAAACTGTACTGCGTAAATTACTCCACAGTTCTGATGTAACTAAATAAAATTATGTCTTATATGTAATCTAACGGAAGCTTATCTGCACCGCAGCTATTTGTATATGATACAGTCAAGAAGCATTTGTCTCCTAAACCTGGTGAGAAGCCAAAACCTCCAATTCTAACCCCATCTTGCAGGAGTTAGCTCAATCCTCTGTACATACCCTCTAGAGTTGCTCAAAACTCGTCTCACTGTTCAGGTAAATCACTCAACAGAGAGAGCCAATAAACTTCCAGCCACGCATGAACACCCATATTAAACATTTCCCATGTTCATGTTGGTGTATATGCGCGTTCGGATTCTCTCCCTAGCTTTCCCATCCGTTGCCTCTCCATTACCCAAATACGACGCCGTTTTCCATCTTAAAATTAGATCCCCCCAACTCAACAAAACGTGCGTTGTCATTCGGCTAAAAGCAGTGGAGTCCGCCTTTCTCAGTTTTTGTCATCCTTGAGCGCGGGAAAAACCAGATAGTGCTGGTGGAAAAAATTTTCTTCGTCCTGCAGCTCATTCTTTGGCTTGATTTCCTTCATCGTCACCATTAAAATTTATTGTAGAAGAATTGAAGCTGTAATTGGGATGAAGCAGAGTATATAACACTAATAAAACTCCCTTTCTATCTCTTTTCTGCCCTACGTGTTCTATAGTTCTGTTGCACCTCTGGTTTTTAATCTGGCTGCTACAATAAATATATGTTCAATAGAGAATGCATTTATTAGTCTTGAAACAAAACTATTCAATGGTTATGAAAGAGGGAAAAAATAGAGAATGAAATATTAAAGAATGCTGGTTTTGAATCCTTGATGCATTTGTTGGTCTTGAATATTATAGAGAATGCTTCATGTTCATTTTTGTTTCCTTGTATTATAACCCACTAAAGTGTTTAATGTGTCTGTAAGGTTTTAGGAACAAAAGAAAAAAATGTGTATTCAATGTATTGTCAATGAAAATACTTTCATTCTTCTATAATCTTTTCCACTATTATTTTATACTTTTGGTAAAAAAAATTCTCACCAACCTGTTCGTTTTGTGTTTTTATCCTTGAAAATGCTTTGAATATCAACATATTTTAACATGAATTGAGTAATGTTCAATTTTAAGGTTATAAATTTAGATTTTGTTGTTGTATGATACAGTTTAAATAAAGTGTTGCACAATTTAAAAAGGAAAATATCACCCCTCAAAGATTATGTTTGAAATTCTGATTTTGATTTGATCTAATGTTAGGAGGTTATCAACATGATAGATGCATGTGTATATTTCTATTAGAAATGAAGTACTATCCCCGATCCTTATATAAAATCCACTTTACATGTAGTAGTATGTTTTTATTGTTTTGGTTATTTATTTATCAATTTACATTGGGTATATTTTTTTTTTCAATTTTGCAGGCTTCCACCATGGCTATAAATTTAACTCCTAGACTTAATCTTGAATTTGATAACATTGAAGAATCATGGGAATTTTGGAGGGCATATGGTAGAAAAACTGGCTTTGGTGTTCGAAGGCAAGGGGGCAACAAGAGTAAAAGGGATAAGTCATCATATACATGTTACCTATATGTGTGCAATAAAGAAGGAGTGAGAAAACCACACAAACGAGATGTGCAAACTAGGAAGCCTAGAGATGAGACAAGAACAGGTTGTGAAGCTAGAATGAAAGTTAAGAAAGAAAATGGAAAAATTCAAAGTAAATGAAGTCTTTCTAGATCATAATCATCCTCTTCAGCCTCCTGAAACTATTCACCTTCTTGCTTCGCATCGAGAAATAACACCAGTTCAATGTTATGAATTAGAAAATGCTGAAAAAGTTGGGATTAATCAAAAATCAGCATTTAATTTGCAGAGCCAGTATGTTGGAGGTCGAGACAATCTGGGATATACAAGAGTTGATGTAAAAAATTATCTTAATTCAAGAAGGCAACGGGCAATGAAATGTGGTGAAGCTGGATGTATATTTCATTATTTTCAGCAACAACTAGTAAAAAATCCATCTTTTTTCCATGCTCACCAAATGGACTCAGAGGAGCAAGTGACAAATGTGTTTTGGGTTGATGCACGCATGTTGGTTGACTATACTTGCTTTAGAGAAGTCATTTCACTAGACACAACTTATTGTACAAATAATAACCATAGACCTCTTGCAATTTTCTCTGGCTTCAACCACTACAAAGGAGGGGTGATTTTTGGAGCGGCATTATTATATGATGAGACTATTGAAACTTTTAAATGGCTATTTGAGACATTTTTGTGTGCACACAAGAATGTAAGGCCACTAACCGTTTTTACTGATCAAGATGCTACTATGGCACGTGCATTAAAAGAAGTGATGCCAGATGTAAAACATGCCTTATGCACATGACATATTTCAAGGAATGCAATGAAGCATCTTCCGAACTCGATAGTAAGTGATTTCAACCACTGCATGTATGATTGTTGGGATGAAACAGAGTTTGAAGAAGCATGGCAGGCATTATTAGCAAAACAAGATATGTCAGAAAACTCATGGTTGATGTCCATGTATAAAATAAAAGAGAAATGGGCATCATGTTATATGAAGAATTCAAGGACACTTGGTATGAGAAGCACACAAATTAGTGAGAGTGTGAATGCATCAGTCAAAAGTTGCACCAATGTTAAATTAGATATTAATCGATTCTTCAAGCAATTTGAACAAGTTCTGGAGGACAAGCGTTATAACGAATTAAAAAGTGATTTTGAGGCACGTGACAAGTTGCCAAGGTTGATATTGCAGAGTTCATGTATGCTTCGTCAACTTTCTGATGTTTATACTCGACCTATTTTTAACTTGTTCCAACATGAATATGATCTACGTGATGCTACATGTATCAAAGAAAGAAAAGAGAAAAAGAAAAATGAAGATGAGGAGGATAGTGCCACTGTGTATGATTATGTTATCACTATGAATGATAAGAAAAGAGAGTACATGTTGACATTTGATCCTTCAACAGAGACAATTACTTGTACTTGCAAAAAGTTTGAGCGAGTAGGCATATTATGTTGTCATGCCTTAAGAGTCTTAAATGAACGTGATGTCAAATTACTCCCTCAAAAATATATTGTGAAGAGGTGGACAAGAGAAGCACGATGTGGTGTAATGCATGATATCAACGAGAAGCATATAGAAGTTGATCCTAAACTGCAAAGATCAAATCGGTATAGACAATTATGCCCCTTACTTGTTAAATTAGCAAGTGATGCATCAGAAAGTCCAGAGGCATTCTCTCTCGTCCATCAAGCTGTGTTGGAACTTAGTAAGAAAGTAACTAAGCTTCACATAAAACACTTACCAGATGACAATAATGGTGTTGAGGATGATAAGACAAATCATGAAGAAGGTAATGGTGGTGGCAAAGTTGTTGGGTTTAAAAAGAGATATGGGAGAAAGATAAGTAAACAGATAAAGAGTGCTATTGAAATGGGTCCAAAAAGACGAAGAGCTAAACTCTCTACAAAACATTCTCAAGCTTCACAGTCAGTTACAACTGCACAGGTATATTTATGATTTAGTTTCTTTAAACATGCATATTAGTTGTTGATTTTTTTCATTTTAAATGTTTTAGGGACAGTATAATTAAGTTCAAAAATCTAGCTTATCATCAGAAGTACATCATGATAACATTGTGTTAAATGACTCTCAAGCTCTGCCAAGTCAAATGACTTTTACAAATTTCTTGATGGTATGTCATTTTGTTAAATAGCATAATCAATTGGTTTGTTTATCTGGAAGATATATTTGTGACTTATATTGAGACATTGTTTTTATTTTTAATTGTAGGCACCACTTGATTGCGAAATGGCATCGCTTGAAGCGCCGGATTTTAGCCAAATATATAATACTGGTAACTATAACGAATAATGATAATGGAAGAAAACAATTCAGTCATTTTTATTGAAATATGAACTTTTTTTTTACATAGCATTGTTTGATCTCAAAACATTTGATAATTACAAGAATCTCACTATACATTGATTAACATTCTTTTACAAATACAGGTTCAATGATTGACTCATATCCTCCAACATGAAGTCTCCATTTCAGCTTATTTTGTACAACTTATGACTTCTTTTGGGTTGCTCTTTGTTTGGTCAAGCAAGCTCATCATTTTGTTCTTCAATCATCTTCATGTCTTTTCAAATGATATAATATGAGTTGGCTCTGTTTTTTGTCAAGCTTGCTCATTGGTCAAGTGATCTGCAATTAAAAAGTTCCTCTGTTTGTGTTAAAAAGAACAACATCTGGCAGAAGAAAGAGCCATCATATATATATATATATATATATATATATATATATTCAACTATTCATCTCTGACCATTTTAGGATCCTTCCATTTATCTTCCTCAATCCATGTATTAACTGGTTTGAATTGTATATCTAGAAAAACAATTCAGAAGCAACCGAATTTTAACAGAGAATATGGCTTTCACAATATTTTTTTTAATTTCTGTAGACAATATCAAGAAACTAAATGGGAACTAATCAAATCAAACTTGCTATATCAAAAGTATGGCTTTCACAAACATCTTGGCCAAGGCATTGGCTTTCACAAACATTTATGCAACAATAGCTACCTTCGGTGGCTTGAAAGGATAATCTGGAAGGAAGTGAATGGTCACTAGGAAGACACCACTAGCATAAGTGCTATCTGAGGGCCCCATAATTGTAGCTTGCCAATGAAACATGTCTTCACTAACAGGGCCTGAATACCAAAATCATTAAACATTTTCTAAGTTTTTCATAATAGAAAACTTAGTATGCAATTATCAAAGATATGCATTCACACATTAACAGCATTTATCATAAATTGATTTTGCTTGTGCTCAATAATGTGTACATTGAATAAGATGAAGTCCAAGTTATGAGCTATGAAAATAATAGAGCTACATATGTAGATAATGATCAAACAAAAGAGAAAAGAATAGAGAGAAGGTAATTAAAAATAAACCAGTGCTGCAGGAAACAAGAGGATCCTTCTATAGGTCCTTCAACTCCTTAGTGATGCGTTTTGAAGCCATCACTAGTATGCAAAATTGAAGAACTGCTTAAAGCTTCTCAATCCTAAAAATTAACAGGAAAATTATGAATATGCTAAAGAAAAAAGCTTTAACCATCACCTTCACATCTGCTTTAGCAAACATAACAAATATTCATAGAGAACAACTTTCACCTATTTATTAGATGAAATTTCAGTTTCAAAGTTAAAAGAGGAGAACATCTCTTTTGCTATCTGTCACTACAAGAAAACTAAACACCCAACTCATTCTCAAATATAAGCAAGTACTTATAAAAAAGCATGCAATTAGTTTTCTAGTTATTTTCAGACCAAAGTGTAACGATGGCGTACAAAACTATTGCAACCCAACTGTCTAATAATGGATATAAATGTTAGCATCTAACCAAAATTCTCTGACCAGACAGGAACTCCATAATAACATTAAAATAGAGAAGGGGGAAAATGAAAGAGGGGAAGATAGGTCACTAACTTTTTGATTTCAGATTAGAAACATAACAATGAAACCAAAATCCATGAAAATTCCCAAAAAAAGAAATCAATCTCAATGAATAGAATGTCCCAAACAAAATGAACCAGCCCCATTTTTTATTGCTGATAAGAATTACATATGCTTTGATCTTAGCAAAAAAGAAAATTACAATTAGTCTTGAAACTTGAAATAAGGACAGATAGCTTAGAGAAATCATTCACTAGCATCTCGTGTGTGTAAGGAGCCTCCCATAATCTGATATGTCTAGATCATGTCATGGGAAAAAATCCAGTCTATTGCAGACAATATCAAATAGAGAAACTGGAAATTATTAGAAATTGTAGAGATATAAACATCAATAGAAGAGTCCTCAATTGCCTAAGTAAAGAAAACAAATAATTGAAAAACTGTGATGAGAAATAAGAAAAACACACCATTATGATTATCTTGCCTTGAACATACAGAGATTAGTTGGGAAGCTTGGCCTCCTCTAGCAATTGTTGAAGAACTCCCCGCCTCAACTTCCATTATCACAACTCTCCAAGATTCAAAGATGCCGCTCAACAGACTAACCAATCAACCTGCCCTAGCACTTGCATTCTCCCAACACTATATTGAAAGTGAAATTTTGCTTCAGTCAACTAGGAAAAAGCTATAACTTGTAATTCAATCACACAAATTTCCAACTTTGCAGATCCACGTTTGTTTTTCATAAATCAAAATATCAAATTAATCCTCTTAAAATACAGATTAAAAATTCCGAAAACACAACCTATACCTGACTTGATAATTACTGCAATGTTCTGACTATTTCGAGCTCAATCTAGATGATAAAATAATTCAAAAGATATCCTAAGCTAACATAACTTGTGATCCTTTATTCGCCTCCCACATTTTCTCAGCAACTTAATATATTACTTGGTAATTTACGTTGATCTGAGGCTTGACCAAAGCACAATTTGAACTAAATGTTTTTTGAAGAGAGATTCAGAGATGAAGAAACTGAGTTTCTCATATGCATAAGTTAGCAAGGGAAAAGATTGCTTACCTATAGAGAATTAGGAATCGCTGAACCCTATATTCTTCGTTTACAGGGCAAGAAGCAAGCGATCAGTTGAGAAGCGAGCCACGAGCAATAGAAGAATCCTAAGGTTCCAATTTTCTGTTTGCGACTCATCTCTCTCCACTTCCACTGCTTTTAGCCGAATGACAACGCACGTTTTGTTGAGTTGGGGCGATCTAATTTTAAGATGGAAAACGGCGTCGTATTTGGGTAATGGAGAGGCAACGGATGAGAAAGTCAGGGAGAGAATCCGAACGCGTGTATATGCTCCCAAGCTTTATCCTACTACTTTAATTGCAGAGAGGTGTGTACAAGAACTTTCTAGATGCATTTATGGGAATAGTTAAAGAAGGAGGTCCAGCAGAACTGAACAGAGGCCTCACCCCAAGTATGATTTGTGTGATCCCTTTTGCTGCCACAAACTACCTTGCTTATGATACAATGCAAAAAACATACAAGAAAGCTTTCAGTAAGGATGAAGTTGGAAATGTCATGACCCTTTTGATTGGATCAACTTCTAGTGCATTTTCAAGCACAATGACATTCCCACTTGAGGTGGCTCGCAAGGACATGCAGGCTGGGCCCATTAATGGAAGACAGTACAGTAATATGATTCATGCTCTTGTAAGTATACTTGAAAAGGAAGGCCCTGCAGGTCTGTACAGAGGATTAGGGCCAAGCTGGTTGAGACTGATTCCTGCTGCTGTTATTTCTTTCATGTGCTATGAAGCATGCAAGAAGATACGTATGGAGAAACAAGATAGCTGACAACTTCAGATTCCTACCACACTGCATGTTTGGAGAGCTTGAGGGGAAAACTATTTCCTTGGTTTGTAGTGTGTCATTGTTATGCTCACACAATTAAAAAAAATCACATATTTGAAGTTTTGAGGTTGAGTTCTCTTTCAAATTGTTGTTCACTGATCATCACTGAATTTTTTGCTTACTACAGTATTGTTCAAGATCTCTCCTTGTACAGGGGAACACAACTCCGGAAATCTTATTAGAACCTTCAAATTCTTTTTATACATCAGGAAAGTTTGAACCTTTGACCACTACCTACACCCCTATCCCACCCTTACCACCTAAACTAGGTATAATTGGCAAAGCCTCCAAATTTATGCATTCATGTATTAGGGACACTACAGCAACACCAATACCTCATCTGTTTAAATCATATTTCTTTAACATTCTGAGATGTGGAATTTGAAGCCAGAATGAACCATCTGAATTAAAGAACAAACAATTGAACAGTAAATAGACACCTTAAAACTCAACATCGCAACACAAAGAAACTGAAGCAAGAATGAATACCTGCTGATCCATGTTGTAAGCATAACAAAACCAACTAAAATCATACTATTTTATTTTCACTTATTTTGTCACCAGCATCATTTATTTATCTTTTTGACGAATTTCTTTGGTTTCAAGTTAAGCGGGCACTTTAATACTTGAGAACATAAAGAGATGAAAATTGGTTATATAGTTATCAACCTTTTATACTTCAAATTGCTTAATATGTTAACCTTCTTTAACTATTTCTTTCTAGTGATTTTTTTGATAAGAATGATAAGGGGTAAACAATGATGTTACTCTATCTCTTATTGATAGTTTTCGTCTTATTTTTCCATTATAGTGTAAGCCTAACAAATGTTTCAAACATATTAGTACAGCTGATTTTCTCAGGATTCACATCAACCATAAATCTCCTTGAATAAAAACACAAGCTTCACTAGTTATGGACAATTGGACATTCTAAAATTACATCACATTGAGCATATGTTGCAAAACAAACAAAAATGAATTTCTTGTTGTTTCATAACCTCAACCTATATAGCATTCAAACCAGCAAATTCATCCAGATCACCAACAATGAAAACCAGATAATAAAAGCAACCCATTTAACTCTGCTCTTCATCTACAACCTCTCTTTCCTCTGCATCAGCTGCCATTAACTCATCAAAGTTTCCTGTTTTGCCTAACAGTATTTCAATCTAAAGCAAAAGAAAACCATCATCAATCTAATATCAATCTTCAGAAAAACAGTAAAATGGCATTTCAGAATTACAACACTAAAAAACCGAGAACAAAGTTCACAAACAGAAAAGCGAGGAAGCAAATTCAATCAATGATTTTTAGCCTATAAGAGAACAAACTTGAACCAAATGCCCAATGAAAATACATATGAAAGTGAAAACTGAAAACATAAGGATCCTCAAAAACCATATCTCCATGGATAAATCCCTTGTCAAGAAATGACATTTTTTTGTCATCAAAGTCAAGATTATTAAATTGGATTAACACTCCATACACTTTACCTTGGCTTTTTGGACAGGTCGTCCTCTTGAGTCATCCTTGATATCAACCGTGGAGGTCATGATCTCTGCACACAAGTTGAACATGCCTATATAAGCACAGGAGTTCATACCTTGTAGACACTTGAGGAATACAAGAGGACCAATTATCTTACTCTTCTCCACAGCCAGCCCATTATTTTTCAGAATTTCAGCAACAGTCACCACTGTAGCAATAGCTAATAGACAAGAGAAAAAATAATCGTAAGGAGAAAGTCATTTACTAGAATAAGAACAACTAAGCCTGTTGTGGTAAAAACCACAATCAATACTAAACAAAATAATCATTTGAAAGTAAGTAGGAGGATAATTGCCCAAGCAAGATAAGTATTCCAAAAAAAAGAATGGCCAGAAAAGCAAAAATTAGGACCTAAGGTGATCTAAGTAATCCAATCTCAAACCAGACACCACAACATTGATTAAAGAAAACACGCTATACATCCCTTCATAAACCTTTCATAAGCAAAAATAGAATACTAAATTATACATTCATCCATTATCGATCATAAATTCCCTGACACCCACCGAAAGTTGGACTGTAAAAAAACGAAGTTTTAAGTTGTAAAAATAGTAATGAAATATTTTGTAAAGTCCATCCAACATAATTAATTATTTTAAATATAAAAATAGATATCATTAATTTTTAAATATAAAAATAGATATTATAAATTTTTTTAAAAAAATATAATAATTTTTGCATATAAAATATATAACAAAATTATTATTTTTTTAAAAAAATTTATTACTGAATATTTTTATACTCTAAAAATTTATAATATTTATTTTTATCTATAAATATATAGTTAGTTATGTTTATTCCACTTTATAAAATATTTCTTTACTAAATCTCTATGACATACAGATGAGAAAAAGCATCGAAGTCCTTGAGGGAAACTTACCCATACCAAGGGCAGAAAGCTCAACTTCATTGTGCTGTTGCATGTATCTCTGCAGATAAAGTGTAACAGAAGAAGTATAAACCCATCGATCTTGAAGTTGTAGTCAGTATCCAGATCGAAGAAGAAGACAAAGAGTGAAGAAGGGTGAAACCTTGGCAAGATTTACGTAGAAGAATAGAGGTTTCTTGGTATTAGAAACCTGAATCCGATTCTTCTTCTGAGAATCTCCACCCAAGTTCATGGAATTCACTCCATCGGTAATTTCTTCCATTTGGGGCTACAAAATTGGGGAAAAGAAACACCCTAACCCTATAAAACGTATATGGTGCCTCTTCCTAGCGCGATCTCCTACCTCAGTCTGATTGAGAACGACGCCCGAGTACAGCAGAGAGAAAGAACAACGCTCAAACCCAACGATTTTAAGGCTCTCCTATGCCTAGACGACGGTGAAGTTCCGAGATTGGTATTGATTTATTTATCTGTTTTTCTTAGGAGGGTGGGTTGAATTTTGTATGGATTAGTGGGTCTGGGAGACGTTTTGTTTTTTTTCAAAAAAAAGAAAATTTAAAAAATATTATTTAAATTTTAAAATTTTAAATAGGTGATTTAATAATAAAATATTTTATCAATTACATTTTTATTCTTATTAATCCTATTAACGACTTTATTAATGAGATTTTAAAGTTTAAAATGTATTTTTTTTAATTTTTCCTTTTTTTAACGTGATTTATGTTATATAAAATAATATAAAAAGAATATGTGAGAGGAATTTCATATCAATTTATGTAAATATACTTTTTAAATTTCAACTCAAGCAGACCCTTAGTGTTTGAATTATTTTTTAGAAAATAAATTTTTAAGAAAATTGTAAAAGTGATTATAGAGAATTGGTTTTAAGTGTGTGTTTGGAAAGCATCCAAACCATGGTTTGCGTAAATCGAGACAAAACTCTTCTCACATACTTACCTCGTAAATCGTAAAAACTATTCTCAAAAGCTAATCTAAACACACACTTAAGTAGAATAGATTTTGTTAAAAAAATTTTTTATAAAATAAGAGTATTTAGATAATTGTTATCTGAATAATTTTTTCGATATACCAATTTATGTAAATATACTTTTTAAATTTCAACTCAAGCAGATCCTTAGTGTTTGAATTATTTTTTAGAAAATAAATTTTTTAAAAAAATGATAAAAGTGATTATAAAGAACTGGTTTTAAGTAGAATAGATTTTGTTAAAAAAAATTTGATAAAATAAGAGTATTTGGATAATTTTTATCTGAATAATTTTTTCTATATATAAATTATCAAAAAAAGACATTAGTTAATGTAATAATTACATATGAAAGTATAAAATTCCATTTCAAAATTTTTTAATTATGAAAAAGATAATATTTTTATTATGAAAAATTGATATTTGAATTATAAAAAAAATAATATTTCATCCATAAAATAGATAGGGAAAATATCATTTAAATACCACATGAACTTGCAAAACCCACAAAAGTCTGTTAATGCTTCAAAATAACTTAAATGTGACATTTATCAAATTTAAATTTTAAAGTGTTGACACTTTTACTATTTTGCCCTCAATTTTTAAATTAAAAAAAATGAGGGTAGAGACTTACAAAGATCGAATGACATGGATGGTGGAGCAAAGGTAGAAGTAGAGTAAAGTGAAAATGGTAAAAGATAAAGGTTTCCCAGGTTCAGGTGTCTATGGCACTTCCCTGATCTGAATTGTTATCAGAAAAATGGAGGAAGGTAATGGTAAGGTCCGACGATGATGGTAGTAGAGGTTGTGAAACAAGAAGGAATCGGTTGGGTATTGTGGGTTTTGAGAGGTAGCGTTAAGAGATTATATTTATGCAGCTCAGGGAAGAGTTTGGTTGAGGATATTGAAGAAATCTGGGAGGCTGAGGAAGAAGAAGGTGAACAGTAGAAGACGGTGAAAAGTAATGAGATTGACGAAATTCATAATGAGATTGATAAGTTTTGATAAAAGAGTTTGCTGATGAAAACATGTAAGTCATGATTCACCAACATTTATGGCAATTCACCAAAATTCGTAATGGGATTGACAAATTTAGTAATGGTTTTAACCAGAATTGTAATGGTTTTGACAAAAGAGTTTGCTGATGAAAATATGCAAGTCAAGATTCACCAACATTTGTGGCATTTCATCAAAATTCGTAATGAGATTGACAAATTGATTAATGGTTTTGACAAAAGAGTTTGCTGATAAAAACATGCAAGTCAGGATTCACCAACATTTGTGGCATTTCACCAAAATTCGTGATGAGATTGACAAGTTTAGTAATGATTATGACAAAAGCGTTTGCTGATAAAAACATGCAAGTAATGATTCACCAATATTTGTGTCATCTCATTACTCAATTGGTATCAATCTTTTTACTCAATATGTGAAAGGATCTAAGTCATTGTGCATAAACCAAAAGATGAGTTGCAAAATATTTACCCCCGGTTATCAGGAAACGCTCTTGTAAAAACCATTACGAATCTTGTCAAATTCAATATTACTCTTATCAATTTCATTACGAATTTTATCAAATGTCACAAATGTTGGTGAATCCTGTCTGATGTTTTTGTCAATCTCATTATTCATTTTGTCAATCTCATTACTCTTTGCCGGAAACTGAAAAAGCTCACTGGAAAATTCATAAGTTTGTCGGAAAACTCATGAACTCACTAGAAATTGTAGAACTTCGCTGGAAACTGGTTTCTTCAACCTTCAATGGAAACCAGAGTGAGAGCGAAAGATGAAAGCTCACTCTTCTTTTTCTTCGATCCTGTGGAGCTGAATAAAAGATGATGAAGAAGAAGAGAGAACGGAGTGAAGAGAAAAGAGTGAAGGAAATGGTAGTTTGATCTTTTACCCAAATATTCAAAACCCAAATTCCTACCTACGTACCTCTTTGTCCTTTTCCATCTTCGGTAGACATTTCTGGGTTAAGCAAGTTCATATGGTATTTTAATGGAATTTTTCCAAATAGATACTCGATTTCCCATATTATAAAATTTGTATGTAAATGACATTATTCTATTTTTAAATTTTTTTCCTTTCTTCTCTATCTTTTTAAATTTTTTCTCTCCATCTATTTTATTTTTCTTCTTTTTCTGTGGAGAAATGTTAAATAATTGCATATAGGAAATATTGTGTATAGGAATATGTGTTTAAATGTTTATTAAGTGTAGAGACATTTTTGTTGTTACATGTTATTCGGTCTTAAGGCTTCTTAAAGCCCACGTATTCTGTATATATATTAGAAGGCCTAGGAATAAATGTTATGGATTCTTCCCATATGTTTTCTCAGTATGGGCTCACTTGAGATGATTATCATGGCATCAGAGAGCTAGGTTGAGTTGAGTCCATCAAATTTTCAAGATTTGTCCAAATAGCTCTTGAACACTCACAAGTAATATTCTTTCTGGCACATTCCTGATTTTTCTGCTCAGTTCACATGACAGAACTAGAATTTGTCACTATGTTTTGGACAATCTAGAATCCAAGAAATTGCATTTTTTTAAGATAGGGATTTATACTCAGTTTGTGTCCTCCTTTTTTTGCCAATAGCCATCGTGATTTTTGGTAGAGAGCTGGTCCTTCCAAGATCAGAATTTCCTTCTCCATCGCGATCCCAAAGATCGCAGTTGTGTTTTCCAAGAGCAATGAAACTGCCTTTTTTCTTCGACTCAGGCACGAATTTGCGCCAGGTGAATGACGACGGAAACCGGGAAAGCAACAAAAACCACCAGGAGGGATAATTTCGCGATAGCCAATATCAGTTTTTCACATCTATTATTCTTACATCCCTCAGACACACAAGGTACAACCATTATACCACAAACCTTGACTAGCAGTGAGAATTATTCTGTTTGGAGTAAGGCCATGAAAATCGCATTAAGGGGGAAGCAGAAACTTGGTTTTGTCTACGGAAGTTGTACAAAGGAATCTCAAGATCCTAGTCTTTATGAACAATGGGAGAGATGTAATGCTATTGTGCTCTCCTGGATCTTGAATTCTCTGTCAAAAGAGCTTGCAAATGGAGTTGTATACTTCCAAAACGCTCACATGGTGTGGGTTGATATGAAAGAAAGATTTAACAAGATTACTGGGTCATGAATCTTTACTCTTCATCGAGAAATTAATTCAATTCAATAAGGGGAAATGTCAATTTCTTCCTACTATTCAACTCTTAAAGAGTTGTAGGAGGAGCAATCATCCCTTACAGCATCTGGACCGACTTGTCACAGCTATAAGTGTAGAGCTTCACAAGTGCAAGCTGATATGGCCCAGCAGCAGAAGGTGCTGCAATTATTGATGGGTATAAATGATTCCTATGGTATTGCAAGGAGTTAGATTTTGTTGATGCCACCTCTTTCAACTGTGAATCAGGCATTTGCCATGGTGGCAGAAGATGAAGCTCAAAAAGCTATTGTTCAATCAGTCAGGAACAATCATCTTGAAGGTGTAGCCATGGCCACCAGGGGCAACAGCCATGAAAGAGGGCATGGGAGAGGAGGATCTTGAATGCTCACAATGTAAAAAGAAAGGGCACACGAAGGAAAACTGTTATCAACTAATAGGATATCTACCAAATTTTAAGGGACCAAACATCAAATCAACACAGAATAATGAAGGAAATCATCAGCGAACAGATGCAGGAAAGGATTCTGATAAAGTTGATCATTCATCAAATTTCATTTCACCTTCTCTAACCCAGGACAATATGAGAGATTGTTGGAATTGCTCAAGAAAGATGCTGAGGAAAACATCCACACCTTGACTGGTACAGGTTTGGCCAGCTCTTTATCTTATAAATCCACTCGTACATCTTGGGCTATTGATTCGGGTGCCACTACTCACCTAGTTAGTGATTTAACAATGTTGGATAGTTATAAGAAATATTCTAGACCTATTAAGATTATTAGGATTCCTAATAGAGATAGAGTTTATGTTACACATGTGGGGATAGTTAAATTTAATAATGGAATTACATTGCATGGTGTACTGTATGCGCCCCAACTAAAATTTAACTTAATCTCAGTATCAAAATTAACTAGGGAACAAGGACGTGTGGTTGCGTTTTTTCCTAATCTTTGTTTAATGCAGGACCTTCAGGGTGATAGAATGAAGGGTAAACTGATAGATGGTTTGTATGTTTTACAGTATAGTGAAACTGATTCTATTAATGCCATACATGATAAAACTAATGGACATGATCCTATCAATGTATCTTTACTACATAATAGGTTAGGACATGCACCAATTTCTGTGTTGAGACATTTAAATGTTGTAAAAGACAAACATTTTGCTGAATAAGAATTGTGATACTTGCTTTCAATCTAAACAAACCAAACTTCCCTTTTCCCCTAATTGTATTAAAACAAAGAAAGTTTTTGATCTCTTACATATGGATGTCTGGGGACCGTATAATACTCCCACACATGATGGTCATCAGTATTTCTTAACTATAATGGATGATTTTTCTAGAGCTACATGGGTTTTCCTAATGAAACAAAAATCTGAAACTACATTGCATATTCAATGTTTTATTACCTACATTGAAACTCAATTTTCTGTTTTGGTTAAGCGGATACGTAGTGATAATGGCAGCAAGTTCATGAATAGTAGCTTGAGAAATTATTTTGCAAATTGAGGTATTATCCACGAAACAAGCTGCCCTTATACTCCAGAACAGAATGGAATAGCTGAACGTAAACATAGAACACTCATGCAGGTGTCTTGAAGCCTAATGATACAATCCAATTTTCCTATTAGGTACTGGGGAGAGTGTGTGAGAATAGTAGCCTTCTTGATTTATAGAATTCCCTCACATATTCTGAATTTTAAAACCCCTTATGAAATAGTATATAGGGAAGCATCAAAGTATACTCATCTAAGGGTATTCGGATGCCTTGCCTATGCAACGGATTTGACTACAACTAATAAATTTCAACCACGTTCAATCCCTTCTGTTTTTTTAGGATATCCCACCAGTCAAAAGGGATATATTATGTATAATGCTAAAACAAAGGGGTTGTTTGTAAGTAGACATGTTAAGTTTGTTGAAGATAACTTTCCTTTTAAAAATAAAGAAAGCTTAGAGCAAGGGGGAGTGAGTAGATATGTACGGGAAATGTTTATGTTTGATTTTGAAGGAGAACAACACTCCTTGGTACCAAATGAGAATATTGAACAGGTTGAACAAGTAGAGAAAATTGTGAAAGAGACCCACACTAGACCAACTAAAGATAAAAGACCTCCAATTTGATCACAAGACTATGTTTGCAACCTGATTACTTCAAGAATCTTTGCCAATATGCCTCAGCAAACAAAGAAACAAGGTTGTAAGTATCCAATAGAGAATTATATTTCTTATAATTATGTTTCTTCATCTTACCTATGTTATCCTATGTTACCTATAGTACTTTCCCAGAGAAAGTATGTACTAGATCTTCTTTTAGATGCTAAGATGAGTGGATGTAAACTGCTGACATTACCTATGAAACAAAATTTGAAGCTTCTGACCTATAAAGAAGGAAGAGACAAAGAAGAAGACTTACTTAAGAGTCAGAACATATATAGAAAACTTGTGGGTAGGTTGATCTACTTGACGATTATAAGACATGATGTTTCGTTTCTTGTGCAGGTTCTTAGTCAATTCAACCAAATGCCGACAAAGGCGCACATGGTAGCTGCATTTGATATGCTGAGATACCTGAAGCAGGGTGTTGGACTCGGGATCTTGTTGAGTTCAGATGAGGACCAAACTTCGACTTGCTATTGTGACTTAGATTGGGCAGCTTGTGGAACCACAAGAAGATCAGTCATATGATACCTCCTCAAGCTTGGAGATTCCTTGATCAAATGGAAGACAAAGAAGCAAGAAATAATGGCAACTTCCTCAATAGAGGCTGAGTATAGAGCCATGAGATCAGCCATGTCTTAAATGGTATAGGTCAGAGGCATGCTAAAAGATCTTGGCATTGCATGTGAAGAACCAGTAAGTGTGTACTGCAACAATAAGTCAGCGCTTCTAATCCTATTTTTCATGAACGAACGAAGCATATCGAGATAGATTGTCATTTTGTTTGGGAAAAATTGCAACATGGTATGATAAGCTTGGAGCATGTTAAGTCTAAGGACTAAGAGGCTGATTTACTCACAAAAGCAGTTGGAAAAGACGTGCAGGTCAAATTGCTTGGCAAGTTGGGTGCTATCAATGTATTTCCAACACCAACTTGAGGGAGAGTGTAGAGAAATGTTAAATAATTGTGTATAGGGATATGTGTTCAGATGTGTATTAAGTGCAGAGACATTTTTATTGTTACAGGTTATTGGATCTTAAGGCTTCTTAAAGCTCACGTATTCTCTATATATATTACAAGGCCTAAGAATAAATGTTATGGATTCTTCCCATATGTTTTCTCAGTCAATAACATATCAGATTTTCTGGGCCCACTTGAGATGATTATCATTTTCCTTTGCCATGTTCAGGATGGGTTCTTCCTCTTCTTTTTTTAAAATTTTTTCTTTCTCCCCTTTTCCCTTTTTCTCTCCCTAGCTTTCTCTCTCCCACACATGACAAAGACTGTGTCTGACCTACTTTTTTCTCCTTCTCTTAGGCATGAGCAGGACTTTTGATTCAAAAATTAAAAAAAAAATGCTTCTTCAAAACCATAGTTTTGGAGAAAAAATGGCTTCTACATTTTTTTAGAATATTTGGATAATTTTTTCCTAAACCATGATTTTCCCTTTAAAAATACTTTTTTAATTGTTACCCAAACACATATTTATTTATTTTTTTTTACACATACTTCCCCTTTGATAGAGTTAAACTTATGGGAAGTACAAGTTGGGGGTAATAAGGTCAATTTAAGTGACCAAAAAAAGGTCAGTTTGATTGAACTTCTGAATTGTCTTTCCATGTGATGTACCCTGGCAAAGTAGGGATAATTCATATTAAAATTAAGGATACATGTGCAAATACCTATGAACTCTTATCAAAAGTACATGCAGTGCTATATATATTTTAGAGGTACAAAAATACCTATAAATATTTAAAATGGGAGTAAAAATGTCAGCATAGTTAAATTTAACCTAACATAGTTATATATGCATATGCTTGGTTTGAGGTTGGATTACTTAGTAGGACCCACACTCTTTTTGCACATGCATATATAATGGTGTTAAGTCAAATTTAACGGTTTTGATAGTTTTGTTCTCATTTTGAATATTCGTGGGTATTTTTACACTTCCAAAATGTATAGAGTGTTGGATACACTTTTGGTAAAAGTTCATTGGCATTTTTGTCTCTTAACTCTAAAATTAATTTGAAGAGCCCACATTTCAAGATAATTCAAATTAAAATTAAGGAAAAATCACCCCAATGGCCCAGTCAAAAAAAGAATAATACCTAAAAAGTCATGTAAAAGTGACATCATTGATAAGTGAAAGTGGTGTCGTTGGTTTGAGCAAGAAGAAAAAAAATAAATAAACAAGGGGTGTCGTTGGCAAGTTTTGAGACTTTTCAAATATTATTTTCTTTGATTAGGACTTTAATGTGATTTTTTCTAAAATTAATTTGAGCGGGGATGATCCTCAATTTTTTATAAATGAATTGATCAAGACAAAGTTTGTAGTATGTTGAAGAGACTCCAAAGTATTTAAGAAGGGGCTGGCTACATATCTCTCAAATTGACACTCATAAATCTATATAATAATAAAGATATGATTATGGATATTTTATAAAAAAATTCATCTAAATGTCTAGAGGCTTATTTCTAAATATGTAACAAGATGAATGTTGTTGTATGCGTTATTGTCAAACTCGTAAGTTGATTCTCCGAGTTTACTATTTTTATATTTTTAACTTACAAAATTGAGTCAAGTAGTAAGAACACTCGTGTCAGTTGTAAATTATGTCAAACTTGTAAGTTTATACACCGAATTTATTGTTTTTATGTTTATAACTTACAAAACCGTGTTAGCTTACTCTTAAATTCATATTAACTTTTTCGATTTGATCATGCTAAACGGCTTTATATATGAATTTTATATAAACTTCTTTGTTACGTATGATATATTATGAATATTGATGGATTTAATTTTAATTATTTAGATTTTAAATATATTTAAATCAAAATTTTATCTTTTTTGTATTTTAATTATTTAATTATACATTATTAATATCTATTAAAAATAAAAATAAACTCTTACGAATTCACGATATAAATTTATATTATTGTTATGAGTTTATTTAAACTTGCAAGCTTGCCAACCTTATTTACATTTCATAGAAAAATTCATATAAACATCTAGAGGATTGACTCTTTGTAAATGTCTTATAAGAGAATAGTTCGAATAATCATTTGGATTAATCTCCACCGTTCTCATTAGTCTTGGGTGGAGTTATTTGTAGTCTGCTCACATTTTTTGGATTGTGAAGAATTTGCATATTATTTTTTATTATTTTCTAATAAATAAATTATAAATACAGTTTAGATCGCAATTCCAATATAATTTCTATTATGAGTATTTTTACTATTTTTTTATAGAAGTCAAATTTTATTAAAATATCAAATGATATTACATAGACTCTGCTTCTAAAAAAGGAGACCACTGGAAAGATGTAAGAACTCTAGAGCTAATTACTAAAACTATAGCTGTGAAATTATGCTAGCCCGCCGGCCCACTCACCGTAGCCTACGGGCTAAACGGGCCTGGCTAGTTTAGCTCACTCCTTTACGGGTTGGCATCTGACAAGGCAGTTTGCTTGCTGACCAGCTTGTTAATTTTTTTAAAAAAATTATTATATTCTTTTTTTTTACTCTCATTTCCTTTCTCTTTCATCCACCGACATTACACTTCCTTTCTTTTAAAGGTTTGTGTTAGACAACCAATTTCATTCTTACATTTCTTTTTTTTTTCCACCCACTTACATCATAAAAACATATAAATACTCCTCTTTTAAATTTAATAGTAGTAAAATAAATAAATGTAATATGAAAAATAAAATGATCAAATAAAAAGCATGAGGAAGTAGTTAGGGGATAAAGGTATTTGGATTTATTTCCTAAAAAAAATTAGAAAAAAAATAATTAAGCGGGCTAACCCATTGTAACCTACTGGCTAAACGGGGTTGCACTTGGCTAGCTGGCATGCATTTAGCTAGCCCAAGTGTTGGGCTGGCGGATTGGGTCCACGGGCTACAACCCGCTTTATTAGCTCTGTCTATGTTATCAGAAGAAAACAATTCCAACAAATTAAATTTCCTATATCTTGTAGTAGGATTATATTTGACTGGTGTTTCCAATTTTTTATCTTACGTGTCTTGAGTTAAACAATGAGCATTTAACAATCTAGGACATCGATGGTCTTAATCCTATTAGCGCCAATTTACCTGTTGAATTCAGATTTTTCCACTGCAAGCTCTGGAATGATTGACCTTGATAATAGATAAACCATGAGTATTTTTACTATGATCGAGAGAGCATAAATATAAAAAATATTGGATCAGAACTTGCTTTTTATCGGCAAATAGTACTAAAAGTGTGTTTGATAAAGCAGTAAAAAAGCTGAAAAGTGTGTTTGAAGGAGAGAACACATGATGATTTATTTGCATCAAAAGCCACCTTGCATCAAAAGCAAGAATGCGATATGCTTTTGGACACGGGGAGAGAAAACAAGAACTATAAAATAAAATAAAATTATTCTAATAAATCTAATATTTTAATAGAAAAAAAAGACATTTAAATATTACTTAAATTTTAAAATCTTAAATTGGTTTTATTAATTATATAAAAAGGGTAATGTGATTGACAAAAAGAGTATAGTAATTAACAATCCAATTTTTTGTAAAGTCACTGATTTAACATTTTAAAATTTAAATAGTATTTAAGTGTTTTTTTCCCATTTTAATATCTATAAATGTATCCAAAAGGTGAAAAATTAAATAATAAATTTGAGGGAAAATTATCTTATTAAAAATCTAATTGGTAATAATGACTTGATAATTTTTTATACATATAGAATATCCATACTCTACAAATTCATGTACTTTTTAATTATTTTACATCTTAACTTGTTTTTTTATTAATTATCTAAATAAGCTTCAGTTTTAAAAGTGATCATTTTATTAAAGTCAATTCAAATATAAATCATATTGAACTGAGTGACTTTTATCTTAATTTAAGTTTGTAAAAGTCAAATTAATATAATAAAATGAAGGGCTACTTTTACCCTGCTAATTTAGTTTGAGGATGATTTAGATTGGATATAATCAAGATTAAGAACATGTAGTGTTTATTGTGTGGGCATGTGTAAAAGAAAGTCTAATTAACTAACTTAACTAACTGTAAATTATGGTAGGATAAAACTGCATCCCATACTTTAAATTTTAAAATGGTAGGATAAAGCTGCATCCAATACTTTAAATCTTTTTTAAAAGTGCAACGACCACTCAAAAGTAATAAAATTGGTTCAATTTCACCATCAACCTACAGAATTGCAAACGTTCGTTTCCGAAAATAAAAAAATAAGAAACACGATGAAGTAACTTTGCATTCCCGATTCCTTTACTAATTACAACACAAGCCCTTTGTCTTCGTCTTTCTGTTGGCCCTATGGTTAGGAAGCCTGCTTCTTCATTGGGAGAAGACGAAGAAAGTGGTTATTTTGAAGTGCTTATTCGTCTTTACATATCGGTTATAATAAGATTATGATCAATTAAAACATGAAACTTAGTAAACTTGTAATAAATTTGAACTTTAAAATTCTTCCCAAGAAAAAAAAAATTAAAACAATGGTAGGAAGTTCATAACTCTCCCCCTCCCCCCGATCTTTCTCAAAAATCAGAACTAAGGAGCGAAACAAATGGATGCCACCTTGATTGCAACTTTACCTTTTATTGTCAAACTCTACCACTAAAGTGGTTAAGTCAACTACTCCCTCTTGTTCTTAATTTAAGATATATTTAGGAAGTTGATCTTAATTATAAATATAAAATATAATTTTTAGATTTTTCATTCTTTTCCTAATTTACCCCTATTACTGTTCCTTCACAATAATTAAGGATAAGAGAGAATGAAAGAATTAAAAAAGATGATTAAGGTGTTTTAGAAAATGTATGTCATATTAATTAATTTAAATAAATTTTTTAATCTAATCAAATTAGATAAATGTGTCTTCTATTAAGGACTGAATGAGTATTTCTTTTGAATATATGATTTTTCTGAAAATAGGTAGAGTGAAAAAAGGGTCAAATTGTAATGTTCGAAGAACTCAATTTCATTCTTATTTACCTTTTCTTTTTATTGTTACACACACTTTTATATAGAAAATAAACTTCAGCGATTTTAATGAAATTCAAGAAACATGGAAATAATTTTTTTAATCTTTTTCATCAATAATCTATTATTGAAATAAGTCATGAGCCAGCAGCAAGTTCCAACCATTAGAATAACCCGCGGGGAAAAAAACTCATTCATTAAGAATTGTTTTGGAGGGCCTTTAACTTGTTCTAGCTAACACAATTTTTTTTAAAAAAAAAAACTTCATCTTGAATTCGGAGATACCTCGATTGTTGGCAGCCAAACAATTTTAAAGTTTATGTTTTATTATGGTAAAAGGCTGAGTGCATATGCTAGTTTGTGAAAGATCTATTGCTGCTGGTTTCCATTTGACCAAATTTTGGTTAGGAATGGATCTAATTAGCAGGGGTATCCAACAACACACAAAATTCATAAACAATGAATAAATAATTTGTATTATTTATCGTCTGTTACTTTTGATTACAAGGGAATGTATGGCAAGCTTAAGAGCTCTGAGTACAACAAGTGGTTTGAAGCAAGGAATAAAAAACTGGACCGGCCAATGAACCGGTTACAACACTGGTTCAAGGGTCAATAGTTCAACCGAGGTCAGACTGATGGTCAAACTGGTCATATTAAAATATTACAATTTATTAGTGACAATATATATATTAATATATTTTTAAATTTCCATAGATAAAAATAAAGATCTTTAGACAAAAAATGCTTAAAATCTATTGGTATTAGTTATAGTGCCTATATTTATATAATGGCATCTCATTTCCTATAATTAATTAATTATTATATCCTCTCAAAATATTTTTTTTAGATTTGTTCTTTCTTTACCTACTTTTCTCTTCTTCTTGGTCTTCAAACTTTCATTTTTCCCTAAAAAACAATGCAAAATAGTAGTTAGAGGAATAAAAAAATATATTTAAAAAAAAGAGGCAAACCGGGTGGACCGGTCGAACTACCGGTTCAACCGGTTTATTTCATCAACCGGGCCAGATCACCGGCCGGTCCGGTCCAGTTTTTTTTTCAATGGTTTGAAGTAACTTAGTATGTGAAGGATCCGGATTCTCTTTTTCTTGATGCCCTTTTGGTATTGATGATTTGCTATATATCCCTATTTCCTTAGCCTGTTAGCTACTATATATATATATATATATATATATATATATATATATATATATATATATATATTGTGTGTGTGTGGCCAAATAGTCAATTTTATTGATCACAAAAAAAAATAGAAATTACAAACACCAATAGTTGAAGCCAAATAAAACTCTAAGAAAAACCTAAGCATGCATGCTATCCCACAGAAAAAACTCACCAAAACACTTAAAAAATACAATATCCATCTATAAAGCATAAAAACTACTAGAACCTACTGCTTAGCATATCAGTAACAAATGTTTATTAACCAATACCTTTTTCTTCTCTAATCCATCTTGAAAAATTTGATTCTGACTCCTCAGACTTGAAACATTAGCAAGTAAAATTTCCTTCAAAGGAGATGTTGCTTCAACAAGCCATCTCTTAGGACACATCTCCCTAGTCCCAATTGCTGCCAAATAATTTGCAGCTTTATTGCCTTGTCTTCTCACCAAGGCAAACAACAAAGCACTTACTGATTTCTTCAAATCCAATAGCTCCTGAACCAAATCTGCACACTGCCAGTCACATATTCTTCGTTTCTTACTTGTCATTAACAAAAACAACTCTTCACAATCAGTTTTAATGATAGAATTCATAAATCCCAATCTATTCACAGCTAGAATCCCTTCCTTCATCGTCAAACATTCAGCCACAAATGTAGAGGAGACCACCACTTTACATCCCAGACCACCAATCATATCTCTATGACCATTACTGTAAATGACACCAATACCAACAGCATCCAAGGCACTAATGAATGCTCCATCTATGTTGATTTTAACTCTACCAGTTGCTGGAGCTACCCATTATAATACACTAACTCTATTCCCTTCAACAATAGACTTTGCAAACATGTTTACATACTTAGCCACAAAACATTCATTCTACAAAACTTGTGTTGTACAAATCACTCTATCCACATCCATCCCTTCCCCATTAAAAACCCAGGTGCAACGACCTTTCCAAATATTCCAACACAGAATAGCTATAGTAGCTTTTCCCTTATCATCAAGCCTACTGTATTCTCCAAGATTATCTAACAGCCAGTGCAACATGCTTTTAAATGTAGATTTAGATACTCTTAGGCTCAAGTTACTACCAAACCAACAACCTTGGGCCCAGTTACAGAAGAATAAAAGATTATCAATATTTTCTATCTCATTTAAACATATAGGACATATAGGGGATTCACTACATTTTTTCTTAAAAAACGCCTCTTTTGTAGGAACAATTCCCATTACAACTCTCCATAAGAAATGTTTAACTTTTTCAGGAATAGTTAGATGCCATACTTACCTCTAAAAACTACTTGGTACCTGGAAAGAACTTTCTGGCCCTCTCTTCTGCTTCTTCCTTGATCTGTCCTTGGCCATCATATATCCTGACTTAACAGAATATATACCATCCCTACAAGGTAACCAGAAAGCACAATCATCAGTTCTACCTTCACATAACTGGATTTTCAAAATTTCCTTCTTTTCTGCCTCAGAGATACAATACTCAATGCTACTTAAATCCCAATTGTTTCCCATAATCAGTTCCTGCACTTTCATATCAACATCCATATTCATACCAGGTTTACTACTCAACCTTGTACCAGACAATCCAGGCACCACCCACTTATCCTTCCACACTTTTACAAAGGATCCACTTCCAACCTTCCATCCCATATTCTTCTTAAGAAAATTTCTTCCCTTCAAAATACTACTCCAACACCATGAAGCCTGCCTACCTTTTTTAGCTTTAAAGAAATTCTCATTAGGAAAATATTTTCCCTTAAGATTCCTGTACCAAAAGTCATCCGGATTCTATAATAACCTCCTGGCAGTTTTAGCAAGTAAGGCTTTGTTAAGGTCCTTAAAATCTCTAAAGCCTAAACTTCCTTCACTCTTTGAATTTGTAAAGTAGTCCCATCTTTTCCAATGTATCTTATTACCCTCCTCACCATTATTGCCCTACCAAAAATATGCAATCAACATATCCAACTCTCTACATGTCTTCTTAGGAAAAGAAAAACAGGATATGGGATAAACTAGGATGGCATTAGCTACTGCCTTAATCAAAATCTCTCTCCCAGCAAAAGACAACAACAGTTGTTTCCATCCCTGGACCTTTAATCCTATCTTATTCTTAACAAAGGCCAAAGCAACAACCTTTGATCTCCCCCAAATCATGGGTAGACCCAGATATTTTCCTAGCTGAACTTATTCCTGGATCTGTAGAATGCTAGCCACCTCCTCTTTCAATCTTGGTATTGCATTTGCAGAAAAGAACAAGCAAGACTTGTCCAAGTTTATCTCCTACCTTGAAGCATCACAATAAGTTTGCAGGATTTGCTTCAAAACCATACAATCTCTCCTCTCAGCATTTATAAAAAATAAAGAATCATCCGCAAATAGGCAATGAGACAGAAATGGACAGCCACTAGTTAGCCTAATACCTCTTATCTCCCTCTTTTCCACATGATATTGAATCATTTGAGAGAGTACATCTGCTCCTATAATAAAGAGGTAAGGTGAGAGTGGATCACCTTGTCTTATACCTCTTCCTGGAATAAAACTAGAAACACTCCTTCCCCCACTTGTTAATCCAAACTCTATTGAGGACACATTCCATTATCTACTGCACCCAAGTAACACTGAATCTCATCCTCAACAAAACTTACTTCAAAAAGTTCCACTCCACTCGGTCATATGCCCTGCTCATATCAGCCTTTAAAGCCGCTTCTACTCTAGACCCCTTCTTCCTCCCCCTCAAATAATGGAAGGCCTCATGAACTACTATAATATTATCATGAGCCATCCTATCAGAAATAAAACCCCTTTGTTGTGGCGAGATGCATTTCTGCATAAGATCTCTCATTCTATTCATCATGATCTTAGCAATTACTTTGTATATCACATTACAAAGCCCAATTAAAATGATTAACATTTTCAAGTTTATCAATCTTAGGAACTAACACTATATTAGTTTTATTAATTCCCTTCAAACTATAACCATCCCCATAAAAATCCCACACCATTCTACAGACATCATTTTTTATATCAGACCAAGAAGATTGAAAAAACAAACATGAAAAACCATCAGGCCCTGGAGCTTTAGTCGTACCTAGCTGAAACACAGCCTGTTTTATTTTATCTTCATGCACTGGCAGCAATAGTTTCTGATTATCCTCCTCCGAAATAGCCCTCCTTACATACTGTAATGCCCCTTCCATATTCTGTGGATTAGAAGCTGTGAATAGATTCTTGTAATAGGCCGCGAACTCTTCATCAATCTCTTCAGCCCTTTCTAGCCATATGCCATCACTAGATTTTAGCCTCAGCAATTTATTCCTCATCCTCCTTTGAATCACAATATTATGAAAGAATGAGGTATTCTTATCACCATACTGGATCCAATTCAGCCTAGCCCTTTGCCATCAATATGCTTCCTCCCTATCCCATAATTCTTCAATGTTTTCAATAAGCTCAGTTATCTTCGTCTTCTTTTCTTCAGTAAGTCTTCCCATTCTATATCTGCCCAATTCCCCTAGTAGCTCATCAATAACCTTCCTGCTATTAGGGAATTCAGCTTTACTCCATTTTGACAATTCTTTTGTACAAGCCATCAATCTCCTCTTTACATTCTGCACCCCCACAATATCCAATTTAGCTATTGAATTCCAACTCCTTCTCACTACTTCCTTATATTTTTCATGTTTAACCCATATAGGTTCAAATTTAAATCTCTTCATAGACTTAGCCTCTTTAAAACAACAGTTAAGTAAGATCAAATGATGATCTGAACCAAACGGTTCCACATGAAAAATCACTGCCTTGTCAAATTCTTCTCTAAACTCAACATTAGCCACACATCTATCCAATCTTTCCTTTACATGCCCTTCCCTTAATCTTCCATTATTCCACATATATCTAGATCCTTTAAACTCCATAGCCAGTAGGTTACAATCTGATAACACCTTCTGGAAATTTAGTACCTTCCTCACAGATCTCGAATTTCCCCCTCCTTCTCACTAATTGAAGCTAGATAATTAAAATCACCAATGCAACACCAGGATCCCCTAACTCTCCTTGATAACTCCTTCAATTTTTCCCACACCAGCATCTTTTCTCTCTCTCTCTCTCTCTCTCTCGGATAACCATACACAAAAGTCACATATTGAGGCAAATTCAAAACTGAAGAGGCTAATCTAGTATGAATTAAATTTTTAAAACTATACAGAATATCCATCTCAATCTCTCTCTTCCACCAAACAGCCAAACCCTTTGGTTCTACATACCATTCCATATCAAACCCACACCTTCTTCTAATTTTTTTAATTTTTTTTCTCCTACATTTTCATCTCCATCAAAATACTATTAAGGGATTATATTTTCTATTTACCTCCCTTAGGTTCCTAACTATCAAGGCCACTCCTAGGCCTCGACAGTTCAAAGATAAAACCTTCATGGTCCCTTGGTGACTGATAAAGGACAGCTACCACCACCGTTAGCCATCAAACTTCTAGCCTCCTCCAAAAACCCTACAACTTGCTCTTCATTTTGTAGAACATTTGGAGAAATCTCCATCAAACTCTCTTTATTAGCAACTTTCTTCATCACCCTCCCACCACTAACCCGTGGCTTCCTCAGGGCTCTTTTGTTCTTCTGCTCATCCTTCTTTAACCGATTTGCAATAAGAGAAATAGTCTTATCACCATTCACTAACCATTCCCTAATCTTTCTATGCTTAATCTCCTCTGCCACCAACTCATCCTCAGCTTGCCTCTTCAAGTTTATACCTTGCATCTTATCAATCATTTCCTGAATCATTTCCCTCTCAACATAAGGGACAATAGTTGTGTTACTATCTTCTTCATCACTAGGAAGACTCACTACATAATTCTGAGACAGACTCATACTCCTACTAGCTTCCCCTTCACTGTTTTTCCTTCTTGCTCTTAAAACTTTCTTAGGAAACTGCAAAAAGCTAGGGTCAACATCCAACTTCTCTCCAACCCTACTGTTTTGCTCCCCATTACCTTTATTAAGCAAGCTTTCCTCACTTTGAATCCCCTTATCAGTCCTCATATTGCTTAATACCTCCATATCTAATACGTTTCCAGATGCACTCTGATCATTTTCTACCATTGTACACACTCCAGAAGGTCTGCCTGCACCCAAACTAACCTCATTCTTTGCATTCTCCACATCTACAATTAATATAATTTTAGAATCCTTCCCCTTATCCTTCCTTCCCCTGCCTATACCCTCCGATTTAAACCATTTAGCATCTTCTACAACTAACACTTCATTAAACTTCCTCACCTGCCCTACAATCATCCAGGAATCGTACTGAGGTTCATTTGGATTCAATTTAGACCTTAATATTTCTATATTACATGATCTAGACTCATGTTCCAGACAGCCACATTTAAAACAGAAATTAGGTAATTTCTCATATTTCACCTTTACCCAAGACTTTGATCTATCTGGTTTCTGAATCCAAAAACCTGCAACTAGTGCTTTATTCGTCCTAAGCACAGTTCTAAAACGCAGATAACCTCTCAACATTGATTCATTTGCCTCAGGATCCTTCAACATTACAACCTTACCAAATCTCAAACCGAAACGGCGAATATTCTCAACATTCATCGTCTCAAACTAAACATTATGAATTTGAACCTAAATCGGAGTGCTACCAAACTTAATTTCATCCAAAGTATTATACTAACCTCTTTCTTATAGGCAGAGTAAATGACCTTGGATTGACCACGGTCTACCTCGTAAGATTCGCCTAGCGTCCTCCTTTAAATCAAGAATGAAGATAAAGACATTCCTTCGAACATCTACTACCTTCAGCCTTTCTGTAATTCTCCATGCCTTTTGCATTGCTGAGAGCACCGTACTACAACCGAAATTTTTCTTCGTAAAGATTTTCCCTTAATAGATCCTTTTCTTATTTTGGTCTTCATTACTTATAATGCCCATTTCTTGTTTTGGTCTTCGTTACATTTCATAATAATATGATATTTCCTCTATTTCTTTTCAAAATAGACAATTAACTAAATCATATTGATTAAAAAATTGTTTAACATATCTATGATATCTCTTTCTAAGGCAAGTTTTGAGGGGAAACTAAAGAAATATAGGGCTGACCACTTCAATGGCTTAACCATTTTGAATTAGTTTAAGCAGGTTAGAGCTCTATAAAAATATGACTATGTACATATGCGACATTCTTGATAGCATGCTCTTATAAACCTCTGTGTTTTCTCTTATCTTCAACCTATTGGAACTATCAAAATCTTATTGAAATAAACATAAATTTGGAATTTATTTCCAAAACTTACACAGACCTATATACTTTCATTTTCTGCCCTATTCCACTAGTGGGCATTTGTTTGCTTTACATGCTTATATAAATAGATCACTCTTCAACATTTAAGGTGACCCTGTGTTACCGGTTCCTGCTATTCCACAAAGAGCAGAAGGAAAACTCTCAAATGACAGTGTTAAGTTGAGAGAATTAGTTGGCTTCTTTAGAAAGGGACAGATTATAGGTTGCATTCTAAAGCACCATATATTCATACTCTAACACATCCCCTTCAATTTGGAAGCTCAGGGCTTTAGCTTTGGTCGAAGATTTGCAACGACATTTTTTTTTAGATATAGTATTTGATGATGACTAACAAATTGATTTCATCATCTTAGACAAATTCTAGGCCCTAACACTTATGGTTATGGATGGAAAGAAAAGTTGGGAGGAAAGAAAATGGAGAAAATAGAAAATTAAAATATTATCACCCCTTCTTTTTGAATGGATGAGAGAATACAGGGAGAAAAGAAAATGAGTAAATATTTAAATGACCAAAATTCCCTTATCCTATTTCAAAATATATCATGTGCAAAATTAAATTAACTATCACAATAAAAAATCATATTAGAATTAGTATATAAGAATAAAAATATTAAAAAAATAATAGTTGACATAATATAGAATAAAAAGAAGACTTAACGATATTATTTATAATATATAATATAGAATATGGTTAAGGTGCAAAAATATACATGAAAATTTTTTAAAAGTGTGCCCAACATCAAATGCTTTTTTGAGGGGTAAGAAGTAACTATGAACTTTCAAAATATGTGCAAAAATATACATTAATCATTTGTTTAAATTTTTTTAGGATTAAAATGCAAAAAATACTTATGAGATTTTCTCAAAAGTGTGCCCAACATAAATGTTTTTTTTAGGGGCAAAAGTAAAGTAAACTTTCAAAATAGGTGTAAAAATGCACATTAACCATTAATTGATTTTTTGAATTTTCTGACTAAAAATGGTGACATTGAAGATGATATAGACAATTGAGAAACAAATTTGAGAAAAATACTTACACACTCCAGGAATACCACATCATATGAACTATGTCATATCATTTTAATAATCTTTGTTAAACGATGACTCATCTGAAAAAATTTAATTTTTTTTTGTTTTTAAGAAAAATATTGGCTGTTTATTTTGTTTTAGTTTTTTAAAATTAAGATGTTTTTCTTAAAATTAAGATAAAATTTGAATTTTTTCATATAAGTTATCAGCCAACTAGAATTAAAATGATAGAAGTTATTATGTTTACACTAGATATAGTTCAGATGATGTGATACTCTTAAAATATGTAAGTATTTATTCAACTTGTAATAATAACTTGTTGACTAAGTAAGGAAAATTAATTTCCATCTAAATGTCTCCACCTCATCACTTCTTTTGGAAGAGAGAGGGAGAGGAGAGGAAGGGTTAAGTGGATATAAAGGGTTAGGTAGAAATTAATTTTGTTCACCTAGTCAGTAAATAATTATTCTAGATTGTATCTTAATCATCCACGTCATCTTTCATGTCATCATTTTTAGTTAAAAAACTTAAATAAACGGTCAATTAACGATCAATATGTATTTTTGCATTTATTTTAAAAGTTCATAATTACTCTTATCTCTAAAAAAACATTTATGTTGGATGCACTTTTAAAAAAATCTCATATATATTATTACATTCTAACCCTATAGAATAATGATGCTTCATTGGAACTGCCAGCTCTATCCTTCTGATTCAAAAATTTGAGTGATAGTTCTTGCTTGATGATTGAAAACGGTGGAGTAAACTCAGCTTGTACTTTTTAAATCAGAGAATATATTAGGTTTGGCTTTGGTCTTTTTCCCTTTCTATCCTTTTCCTTTCTTTTTTTCAGTCTGGGTCGTTGGGTTAAGATCCCAACAACCCAAATTAAAAAAATAACAGAAAAAAGGACTATACCAGGATCCCAATATATTAACTATTGTTGTAAATTCCCCTAGATTTACAAATATGTACGGTAGAAGATTGCCTTGGTTGAAAGACTCTGTTGCAAGCGTTGATTAATTAAATACAAGTTGACGCTGGATTCTTTTTTTTGTTTGGAGAGACACTTGCGATAAGAGCTTAGGAGTATGCGTGGATCAACTTTTAAAGAATAGTTTTTATAATTTATGAGATAAATATGTAAGAGTAGTTTTATTTTAATTTATAAAAAAAACTTTTAAAATCACAATTTTCACGATTTCCAAATATTCACTGAGAGTATTACGAAAAGAAATCAAGAAATATTGATGTTATGTTCATAGCCTTTAATTTTTTATTTCCTGGCCGCGATGTATACAAGGCAAGTAGAAAACGTTGAAGAGGCCAGGTTCTTGCGACCGACTTGATGCCATTGATGCCAAGATTCATCTAAATATCTAGGAGCTTCTTCTTAAATATCTTAGGAGAAGAACCTTATTCTAGGATTATTTGTAACCATCCCGAGCAAATGTTTTGAAGAATCATTTGGATTCATTTCAATAGTTCATTTGAGTATATCTTCCAAATTATTTATCCTTTATAATAAATCACGGATATGCATGTTTTTTTTTTAAATACTAGAGGTATAATACGAATATACATATTTAAAATAATAAATCAATTCCAATATTTTTCTCCTTAGCCCATCCACCGAGGCACGTTTGTTTCTTCCTTGAGGATATTTAGGATTAAAAAAAAAGAAGATAAAATTTAAATTAATAATATGACACTTCCTCCATTTCTTTAATAGACAATTAACTGTGATCAAAAAATTGTTTAAAGTTAGTTTGATATAATAAATATATAAAAATATAATTTTATTTTGAAAAAAATACCCTTATTATTAGAAGAGGAAGCATACAAAAGAAAATGGACTTGGCTTCTCTCCATTTCCCTTCCCTGCTTTGCATCTCTTTTATCCTTCTTACTCTTTACCACCATTAGATTAAAATTTTAACAGTCCAAATTTAATATCTTATAAAAATATTATTGGAATTTTTTCTTAAAAAATGCATAAATAAATTTAAAAATGCTAAATTTGATTCCTTTGTGAACTTTAGTAGCTTAATTTTATTTATGTATTTTTTTTAAGTAGAATCATAATAGTATATTTATAAGATGTTAAATCTAGACTATTAAAATTTGTAATCTAAATGTGGTGAAAGATAAATGAGGGTAAATGAGAGGTGAAGAATGATTTAACCGTGTCTTTGGTCTTTGGGGTCAAATCTAAAATATTTTTTAATCCAAAAACTGCAATACAATATAAGACTTAGGTCGTCTCACTTGAGGAGCCTTTATTAAGCTATCTAAGTTAACTAACTATTTAAAATGCAAGAAAACATAGTGTTGGTTTTAAAAATATGTTTTAACTACAACTAATGGATGTTATGAAATTAAATCCTAATTTACTATATTTTTCGTATTTTCTTTATAATGAAATGAAGTATGAAAATGGGTATGAAAAGTATTTATGAATACTCTTGGAAACAAGAGAATGGTTATCTTAGTTCAATTTAGATAATGAGAGTTAATTTTTGATTCAGTCTAATTGAAAAACCTTAAATAATCACATTGAGTATAATACTCATAATCAGTGACTATTCTTACGATCACATTCATAGTTATTATTTAGGAATGTTATTGAAGTACCACTTGAGGTGTGTGTAAAAATATATTAATGCATTTGTTTTTTTAATAAGAGTACAATCGCAACATTCAAATTAATTCAAATCAATCACACAATCTAGATACGACATAGAAAACATAATTTCATTAAACTAATAGGAAATATATCAATTACACACTTTAACCACATAAATCCAACCTTTAACACAAAAGTTGACCAACAAAGATAAATAATCACTCATCTAAGCCTCTAAACTACGCATCATCGAAGAAATATGACAAACAAGATGAAACGTATGGTCCAAAGTAAATGGAAACTCAACAACTCCCCTAGTTGAAGGTCTAGAACTCCAGCCACAGTCCATCCCCAATAAGCAAGAAAATCAGGCTCTCATGACTCCAAGAAGTGACCCAACGAACTCAACACATAATCTGGCCATAAAGGATGATGGAAGCTATTGGGTTTCTGCAAAAAAAGGTGATAATTTGGGATGGAAGATGATGAAGGCGATGCTAAATGGTGAAGGCTGGTCAAATCTGTGTGAGAGGTAGAAAAGTCGATGATGATGAAATAATCGAATCCAAGAGAGGCCGATGATGATGGTGGTGATGGGGAAGGAGATGGAAGACACTAGCCTTGGTGAATGGAAGGGAGGAGGAGGCCGACATTGGTGGACTCAAGATGAAGGTGAAGCTCTGTTTTTCCAGACTGGTGTTGCCGTGGGGCTGGGATCTCTGAAATCCTGAGCAGTATGTCATGACCTGTTTGATGTGACCGTGTTAGACCAATAAAAAGATGGGTCATCTAATCTTGCCATTGGGTGATGGGAGGGCGACATTAGTGTTTGGGCGTTGTTCTCCTTAGACGCTAAGGTCTCACTGTGAGGGGATTGAAGTCAATCTAAGGATTCAACTGGTCGGGGGCTGATGTCGTCCCCCTAATAAGCCCATGGCAGGGCAAAACCAGTTGGCACCGTATCTGGTAAGGTTGATCCCTGAGGAAGTGGTACCCCTCAGGATGCCGCACGGGTGCTGTAAGTTGCGCCGGACTCTAAGCCCGTGACAACATGGTATCAGAGCCAACCTCACTCCATGACCGTTATGGTGGCCTCCCGTGGATGGAATGGGATAGACCCCTACTCGGCAATGGAGGGCATCGTCTGGTTGGGTGGGAGAGCTTGTTAGGGGTTTTAGGGCCTATATAAGGCAGGGCGCTAAGCACCCACGAAGGTTTATTGGGAGGGGCTGGGACCGTCACAAGTGCCACGACCCTGGCAAGTCCCACATCGGCTGGTTTGAGGTGAATCCTTGGGCATAATTCTTCTCTCCCCTAGCACGAGGGCGTGCTAGATGTTGGGTGGGGGAGAATGTCACGACCTGTTTGGCGTGACCGTGTTAGACCAATAAAAAGACGAGCCATCTGGTCTTGCCATTGGGTGATGAGAGGGTGACATTAGTATTTGGACGTTGTTCTCTATAGACGCTAAGGTCTCACTGTGAGGGGACTGAAGTCAATCTAAGGATTCAACTAGTCAGGGGCTGATGTCGTCCCCCTGATGAGCCCATGGCAGGGCGAAACCAATTGGCACCGTATCTGGTAAGACTGATCCCTGGGGAAGTGGTACCCCTCGGGACGCCGCACGGGCGCTGTAAGCTGCGCCGGACTCTAAACCCGTGACAAGTAGGTCTCAAAATTAGACTTAAATGTTTGTCAAAACGCAGCAGTTTCATGCAGGGATCTAACTGCAAATTTCAAAAGCTTATGGAGAGACTAAATTGCAAATTTTGAAACGTTTATGGGGAAACTATAATTTTCAAAAAATTTGGGCCCTTTTCTATAATTTTTCTTAAATTGATCTGTGAAGAAAATAAACCCAAAATATAATACTTTATATTCCAAAAAATCAATCAATTAGATTAAATCATGAAATATATAACATTTCTCCCCCCTTTAACCTTAATTTCATGCAAACAACTTTAATCACAATTAATCATAATTAATGGAATTTAAGTCCAAAAATAGTGATATAATCCCCAAATATACCATGAAATAGCTTATTAAAATATGGTTCAATCAAAGGAAGGGAATGTTTGTGCAAGATGAAGGTTTTATTGCATTAGCAATGGATGGATCAATTATAGATAGTGGCAAAAGCGGCTATGACAATCATATTTGTTATTAGGATAACACTTGGCTTGGTGGTTTTAGTTGTAAGTTCACTACAGCTCCACCCGCCATAGCCGAGCTCATTGGATTTATACAAGAATTGAACATATGTTGGTCAAAAGGTTTTAGGAAATTTATTTTGACTTCTGATTATATTGACGCAAATAACTTTGTTATTAGAGGTTATGGTAATCTAGTAGAGATTATCCCTTTAAAGATGTAGTTGGTGATGTTAGACTTATTTTCAATAGGGATTGACAAGTGATAATTGCACTTGTTTATAGGGAGGCCCTAACTATAGCAGACCAATTAACAAAATTTTCTCATATGTTATATAATAACTTTTATCTCCTTAATCAACCTCCTCATTTTCTTCAAGAGGCAAAAGTTGATGGAGGTTAACAAGTTTATGTTGAGTCTAATTGTATTTTCCCTCCTTTGAGATAATGAATTTCAGTTTTCATTAAAAATAAAAGAAGGAAAAAGAAATGGAGAGAAACTGAATCCAAAGAAAATAAGCAAATTGTTATATTTAGGGTGAGAGAATGCCTAAATCCGTATGTATTTGCAGCTGCGGATGCAATTGTGAGATTGAGATTTTGGTTAGATGTAGGCATATTTTAGTGGGTAAATTAATACCTTGAAGGGTAAAAGATGGCAGTGGAGGGAGAGCGTGATTGAATGCACCAAATATAATGATATTAATTTGAGGTATTATATGAGGTGAAATGAGAAATTAGCAAATTAAAAAATAAAACAAATAGAGATAACTTCTGAATGTTTCTTATAAATAAAAACATATCATACTAAAAAAAAATAGTTATCTCCCATAGAAAAAAAAGGAAGGGTATAATATATCAATGTGGCAAATTATATTTGAGAACGATGCAAATTGGACAAAGGATCTCCCAAAAACATGGCCATCATGTTGATGTTTTATATCTTGGCATCTTCTCTTGTTCAATATTTTGGAAAATGTTCTTTTAACTCTGATATGTGACAAAACTCGATTTTGAATGGTAGGAAGATAGTGCAGCTAAAATATAAGTACTGACCAATTAAGCCTAGACTTAGTTTGATGGGAAAATTATAATAAGGTCCAAGTAAATGAAAATATGAAGAAATGATCCTAAAGGGTTGTTAATGACAACATGAGGATCCTTCATTAACAACATGAGGATCGTCATTAACAACCCCTTAAAACTATTTCTTCATATTTTCATTTGTTTTGGACCTTATTGTAATTTTTCCTAATTTGATTCTTTTTTGGTGATATGATTGTAACACTAAATTTTGACTCCATCATTTAAATGAATTAAATTGTTTGTGTTATATTTCCTTTTATCTAAACTTTTTTTAGTGAATTATATATCCGGATAACTGTCTTGATTCTTCTTTTAGTTAATGGATGCTCTTTTTCAATTTATTTAAAATTCATAAAGTATCCGTCTCTAATATAAGACATATTTACCTAATTTAATTAAATTAATGAAGTTGGTTAAGTTAGTTAATATGATATGTATTCTCTAAAACACTTTAGTTGTATTCCTTAATTCCCTCTTTCTCTCTCATCCTTAATTATTGTTGAATGAGTATTAATAGGGGTAAATTAGGAAAAGATTAACAAATATAAAAACTTTATTTTACATTTAGGATCAAGATGAGCTTCTTAAATATGTCTTACATAATCTTTAATGCTATTCACTTTTTAGCAACAGAAATAAAAGCACTATTTTAATACTTTAATATATATATATATATATATATATATCCACGTGATTATATTATTTATAAATTTTGTATGAAACCAAGATACGTGGATATTACAAAAAAACTGTTTTTTTCCCAACAAAAAAAAAATGTTATGATTTGAGGTGGGCGGCTAATATGGGATGTGTTTTCTGTTCTTTTATTGTGACTAAATTTTTCAAAATCAGTTTATTGTAGGAGATGATTTCGTCGCAAATTTATTTGTAGTTAAATGTTAATTTTATTTATATTGCTCAAATCAAATTAAATTAATTAGATATTCTTTTAACGATTGTAATACAATTATACAAGTCATTGAAAATTTATTCTTCAAATCCCGTTGACGAATCTACCTTGCTCTTCCATCCGTATTATACTTACAAGAAAATAGTAAAACTCTAAAACACAAATTAAAGGCACCAACCATTTTGGATTTATTTTTCTGTTGTAATTTTTAGAGCATTTTTTATTATTATTTCAACAGGCGATTTTAATCAAGCTAAATGTGATAAAATTGTCAAGAGAAGCTTAAGCAAAACATGAGATTTTTGTTGGGAAAAAAGTTCTATTGAGAAGCTAAACAACAGTTTTTTGCCTCCCAAACAACCATATCATTATTTCAACAAATCCTAAACAAACAAGTCCAGGATAAATTAAAGTGAAACAGATGCGTGAGCATAGTCTGAATTTTTTGTATTTAGATGTATTTAATGAAACAATTAGGATGCTATATAAATATGAGTATAAAAGATTTATTAAAAATGTATGCAGTAGAAGAAATAATAGAAAATTTACCAGATGCAAAATTAATTATAAAAAAAGAACCAAAATATAAATTAGATAGAATATTAGAATTAACAATTAACTGTAGTTAGATTGTTATTGAATAGTTGTTACCGCGCATTCATTTATAACCAATAAATAAAAAATTGGATTGGATCAGCTGGTCCAATTGGTGACCGGTCAGTGGTCCGGTCCAGTTGATGTATCAGCCAACGAACTGGTTTGAACCGGTCAAAACCAGTGGTTAGACCAATAGAATATTTTAATATTTTTTATTTTTATTTTTGCTGAAACATATTTTTTTTATTCTTCTAACTACTATCTCATACTATTTTTGAGGGGAAAATAAAAGTTTAAAGCTTAAGATGAAGAGAAAAGTAAATAAAGAAAGAATAAATCTAAAAAAAAGAAGACTATGAGGGGATATAATAATAAATTAATTATAAAAAAAGAAATATAATTGCATAAGTATAGTCATCATAACTAATATTAATAAATTTTAAGCATTTTTTTTTCTAAAGATTGTCATTTTTAGATTTTAAGCATTTATTTTCTAAAGATTGTCATTTTTATCTATAGAAGTTTAAAAATATATATATATATATATATATATATATATATATATATATATATATTTACACTAATAAATTATAATATTTTAATATGACTAATCCAACCCCAGTTGACCTATTAACCATTAAATATGTGCTATAACGATTTATTACCTGATCCGATTTTTTGTTCTTTGTTTATAACTATTTGTGCATGTATACAAGTTTCTTGAAATATCAAAAACACATTGATTCGTATGAAAAGATTTTAAAGAATAATTATGCAATTTTAGTAAACAATAAAAAATACATTCTAGTTAATGTATTCTGCTCCCTTCAATTAAACAGAAGCAATATATATATATATATATATATATATATATATATATATATATATATATATATAGGAAGTGAAATACATAATAAAAATAATCTTCTAATGAAAGATATTAAACAAGTATTGATAATTAATTATAAATATAACAATTAAAATATATAATCCAAACCATTCGAATCAACATCGAAAAAATCTAGTTCCGTTATAGCTATGCAATCATGTGGGTGATCTTATCCGTTAAGACATAACAAAGAGACAAAGAGGTAAACAAAACCCACTTCATTCTGTTTGTCCCAAACATTCTCTAAAACAAGAATCCAAACAGACAAATGTACTGAGTCAATCGGATTTACATTATCCCCGCCACTGTATTACTAAACCCCTCCATATCCCAAAAAACAGGCCCGCAATGCTATAACAGAGTTATGTCCAGGTTAAAGAAAGCTAGAAAACAAAAGGGCAAACTTCATTATTACTGTATAACAAAGTTAAAATTCAGTTTAAAAAAGTTCAATTCTCCAATATGTTAACAATAAATAGGAGTTGAACGAAATTGAAAGGAGTGGATATTCATGCAACAATGACAGAAGATGAAAGCATCCCTGGTCCAATCTCACCTTTCCATCGAACCCATTTACCCTTTGAGAACGGAGAAGATCCAAAAGATGGTCTCTTTTGTCCATATCCTGAACGAAGTTCAACTTTTTGTATAATCAATTCAGTGCTGGAACCAACTCTTCCAATTGCTAAGAATATGTAGTTTGAAAGAAAGTCCGCAGCCAGCTTCTGCAACAGAAGAAAGCATTGAAAATATATCATTACTTACTCACAGGCTCGTCCTAGCCGCACAAGTATGGTACACAAAACAATAACACAAATCCTAGACTAAAGCCAATATTCTGATAATGCACAATATAATATCTCATGAATCAGGAAAAATGTCACACTGAGAAGATTGCTTTCAACTTGAAGAATGAGAAGACAACAGAGAGTCAATCAAAATATCGATATTGAAGTCACCTGTATATCCTCTGGGAACGTAGCGCTGAAGAGCATAGTCTGTCTAGCACCTGGTGGAGGCATATCCATTTGCTCAACAATCTTCCGAATTTGAGGTTCAAAGCCCATGTCCAACATGCGATCTGCCTCATCAAGCGCAAGGAATTCTATTCGTGTGAGTGAAACCCTGCCTCTCTCAATCATATCAACTAGGCGCCCAGGAGTTGCAACTAAGACGTCCACCCCTTTTTCTAAATTACGAAACTGTATCAAAGAAGTTGAAGTCATTGCCAAAGTAACAAAATTACGAAGAAAAGGACAATTAGTAACAATTATGAAGAAAAGGACAATACAGCAAATTGGCACCGAGGCCAATTACATGTATGCAGGAACTTGTAATAATATTTCTGCAACACTTCCTCTTAATCTTGAAGAAAAGTAACAGCTTTAATATAACTTTTGATTCCTCAAATTTAACCTGATTTTGTTTTGGTTCTTTAAGGTTGAAATCTTTGATTTTAGCTCCTGAAGTTTGGCCTAATTTTGATTTTGGTCCCTCAAATTTGAAATCGATGGTTTTAGTCTTCGAGTTTACTTTGTTTATAACTGTTGGTCTCTCAAGTTTGAAAAAGACTTGATATCTTAATGGACCAATAGTTGTAACGGAGTAAACTTGAGGGACCAATAGTTATAAACGGAGTAAACTTGAGAAACCAGAACTATCAATTTCAAACTTAAGGGACCAAAACCAAAATCAGGTTAAGCTTTAGGTACTAAAATCACCGATTTCAAATTTGAGGGATCAAAATCAAAATGACCCAAAAGTTATATTAATCTAAAAGAATATGATGGGAAACTATTAAGGGTCTGTTTGACAGGAGGGAAATGGAGGTGAAGGGAGGGGAGGAAAAATTTTTATGAGTTAGATTTTAAAAAATTGGTGAAGTGGAGCTATAAAATTTTAATAAAAATAAGATATAAAACAAAAAAGTAAAAAACAATTAACTAAAAACTTCCAACCCCACTTCTTCAATCTTTTTAAATCCAAATCATAAAAATTTTCCCTTCCTTTCCTTCCAAATCCCTCCTACCAAACAGTCCCTAAAGCAATAGTCAAATTTAAAAGGGTTAAGGTGCAAAAATAGTAATGAACTATTTCCTAAAGTGCATCCAACACAACTAACTATTTTAAGATGTAAAAATAGACATTATGAATTTTTATGGTGCAAAAGTAGACATTATGAATTTTTTTGGAGCAAAAATAACAATTTTTGCACTCCAAAATAGATAACAAAATTGCTATTTTTCCTCCAAAAAAAATTTTATAATGTCTACTTTTACACCCTAAAAATTCATAATGTCTATTTTTTAATCCTAAAATAATTAGTTGTGTTAAGTACACTTTAAAAAATAATTCTTTAATAAATCTGAACCTCAACCCAATTTAAAAATGTAAAATGACTTCCAACTAGACTTTCGAGATCCTACACAGGAGGTTCAGAAGGAACCTTTGTGCACAAAAAAACACGACTTACAGAGAAATCACCAAAAAGGTAGAGGAAAATAAATGCAAACCTGCTGAGCCATGGGCGCCCCACCATAAGCAGCAACAATCTTCACTCCGGTCTGATAAGCGAACTTCTTGGCCTCATCATGAATCTACCAAAATATAACCAAATGGAAACCAATGAACTTTAGCCGAGTAGCTCGAAGTCTAAAGATTGACCACAAAACTGAAATGGAACTCGAACCGAATCAATATACCTGACATGACAACTCCCTAGTTGGTGACATTATAAGCGCATTGGGATAAGCAATCCAGCCTTCACGAGCAGTAGGCAAAAACCTAGAACGATCCTTCAAAACCCCAGATATAATCGGGAAACAGAACGCCGCCGTCTTCCCTGACCCGGTCTGAGCACCAGCCATCAAGTCGCGACCAGCAACGGCGATGGGAATCGCATGACGCTGAATCGGAGTGGGGTTGACGTACTTGCATCGCTTGATATTCATGTTCAAACCCTCGCTCAACTCTACTTCTGCGAAGGTATTGATCGGCGGGGGTGCGTCGGAACCACTGACCTCCACTGGAATATCTTCGTATGCGTCAAAATTGATACCACCACAAACATCGCCGTCTTCTCCAAAACTCTCTGTAGTGTCAAGCGTGTCAGGAATCCCGAAACCGTTCCGATTCTAGTAATGGCTCCGCTCATCAGTCTCCTCCGCTCGACCAAACCTCCGGCCTCGACCACCACGACCACGATCACCAAAACGACCGTTACTCGCACCACCACCCCTAGCTTGTCGTCTGGAATTGTAAGAGTTGAAGGAAGCGAAGCTAGACTGCGCTGACGACCCATTTCCCGACATGAACGAGTTCACATTGTTGAAATCAGGCATGCCATTGTTCCTGCAGTGAGGAGGAACGTAGCAGAGCCGAGTCGGGCGAACCGACTTCTCGGTCGAGAAGTTACCACCATTAAACCAAGCTATTATGCTGGTTCAAAGTTAAAACTCCAACTTCCAAAATCGTAATCGAGCAGAGAAAACTACGAAGAAAGAGAGAGAATCAGCCTTAAAATCCAGCCCCAAGGGTCTGTTTGGTATCGGGGAGGGGAGGGGAGGGAATGAGGGTTTTACTCCCCTCCATTGTTAAAATTTTTAGGAGTTTTTTCACCCCTCTAAAATTGGGGGAATTTAGAAGGAAAGATAAATGTTTAGATATACGTAGACTAATATATCCTTACTATTTTATAATATTCTCACAGTGCCCTTTCCATTCTTTACCCAAAATTGTCATATATTTTATAATTATATTTATTTAATTTTTATAATTATAAAATTATAATTTTATGTATTGAATACCATTTATAATTATATTTTATTAAATATGTTAAAAAGTTATAAAATGCAAATTAAGTGAAATAAGGATAAAGTTGTCTATATAAAAATGTTTCATCTCCTTTCCCCTTTTATTCCAAACAAGGTAATATCAAAATCTCTCCCCTTCCATCTCTTTTTGTCAATCCAAATAAGGTAAAAGAAAATCTCTTTCAAACCCTCACCTCCCCTCCATCGAGTCAAACATAGCCGAAAGGTATGTTTGGTTTGAGGGGAATGGAGGGGAGGGGAGGGGAGGGATTTTGCTCCTCCCCCCTTGATTGGTATTGGAAATGTTGGAGGGAGGGGAGGAATTTCTTTTTGAAAATTTCCTTCACCTCTCCTTTAAACCCTCCCTCCCCCCAAAATTAGGGGGATTTGGAGGATAGGTTAATTTTTTTTTGTTTAATTGGACAAAAACGCCCTTGGCCATTTGTACATATATAATAAATAAAACAATGTAATATAATTTTTGATATTTATTAGTATAATTATAGTTATATTTATTTAATTTTTATAATTATTAAATTATAATTTTATATTTATAATATATTTTATTAAACATTATACATAATTTAAAAGAAATTAAATAAAAGGGTGAAATTGTCCAAATTAAAATATTTCTCTCCCCTCCCCTCTCAAACCAAACAATGTAACATTAAAATCGCTCTCCTCCCCTCCCCTCCCCTCCGTCGAAGTTTGGTTCGACGGGGGGGAGGGGAGCAATTTTAATGGAGGGGAGGAAGAGATTTTAATATTACCTTATTTAGAGTGAGGGGAGGGGAGGGGAGAGATTTTAATATTACCTTGTTTGGTTCAAGAGGGGAGGGGAGGGAAGGGAAATTAATTTTTTGTGGACAATCTTACCCTTATTTTATTTAAATTATTTTTTATCAAAATTTAAGTTATTTTTACAAACTTTGTAGGATGTTTTATAAAATATAATGATAAATGAAATTTAATATATAAAATAATAATTTTATAATTAATTAAAATTAAAAACTACAAGAAGAAAAAGGAATCAAACAAACCCTTGAGCCCCTCCTTCTATTTTCAGTGCATCAGGTTGGACTAGGAAAGAAAATAAAAAAAGATGTTTTTGGAAGAAAAAAAACAGAGGTCAGGGGCTAATATTAGAACTAGGCCACATATAATTGCAGTAGATGACTAGATGAGTGGCGATGGGATTCACAACAAAAATCAACTCCTCACTGCAGCTTCTCGTTCCTATGTTTGACGAGGTCGAAAATATGAGAGCAGTTTCGTGGTGAGAGCAACATCGGAGGTTGTGGGGAAAGTGAGCTATGAGAGCAGTCTCGGGAGGAAGAAAAAAAGAGAAGAGGGTAATTTGTGAATATTAAAGATAATTATAAGTAAAAATGTCATAATAGGGTAAAAAATTGCTCCTTCCCTCCAAATCCCCCCTAATTTGGAGGGGGAGGGTTTTGAGGGGAGGGAGGGGAAATTTTCAAAAATTTCCCCCTCCCATATTTTTTATGCTACCAATCAAAGGGAGGGAAGCAAAATCCCTCCCCTCAAATCAAATAAACCCTAAAAAGATAAGGATTCTCTCTAATACCTACTCTTATCCGCCGCCCTCCTCTACCATGAGATGCACTGTTTTTTGTGCAAATGGACCTGTGGATTGTAATCTGTGAAAGAGAGAGAGTGTGTGAAGTGATGCGCTCTCAAAATTTTAGGTGAAGACATTGTCATGAGTTAAAGTTTGAGGTAATATTTTTACTTAAAAATATTTAAATATTGTTCATGTGAAAATTATTTTTTTAAAAAAATAATTGTATTTAATTTAAAATAGGATAAAGTATATGTTTAATATTCTAAATAGGGTGAATGTGCAAATTTAGCAATGAAAAATTTCACAATAAGCATCCATAAGACTTAACTATTTTCGGGTGTAAAAGTAGGCATAAACTATTTTTTAGGTGTAAAAGTAGACATAAACTATTTATTTGGGAGCAAATATAGTAACGCCGTTAAAAACACTTAACTGCCTTTACTTTTTACACTGTGGGTCTTACCAGTATTTTTTCTATTATTTTAATATTTTTAATGAAAAAATATCACTTAGACCCTATAGAAACAATTTCATTTCAGATAACCCCCAAAAATTATGAAATTTCATTGTACCCTAGGGTCAAAATGAAATTAAGCTTTTTCAGTTACAGGACAATAATGACCTTACTTTATTTTTTTCATAAGAGCATTTATAAGACAAATATGAGCATTTTTAATACAAAAAGATGTTTATAAGAAAAATAAAGGGATCCAAAGAAAACCAAGAAGTTAACAAGAACATTTTGGCCATTCATAAGAGAAATAAGAGAATTTATAAGACAAATAAATGCATTTAATATAAATATTTATAAGACAAATAGGTGAATGACCAAAATTTTTTAACTCCTTGACATTTACATGTTTTGTACATGTCTTTATTTATCCTTAAAAATGCTTATATTTATCTTAAGACAATAATCGCCTTACTTTTTTTTTTTCATAAGAGCATTTACAAGATAAATATAAGCATTTTAAGATAAATAAAGACATTTACAAAACATGTAAATGTCTAAGGAGTTAAAAAATTTTGGTCATTCACCTATTTATCTTATAAATATTCATATTAAATGCTTTTATTTGTCTTATGAATTTTCTTATTTCTCTTATGAATGGCCAAAATGTTCTTATTAACTTCTTGGTTTTCTTTGGATCCCTTTATTTTTCTTATAAACATCTTTTTGTCTTAAAAATACTATTTTTTTTATAAATTCTTTTATGAAAAAAAAATAAAGTAAGGTCATTATTGTCCTTTCACTGAAAAAGCTTAATTTCATTTTGACCCAAGAGATACAGTGAAATTTCAGAATTTTTTGAGGGTTATCTGAAATGAAATTGTTTCCATAGGGTCTAAGTGATATTTTTCCATTAAAAAATATTAAAATAATAGAGAGAAGACTGGTGGGACCCATAGTGTAAAAAGTAACGGCAGTTAAATATTTTTAACGGCGTTGCTATATTTGCTCCCAAATAAATAGTTTATGTCTACTTTTACACCTGAAAAATAGTTTATGCCTACTTTTGTACCCAAAAATACTTAAGTCCTATGGATGCTTATCGAGAAATTGTTCATTGCTAAATTTGTGCCTTCGCCCTATTTAGAATATTAAACATATACTTTAGCCTATTTTAAATTTAAATACAATTATTTTTTAAAAAAATAATTTTCACATGAACAATATTTAAATATTTTTAAGTAAAAATTTTACCTCAACCTTTAACTCATGACAATGTCTTCACCTAAAATTTTGAGAGCGCATTACTTCACACACTCTCTCTATTTCATATATTACAATCCACAGGTCCATTTGCACAAAAAATGGTGCGTCTCATGGTAGAGGAGGGCAACGGATGGGAGTAGGATTGGAGAGAATCCTGATTCGAAGAAGAGTGGGGATAGACGAAAAGGTGCTTGGGTATTTGCCACAATGACATCAATGTCCTTGGAGGGTTGGGAGTTGTGACATAGTAGAGGAGGTGGTAAGTGTTGGAGTTTTTAACTTACAGGTGGGTGTATCAAATAGGAATAAGTCCCATATTGTTTGGGAGTGAGAGAACATAAGAGTATATATTACACCTTATGAAATTGAGCTAGTAGATGGGCCAAGAGGAAGAGTGGGCTCGTACACACAACAACGGGCCACTAGGAGGCAAACGCAATTGAAATTCGACGATTTCCCCTCTGCGCGGAAGTTAAATACAGACTAGGCACTTTTTTATTAAATGTTCTTTTGGAAAAATCTAAAATTTATTTGTGAAAATGGCTTACCAGAAATGCCCAGTTTGAGGCATTTGAATTTTGAGACTTGAAACATTTCAGTTACAGGGGTCATAAACTACATTTTACTTTATTTAATTGGCCATCATGACCAACGTTCATGCCATTAACTCCAGATTTCGAAACTGCTTAATAAAATCATGATATGACATTCAAATGTTTAGAAACTGCTGATTAAAATTTGTCTAACGTTTAGATGCATGGGGAGCCTATAAACAAAAATCTCGAGCTCTCTTCCTCTCTGGCTCTGTGTTCTCTCTACCTCATAGTTGCTTTGTGCTTTTCATTGTTTTGTTTCATCCTGTGTCTGCAAGAAGAGTCTGTTTTATCGTGGGGAGTGCCGCTTCCAGTTAACCGGTGGTTGCTGTTACGAGTGTAGGATGGTGTATTTAGAAGTGCAAGTGTACACTGTCGTAATCAAGTAATATAGAAGTAAGTAGAGTATCGTTCCCACGAGGATTGATCACTAAGTACCAAAATTGGTAATTTTAATTCTATTTAGTCAGTTGATTAGTTATGATTGAGATTGCAAGATAAAAATGATGAAATATGAATACAAGTGATATAAAGACAAATATGAGTAAAAGCCCTAGGGATTAGATTTCACTTAATAAATTCCGGATTGAATCACTTATCTATTCTAGTCCAATTTATTCCACATGATTGATAGTCGAGTTTCCCTATTTTAATTACTAGCATTTTCCAAGGTCAAGTAATTCTATAATTAATTGTTAACCCAATATATTCCTATATGAATTTAAGCAATCAAATATGCATTAAGATTTATGGAACTCAATTAAGACTACACAACCCATATGAATATATTCCTATTTCATATGCAAATTATGGTTGTAATTATAGGATCCACACACATGTATCTCCTTCCGGTCTCAACATGCATATTAAAATCATCCAATAGGTGGCCGATCAATTGTAAGCATTAAGAGCAATAATTAAAACTCAATCATGAAGGAAAAATTAAAACTAGATTTAATAAGTTAAGATTCAATCTGTTATTAGTAAGCTATGTTATCACCCTAGGAAAAGGAAAATTTAGCTCATGATAAAATTAAAAATAAAACCAAAATATATTACAAACATCATAAATACTGCATAAAAATTAATTACAAAAATATAAAAATACAACAACAAGATACATGACAATGGAAAATCTAGCCTACCATATAGGAGGTAAAACCATCCATGTAGGTGGCAACCTATACCATCCATAAAGGAGGACTACCTAGGCCTTCCATATAGGAGGTAAAACCATCCATGTAGGAGGCATGCAAGAAATAAAAAAAATGTAAGAAATAAATTCTAAAAATAAAAACTCTCTCTCTCTAAAATAGAAACTCTCTCTCTCTTCCTTCCTCCTCCTTTTAGGGTGCCAAGAAGCTCTATTTATAGGCTTCATTTTCGGACTGCTACAGTAAACCGACCACCCACTTGCTACAGTGAACCGCACTGAACCGCCCCACTTCCACACACCGTCCGCTACAGTGAAACGCAATGGTCCGCTACAGTACCCCTGCTACAGTGCACAGTGAATAGTCACATGAATAGTACTTCCCCTTAAATGCCTTCTTTAATTCTTCTTAATCCGGTACTGTCCATGGCTGCAAGAAAATCATTATTTATTTATTAATTACACCCAAATTGATTACATTCAGCTCAAATATAGTCAACAAAATCATCATATAAGGGAAAATGAATATGCAAATATTTTACTTATCAGTTGCGGAATAACTCTTAAGGTCAGCGTCCGTAGACGTGACTTGAATTACAAATTTTGCAGGAGTTTGACAACAGTAAGGCTGCATAGGTGCGGGAGAATCGAGGGCGAGACACCCTTATTTAATGGAGTAGAGGTGGGGTAAGTTATCTTATTTAATTTGTTAGAGAGATGAGTATGTATTCTTTGTAATGAGAGTCACAGATAAAGGGAGAGATAAGAAAATGATAGTCAAAATATTAGCTTCCCTGTCACTTAAATATTCAAATCAAATGAGAGAATGATGACCCTTGCTATCCCTTTCCCTCAAACCAATCACCCTTAGGCCTTGTTTGGTACTAGACATTGAATTTCGATGGATTGGGATTGAGATTGGGGTTAGGGTTGGGGTTGGGATTGGGATTGGGAATGTGATTAACGCTTTAAAAATATATTTGGTACAAAGTAATAGTTGGAGGGAATAATTTCATTAATCTTATTTAATAAATAGCCATTAATTATGAAAAGACCCAAATACTCATACCCTAAATCATATTGGATTTAACTAGCAAACTTTCAACTGTAGGTTCTTTTTAGGCAAACCACTCGAACCTCTACCCTCGACTCTTCTCTTGTTGAAGCCAATATAATCGAATTTCTCCATTGCTTTGTTTTTTCCTCTATCTTTGGAAAGGGTGTTACGTCTAGGTCTTGAAGAGAGAACAGTGAAGAGAGATTGAGAGGTTCTAGGTTTGAAGAAAAGATGAGACCAAAGAGAAGGGGTTATTAGTAAGGGAGACAAAGAGGGAAGAAGGAGGTGAAATGTTGAAGATTGGAGCATTGTCGTATACGGTGAGCAGGATTATGTTGTTGTCTGAAAAAAAAGAGTGATTATGTGAGAGGATGGATTCTAGGTTTAAATTGGGGGGTTATTTTTGTCCGAAAAATATTTTAATCAAGGATATTTTTGTCTTTAAAATTTTGCAGTCCCGGGATTGAAAACACAATACTGGGGGGGGGGAGGTGGCTTTACAACAATCCCACTTTTGTGGTACTCCTAATCCCTGATTATTTGTAATCCCTCATACCAAATGATATATTCTAGCCTAATCCCAGTCCCTACCCCCAATGCTTCGTACCAAATAGGGCCTTAGAGTTCCACTCAACGCTATCTCATTTCTAGTTTTTTTTATACTATATTTTATTTCAAAAGGGTTAAAGTGCAAATTTAATGATGAACTATCGTTTATGAGCACCCAACACAACTAACTATTTATAGAGAAAAAGTAGACATAATTAAGTTTTTAAGAGCGCATATAGCAACGCGTTAACTTTGGCTAGCTTTAGTTACATTTTACATTGTTGGTCCCACCAATCTTCTCATTCTTTATTATTTTAATATATTTTTAAAAGTATGTATTTTTTAATGGGAAAATATCACTTAAACCCCATGGAAGCAATTTTATTTTAGTCAACTCCCAAAAGATTCTAAAATTTCACTGCACCCCTAGGTCAAAATGAAATTAAGTTTTGCTAGTAAAAAGATAATAATGCCCTTACTTTATTTTTTATAAGAGCATTTACAAGAAAAATAAAGGCATTTACAAGACAAATAAATGAATTTAAAAGAATTGAGGGGGTTAAAAAATTTTTGTCATGCCCATATTTATCTTGTAATTTTTTTAACTTCTTAGATTCATTTAAATTATTTTATTTGTCTTATAAATGTCTTTATTTATCTTGTGAATATCATTATTTTTCTTGTAAATGCCCTTATAAAAAAAATAAAGTAAGGATATTATTATCTTTTTATTAACAAAAATTTTGGTCATTTATATATTTGTCTTATAAATGCTCATATTTATCTAGTAAATTTTTTTAACTCCTTAAATTATTTTAAATTGATTTATTTGTCTTGTAAGTGTCTTTATTTATTTTGTGAATACTCTATTTTTTCTTGTAAATGCTCTTATATATAAAAAATTAAAGTAAGGGCTTTATTGTCTTTTTACTGACAAAACTTAATTTCATTTTAATTCAAGAGGGTGCAATAAAATTTTAAAATCTTTTAGGAGTTAACTGAAATAAATTTTCTTCCATGAGGTTTAAATGATATTTTCCTATTAAAAAAAATACAAATATTTTTAAAATATTAAAATAATAGAGAGTGAAAAAACTAGTAAGACACATAATGTAAAAACTAATGGAAGTTAACTAAGGATAACAATGTTGTTATATATGCTCCAAAAAAATTAATTATATCTACTTTTGCATCCTTAAGTTAGTATTTGGGTAAGCCCCAAACCATGGTTTCAAAAGCTATTTTTCCTAAATCGAGCCAAAACTTATCTCATATACTTATTTCGTAAATTGTAAAAGTTATTATCTAAAACCTAATCTAAACACACACGTTTGTTATGTTAGATGCTTATAAAAAAATAGTTTATTACTAAATATACACCTTAACCATATTTCAAAATTTAATTCTCCGTTGTAAGTGTTTTGAAATTTTATTTTAGAGATATCAAGGCTTTAATCACTATTCCAAACAAGCACTTAAATTAAAAGTATCATTTCATTTAATTTTAACAAGTAAATATCAATTGTTAAAAGAAAGAATAGTGTTGTACATCATCTATAAATTTCCATATTATACAAGTGGTCATTACCAGTAAAATCGGAACAAGAATATCATCACCGGTAAAAAAAATGCTAATGTCCGTTTACTACTCCCTCTAGTCCTATTTATAAGCAATTGTCTCATTAATTGCGTAAAACAAACTGGTAGTTAAAAACAATAAGTGTGTCAAAAATACTATATTTTTCCATATATGCCCCTATTTATGAAAACAGAGAGAGAATGTATAAAAAGTATGAGGGATAGTAAAATATGTTTTCCCAATACTTTGTTGACTTCATTTACCTAGTAAGCTCTCTCTTTCTCTGTCAAACCCCTTTAATATTTTGACATTTATTATAGTATTAAGGCGCAATCCAATGGACATACAAAGATAGTACAATATATTGATATGAGATTCTTGATTATATTACAGAAAATTCCCATAAAGTTTGTACAAATTACAGTACATATCCAAATACAAAGAAGGACTATCAAATAACCAATGAAGAAATTCTCGAACCAGCACCGGACCTTCATCTACCGACATAAGCTATTTTTCCCTTTGAGCTGTTTCCACTTGCTGAATAAATTTTAAATTTTTGAAAATGGTAAGATTCATACGAATCTTAGTAGTAACAGGCTATCGTATAAAATGTTAAAAGTAAATATGTAATGTAATATTTATCATGATGCAGCAATCAAATACCTGACATATGTTTTACAATGCTCAAGAACCAAACGATGATTTTGTCGGGGATCAAAATGATCATTTATTCCTGACATGCTCACAATAAATCATATCATTATCATACTGCACACAGCATGCTTATCAGCATATCTACCAATCACAACATGCTCATACTTCATATAACATAACTACAACCACATCTACTACATTGCAATCATACAACATGTTTTGATGATTACATCCCATGGGTAACAATATCACATAAGCCTATCCACCACACGTGTCTATCCACTGCACATGCAACACATTGTATAGAACATGGTAAAACAATGCATATTAACATTCACATAAAATATGAGAGATAGAGTGACTACTTGAACTCATTTCTAAAGTCTAACTACTACTAGTTCTTTAATCTTTCTTCTGACTCGGGCAATTACTAAATCCTAAAATTTTTGAAGTGTGCAAATGAGTTATGACTCATTCATACTTTATTCTAAAATTTACAAGTTAGTTATCTTAGCCTAAAATCACAATATTTATCAAAATGCCTATGGGGAACTCGATCTAATTTCCTTTTTACCCAATATTTTTGTACTTTTTCTAAAATTATGACCTGAGCTTATTTTACATATTTTTGTGTGTAGAATCTATTTTTGACCTAAGATTAGGCTAATTCTAGCTCAAATTATAATTTTTCCCTTGACAACCCTAACTTGAGGTTTTAAGGGTGAAATTGTCATTTCACATTCCGGCGTTTTTTACACTTCACAATCTTCATGAACCCTACACAATTTTCCCTTCTAAACTTTATGGAACCATTATAAACACAAAATTCCAGCCTTATCCCTTAGTTCTAGGTCTGGCCAAAATTTGAAGGATTTTGGGGAAATAGTTGATTTTCATGATTTCATTCCTAAAACACCTTCTTCCTTCTCGAATTCATATGTTTAACTACTTTTCATCAACTTTAACATAATTAATAGAAATTTTGGCAGCATTTCCCTTTAGAAATTGAACATCCCAAATTTACAAAGTTATAAATAACAACCAAATAACCAACCAAAATTCCACCACAACTCAGTTTTTACTAAGAATTCTAAAGTTTTAACAACTTACCTTGCTTATTTTCCTTCTTCTCCTCTTGGCCAAATCCTTTCTCCTCTTTCCCTTGATTTTTTGCTCGTTTAATAGCTATTCCAAGATGATATGAGGACTAAGAAGAAATTTCAAGAACTATAGAATAAGAATAAATAAAAATTTCTACTTATTTACCTTGATCTTGCTCCTTGGAACTTTTTCTTTTGTCCTTGCCCTTCCGCTTCTCGAAGCTTTCTTCTTTCCTTCTTCCCTTTCTTTACCTTGGCCTAAATGGCCCTCCCTTTTATAGAGCTTGGAAGAGCTATCTAGATGCTTGCTTACATGCCCTTAAGAAATAATATTTTATTTCTTTTTCATCATATGGTAAAATTGTATACATATTTTATTCTATGATATTTTCATAAACTCTTCCACATGGCTCTTACATTTTCCTTCCTTTTTCCTTATGGCTGTCCAATTCCTTTTTATATATAGAGAGTTGCCATATTTATTTATTTGGTCAAAATAACCATTTTGCTCTTGCACTTTCTCTATTTTCACAATAATTAGAAAAATTGGCAGAATTTTCATTAAACTTTGAAAATTCATATATACTTATATAGATATCCAATTAGGATGGTTCCAAAGGTTATGTGACCCTTATTAAGTTTAGTTTTAGAAAAAAAAATATAACCTTTGGCCAATTGGAAACTCAGAATTTTCATTTTTGAATACCGCCACAGAAAATTCCCAATTTCATTGGGCTAACTTCAAAAATTTATATCTCTTTGTGTACAATTCTAAAAATTCTATATGACCTATCAAATTAAAACTTGTTATGTCTACTTTCATTATGTAAAGTTTCAAAATTTTTGGATATTATTTTCCTATTTAAAAATATTACACATGACTGCCTCACAGAGAAACTTACCGACAACATCCTTAACTTTATGTACCCAATAACTATGTTATGTATTATCTTTAATTTCCTTGTCGTGTCTCTTAATATACTCTTTAATTCATCATTTTATCCCTTTAATACCACTAAGGTATAGAGGAATTTTGATGACTGAAATTTGAGATATTACATTCTCTCTCTCTCTTCTGAATATAACTCTTGGTATGTGTGATAATTAATTATAAATAATATATATTAATAAGGGTAAAATAGGAAAAAAGAGCTTACATTCTTAGACACAAAGTAAAAGTTACTTATAAAAAGGACCAATACCATGAGAGAAAAAATAGTTTATAAATAGGATCAAGGGGAGTACAATTTAAAAGTACCAAAATGCCCTAACTCAAAAAAAAAAAAACCCTCTCGTCTCATATGTATTGGGATTGAAAATGGCAAGTAAAACCAACAAAAAGTTATGACTAAAGAAATGCAGGAAACAAACAAAGCATATATCAATAACTTGTGATTAGATCAACAAAGATAAGACCATAATAATAGCTGAAAAAATTTGAACATTTCATTAATAAGCATAGGATTAAATTGCTGGGATGCAAGCCAATAAAGCCAAGATGGCCTCTAATGAAAATTTTTAAACCTTTCAATAATGCCTTGCATTGAATTGCTTGGTATAGGATAATAGTGAGAGTGAAGAAAATGAAATGGGCGTTCCTTGCCGTGATTACTGCTAGTGGGAAATGGGCATTTTCTTCTTTCAATTCAACGGTTGGGATGAGAGCTTAATCTCTCAAGATCACACAAGGGAGTTTGATGCGAGGTTATGGCTCACCATCTCAAATCTCGCCGCCATTGCCATTATGTTCCACTGTCAAAGCAATTGCGACTTCCACCCTCACTATTACCTTTGAATCCTAGTCAAAACTCTCAAACCTTCTCCCCTGAAAATCAACCTCAATCGCCGTTTGTTACTGCAAATTGCAACCTCCACCGTGATTTGTCACTGCAAATCGATTTCATCTCAGCCATGGGTTAGTGATTCAAGTCGCTGGTAAAGAGTTGCACCGTTGCTACTGGTAGAGCATGTGTTGTCTTCGTTGGTGCAGGGTGCCTTCACTGCCACCGCATCTGAGAAGGAAATGAGGGTGAAGGGAAGGGAGATGATAGATGGAAGACCCAAAGGTAGTGAGGTAAATTACAAAAACCTAGACATTTTTTTTAATAAGGTGGGGCCACCAAAAACAAAACGGCCGTTACAATCTTTTAAAGGAGATGGTATTTTTCTTCTATTTTAAAAGTTTACAAATATTTTAGTACCTTCAAAAAGTATTTGGTTCCAGATGTATTTTTGATAAAAACTCAGATATTTTTTGCACATTAACCCTAAATTAAACTAAGAAGTTTGTGTTTAGTGATTGCAATTTTTTTGAAGAGAAGTGATCCTTTTTTGCTTTCCGGTTTTTTTAACCTATTTTGGTTACTCCTATACTAATGCATGAGTTAGAAAAATAATTTATACATATTAAAAAAATATTTATTTTGTAATAAATATATGTTGGTTTCTATAAATACCCAATGTTCATTAATAACATGTAAGTGGATTTATATGTAAGACCAAAATTTTTTTCTAAAAATAAACTTATAATAAAGACCAAAGTAGTATGCAATTAATAAGAATAGTTTGAGAGAAAAAATTATAAATTTAGGAAGTAAAGGAGATTGGGGATAGTCTTCTATTTAAAATAAAAACAAGCTCTTTAATTTATTCATATATTTAGGATGGAATGGATTATTAAATTGCTAGGTAGCTAATACATTAACCATATACGGATGTAACATCAAATGAGAACAAGTGCCTTGAGTATGAAAGGATGGCTAATACAAGTCAATATTAAAGGCCTAACAAATATACATAATACCTTTAGAATTTGAAAATCTCAAATAAGGAATTCCTACTAAAACATGTTACTCATTAAGTACAATAAACAGCTAATAAAGTGTAGTAAACAAAATGATTTAAAATTTTAATATTTCCATAGTGTTTTATTAAATTTTCTCAAAAAATTCACTTGTCATATTTTTCAATTACAAGTATGTCATAGTGGACACAAGTGATGCTACATATGTTTTTTTTTTTATCAGAAATGCTACATATGTTAATCAAATTACTACTATTAAACAACTAGTCCATCATAATCATCTTATAATATACGAAGAGTTTCTAATTTGGGCTAAGGCATAAAAGTACACATGAAGCATATCTCAAATGCATATCTAGTATAATAAATTTTACCTAAATGAAAAAAAATACACATGAACATTTGAAAACAAAATAAAACTCCCATATTTGTTAATGGTCAGCATGTTTTCTCTCCTCCTCAACAAATGGTCATCATAGCTACAGTTAACAGATATAAGAGTTTTGCTTTGTTTTGAAAAGTTTTTGTGCACTTTTACACCTAAATAAACTTTATCATACTAGATATATATGGAAAGAAAATTTCATGCGTGTTTTTGTACCCTAACCCTTTTAATTTTCTACATGTTTCAATGGGTTTTGTTTGTTGCTGGAGTCTCTTCCAAGTCATGTGGGTTGACTTGGGTCTTTTATAACAAGCATGAACCTCATGGATTGTCTGCATCTGCTCTATGCACATAATCTATTCTTCTTTCACGGCTTTCATCAAATAATAATGTTCCTTACTTTCAAGTTGGTAATGTCCCTTGATGGTGTCATGTTGAGCCTATTGTGTTGTATTAAGTCTATGATTGACCGGGGATTTCAATTTCAGAATGTGATTTTTTGTGTGCGCGTTATTTGCAGTTACATTGCTTCAATTTAATCTGGCTGATATTAGATAGCACTAGAGTTGGTTCACTCCCTTAGTCTCTTATCATAAATTTTAAATATGTGAATGATTATGTATTAGAATATAAACTTCACATTTTAGGTTTTTATAAATATTTATTATGTTTTTTTCAGTTTTACCCCTTATTAATTATATTTATTCTCTCTCACTTACCCTCTTTACACATGGGCATAGTTGAAAAACAAATACTCCCTTCTTTTCTTTTTATAAGAAACATTTAACGAAATAACGTAGATCAAAGTGGCGGTATAAGAACAATAAATATGTAGAAAAAAGAAAACAGGAAAATTAATATTATAAGAAAAAGAGAGAACATAAAAATTAATATTGTAGGAGTAATAAAGATAATTGTATAAGAGAGGAAATATGTGGCTGAGGGAGTATGAGAAATATGAGTAAATAAGTAGGGGCAACATGAAAAAATAATAAATAAAAATCAAAACATTCTCTGAATGTTTCTCATAAAGAGGAACATGATATACGTAATTATTTTTTTTAATGGAAGGAAATTAAGGGGTACATATTTATTAACTTTAATTAATTTTAATAATTTTTTTGGATTAAACCAAATCATTTATTTAAAGCTTATGATAATAAACGTAGACAGCACCTCTTTACCTTGATTTTAAACCATGGCTTTACTCATGCCATTGAGAGTTGGGGCAAATCCTTGTCTTTCTAAGATAAAAGTTACAGTTCAGTTATCCTTACGCCCACTATCTATCTATTGTCTAAAATATAAATATCTGACCATGAGTCTTATCATCAAGAACGATTCCCGGGGATCACACGGAGCAAATCTAGCTAGAAATGAAGTAATTAATTTATTGAGGGGGATGTTTGGGGTAGTGATGGTAAAAGTAATTTTTTTAATTTGATTTTTTATAAAAATTAGATAGGATAAAAGTCATATTGTAAATATGATTTGTATATGGTTTGACAGTAGTAGAAGTGACGCTTTTTTAGAAAAGTCAGACTTTTAAATTTCTTCTCAATAGCTACTTAAAAAAAAAAAGGCTCAATTGTCAAAATGCTAATTCAAACATCCCAATTTTTAAAAAACCAGAAATCACCGTGTTTTTTTTTTAAAAAAAAAAACCAGCAGCACATGGATGGAAACCTATTGAAAGATAGGATATCATAGGAGCAGGAGAAACCTTTCTTGATTTGGAAACATCTCAATTTTTCTCCGAACTAAATAAACACCACTATTATTGATAGCACATTTGACCAAAAAAAAAAAAATGAAAAGAAAGAAAGGGAAAAGTCCCCCATTAAAAAGCTTATTAGAGGGAAAGGCAAATCAATACCGATATCCTAAATGTACAAAATTTACATACAAAAAATATTATGTATTAAATTTTCTCAGTTTCAATTCAGGGTTTAAAGTCATATTATTCACAATGCGTTATAATAGTCTCCCGACCCCAAAATGTAACAACAAATTAAATAATTTATACAAATTAAGAAAATAAAGTAAATTAATAATTTATAAAAAAACTTGTTAGTTTCCTTTAAAATATTCCTTCTTTAATCATTTACGTTAGAGTATTATAAGATAGCTAATACTCCTTCCAGTAGTAAATATAAGACATAATCGACTTTTTTTGGAGATCTTAAGAAAACTAATTAAATTATTTTAAAATATTTATATTTTATCATTTTTCCATTAAACTATTTTACCTAACTTATAAATTAATATATAATCTAATAATATACAACATATAATATGATTAAGTAACTTATTTAGTTTATTTAATCTCTCTAAAAAAAATCTACTATTTCTTATATTTAAGATCGGAAAGAGTACATCGCACAAAAATCTAACAAGTGCAGATTGGGGGAAAAAAAATATGGGAGACACAAGAAATTAATGTTGAAGCAAACTCTCCAACTAGCTCATATATTTATGATCCAGTGAATATTAATTGCCGAGTAATACATAACGCATGAAAAAAAGGATCAAAGAAAAGGATACGCCACCCAACTTAATTCAAATTAGTGAAGCCTCAACGTTCTCCAAAAAGAAGCAATTGGCTTGTCAAATTAAAAAAAAAAAGAAAACAGTTACTTGAGTTCTTTCGCTGCCAAAGGGGTGAAGATATGTTGATATATTGACATCCAAAGTATAACTCACCATTTCATGACCACTGTTAGCTAGAAGCTTCAGCTAGTTCTCGAACAAGAAACTAAGCACATTATTTTATGGACAACTACTTGATTGACTTGGAACACCAGCCCATGATACCAAACCAAACGGGTCACGTGGCGGCATTGAAGAACATGATCATTCAGTGGGATTGTGTTTCAGAGAGAAGCCGCTTCTCTTCCTCCTTAAGCCTTTCAAGCCATCTGAATCCAAGATCACATCCTGCTTTTGCTGCTATCTGGAACTTTTCTCTTGCCATCTCTACCGGATTCACTGCATCACTTTCTGCACTCTTGTTTGCTCTTCTTGCAGCTGAACCTCTTTTCAGACTGAATTTAGTCAATGATTCAGGGACCTCCATGCCTGAGCCACATTACTTTCCTTCCATGAGGACATGAATCATATACCTTGTAACAACAGGTTGCAAAAACCAGAGGGCATACTAACAAGGAATAGCAGGCTTTGTTCACAGCCAACTTCGTAGGGTATGTGCCAAATATTTCTTTCATTTTTGGGCTGGAAAATGTGGGCATTTTAAATAAATTTTCACTCTTTCATTGATCTAGGAAGTTTTGATATATTAACAATAACTTTTTTAAATCTAAAAATGACGAGGATTTACTCAAAATAAGTCATTTTCCTCATCATACATGGAAAGAATCAGGATTGTATGATAGCTTTATTGCATGTACAATATTCTTGCATCTCTTTCCTCCTTTTTTTGGTCATATCAAGAAAGTTTCAATCTTTAACCTTTATCCTCACCCCACGCTTACCACAAGGCCTAGCATTAGATAGCCTCACTTTCCACTATTTTAATTATCTTAAGTTACATTTCTCTTAAAGGTTTTTCAGCAGCTATATTGAAAAGGTGAAGGGCAATTCATCTTATATTCATCTCATGTCATGACTTGTTCTACCATAGATTTTTAATTAACCTGTCTTGCCTAAGTGAGAAGACTACTTCGAAAGGGAAATTCCATTCCTCATGCACGCCTTAACCTACCCACACATCAGGTAAGATTTTATGGTCTAAATTTAATGCTTAAAGTGTGTGTGGATAGAGAGGGGAAGGAAGAGGAATAATTTCCCTCAAAAGTTCTAAAATTTAAGAAGAGTAAATGGCTGTTAAGATAGAGAACAAATGTCAAAACGCTTCTAGTTTTGCGACTTGTAATTCCCTACGATAACTCTCAGGACTCAGCCGCTTAGAAATCTTATACTGGAATTATACATTACTCATAGCCCATAATGAAGAAAAACATAAAGGGAGAGAAGGACACCTAACCTTTAAGGAGAAGAGATCCATATGCTACAGCTGCACCAGCATGGCCCTACACATAAACCAAGATTAACATCAAGAAACAGATGGTAACATCTTTACACTTCAGAATCAATTCTAGAAATGATGAATCATGACACTAACAATAATAGGATAAAATAAAGAACAAGAAATTAAAGCAATGCAACTTGCACAAAAAATTGAACCACAACTATAAAACAAGCCATGCCTAACCAGTGGAAAAATACAGCAGTTCACAGCTCATACAACACAAGGCTTGTTTTGTAGTTGTCATGGCCTATGTTGCAGCTCATAAAATAGTAACTGCAAATATGCATAACATAAAACAGGTAACCAGTTGAACAGAGAGGATGCAAATCGGCTACCACAATCAATTACCCAAGTATAGAGGGACTCGAGGCTTAATTGACGAGATATGAAAAGGACAATTGTCAATCAATATCAAGACAGTAGAGTAGAAAGTGCATAGTATGCATGTGTTTTTATGGTAACTGTTTTTGCCTCGTATTATATGGCTTAGTACCTTCTGCGATGCCCTATGGAAACACCATAATGCTGACGCAACATCTTTCTTGACACAATCACCCGTCAAATATACAGCTCCCAGAAGATAAAGAGCACCTGGATGCAACTAGATCATAGTAATCTCTATTAAGGCTATGACAGACATAAAAAAATATTGACTAGTAGAAATCCATATACCTGGTCCACAGCTTTCTCCAAGTAATCAAAAGCTTTCTGATCAGATTGGATATAGTCATTCTGTTTTTAAAAAAATTCAAGAATTTTGTTACCAGTACAACACACTGGTGAATAACTTGAGGGATATTTCATCATGAAAGGAATGACTCATTTGTAGCAATATTAATAAGAAGGATCAAATAACCATGATTTTCTGTTGTTCAGTTTAAAAAATGTGGCGATGACCTTCACAGTGATTATTTGGTTTTCCTGCTAGAACTAGAATAGAAATAGGTCCTTATCAAAAACCCTAAATATTAATGCATCATCACAAGATTCTCCATGCTTTCCGAACACGCATTCATGCAAAGTCACTTGGGATAAATAAAAATAAAAGTTAGGTCATTTATCAGAGAAAAAGGCTTTGGGGGGGGGATATGTTCAGTAGAAAAAACCCAGATCAAGTGACTCTAAAGAACTAATATTAGAAACTCAAAGCTAAGCAAAATCAAGTAATAATTATAATTGCGGGTTTATCTAAGAGGCAAGTAATTCCCAAGTAAGGAGAATGATTTGTCCAAGGACCAATCTATAAATAGTAAAGGAAACCACTAAACTATTCAAGGACTTTACAGAATGGGACGGATAATGTCAAAGTCTCACAATTTGACACCTGTGGACCTATTTGACCGATTTCAGTTGGAACCATCTAGAGCTGATCCTCACCTCAACTCTTAACCGACAACCCAACTCATACTGTGCATCTGGATCGCCCATTTCTGCAGCTTCAACCAATAAAGCTGCTCCACTGTTTGAATGAGAAGGCACAAACATTCATAAATATGCAGATACATCCATCAACATCAGGAATGTAATTAAAAATACTATGCCTGTTTAAATGACCCTGCTGGATAGCCATACAATCCATATGGGCAAGAAATAAAAAACTAAGACAATCAAAGAACAGGACAGCAACACCATGAAATTGCCATTGGAGCCAACCAATGGTGGGGACTCGATGTGAATATGCACAAAAGAGTAACCTGTCTTGTTTTTTGTGTTCATTATACATTTGTTATAACTATAAATAATCATCAACACGTAACTTACCTCCAATATTTGTCAACATATTTTATAAGATATTTTCTAGGAGATCATAAATTTAATGTAATGTTTCTCACACATAAATTGTATGTGACTAGTGGCACGCTATTTCAGTGTTTCCTTAAAAATCATAGATGGCTTGAGCAGCAGGAAACAAAATTGCATGACAGAACAGAAAATGTCTTCTTACATAGCTTTATTTTGTCCTGGAACGTGGTATCTCAGATGCAATCTGGCCAGCCAATACCTCGCATGGGTATTGCCATTATCAGCTTCCAAAGCCAGCTCAAAATTCTCCTTGGCTGTCTAATATCAAACTTCAAATAAGCATAGATGAAACAACAGTTTGTAAAGGTAGAAAACGGATAATTTTCAGCCAATACATGATAGCATAGCATGTAACTTATTGTGAAACACATTTCTATAAGTTGATGTCAATTGAAACTTCATCACATATGGCAAGTTAGCAAGATTGAAATAAGCTTACATTAAATAGCTGGTCACAAAATTCCAAGTTTGTTAGTCATTTGACGAAACTTCTGATCGAACAATGAGCAAAAACAAACAACAAATCACAAGAGCACAACAACTTGGGACAAATTTAATCAAATCCCGTCAACTATTTTCCTTTTCCTATGTTAATTTTCTTAGGAGACAGAATTCCGCTATAAACAATATTGGGTGCTAAAGGATGAGGAAGTATACAATACCCTGAGAAGAGGAATGAGACGCCGATCATTAAGCTCACAATAATCGATGACTCTATCAACCTCCTTTAAAGCACTCCAGCCTTTAGCTACGAACTCCATAGCCTTCTTGTTTCTACTGTGCATTTCTCTCTGAAAACAGCAACCCCACGAGCAAGAAGATGAGACGTCTTCAGACGATACAAGAGCAGAGTGGAAACAAAGGAAAATCTTGCCTGTTGATTGAATTGAAAAACACCAAGAGCACTGATGGGCTTCCTAGTGAAGCCAGCAAACAACGCCCTTCTCAGCATCATCTTCTCGCCGTGAAAATGGTGGGGAACCTCTTCCAGTGACGTTATTGTTGCCAAGGGTTCTTCTTTCTTTCTTTTTTTTACTAAACAAAAAAACTGAAAACAGTGCAATGAAGTCGGGTCTGGATATCGAGGTCCATGTTCTAAGCCCAGCGTAGGGCTTTTTTTTTTTTTTGAAAAAAAAGAATTATTGTATAAATCTGTATAAACAATAATCAATCAAAATCCTTTGAATTAACCAACAAGTTGTTGGGTTGTTAGTTAAGATGATAAGATGCCTCGTTTCTGTAAAAACAAAAATATAGGTTCAAATCTCAATAAACATACTTATTGGGAGGGGTGAAACTCTTTAAAGAGTCCATATTAAGGGTAGACATTAACCCATCAAAAAAGATAAAAAGACAAAAGCATATATTTTATCGAACAATTATAATTAAGTTTGGGTGTAACCAAGATAGCCAAGAGGATGAGAATACCTTAACAGTGTGTAGGAATTAATCCATAGTACATTAATATGAATGAGGTCACTTATACAAGTGAGAATATTAGTAAAATCAAGGTCAAGACTTAGTAAGGGTGTCCCCATCAGCTCCTCAAAGAATTATATCAAACAAAAAACCAAGAAAACATGCAAAGATGAACATTACATAGATTTAAAACATGTTTTTCAAGAATTTCTAAGTGTGAGTTCTTGAATGGAGTTAGCATGTATTCCTTTTGCCCTTGCCAAAGTTAAAAGCAACACTTCAAATCATATACCAATATTCAAACAATCAATTTCATCATCCTCTAATTCTTTCCTCTTTTTTTCAAACTCACTCCACTTGAATTAAAAATCAAAGGGACTTTTTCAGCTTGTAATAGGCCTAGGAGTTCAGGTTTTTCAAAGAAAAGGTAAAGGATAATCAACAAATACCTCAAAATAGATGATAACTATTTAAGGGTTTTCTTCTTTTTCTCATTAAACATACTCCCCCAAACTTAAACCAAATTGATCTCTTCTATATCAAGCCTTTTTGTAAGCATATATTTTTTTTTTCTTTTTTGTTACTTTTAATTTTTTTTTTAATTTTTTGTATACACACATTTTTTTAACATTTTGGTTTGATTTCTTTACATTGTGAACTCCTTTACTTTCTACCATCCTTTTCCCAATCATTTGAAACTTGACACATCACCATATTCCACAACCCAATCAACTCTCCTCTATCTCAAAGCAAGGAAATCATGGTTTTTTTTCATATTGGCTAAGGTGGGGTATATGTTAGGTTTTTCAAAAAGAATTTTTAATTGGTTTTTCAATTATACTCAAAATAAGGGTTCAAAAGGGAATAGAATCAATTAGGCAAGCTTGTAAGGCTCAATTCATTTTATGAAGTTCTCTAATCATTTCTTTAAATCATATGAAATAAAAAGTTTTGAAGAAGCACAAATATTATTTAGAAACTAACAGTTTGAAACAAAGGCATATATAACCTAATTTTCCACAAAGCCCTTTAACAAGAACATCCAAAATAAAAATTAACTCCACAAGTGCGTAATTTGCTTAAAAATTCCAGAATAAGATGCTTACACCCATCAATGCACATCAATCAAAAGTTCCTATCCAATATAAAAATTAAGCAGTAATTTATATCATTGAATCATCCAAACAATCTTGACAAATGATGCAAAACTTCAGCTCAATTTAAACATCCCACAAACATAAACTTAAATTTGGGAAATTTTCAAATTTTTCAACAATTTTCTCTCAAAATATGTTAAAAATTGTTTCTGTGCACTCATCAAAGTTTTAAAATTTCAAAAATTTTCAATATTGCAAGACTCTCACCCCCAAACTTAAAACTGACAATGTTCTCATTGTCAACTAAAAGGATGGGAGAGAAAATAGCCAGCACCCGTACGTCACTAGATTCACAGCATTTACACCATTCAATAATTAACAAAAATTAGGCCCTTAGTGGCCTGACCAAGACCTGGAAATGCGGTCATCACTAGCCATTAGTAGCTAGGAAAGTAACAATCACAGCAGGCAATTCATCAAAAAGAAACAATTATATGAACCACTCAAACTAGCTATTAGTACCCCGGAAAATCATATTCACATGTCATCAAGAGTGTCAAAGAGCACTGGCCATCAGTAGATCAGTCACAGGGATAATCACAACCCAAACAAAACAGAGAAGCATTAGCCGTGAAGTCTATAAAAGTCCTAAACCTAAAACCAAACAAACAAAAATAAATCAACCTGACGGAAACTAGCCTAAATGAAAGGGGACAAAAATACCCCCAAACGTAAAGTTATATCTAATCAACAATACCCATTTCAAATTCAAGCTTAATTCTCAACAGTCTCAATAACAGCTCAGAGCAGAACTTCCAACAACACTCAGCATAACTAGATAATCAAGAGAACATTTTCACACATGATCAATTTGACAATTTTCCAATTTTCAGTGTAAATCTTGTAGGTTCAAATTTAAGTTCAGAAACTTGGGAGTCGGATGAAAAGTGGTTTCACAGATATTTCATCTTTCACAACTGAAATTTCATCACAGCCACCACAAGTTTCAGAACTAAATAACCCCTTTTTTAAGTTCTCATGATAACCAATACATATACAGAGTGGGTTAGGCAGGAATTAAATTTCATAACTTAATTCATTCTTGTATCTCTACTTCTAGTTTGAATATATTCTGGCTTTATTCATATGTAATCTACTAAACCTTCTCCTACCATCTGTAATAGATATTGATAAGCTTGAGCATTCTTGTATTTGGGGTGATACCACTTAGGGTCTGTTTGGTTCGACGGAGGGGAGGGGAGGGGAGGAATTTTAATATTACCTTATTTGGATTAATTAGAAGGGAGGGGAGGGGAGGGATTTTAATGTTACCTTGTTTGGTTCAGGAGGGGAGGGGAGGGAAATTATTTTCACATGGACAACTTTACCCTTATATTATAAATGTTTTTATCCAAAATCTATTAAATATATAATAAATTTTAAATATAAATAAAATTTTTATTTTCTAAATTATAATCAACTATAATTAAATATTTTCATATTAAAAATTTAATAATATTTAGGAATTAAAATGAGAAGGGCATTTCTGGAATATCATTAAAATATGAGGGGCATTTTTGTCCAATAACTTTTTTTTAAAGCCTCCCCTCCAAATGCCCCCAATTTGGGGGGGAGAGGTTTCGAGGGGAGGGAGGGGAAAATTTCAAAAAATTTACCCTCCCCTCCTAAATTCTTAATCTTCCCAATCAAGGGGAGGGAACCAAAATCCCTCCACTCCCCTCCCCTCCCCTCCATTCCCCTCAAACCAAACAGACCCTTAAAGAAAAGGGGAATGACATCTCATTGAGTGGGATACTATGGCCTTATTTGATTCTATTCTCTATTTTTTTATTTTCAAAACAGTTTTATAAAACTATTTTTGGAAACAAGTTTTGGAAAGAAAAGAACAAAAAAATAACTTGTTTGGATAGTTGTTTTTAAAAACAAGTTTTAGAAACAAAAAAAACTTATTTGGATAATTGTTTATGAAAACAAGTTTTGGAAAAAAAAAATTGTTTGGATAATTGTTTCTTAAAACAAGTTTTGGAAACAAAAATACTTATTTGGATAATTGTTTCTTGAAACAAGTTTTAAAAATAATAAAAGCAAAAATCTGTTCGGATCTTTTATATAATTGATATTAACATTATTTTTTATAACTTCTTAATATATTATTATATTAATAAACTAGTTTAATAAAAATCAAATGAAATGTCAATACATAACACAAAAATGATTTACTATCAACAAAAATAACATGGTTAAAATTTAAATAAAATATGAAACATAAGACAAAGCAAGCATAGTTCATAGTAACTAACCTAAAAACTACTAGTTCACCATATAATATGAAAGCTATAAGTCAATATATATAGGTTTTCCAGCCAAGCCCTCTTCCTTTCTACTAGAGACGTAAAAGTCCACCTACCAAGCTTTAATACCACATAAACAAAAATTTCTAATACATATGAATTTTCTGTAGGGAATAGCAATGTCCATGATGATTTAAACACATGACTGAAGAGAATCAGATGCTCAAACTCTGATGAATAGTATGGTCACTTCAGCGGAGTAATCAGAGTCCTAAGAGAGACTTGTCAGGGGAAGAAAGGTATCAACTTAGCAGGTAGAAATGTATTACCTTCTTATCAAGTGAAAAGATAAGAATTTAGGCAATGTAAGAAGAACTAAGTGCATGAACAGAAGGGGCATATTTCAAGCAAGAGTACTAAAAGTCTAAAAGATAAAGCTAGCTTATAAAATGAAATTCAGTTAGTGATTCAAATGTTTACTTCCCTCGTTGGAAATAATAAGCCTAGAACACAGACAATTGCATGGAACTATAGACAAGGAGAATTCAAAGACAAGAATAAGACAAAACATAAAGCATAATTTATATGCATCTAACTTTCCTTCACATTCAGAAATCCTTCCTCAAAGAAATTTTGTAATGCTAGTGCAGGTCTAGAGAATGATGAGCTGGGAATAGAAAACATTAGCTTCTGAAACATGAAAAATTACAAAACTTGTAAACATTGCCAGAACAAACCTAACCAAGTCTTGCACCTTCTAACACTCCACAAAGGAATTGCCACCAAGCAAAAATTGCCTTAAGCGTGAATCTATTCAGCCATCCCATCTATCTAAGAATTTAAGAAACTGGCACAAGCAATGGCAAAAAGAGAGAGAATCACACCGGGTCCTTCACCACTAGATCTGCCATCAGTACAACTCAGCTTATTACTTGGACAGTTGGACCCTTTGGAGATTCAAAACCCAACAAGACAAGATTTGGGGATATTAAGGAAGACGGGGCAGTTCCAGGAATTATTTTATAGAAGGAGAAAGAGTGAGTGCAACTTTCTGGAGTGTGAATCGGAGGAATTATTTATTAACAAAGGCACGTTTTCAGCTGCAGAACTGGAAGGAGAAAGGTAAATTAGTGCTTAAGATGATGATGACTTAAGCTTGTTTTTCAAGTGGAGATAATTAAATGAATTAGCAACCTGGGAATGGGAAATACCCAATGATGTGGTTTCTGGAGTATGTAGACTGAGGCACTTCGGATCATCCAAGGAAACTATTTTCTCACCCACCCAATACTTTACTGGAGCTTCAAGTGCATTTGCAGTTGTACGACAATAGATGTTTCCTGCGCACTAAAATACTCACAGAAGGTAGAGGAAAAAAACAGAAACTGAAAGAATTTCCAATCTGCTGGGTAATTTGTAAGACTCGGTTAAAAAGCCGGCACAAAACCTAGAGTAGTTCCCAATTGAACTTGGTATGAGATCTATACCATTATTCACAAGACCATGAACAAAATTTGTTCAAACAAAATCCAAATGTAAAAGCCCACAAGCCATCGATTATGCTCTCAAAACAGATAGAACCGTAGCATCATACACCTCAAACCCACTAAATTAATCAGGCAAGGAGAGAGAGTAGAGGCTCACCGATTGAGGGCTGAGGATGGAGGGAGGTGAGATTGGAGATGGAAACCACCGACCCGAAAAGATGGCGAGTGCCGAGTGCTGAGACCAGAGAGTGGGGGGATGGTGAACGCGAGGGTGAAGCTTCGGCCACTATTCAAGCCCTCCCATGGCTGTCGATCGAGCGCCGAGGAAGGAGGAAGGATGAAAGAGTCGGGGTTTTCAAAATCAAAAATCGAAAATGAGGGGGAAAAAAACACAAAAAACAAAAACAAAAAAACATGTTAATGTTTTAACTGACCAACCAATTTTTTTCTGATAAAATTAATTTTTAATAGGGAGTTAGATATATTCTATCTTAAAAAATTTGAATATACATTTCTGTTGATCCACCACAATGCACATAAATGGATATTTAAAGGAAATTGAGATAAATGTTGGATAAGAACCTCATTCTTCTTATTTGTCTCTAAGTGCCCGTTTGATTTACGAAATTGGAAGAAATGTAATGTAATGATGATTACATAATTTTTTTTTGTTTGTTATTAGAAAAAGATGATGTATATGCATAAAAACGTTTGGTTGGATTATAACGAATATGAAAATATATGTGAATAATATAATAAGTGATAATATTACTACTTTTTACATATAATATAGCCCGTTTGGATTACATCAAACAATATATGCGTTGTGTTCATGATAATTTTTTTCATTCCATGTAATGTACGCGCTGGGTTCATAGTAATTTTTTAATATTTAATAGTGAAAATATTATACAGTATATAGATTTAATTTATGTTAATTTTTTAATATTTAATTATGGGAATAGGAATATAATTTTTTAAATTTTTGAATGGGGGAAATATATTTTTAAAATTTTTATATTATTAATTATTTTTTGATATTTAATGGTGATAATTAAAATTATTTAATATTTAACCACACTTATAAGTGGGCACTTTAGTCAATTTAAAAAATTATAATGACAATAGTGTCACTTTTACTAGATTATAGGATGTTTGCATCCTCAATCATCAGTTCTAGCAGTGTAATCTTGATTACATCAAATATTGTAATCAGAGTTACAAAATATAATCCTCTTTATATTATATAAGCTCAACTAATCGCTATAATCATGCTATTACATCACGATTATATGTAATTGAACCAAATGAGCTATAAATGAAACAAATGGATTTAGAAGACTTATATTGCATGATTAGTTGATTATTATTTGACAAGGGTTTTCTAACTTGAGGGGGAGAAATTGAATAGATGGGAAAAAAAAAGAACAAAAGGAATGCATTATTATTATCAAGTATAGATTCTTGAATATAAAAATATGAACCAGAAGTTTATTAGGTTTTGTATCCATGAAATATTACATAAAATCTGCCAGATGCAATTATTGACTTAGATGAGAATTACTAAATATCATATTCTAGCTGAAAATACTCTAATCGACATAAATGAAAGTAAAACATGAGAAGCATGAGAGAATAATCAGTTCCAAAAGAAAAGAGAAATGAGCAAATAGTCAAGGTGATCATTTGAAGAAGGTAGGTACTCCAGAAGAATTCAAGACATAACTAACTGCAAAAACCTCAAAAGAGGTTCAAGTACCTGAAAGTAATAAAGAGATCTCAATGAATTATGTCATAACAAGAAAAATGGAACTAAAAAGATAAAGTTTTCGACAACAGTTTTAGTAATAATATCACGTGATCAAATGAGAATCTTATACATGAATATATCGGTAGAAAAAATGGTGATTGGCCAACTAAAAAAGGGGACAAGATGCAATGAAAAATGTTCTTTCAATATGTGAAATTTATGGAATTGTAGTCTAAAACATTTTAAATATAAAGTTACTTGTTCTTTCACAAGGTCTAATGATGATCATGATGAGGTATAACATTTGGTGGTGGATACAATACTTGTTGCGTATATTATTAGTTTGTCAGTATATGCAAAGGAAATAATGCATTTATTAGATACCATCATATATAGCATATGCAATGGATGGTGAATATTACATGAGAATTCTTGAAAGGATAAAGGATCCAAAATGCAGAAAGCATGTCCAAGAAAATTATTCAATATATAAAATATTATATGGATTAAAAAGATTTGAGTATATATATAATTGATTGAAAGGTATATTGAAAAATGAATAATTTTACAGATCAAGTTATTGGAAACCTTAATGATTTCAAAATCATATATTTTTGCTATGATGATGTTATTTGAAAAATTTATTGAATTTAGTGGTCTATAAGTACCGCATATTTTACGAATACTTACATCATGCTAATATTGTAGTTATTATATTCTTTATGGTAAAATCAAGGTTCTCCAGATACACTATGGATACTATGAAACTAAGATTTAGTGTGATAGTTCTATAAAACTATTCTATAAGTACATTTTGTTCATAACAAATTGAACATGTGGATAGAAGATATATCATGGTGATTTTTGAGATAATTTTTTTTTACTATTTCCACAATGCATGAGGCAAGTGGAGAATATATTGATATTTAACATATCCAGAAGATTTGGTAGATAATTATGTTTCAGCATATGATTTGATGACAATGCATTATGCATAATTTAGATAAAAAGGGCATCATTTGCTTGAATAATCATTAATGACAGTTGCGATTAAGAAATCAGTATACTGTCTTGAGCTATGACAATTTAATCATAATGAGTGATGTTGTTATCAGGAGGAGTAAATATCATGTTGTACTCTTTTCCTTAACTAAGATTTTGTCCTATTGAGTTTTTTTGGTAGGGTTTTTAATAAGGCAACTTCAATATGTATTGTATACTCTTTTTCCTTCACTTGGTTTTTGTCCCATTAGGTTTTTCCTAATAAGGTTAAGGCATAATATTGATTCATGGACATCCAAGGGGGAGTGTTGTAAATATTTGTTCATGGCTTTTCATTTATCCTTCACTCTGTAACCTTACACTCTTAAGATTCCATATGTGTTCAATGCTCTAAACCTATAACTTCCCCAATGAATGGTTTGTGATAGTTTCTTACGATTAATATCATTATGCTTATCTTTATTTCCTTGTAACTATATGTATATAATTCAATGGTTATAGGCTTATAAATAGTTGCTATGTACAATGTACTAGCATAAAAAAATGAAGTAAATGAGAGCTTTTCCATATTTCTCCTCTAACTTTCTCTCAATCTTCTTTATCTCTCCTGTGTCAATCTATTGTGCTTTTCTTATTTTCACAACAGTTTTGTGTTTTAAGTTTTTAAAAACACCACCTTGTTTTTTTTATAAAACACCTTACAGAAAATTCTAGTAATTAATCCAAATATGGTAAACTCATATCAGTTCTAGGAATTAATTTATATTTTCCATTTCATTTTTTTAAGTGGTTATTTTTAAATGTATAGTTGTTATTTTCATGTCTAGAGTTGTTATTTTTAAATGCATTATTGCTTGACTTAACTGTGAGTCGATGAGGGTGGATTTGAAAATAATAATTTTAGATATAAAAATGACAACTATCCATTTAAAAATGCCCATTTGTGAAAATGAGAAGGTATGCATGAATTAATTCCTAGATTTGATATGGGTTTACCAAGTTTGAATATGAAAATAACAACTTTGGATATGAAAATAACAACCATCTATTTAAAAATGATCAATCATTCTCATCGGAGCTCCAGTAACTAGCTGGCCTGTAAGGTATGTCACCAGCCAGTGGCCGGCCATAGTTGTCGGTCACTGGTAACCGGTATACGGTCAGCGATGGGAGTAGGGGTTACTTTTTAAAATAATTCTGTGAAGGGCATTTGTGTCTATTTTTTATTTGCAAAAGATCAGATGAGGTACTCATATCTCTCTTAAAATAAGAATGTTGGAAGTACATCTCTATCCTTTACTATTTGTAATGGTCTTTTTGCATTATTTTCCAAATAAATTTCACCAAAAAAAAACATGCACAGATGTGCTCAATGAAAGGGGAATAGGGGATGGATGTGATAAGAAAGGACATTGACAGAGGAGGCAAGAAATAAAGTTTGACAAGACAAGCACAAATTGACAAACAAAAAAAATGGAGAGAAGAAGAAGAGCACCAGTACCTAGGTATGTTGATGTGGCGTCGTGGTGAAAAGGTGAGAGGAAAAAGTGATATTTTATAGGAGTAGGCTTAGGGTTTGTCTTCCTTTTTTTAAAAATAAATTATATTTTCCTTTTCAAACAACATTTTTTATGCTATATTATTTTTCAATAATAAGATAAGTTTACACACACATACTCATATATTTAAATAATTATTTTAAAGAGGTATTTCATTTGTATTAATTTTTATAGAGACTTTTTTTGAACTTGATATTTTTTTAAGTTATTAATTTATTCTACACTCTTTGATTAAATAATACTTAAGCTACAATTAACTTTAAGTGATAAAAAAGGTTATTACAATATTGTTTTTAGTTTAATCTTGCTCATAAGAAAATTAACGTAGGAAAAGGAAAATAATTTGATTAAATTTTTCCTATGTTCTTGTGCTCTAGGGATTTGTTGTTTGTCAATGTTCGATTGTTCGATTAGAAGTTTCGTGAAATGACTAACAAACTTGCAATTTCATGACTAGCTATTTAATGTGAGCTTATTTCAATCTTGCTAACTTGCTATATGTGATGAAGTTTCAATTGATCTTATAGAAACAAGCACGAACTCCCTTGCGCGTTGCACGAGAGCATTAACTACACTACATATAAGCACACCCTGACTTTACACTCATTCACAGCCTATGCAACAACCATTTCAATAAAAAATGAACAACAGAGTCATATTGCATAAAGGCATATAGCCACAAAGAAAATGCATGACATAACCTATAAAAATAAGCTCTCCACCTAAACTGCAAATACCATAAAATGATTTCTCTTGCAATATAATCTTCCGTACATATAAAAGAACATATAAGGTTACTATTCATAATCATAAAGTATGGTGTAATATCCCGATTTTGGGACAAGCGGCTTGATGTTAAGCCTAGATTAAGGGGACTGTTAGGCCCTAGTTTAGCAAATGTCCTAATGAGGCATGATATTATTTCCCAAAATTCCTTTATATCCTTGGCTATTAAAAGGAAATATTATGGTGAGCTAAAGAGCATGAGGGAAAATGATGTAAGGGACAAAATTGTCATTTGACCAATGAAAGGCTAGCAACCATTATTTACTATTATGGATGCCCAATTTAGTTAAATGTGAAGGGAAATAAAGAAAAGGAGTAATAAATGGTTTATTTCGATAAATCACAACAGGTGAGGGCAAAATGGTAATTTTTCCAAAAGATGAGAAATGATGGTTTTTCCTAATATTCTCAATGATTTGAGTGGAATGGGAATTAAAAGGGGGAAAATGATACTTGGTAATTAATGAGCCTGTGTGGGTGAATTATTATCAAGCAAAGTCAAAGAGCCAAAAAGTTTAAGGATTGGGTTGACCACTTAAAGTGGTATAATGGAATAGTGGAATGATGAAGAAAAAGGAAAATGAAACTTGTTATATAAGTAATGAGATAGTTGGGCCAATTGATGATGAGCCACTTTGATGACTCATTAAAAGTCATCATCCTTCATCATTTATTCTCATTCTTTCCTGTGTTCAAATCAGAACCAAAGAGAGTGAGAGAGAGAACGAGAACGGAGGAGAGAAGGAAGAGAGAGAAATCTTCCAATCGCCGGAACTTGACTGAAAATGCGTTTTTTCTCAAAGTGCTCAGTACAAATATTTTTCTACTCATTTCGAGCTTCATTTATGTGGTTTTGGATTCTCTTTTGGAGGTGGTTGATGCCATCTCGCTGGCCAGAGTGTTGCCGGAATTCTGAATAGAATTCAGAAATGTGTAAAGGTAAGCATATGCTTCCTTTTGAACCGATTAGTTCGTTGTTTAGGTGAGTATGGTAGGAGTTGGGTACTATTAACTCTTCATTCAATCAGTGTTTTGGAGGTCAAAACGATGTCCAAGGGATGTCTAAATGGCTAATCATGTAATTAGAAGTAGAAAGAAGGCATAAGAAAGGGAGAAATCGACACAACTCTTCTGAGAACTCTAATTTGCTGCTATGTGTGTGGCATGAAGAAAGATTTGAAATTTCATCAATTGGATGATTCCATTGAGTTTAGAAGGGAAATTTGTGTAGGGTTGATGTTGATGATGAAGTGAGAAAAAGCCTAGAGGGTGAAATGGCCAAATTACCCTTATAGCTCTAAATAGCGGCTGTCAAGGGGTATTTCCATCCTTTGGGCCTGAATTTGACTAATCAGAAGTCATAAATGGATTCTACACGCGAAATTGTGTAGGATTGGCCCTGGTCATAATTTTTGAGAAAGTACAGTTAGGCCGGGCTTCCGAGGGCATTTTGGTAATTTAGCATAATTGGGCTAAGTTATCCATTAAAATGAGTTTAGAACGATACATGGATGAGTAATGACTCATTTATTGTATGCTTGAAATTTAGGACTTGACGGATGGTGCCCGAGCCGAAGTAAGGACGATGATTTCAGGAAAAGCGATTGAGGTGGTGAACTTACCTTACCTGCATGTAGTTGATATGTATGTTTTGCATTGATTATGTGACTACTTTGCCTGTTTGTGTTGAGCATGTTTGATTGATTGAAGCTCTGTTATATTGGTGCATGGCCATATGTATGTCATAACATTGAGCACGTAGCATGTCATTATGTTGGCATGAAATAGTATAGGCAATCATGTCATGCATTCATATAAATCTTGTATGCATAGTGGTAATTTTGCTACTGAGATTCTCTTGAATCTTACTCCTCCCAACCAACCATTTAGATAGGTTGAAGGATGCATGGAGATATGCAAGGAGGAGGATTGCACAGGTGAGGTGAAGACCGTAGTGTGAGGCATTACTATTTGTAATTAATGTAAACTTATGTGTAGTTATACATTTCATGTATGTAAATGAATGTTGAAATAGCTGAGAACCAAATCGCTCTAGTTTAATTAAAGGAGAATGGCTTTTAGTTTGATGTAAGTAAATTGCTCGCATACTCTGATTTAAGGGAACTAAGAGCTAATGAGTCATTAGTGATGTAGTGAGGTTTGTGGAAATGTATTTAAAGTATTCTACTCTTTGGAAAACCCTCTCAGACTTAGGTTCAAATCCTGAGTTCAGAGCGAGGATTTATGAACGTTTTTAAACTTGGGTAGTCCGGGGTCAAATCCTGGTTCCACACGGCGTAGGGGTTAACTACCCTATTGTTGCCTTGGCAGGAGAAGCTGATCAGGTGTATGGGTGCCTGTATGAATCACCAGTCCTTGGTTGAGAAAAGAGGCTAAACTAGCAGCTATGATGCCTTATATAGTTCTCGAAAAGGGGGTTGACCGGCAATTAAGCTGTGTAATGCGTCGGAATTCTATATTTAAGGTACAGATGGTACCTTGTGACGTTCGAAATTTTGAGGACAAAATTTATTGAATGGGGGGAGAACTGTAATATCCCAAATTTTAGGACAAGAGGCTTGCTGTTAAGCTTGGATTAAGGGGACTGCTAGACCCTAGTTTAGCAAATGTCCTAATGAGGCATGATATTATTTCCCAAAATTCCTTTATATCCTTGGATATTAAAAGGAAATATTATGGTAAGCTAAAGAGCTCGGGGAAAAATGATGTGAGGGACAAAATGGTCATTTGACCAATGAAAGGCTAGCAGCCATTATTTCCTATTATGGATGCCCAATTTAGTTAAATGTGAAAGGAAATAAAGAAAAGGGGCAAGAAATGTTTTATTTCAATAAATCATAACAGGTGAGAGCAAAATGGTAATTTTGCCAAAAGATGAGAAATGATGGTTTTCCCTAATATTCCTAATGATTTGAGTGGAATGGGAATTAAAAGGGGGGAAATGACTACTTGGTAATTAATGAGCCTATGTGGGTGAATTATTATCAAGCAAAGTCAAAGAGCCAAAAAGTTTAAGGCTTGGGTTGACCAATTATGGTGGTATAATGGGATAGTTTGAGAGTGAATTATACTCTCTTATTTCTCATTAATATTAGTGGAAATGTATTTAAAATATTCTACCTTTTTGAAAACCCTCTCAGTCTTAGGTTCAAATCTTGAGTTGAGAGCGATGATTTATGAATGTTTTAAATGTTGGGTAGTCTGGGGTCAAATCCTAGTTCCACGATTGATTTCACTAGTCATTTATGCTCATTTGGAGCATTAGAAATGAGGTGTCACATATGGCAACCTCTGAATCACCTAATCACATAGTCATCATACTCAGGACCTACATCTAATTGAGCAATTCACATAGCTTGTGCTACCTTTAAAGCAAATCAGGGAAAATCTTAAGAAGGACATATTAAATGATGGGCATCTAAGTTGTGCTCAGGGATACCATAAAAAATTGTCTACTCCCACAGATATTCGGGATTTGGTATAAACTGGAAATTGGTAATATCAATCCAAAAAAAAAATGGGCCTTCATATCCTCCACTTTTTTTTAAGAACATTAATGCAAGGTGCATGCAACTAAAATTAAACGCACTATCAGTTCTGATATAAGAAACACATGATCAAAAATATATTCAACCTTATAAAGGAATATCAATGAAAAGTACCCAAACGATCTCTTCGATTTCCCTCCCTAACATTTCCAAATCTTCTCAAAGAAAGATATGATTCTCGATAAAGTATAAGAATTATCTCTGGCACTACAATAGGAACACCAAATAAAGGTGCATCTCACCAAAACCACTAGGTTCAACCATTGCAAGCAAATGTCAAAGTTCAAAAAGTAATAATAAATGGCACGTACTCACTTTTAAGCGAGAGATGAGATGCATCAAATGGCATGAAGCTAAAGGAGGTGAAGTCGGCTTGCCTAATTGAGCCATTACTGTTGTTATGAATAGTAACACATGAGACATAATTAAAGAGAAAAAAGGAAACGGCTTATTCTACTGTTACTCTTAAGGTTATATTGATGTGTTTCACAATAAGTTACATGCTATGCTAACTTGTATTGGCTGAAAATTATCCATTTTCTACCCTATACAAACTATTATTTCATCTATACTTATTTGAGGTTTGATATTTGATAGCCAAGGAGAATTTTCAGATGGCTTTAGAAGCTGATAATGGCTATACACATGCGAGGTATTGGCTGGCCAGATTGCATTTGAGATACCACGTTCGAAGACAAAATAAAGCTACATAAGAAGACATTTTCTACTTTGTCATGCAATTTTGTTTCCTACTCCTCAAGCCATCTATCATTTTTAAGGAAACACTGAAATAGTGTACCATTAGTGACATACAATTGTGTGTGGGAAACATTACATTAAGTTTATGGTCTCCTAGAAAATGCCTTAAAAAATATGTTGACAAATATTGAAGGTTAGTTACATGTTGATGTTTATTTATAGTTATAGCAAATGTATAATGAACACAAAAAACAAGTTAGTGGCAACAAAGATAAAAGACAGATCAGGTTATGGCCAACAACACATTCAGTAAAGTAAACAAAACTTAAGGAGGAAAAATCTTATTGTATCATATGCTTCAGCCGATAACACGTTAGCCAAAGCTAACGAGACTAAATGGGAAAGAGCTTACTTTGTCATATGCTCTGGCCAACAACAAATTAGTTGAAGCTAATAGGGATTTGAACCAGAGGAATTTTATTGTGTCATATGCTTCAGCAAACGATATATTTGCCAAAGTAAACATTAAAAAGTATAGCTATTCGTTTTACTTGATGAAGCTAATTTTAAGTGTTTTGATTAATGGGTTTAGCCAAAAATAGGTCATTATGAACTTGGGAACCTTGAGGCATGAAAGGAGAGAGATTGGGAAAAAGTTCTAAGCAAGTTTGAAGTATTAGTGATGATTCTAAAAGACATCTTGGAGTTTTTACCTTGGTTTATCATTTTCCCTCTCTTTTCTTGTTATTTGGCTATGGATTCAGTTGTTATGTCTAGAGTTTATGCACCTAAGACTATGAGTAGCTAAATATTTCATTATACAGTTATTTCGAACCTCTATATGGATCGAGACTATGTTATGATCTCTTTTCTAGCATTTAATGAAGTATTTGTGTTGATTTTATTGTGTGCTTAATGTCTCTAAGTGCTTGATCACCACTTAGTTGATTTATTAAATGAGATGATGCTTGAGAGAGATTATTTTGTTTGAAGAACTTTGATAAAATCATTCTAGTTTTGAAATTCTTGCTTGAATGGATTAGTTTGTTTACCTATTGACCTTGTATTGTTATTATAAGATTGAGTCTTAATGACTATTTCTACTAACTTGTTGCAAAAGATTGAATAAGTTCCTTGAAATTAGATTTTGATTTTAACTTGAGAAAGCTTTTCCAATACTTACTAATCTTAGAAAAACACTTTATTTTTCATTAAACCTAGCTAAGAGAATTGGTCTCATGAAGTATAGAAGGGAGAAATGATCCTAGAACCTTATTTCCTTGAAGTTAGAATCAACTTTTAGTTTGCTTCTTTCAAATTAGTTTGCTTTGAACCAAAATTGTTCTTTCAAATTGAAATATTTCAGATGACTTTGCCTAACCTAATTAAGAGCATAATTATATTAGTTTGCTTACTTTTGCCTTAGTCCTTATGGGAATGACAACTTTTTATACTACTTGGGACTCGTATACTTACAGTAAGCTAAATGGAGAATAATTAAATGGCGCCATTGCCGGGGAATACTGCCACGATCACCACTATATCCTACTCCATATTACAACATGACAAACCCCTTGGAGTGCACTTTAGATAAGTAGATGGAGCAAGAGAGCTTTACTTATTAATTTAGCATCCAATTCCCTGCTATTACTACTAGAATCTTTAAGTTAAGGCTGGTCATGCGTCATGATAAGTAAAATATTTGCATATTCATTTTCCCTTATATGATGATTTTGTGGACTATATTTGAGCTTAATGTAATCAATTTGGGTGTAATTAATAAATAAATAATGATTTTCTTGCAGCCATGGATAGTACCGGATTAAAAAGAATTAAAGAAGGCATTTAAGGAAAAGTTACTATTCATGTGGTACTATTCACTGTACATTGTTCATGCAGTACTGTTCATTGTGCACTGTAGCAGTGCGGGTTACTGTAGCGGACGGTGTAGTCGGTTCACTGTAGCAGTGCGGTTTACTGTCTTTAAATTACTGTAGCAAAATCACTGTAGCAGTCCGAAAATGAAGCCTATAAATAGAGCTTCTTGGCACCCTAAAATGGGGAGAAAAGAGGAGGGAGGAAGAGAGAGAGAGAGAGTTTCTATTTTAGAAAGAGAGTTGTTATTTTTAGAATTTATTTCTTGCATTTTTTTTACTTCTTACATGCCTCCTACATGGATGTTTTACCTCCTATATGGAAGGCCTAGGTAGTCCTCCTTTATGGATGGTATAGGTTGCCACCTACATGGATGGTTTTACCTCCTATATGGTAGGCTAGATTTTCCATTTTCATGCATCTTGTAGTAGTATTTTTATGTTTTTGTAATTAATATTTATGCAATATTTATGATGTTTGGAATATATTTTGGTTTTGTTTTTAATTTTATCATGAGCTAAATTTTCCTTTTCCTAGGGTGATGACGTAGCTTATTAATGACGGATTGAATCTTACCTTATTAAATCTAGTTTTAATTTTTCCTTCATGATTGAGTTTTAATTATTGCTCTTAATGCTTACAATTGATTGGCCACCTTTTGGATGATTTTAATATGCATGTTGAGACCGGAAGGAGATACATGTGTGTGGATCCTATAATTAAAACCATAATTTGCATATGAAATAGGAATATATTCATATGGGTTATGTAGTCTTAATTGAGTTCCATAAATCTTAATGCATGATTGATTGCTTAAATTCATATAAGAATATATTGGGTTAGCAATTAATTATAGAATTACTTGACCTTGGAAGAGGCTAGTAATTAAAATAGGGAAACTCGACTATCAATCATGTGGAATAAATTGGACTAGAATAGATAAGTGATTCAATCCGGAATTTATTAAGTGAAATCTAATCCCTAGGGCTTTTACTCATATTTGTCTTTATATCACTTGTATTCATATTTCATCATTTTTATCTTGCAATCTCAATCATAACTAATCAACCGACTATATAGAATTAAAATTACCAATTTTGGTACTTAGTGATCAATCCTCGTGGGAACGATACTCTACTTACTTCTATATTACTTGATTAGGACAGTGTACACTTGCACTTCTAAATACACCATCCTACACTCGTAACACGTCAAATGCTCTAGATGATTAGCATATTTTTAGGAACTTAGAATAAAAATCCTACTGACCATTTGACACGCTTTATGCAAGTGTGTGAGAACTTCAAATTTTAAGAAGTAACTCCTAATATACTTAGATTGAGACTCTTCCCCCTATCACTTGACAAGAAGGCATGAGCTTGGTTTACAACTTTACCTCCTAACTCAATCATTACTTAGGATGAACTAGCATCTAATTTCAAGGCAAGATTTATTCCAAGGGGTAGATAGAATGTTCAAAAAGCTAAGCTTTTAGGTTTTCAACAAGAGCCAAGAAAGCTCTTCCATAAAGCATGGGAGATATTCAAGGTAATATGGCGCAATTGTCCTAACCAAGACCAAAAAACTTATGTCTCATTAGAAGCCTTTATGATCGGATGGGATGTGTTAGAACTGGCTGACACCCAAGAGGGGGGTGAATTGGGTGTACGATAATAAAGTGTGATCTTTTAAAATCTTTTTTCGACTTATCAAATCAATACATGTGGAAGTATAAAATCATAAGCAGCTATGTAAATCTTATATGCTGGAAATGTAAAAGCTTAGGGAAGAGAATATGCAAACTGTGATTTATCCTGATTCAGTCCAATCCACGATGACCTACGTCCAGTCCCCAGGCTTCTTCTGAGATTTCCAATCTACTATCTTCTTGTTTAACTGGGCACAAGAAAAGCCTTTACAAATCTCTTACGAAGTCACTCCCCCTTACACACTATAAGGTTTACACCTTCTTACGATAAGTTGAGCAAAGCAATCCCAAAGTCCTTTCTCTCTTGCTACCTGTACAAGTCTTACGAGCAGCAACGTTCTCTCTTGCTTACACCACTGTAAGTCTTACAAGCAGCAACGTTCTCTACTGCTTGCACCTTGTAATTCTTACGAGCAGAAAGTACTGCTAGCAATTCTCTCTACAACTTTTCCGTAAGGTAATCAACCCTCTCAAGGTCCCTCTACCTTGAGATTAATACAGAAGTATAGATAGTGTGTTTACAGACTCTCTCACATAGTAGATAAATGCTCACTGAAGTATAACACAAATAATCTCACTCTCACAGATACATCATATATAAACAGATAAGAACAGAGAGTGCAAGAGGCGGAAGACTCAGGATATCAACATGCTTCTATTTTTCTTTCATCTGTTCGCTGCCTTCTGAGTTTGAATCCTCTTCTATTTATAGCTGAGTTATAGAAGAGGACCGTTGTTAAGCATCCGTCCGTTAGAGTCTATTGCTTCATTTAACCGTTGCACTTATTTGAATATTTGCCCATTGGTCTGTTGAGCTTTTTGTTGAGTATTGGTGTTCAGAAGATGAACATTGCAACTGTATTTAAATATTTTCCCATTGATCGTGCTCTGACATATGCTTCAGTTGTTTGCACGTTTCGTTGACTCGTCTGTTAAATATTGATATTGCCCATGATTCTTCATCGTTAAATATTGGTCGGTTGCTTCCCATGTTAACTGTAGTGGAATACCTGTAATGCGCTGACAGAAAATAGCCGTTAGAGAATATTTTAAATATCACTCGAGTGGATAACTACTTCACCAGAAGTGATCCACATCAGTAGAGTGTACCATGAAATCATTCTGGTTGTTTCCTTATTCCTGTCAAGTTTCTGGAAGTGATTCTGATGAGAACAGTTAATCACTTGAGTTAACTTATAATTAAGTGGTAGTGATATTCTGAAACATGAGAATCATTTGAGTGCGGTGTAACTTCACCGGAGGTGATTTTGATAAAACAATTAACACTTGACTGCAGAAGCATTTCACTGGCAGTAATCTTGATTTCTGGATGTGACTGTCACTGGAACTGATTTTGATTTAGTGAAGAGTGCACTGAGTGATCATAGATACTGACAAGAAGTGAAACTGAAAAAACTTCATATCAGTTGATCTTGGCACGTCTCTGGAAGTGATCTGCAAAATCATCATAATCACTTGCTTGGATATTATCTGACAGATAGTGAACTGATGCAATTGATATCCAGTGGGAGTGATCTTTGTTTCATCGGAGGTGATTCAGATTCTCTGGTAGTGATTTTCACAAACACTATATTTTTCTGGCAGTGCATTGTATGATTACTGGAAGTGAAAGATCCTCATATCACTTGAGTAAATATTGGTTCATTAGTAGTGATCTGAGGCATACTGGCTTTCACTGGAGGTGCATTTAGGTTCACTGGAAGTGATTTGAGAAGGTGTGTAATTCACCAGAAGTGATTCAGCAATTTTCAGAGATCACTCGAGTGAAATAGGCTGTACTGGGAGTGATTTTCGAAATAGTGAATTTTTCTTGCAGTGATTTTTGATTCACTGGAAGTGATTATGAAAAATCCCATATCACTCGAGTGATTTCGGTATCACTGGAAGTGAAATTGCAAACAGTAAAAAATTCTTCCGGTGATTTCTACGCCACTGGAAGTGATCTGCATTCTAACGCATTTCACTCGAGTGATTATTAATGATCACTCGAGTGATTATAAAAATCACTCGGGTGTTCTCTATTCAGATCACTTGAACTCGAAACTTCACTTCCAATTCGACAGCAAATAGGGGTAAACTTCCAGATGGAATAACTCTTCAAATATGACTCCAAAATTGTTGTATTATATATCAATGGAAAGCTCTTGAAGTCTATTTTCATATGGCATCGGTTTTAGCTTAATAGAATCAGTGGTTTTAGAGTTATAGCCAAAATACCAAACCTGTTCTAGAAAGTAATGCTGATATGAATGCCAAATTCGAACAATTATATATCCAACATCTGAGCTCCTTTGATATTTATTCTAGTGTCAAAATGACGCATTGTGAGTCTATTTTCATATGCAACTGATTTCATCTCAATCGGAGTTGTATTTTGGGAGATATGATCAAATAACCAGGTCTCGCTCAGTTGGACGAACAACATAGCATGAAATGCTGAACATCACTCGAGTGAATTAGTGAATCACTCGAGTGATTTTTACTATTTTAAGAATCGCTCGAGTTATTCTGAAAATCACTCGAGTGATTATTAAATCACTCGATGATACAGTGCCAAACAGTGCCAAACAATGCCAATTGCTACAGTAACTTCTGAATTCCCTTCTGATCAGTATTTCTTCTGGGAACTTGAATCTTGGTATTCCCATTAGTTCCTTGAAGCTCTTCTTTCTCCAACCTCTTTGACTAATCTATAAGATATACAACATTAAACATAGTAGTTAGTCAATATAAGAGATAAGTATATTATGCAAACTTTTACTCTCATAATATTTGATATCTATATTTGTCATCATCAAAACTAATCACATCTAATATGATGTACCCACTTTAAATATGTTCAACAATAACTCCAATAGTAGAATTAGCTAGATAAGGGTTTGATATATTACTATTGTATGATGACATTGCCTCTAACTCTTGCAACAATAAAAAAAAGAACGTTCTGGTTATCGAACATATTAGGAGCCGAATTCTTCAAGTAGGTCACATGTATCTAAAGATATTGCCGCTTAACTTGAGGCAATGCCCAAGAGATTTGATTAACTTAGGTTGAAGATAGAGGGAAAATCTTCTAAAAATATGAATGTTATCCAAGCTCTAAGTCTCTCATGTGAAACTTGTGGAGAGGCTCATTCCAATAAAGATTGTCGTCATACTATAGAGTTTGTGCATTACTTGAATAACAACAATGAGTGATATCCTCATGGCAATCCTTACTCTAACACTTACAACAAGGGGCATAAGAGAGCATCCAAATCTTTCTTAGAAGAATGACTTAAGCAAGAGTCCACCTTATCCATATGCTTCTACTAGTAAGCAAATGGGACTACCGAGCTTTGAGCATTCACAATGATTTAGAGATAGTGATTATGAGACAAACTAACTTTTGAGGTAACTTATCAAAAATCAAGAAGGCATATCAAGCATAATTGCTCTTCATGATATGAAAATCAAGAATCTTGATATCTAAATGGGCCAAATTGCCTTTCATATAAGCTCACAACCAAGAAATGACCTTTCAAATGACACCATTCCAAATCCCAAGAGAGAAGGGAAAGAGGAATCCCATGCCATTAACTTGAGAAGCGACAAAGTGCTACTGGATGTGCCTTGCTTAAGTAAGCCTAGTTCAAAGAAGAATGATCATGTGGTTGTGGAAGTAGACAATGAGAAAGCTATGAATGAAGAGATTGTAGTAGAAGACAAAAATAGTAAAAGGGGAAATCAAGATGAAGAGAGTTTAAATGATGTAGTCAATGGCAATAAACTAGATCATGAGATGAAAGATAAGAAGAGGAAGACACCCACCTTTAATGCTATAATACTTTCACTTCCACTTCCACTCCCTCATAGATTTAAAAAGAAGGAAGATAATACTCAATTCAAGAAGTTTGTGGATATGTTCAAACAACTTCATGTTAAGAAGCGATGATTCAATGATCAGTATGAGACGGTGGCATTGACCAAAGAATGTTGTGCAGTTATCTAAAGGAAGTTGCCTCCCAAGCTTAAGGATCCAATGAGTTTCTTTATCCCTTGCAATTTTGGAACTAATTTCAGTAGTAAAGCTCTTTGTGATTTGGGTGCAAGTGTGAATTTGGTGCCCTTTGCTATTTTCAACCAATTGGGTTTGGCAGTGCCAATGCCTACTGCGGTTACTCTTCTCTTTACGGATCGTAGTACTTCTATACCTAAAGGAATCATTGAAGATGTCCTAATTAAAGTGGATAAGTTCATCTTCCCAGTGGATTTCATTATACTAGATTGTGAAGTTTATTAGAACATTCCTTTCATCTTTGGGTGTCCATTCTTAGCCACTGTAAGGACTCTCATCGTGTTGAAAATGGTGAAAATACTATGTGAGTTAAACATAAGTATGTTACTTTTAATATGCACAAGCTAATGAATTCTTCCAATGAGGCAAAACAATGCTTCTTAGTTGACATAGTTGAGCAAGTGAAGTAAAAGGAATACAATAAACCAATTCATAATGAGCTTGCTGAAGCTTTGTCATTAGAGGGTCAAGAGGTAGAAGAAGACATGAGTATCTTGAAGACAACAACAATTAAACCTAAGAGTTGGGTACTATTGAAATCATTATATTCATTTTTCCTTGATAGACCATCTTTGAAGTAATCTATTAAAGAGTCATGTTCTCTTGATTTGAAGATCCCTCCTCTAACTCTTGGTATGACTATTTGAGAACCAACAATGTATCATTGGGTATAGCTTCACAATTAGCCATTCAACAAGAAGAACAACTTTTGGGAACTTTAAAAGCATGTAAAAGAGCTATTAAATGGGCTATTGAGGTTGTAAAGATACAAACATATACCTCTAGTGTAGTTGGGTTGCGAAATGAAGATGGTAAGGGATTTGAAGCTAGTGGCCATGGATTAAAGCACAACTGCGGTTGAGATGAACCATTAAGTTCTTACTTTACCTGTAGATAATGTAACTGAAGGAGATGAAGAGTTGGGCGGTGGACTATAAACTAAGCGTTTCTTACTAGTCAACTCAAATTCTTAATCTTTTCAATTATATTATTTTGGTGCCTTTTTGTATTTTTATGTTTGATCTTTTGTTTTATAGGAAGGAAAGATACCCTATCTTGGAACTTGACAGTTGAAGCTAGGAGGAATGTCTATAAGGGAGGAAGAATTCTTAAGTCCAGTGATGGAATGCATTTCAGGGAAGTCCACTTAACTATAAGCTCATATATAAGATTTTGGAGTGCATTTAAGTTGATTGGTCAATTTTGAATAGTATTAATGCTACCTTGTAAATGTGGTTGATTTTGACTACTATTTGGATTGTATATGGCATGAGCATTTAGTGGTTGTTTTCATGTGTTGGAAATTATTTGGATGCTAGTGAATTTTGTGAAGGTACTCATATTCATGAAGCATTTCTTGTGTTGAATTAGGTTTGGATGTGATAAGTTTATTTTGACCTTTGAATAGAAGTTTGATGCATGTTTGATGAATTTGGGATGAGTTTTGGGTATGTTTGTGCTATCTTGATATGAATGGGGGAACGGACTGGCTAGAAAACAAGTTTGAACATACAAACATGATGGATGATCAAAGGTAGGACCTTAAGAGAACCTGTCTCTTACAACCCTAGCCATAAAGACACCACAAGGATGATCGGTCCTTGATACAGTCGGAGTATTCGCACGAGAATACAAGGATGCAAGCAAAGCTCACACAAGAGAAATAAAATTCTCAAAGAACAAAGTTCTTATTCATATCATTATCATCTTCTGAATTCCTCAGTATAAAAAACGCAGCCTTCATATATAGGCAACAAAAGAACACTCTAGAACTCTAAACCTAGTCATAAATGCAATAAATGGTGTCTTAATGATGATTGATTGCCTTGGTTGGCACCATTCAAGCCTAAATACATTAGGGAATTACTTATTCTTTAAGACTAAATCAGCTAACTAAAAAATAGGAAACTAAAACAAAGTTTTCAAAAGCAATCTTTGACCAAAATGCCTTATTTAATGTAAATGAAAAGGAAACTAACTAAGAAACGAAATTAAATCATATTAAATCAAATTTGATGCATAAGGATGCCTTCTAGATGCTTCTTGAGTTGTCTTGGACATCACTTATAATCCTCCACCAAGGCACATGCTTGTCACATGGTATTTAAAGTAAATTCTTCAATATAGACTGCACATGGGCCTTGTACATCATCATGTTGGGCTTATTGCTTCATGTTATCCCAATTTCATGGATCTTCATGTTTTGCCACGTGCTCAAGCTTCTAGGTGTTGTAAAAGCATGCATATGGGCTTGAATATGCATGATTATGGCCTCATTTGCACCCTCAACATATATACTAACATTATGAGCCATTAATGAAGCAATTTGAAGCCTAAATATTTGCTCCGGCCTCTCAAACAGCTCACTCTTTTCTAGGCTTCTAGTAATTAGGCCTTCGATGTCATGTAGAGGATCTTGGGCTTGCTTAGAATCTCCTTGTATGATATAGACAACATCTTGTTCATTGTATGTGCCACCTATGATGTGTTTGCCATAGATGATGCCACCTTGGTTGCCAACTTGGATGCCTTGTTCAACAACATATAAGAAGCAAATTTCCCTTTTTTACTTATTCGCTCTTTGTGTAATTGGCTTTGGCACACAAGGTGTTGGCCAAAGCCAATTTGTTTTTGTGTATTTTATGTCTATGTCATTGAAAAATAATTAAAAATATATAGATGTAATAAACTAATCATAATAATACAAAAAAATTAATTAATTTTTTTAAACTTGCAGTCTTCCTTTTCTACCTTTTATTGTTCCATTTTATTCCAAATATACCTTTTAAACCTAGCCCATTATTGGGGTCACATTCATTCCTAAATCAAAATACTAATTTTCTTTTGTAATTTCCCTCCAAGTCTCAAACCCAACCCCATCTTTATCCTCATTTGGTCTTCACTGCTTCTACCTCCTCATCATTGTACCTTTAGATTCACCATTCTTCTCTTCACCCGCTATAGTGCCTGAAATTTGAAAAATATGGAGCCACCACAAAAATTTTTGAAAAAAAGGTAATTTTGGAAATTTTTTTAATAAAAATATGGTCTACAAAAATCAGTTAGGGTTTGATATCCAATTGTATGTGGGGAAGGTCTTAGGCACCCCACAGCACCCGTTCCTGATAATGGTTATCCTAAGTTAATTATTTAAAAATAATATAGCCTTTAAATGTATCTTAATTACCTAAAAAGAAATAGAGTATAAAAATGAAAAATAAATAAAAAGAATATTTATTTACAAAAAGAAAATAAAAGAGAAAGTATATTTATTTATAAAATTGAACTTGACCTAGAAAGAAGGGTTAGGGCCTGCATACCCTTTAGAGGGATCAAAGCCCACGTAGTTTGAAGTAAAAAGGTATGTCCTTTTGTTGGTGGTTTTAAGGAAAATATTTATTTAATTTATTTGAGAAAATGATTTTTGTTGGTTTGTGTTTTTTATTTACAAAAAACAATTTCTTTATTTTCTTATTTGAAAAAGATTTTGGATTCCAATAATTTTACCTAGAAGAATAATCATTTTTAAGCCTGTGGAGGTTCCAAAATCCTCATACGGCATATCAATACTTTGAAATTGATTTTGCTTATTTTTTTTTATAAAAAGTGAATTATTCCATTTTATTTTCATTCATAAAAAAGGGTTTAAAATACATATTTTGAAAAAGAACCTTGTGTAACCCAATTGGTATACATGTAATATACTTTAAAAATTGCACATGACATTGAGCTTCAATAATTAAAAAAATATAATAAACAAAGCTGAATCAAATTCGTGCAAATGTTAAAATAATCAACATGCACATTCATGAAGCCACTAATTACAGTTGAGAAGAGGAACATGAAACCTCCTTCCATATATTTGGGCTTTTGTGCAACAATCAAAGTGATTTATCCCCCTTTCAATTCCATTTGTCTTTCACCATGAATTTGCATTCATATTCAATCCATGCATGCGCAAAAGAAGAAAAAGAAGAGGGCAAGAGTGAAGCAACGATCAATGATCAAAGGGAAGAAATTGTATAATTATTATAAACTCAAATTAAATATCTAACTTTTGGCCTTTAAAAGAATATTAGAAAAACAAGGTAATGCATAAAATTTTAAGCATACTTCACCTTTGTAGATCCTTTCTTTTTTAGCTCTTTTCTCTCTCAATAAATTCTTCTGTGTCTTGATTCAACCCTTACTCCCTTATTTATAGTCTTAAAGTAAGGTTTACCTAATAAATATTTTTTTTTGATTTTTTTTGTATTTTCTGTTAATAAAATTTCATAACATGACCGAATCACCATCAACAAGAGTTTTTTTTTTTATATTTCTTCACAAGCAATTTTCTAATTTAAACCTATCAACATAAATAAGAGATATTTTTTGTATTTTTTTAAATTTTTTAATATTTTTCCACAAAAAATTTCCTAATTTAAACCTTTCAAAAGAAATATATTTTTTGTATTTTTTAATTTCTATTTTTTTCCAACTATTGGTATTTTCCAATTTTTAATATTTTTCCCACAAGCAACTTCCTAGTTTAAACCTATCAAAAGAGATATTTTTTTTGTATTTTTAATTTCTATTTTTTCCACAATGACTCCTCATTAAATTTCCTTGTCCAGATGTCAATCAATATCGATGAGATGAATTATTTTAAAATTTTTTGCCATTTATTTCAAACTACAATTCCAAGATAATCACCATTAATGATAATCATTTTTCAAATTTCTATTATAATCTGATCACCATAAATGTTATTTGCTTATTAATTAGATATGTAAGGATCAAGGATGGTTTTTTCTTTTTTCATTATCTCTAAACCTTTAGAAGACACCTCTCATATGCGAGATTCTTCATTGTCATCCCTAAGGGTGTGTTTAATTCAATGGAGCGTAGAGTATGTGAGGTTCATTAAAGTTTAGGTGGAGGTAGGTAGGGTGCAATACCCTACTTTTTCACCAATATTCCTAAATGTATATCTGTGATATTTTATGGAATAAAATGGTGAATCGTGGTACGCCTAAATTTACAGAAAAATTCCAATCGCGGGTTACACATAATTTGGCCAAGTAAGGACACAAAGAAGCAATTAATGTCCACTTAAAGGCCTAATCTTGTAACCAAAATTTGAGCATAAAATGACACAAATAATGGTTCCATATAAGTGTAAAAAAAATTCAATTGAACTAAAGGAAAAGAACAAGAAATGATTTATTTCGATAAATCATAAAACGTGAGGGCAAAACTGTAATTTTTCCATAAAACAAGAAAATAAATATTTTTCTCCAATATTTCCAATAAATTCAGTTAAATGAGAATTAAAAAGAGAAAATTTCCACTTGGTAATTATTAAGTCCATTTTTGGAATATTATTACCAAAGGAAAAATCAAAGTTTAGAAAGGAAGTAAAAATTCAAAGGTATAGGACTTTGGTTAACAAATTGCAAAGATAATGCAAGAATCATTTTTCCTCTTCCATTTATCATGAATTTCGGCTGATTCAAGAGGAAAAGAGGAGAAATAGAAATAATGGATAAAAAAAAAGACATACGGACCAATAGGAAACCTCCATGTGTAAAGTAGCTTTGGCCATTGCTTTAAGCCATATTTTCTTCATTCTATCCATTCCATTCTCGTGAAAACTGATTTGAAAAGAGAGAGGAGGAGCAGCTGAACGTGAAAGGCAAGAAAGTCAAGGAAAGCTAGGGTTCTTCCAAGATCAAAGGTAAGGAGCATATATACTTAAAGTTTATGCTTCCAAATCATGTAGGAATCTCTACTAACATTTTCTCCTCCTTAAAAACCATGATTAGCAAGCTAAATCAAAAGTGTAGAGAGAGAGGGCTGAGACATTTTAAAGAGAAAAACCACAAGAATCATAGGTAAACTTTAAGTTTTTGCTTCCTTGTACCTTTGTTGTGGTTGTTGTTGTTGTTGTTGTTGTTGTTGGCTTGAAATTGATTGTTTTGTGAAGATTGGATGATGAAATCCTAAGGGGTCCTAATGCTCAAATTGTTTCTAATCATGTTTAATGAGTGTTTAAATAGATAATCATTTGATTAGGAGTAGCAAGGAAGTGATTAAGTATGAGAAAACGAGAAAACAACAAATTTTTTCTAAGAATCTCAATTTTCTGCCTATACTATGATGTGATGAAGATGAAAGAATTTGGTAATTTTGATTATTCCATTGGCTTTATAAGGAAAAATTGCGTAGGTATACAAGTGTTCATGATTTTTGGATGCTTGTATATGAATTTGGGAATTTATGAAGTAAGATTGTTCATAGTGTTAATCTACCCTGTCTAAAGCACTGTTATTGTACGTGATAATTCAAGGAGTAAACATTGTCCAAAAATTCTAAAAATTTTCAGAATTAAATTAGAGACATATAGCTTTAACTTGATATGTATTTTGTAATTTTTTTACAATTACATTGGGAGATATGAATTTTTGAATTAGGCCTAGTTTCTGGAATGTAATATGGAATAGATCATGTTTGATGAAATTATGGGAATGTTGTGGCTGTGATGGCTAGAATTTAATATTTTTATGTGAAATTATACTGAAATATATTTGTATATAATTTGGAACTACTCAATTTGGATTTCTCTAGAATTAATGGTGAATCTTTGAAGTTATGCTTTATTTTTGGAAAGCAATATGGAATTGTGGTTTTTAACGAATTTCTGGGAATGATTTGTCTACAATGAGAAAATCTAACTATTTTTCCTCAAATTTAAATTAATAGATCTTCATTTAGGATTTGTAGTTAGTCAAATTGGATTTTTTTAGAATTAATCATGAATTTTCAAAGTTGACTAAAAAATCTGCCAGTTTCTAGAAAACAGTGAAATTGCACTGTACAGAATTGTATTATGCAGAAACTGTTATAGTTGCTTTAGATAACCAACATAATTTGATTTAAAGATAGTAATAGTGCAAGTAATAACCAGTTATTTGTAACTCTAATTTTGATAGGAATTAGAACTTGCCTGAGCTCAAAGAAACAGTTGGATATTACTCAAAGGAAGCGACCAGGTAGTAATTTGTCTTTCATACATTTATAATATACATTGTATGTTGTGTGAAATCATCATTAATTGTCTGACACGTTCTGGTTATGTGGAGTGGTCGCCTGGGCCCTTTCTATGCTGGTGGACGCTCGGGCTAATAAAGTTATGTGATGCACGAGTGGATCTCAGGGCCTATTGCGCAGGAATCCCTCGTGGCCTTTAATTTGCCTAGTGCTCTGGTAGTTTACAAAGTGCATACACTGAATATTGTTGTCATGATTCTGTTGTATGATGACTATGTAGCATGCTTTATGATGTTATATTTGTATGATTGACATTATATTACTACTGATATTCTTTTGAATCTCACTCTTTTTTATAAACCATCTACAGTACAGGGAGATAGCTCAAGGGTCAAGAAGAAGGTAAATACGGACGACTAGAGACGGGAACATGAGAGACTTCTTTCTTTCTTTTGTTGGTTGTCTGTTTCTTGTACTTTTGATATTTTGGATATGTATATAGTATGATAGCTTGTAACTTTGATAGTGCTACGATAGTGAAACGGGTAATGCCGGTAGACTAACAAAAGAACAGTTTAGCTATATTACGCTTCCAATTGCTAACGAAACTTAACTAAAGTATGAAACTTGAAAACTAAGTAGAGAATCGCTTGCAAACTCTGATAAAATGAAAAGAAGAACCGGTGAGACTTAGTGAGATAGTGAATGTTTGTGAAAGTGTTTGAAAAAATTTTATTACTCTCAAAGACTCCTTTCCAGTCCCAGATAAGTTTGAAATTTGCGAACGTTTTTCGAAGTTACTTAATCCGGAACCTGATCCTGATTTCACAAATGATTTTACTACTCTTTTGTACTCATATGAGGTTATAGGAAATGATGTATCACATGGGGAAGGTTATGAGCTTTTTTGATTTGAAGGAAAGGGAAGAGGTGATTTGGTTTCTTATTTGGTTCAAAAGGATAGGTTAGAGAAGCTAATTATAAATGAACAAATATGTCTTTTTCTCTTTATCTATATATTTTCCTTCTTCATTTACAATTTTTATATCATAATTATTATTTCTTAACTTATGAATCTAAAAAAACCTGATACCTCGTTTGTGTATAATAAAAAAAAGTTATACACATTTTAAAGGATCATTTTATTTATTTTCACATGCTACCTCATCAATTTAAATGTATTTGTTAAAATCTATCGCCTATCTAAAATATGATAAAACTAACAAAATTAGAAAATATGATAAAATTTTAACATGTTATCTTATTAATGTTGTTGGAATCCCGAGTTATAGAAACTAATTGGATTTGGCTACGGTCCTCTGCGTAGCGGACCGCTGCCAATCCTTTTCATTAAAACTACACCGTTTTGGTGTAGTTTTAATGGAAAGAGGGTTGATTTTTTTAAAAAAATATTTATATAATATTTTTAAATATTTTTATGGACTTATTAATATCTTGAAATATTTTTCAAGTAGTGTGTAGTATCCTAAAATAATTTTTAGTGCTTTAAAATATTTTTTCAGTTGTATCCAGTATCTTATGAGATTGACTATAATTTTACCGTTAATGCATTTTTTCAACTCTAAAAAGTACTTTAAAATATTTTGTGCAACTGGACAATTTTTTAAAGTTGATGGAAATCAATAAACTAATATCTTAAGTTTTGGTGTTCATTAATACTAATAAAAATACATTAATAGTAAAATTGTAGTTAGTATTCTAAGACATTAGGTAAAACTGAAAAAATATTTTAAAATGTTAAAAATATTAAAAATTATTTTAGAATACTGCATGCTATTTAAAAAAATATTTTAAGATATTGATAAGTTCAAAAAAATATTTAAAAATACTATATACTATTTTTTAAAAAACAAAATCAACCCTCTTCCCATTAAAACTATACCAAAACGGTGCAGTTTTAATGAAAAGGATTGGCAACGGACCGAAGCCAAATCCAAACTAATTGATTCAATATTATAGGAATAATTAGATCTGAGGGAATTTCTCATATAAAGACGGTTGAATTACAAAAATTTTAATTTAGATAACTGAACTTAACAAATTATATATTAATTTATGCGTCATAATTAGGTATTTAAAATTTGGGGCAATCCATATCCCTTAGTTATTAAAACAAGAAAATTGAAAACATAACCCTTTTATTTGCTTTATAAATTAATTCATTTGATATATAATCATTCTTCAGTTGATTATCAATTAATTGAAATAAATTGTAAATTACCTCCCTTCTGATAGCTACAGTGTTAAATTACATAACTAGAAACTTAATTTAAAAAAAACTTAGTTGTAGTAAACTTATTAGTTGATCTTGATCGGGCTATCAGATAGAATCAAGGTTCTGAAATTTGGATCGGTCACTGAACCGCTCGGAGTAATGGGTCAAGGGTTAGTGGGTCAGATCAGATCAAATTGAAGCTAATCCGAGGCCAAACCGATGAAAAATTGGAGATTTTAGGGTTATTAATATAAAATTTTAAAGAGAAATAAAAAAATTGATTTTTTTTATTTAAAAAAAAACTGAACTAGACCAGTTTCCAGACAGGACCTGTTTATCAACTGGTTTTTTGGTCCATTTCGGGTTTAAGAACATGGGATAGAATTATTTGTGAAACATTATAGTACACAAGAATTCACCTCCTTCAATTATATGTACTGTTTTTTTTTAAATTTATTTATTATCAAAATGAAGAATTTCATTAACTGGAAATCAAACTACATACACAAACAAACCAAAACGAAAAGCTGGAACAAGGCCTACAAACACGCCAGATACTCACAAGACAAGCAAGAACCAAACCCAAAAAACTAACTAAAGCCAAGATCTTGCAGGTTGAAGGTGAGGGGTAATCTTTCATTCCACCATGATCAAAGGAAAGGGCAATAGAGGGTGATTGTCTAAAAACTTGCTCTCTCGAGCCCACCCGCATTGTTGCCAATATTGTTGCAACTTCAAGCGCAGCTTGAAATCCACCCCCTTTGACAGAAGAGTGAAGAAATATCTGGAATTTGTGAACAAAACCTAAAAAAACAGTGATCATAGTAGAAGAGAGCCAGCCTCCCACACAACCAAAATTAACCCACAAAAGAAGGCAAAACCAACAACACTCAAACATCCACGGTAGTGTCCAAAATTTGAAAAATATGGAGCCGCTATCAAAATTTTTTAAAAGATGATAATTTTGAAAACCTTTTTGAAAAATGAAAACCATATAAGGTTCAAGAGTCGATTGTGTATGGGGAAGGTATTAGGCATCCCACAGTACCCATTTATAAGAACGGTTACCCTAAGTCAATTATTTAAAAATAAATATGACCAATTTTATTATAATTACCTAAAGAGGAAAAGAAATATATACTCAATTATATATACTCCTACTTTCCTTTAAAATCAAATACTGTATAAAAAAGAATATTGCGCATAATTAATGTTTGGAAAAAAGTCGAAGAACATACTATATTAATTAATAGAACAAATAATAGGGTTATATTTTCAATTTTTCCCTTTTAAGAGCTAAGGGATATTGAGGTAATTTGACTCAAAATTTTAAATTCCTAATTATGACACATAACCCAATATATAATTTGTTAAGTTCAGTACTTAAATTAGAATTTGGGTAATTTAACCGTGTTTATATTGGATTTTCCCTAGATATGATATTATAGGTATAATTAGATGTAAATAGTTTTGAATTTCAAATTATATTTTCTGATTGTAGTCACCATGATTCACAGGCTGATTGTTAAACGGCCTTGGTCTTTCTTTCATATATATATATATAACGGCCTTGGTCTTTCTTTCATATATATATATATATATATATATATATATATATATATATATATTTTCTAACTGATGGAGATGCACAATATATTGAAGAATCATTCAAAATATCTTTTATAATAGAAAAATAAAATTACTTTTTTTATGTAGATAATAGCACATAGATATTACACCCTCTTACGGGCGCTAGAGTTAAATGAACTAAATCAAACTTGTCCAACAATCATTTATTACAAAGAAAAAAATTCTAAGCCAATAACATCAGACAAAACAAACATGAATAAGAGAATCAGAACCCTTTTTTCTTTTCTTTTTTTATTTTTTTAATGAAAGGGCAACTATGCATTAACAAATAAGGTAGTAGCTTCCAAAGGATGGTAAAATTTTACATACATCTAGCAGGAGATTAGAAAGTGCCCAGGGCATTACTGTAATCTTAGTTATAATTTTATATGAGATGTTTTAACAAGTCGACACACTAACGGATAGGTGTGAGGGTGAGTAATTCATTAATTGCTGCTAAAGAATAAAAATTGTTGCGTTCCTTAGCTTCAGTAATCGTAATTGCAAAACTCCCATTTTGACTAGTGAGGCAGATTGCACTCATTAAATTCTGTTTGATTGAAATATATTCTTGTCCGAATATTGCGTGTTCCTCTTCCTGCAGAAAAAATGCTAAAGCTAATTAATTTTCCATTGCGGCTGTTGTCTCGAAATAATAATTTGGGTTGGAATATCACGGCATTATCCACTGAAGCAAGGACCTAGAAAGATGAGCATCTATCATAATCCCTAAATTACCTCCAAACCAACATGCTGTAGGGAATGGATAGTAAAGAAACAAATGCTCAAGAGATTCAACATCCAAAGCACAAAAGCTTCATACTCAAGAGATGTGAGATGCCTATTTTTTGAATAATCTAGATGTTGGCAAAATATTTCTAACTATTCTCTAAAGCAGCAAATGTAGTCTAGGAGGAAGGGAAATTTCCAAATCATCGAACATACCATATTAACCATCTCAGAAGACTGACCAACTATAAATTTTTGCATATGATACCCATCGCGTTTAGAATATAATCTATACAGATTACTAGTCCATTTGACTGTATTATGAGCTTGAGTCCAAGGAATGGGATACCAAGCAAATTGGTGCACCACCTTTCTAGGCTATAGGGAGGACAATGGAGGAAAGTTACATTGACCCCTAGAGCACAGTATAAGGTCCAACACTCTTAATGAAGGATATGTCAAACTAGACAGCTACAATGGCCCCCGAAGCCTACAAATTAAAGGGATAATAGATCCATCCCCTACTTACCAGGTAAGATTATCTGAAACCACAGTAGCAGCTCTAATAATCTGCCGCCATTGAGAATAGCTACATAGGCCGATTTAAACTAATATATTTTGCCAACATAATTATGCACAGTAAGCATGATTGATAAAAAATACGCTCCATAAATGCTTGGAGAGTAGAGTTAAAAAGCTTTAATTGGGTACTTGGGTAATATGCAAGCCTCCCCTATTTTTTGGGAGACATAATTCCTCCCATCTCAAATGGTGAATCTTATTTGTGCTATCAGACCATCCCTAGAAGAAATTTGCCATCTTTGTAGCAATTTTATGACACAAATGTCATGGAAACCTCATGGTAGATGTAAAGTAATAAACATAGAAGGAAATTGTAAATCTGAATTTCTTGAATCAAAACATGTACAAGTGAGCCTATTTATATATATAAGTGTGTATCTTTCTAATTAATGCCATATGATTGCTTAATAATGTTGACATACAATCCCTGATTATATGAGATATGATTCTAACATAATTCCTAATTATACGAGATATGATTCTAACACTTCCCCTAAGTTGAAGCATATATATTGATCATGCCCAATTTGTTACAAAGACACTCAACCCATGTCTCATTTAAGGCTTTCGTCAGAAGATTTGTTGGCTGGTCGTTTGATTGCATATGCCCTATAGATACAACATTCTCTTTAATCTTGTCATGAAAAAAGTAACAGTCGATTTCAATATACTTTGTATGATCATGGAACACTTAGTTCAATGATATATGTAGTGCTACTTTATTTTCATACCATGGTTTCATAGGTAATGTCATGATGATGTCAATTTCCTTTTTGAGTTGAAATACCTACACCATTTCTTGTACTGATTGTGATATGGCTCTGTATTCTGCTTCTGCACTTGATTTTGAAACAACACCTTGCTTCTTACTTCTCCAAGATATCAAGTTTCCACCTTCAAACACATAATAACCCGTAGTGAACCGTCTTGTAGCCTTAGATCCTGCATGATCCGCATCACAAAGGCACTCAACTTTAGTATGCCCATAATCTGTATAGAGAATGTTAGGACTTGGGAAACCTTTCAAATAATACAAGATATGCTCTAAAGCTTCCCATTGTGCTACTATTGGAGATGCCATGAATTAGCTAAGTACACTGACCAAGAAGGTTATATTAGGATGAGTTACTATAATATAATTTAGCTTCCCAGTAAGTCTTCTATATCTCTTAGGAGATGCAAATGGCTTCAGTTTCTGTAGATCAATTTCTTCTTCAAGTCATCAAGAAGCTCATCAAACATGCTATTATTAAGATCCAGGAATGGATTTGGTATCATAGGAATGCTGCTTGGTGCAGCTTTAAGCTTTCCAGTCTCTTTTAAGAGATCGAGAACGTATCTCTGCTGCCCTTCTTGCTTCTCAAAACCTTAATACCAAGAAAGTACTTTAATGGTCCCAAGTCTTTTTTCCGGAAGTATGAGTTAAAGAAGACTTTAAGTTATGAGATTCCAGAGGTGTTACTCCTAGTAATCACAATATAATCAACATACACTACTAGAAGAATCATGCTTGCATTGGACTGCTAGTAGAATATAGAGTGATCATACTTGCTTTGGCTCAACCCAAACTTCTTGACCACAACACAAAATCTATGGGACCAGGCATGAGGACTTTGCTTTAGACCATACAACAACTTTCAGAGGTAGCACAATTTCCTATGCACCCTTGAGCAACAAACCTAAGTGGTTGTTCTATATAAACTTCCTTAAGGAGGTCACCATTCAAAAACGCATTCTTAACATCCAACTGATGTAAATCCCAATAATAGGTGGCAGCCAGAGAGATAAGAAGACGAATGGAAGTGAGCTTAGCTACAGGGGAGAAAGTTTCAAAGTAATCAATTCCATAAGTTTAAGCATACCCTTTAGCAACAAGTTGATCTTTCATCAGTTCTAAGGAACCATCAGCCTTAGTCTTAACAACAAACACCCATTTACATCCAATGGCCTTTTTCTTAGAAGGTAGATCAACAAGAGTCCAAGTACCAACATTTTCAAGGGCTATCATTTCTTCTTCTATCTCTGCATTCCAACTAGGGTGAGTCAAGTCTTGGTAAAGGGTGGTAGGGGTGGAGATAGACTTAAGAGTGGATATAAGGGAAGAGGAAACATGGGATAGATACTGGTAGGACATAAAGGATAAGATAGGATAGGTACATTCAGCATATCTTTTGGGAGGACAATGAGGACGTGTTCCTTTTCAGGGGATAATGGGTAGGTTATCATATGATGGATCAATAGTAGAATCAGGAACAATTGGATCAAGGATAGGAATAACATGATCTGGGCAATCAGTATCAAGAACTAGGGAGTCATGAATGAAATCCTTCGGCAAAGCAGTCACTGGTAAAGGCAAAATATTGACAACATCAGTACCATCGATGATATCAAGTTTTGAAATAACAACCTGTACTGGTGAGATAGGGACACGATAAACCAAGACATTATCATGCTTATCAACGACATAAGGAGACTCAAATAATACCGAAGACCTGAAGAAAGGAGAAGACTCATGAAAGGTCACATTAGTGGATACAAGATAAAGATGGAGATCAGGAGAGTAATGCTAATAACCTTTCTGAACTCAAGAATAACTAAGAAAGACACACTTTAAGGACTTGAAAATGAATTAACTGACACTTGGACGGACATCCTGAATAAAGCAGACGCAACCAAATTTTTTGGATTAACAGGAAACAACTTAGTGTGAGAAACATAATAGAATATGGAACATCCCACTAAGGACAACTGAAGGCATGCAATTGATGAGGAAACAAACAGTAGAGACGGCATCAGCCCAAAAGGATTTAGGGACACAAGAATGAAACATGAGAGCACAGGCAGTTTTTAAGAGATGGCGATTCTTTCTTTCAGCAACACCATTTTGAGTAGGTGTATCAACACAGGGGGATTGGTGAAGAATGCCATGACTATGCATATAATCAGTGAATGGGGCAGAAAAATATTCTTTCATATTATCACTTTGAAGGATTTTTAGAGGAGTATTAACTGGGTTTGAATTTCAGCATAGAAATTGTAAAGCCTAGTTTTATTATTGATATTACTCAGAGTAATAATTGCATAGTTCAGTGGGCACATAAGAATAGCATAAAAATATTGATATTATTGATACAATGCTTATTATATACAGTGTACTTATTTACATTACAAAAATTCAAGGGTATACTAAATAATTATAGACCTTAAAAAATAAAAGGTCTTCAGATAACCAACGAATGCTTCTGTGCTTGTACCAGATTGGAATTCTTCAGTTGCTAGAAATTTACAATTATGCCCTTTGAGCCGCTACTTGCTACTAGAAACTTTATGCATTTATAGAAGGGTGAGATTAAGAGAATCTCAGTAGTAACATGCTTTCGAACATATAAAATACAAAAATAAATATGCAATTCCATGTCATGTAAGATGATCAAAATTATGTGTTCATTTGCCCAAGATCAAATGACATGTTTGCACCCTGGTTTATTTGGTCTCCTTGTTGGGTCCGTGACCACAACTTGGCTAATTTGTGTGTCTAAGACACTTGGCTCATGTTATAGAGAATGACATACTTAACATTTAGTAATCACATATTATATGTAAGAATAAGTTACCACCTGGAATGTATCATTTCCTTGCCTGTTAATCGATTTAGCTCTATCTCCAGCTCGAGCATTCGATATATCCTAAAATTTCAACTTTAGTTTAAATGAGTTATTATTTATTCATAACTCATTTTATACTCATTGTGTTGGTTATCTATCACAATTTCTATGCACAATGCAGTTTCACTATTTTTCCAGATATTGAAGATTTTCAGTCAACTTTGGAAAATTATAATTAATTCTAGGAAATTCCAAATTAACTGATTCCAAAGCCTAAATGTACATCCTTAAATTTAATTTTGTGTAAAAATTCTTTGGTCTAACTATTGAAATCATAATTTTCCCATAAATTCTCAAAATTCCACTATTCCCATATTTGCTTCTAGAAACAAGGCACCATTTTAAAAATTCATATCTTCCAATGTGCTAGTCCAAAAATTACAAACTACCCATAAAATTAAAGATCTATGTCCTTAATTTAATCCTTCAAAGTTTTAAAATTTTTGGATAAATTTTGGTCCACAAAATACATTGCATAAGATTACTGCCTCATAGGAGGCAGATCAAACAACATTGCATTTGAACTTCATAAATTTTCAAATTTGTATACTAACATCCAAAAATCATGAAGAGAGGCATACCTACATAATTTTTCCTTCTAAACCTAATAGAACTATCAAAATTACAAAATTCTAAATCCTTCATCACGTCCTATTCAAAATAGAAAGTTAGGGTTTAAGGAGGGAAAATGTGTTTTCTTGATTTCTCGTGCTTAATCACTTCCTTATCACTTCTAATCACATTATTAACTACTTAAACACTAAATTATCACGATTAAAGGAAATTTTGGCAATATTTCCCTTAGGGTTTGCTCCAGCCCATATTTGAAAAACAAGAGAAACCAAGACAAAAACCACTAACAACATCAATAACAACATCAAACAAGACAAGATGATCAAGCTTTGAAGATTACCTCTTGATTTCACCACTTTCTTTCTCTAAAATGTCTCCTCTCTCTCTCTCTCTCTTAATTTAGCTTGCTATCTATGGATTTCATGGAGGAGAAGAGGTTAGGAGATGTTGTTGAGAGATTAGGAAGTATAAACATTAAGTTTTCAAGCTTCTTACCTTTGATCTTGCACTTGGAATCCTATAGCTCTTTTTCTTGTGTTCTGAGCTTTTTGGACTCTCTCTCTCTCTCTTGATTCAGTTTGGCAGAATATGAAGATGGAAAGAGAAGGTAATAGCTTTTTGAAATATCTTTTAGCTTATTTAAGAATTTGGTTTAATGGAAATTTAATTAAATAAATTTTACTTAGTCATCTTTTCCTTTCTTTTCTTGAATATATGTAGACCACACAAATATTTCTCTTCCTTCTCCTTTATTAACTGAAACCATATGGAGAAGAGGGAGTATATAATGCCTCTTACAAGATTAATCAAGGCCTTATGCTTTTGACTTATGCTTCCTTGTGATTGGTTAAAAATTTTCTTCTTGAATTAATGTTGACTAACATGTGTGTGTGTGTGTGTGTGTGTCTATTCCCCTTGCATTTCTTTTTTCAACCAAAATATCTCCCAAATTTTGGAGAAAATAGTTGATTCTTGCTTTATTGGTCAAATGACAATTTTTCCTATACATTTATTTCCATTTTCTCACTAGCTGAAAATCTAGGCAGAATTTTTATCAAACTTTAAAAATTCATATCTAATTGCATAAATATCCAATTAGGGTGGTTCTAAAGGCTATGTGACCCTTAGTAAGTCTAGTTTTAAGAAACAATATAACATTTGGCCAACTAGAAGATCAACAATCCCATAATTATTTTTTTGGATGCTACAACTGAAAATTGCTATTTTCACTGGACTAACTTTAAAAATACATATCTCTTTTGTACAGCTCTAAATGATTTATATGACCTATCAAATTAAAGCTTGATAAGTCTACCTTCATTTTAGAAAGTTTCATAATTCTTAGACATCATTTTCCTATTGAACAATGTCACATAATCATAACTGCCATGCAGGAAACTCACTGGCAGCAACGCTAATTTGTATTCCAATTAACTATTTTGCGTGTATAACCTCTAATTGCTTTACTTTATCATCTCATGTGTTCTTTAATTCACCATTTTATTCCTCTTAATCCACCAAAGGTGTAAGGAATTTTAGGGAATAAAATTATGCTTTATTAGGACACTTGCTAAACTAAGGCTTAATAGTCCACTTGATGCAGGCCTATTCTCAAGCCTCTAGTTCAAAATTTAGGATGTTACAAAAATTATGAAAATGAGTAAACAATTCAGAACATTGTTTCATTAAGTCAAGCCAAGTGGTTCGAGAAAAAATATTAACGAAAGTGACAAGATATCGATAACCGGTCTGAGACAAAATTAAAGAAGGACCCTAAATATCAGAATAAACTAACACAAAGGGGACGCAACCCGTTTATTGACTTACGGTGTTAAATGAACACGATGGTGTTTTGCAAATTGACACGCTCACAATCTAAAGCAGACAAAGAAGAAAAATGAGGATACAACCTTTTGAGGGACGAAGTGATCTATAACCTAGACGATAATGGATTTCATAGCCTAATCATTAAGAATGTAATGCTCACTAGATTCATAACCTCTACCAATAATTTGCTTAGTTGAAAGATCTTGAATTAAATAATGGTTGGGGAATAGTGAGATAAAATAGTTCAAATGAGTTAATTTACTGGGAGACAAAAGAAAACATAAGATTAGGAACATTAAGAATAGAATATAGTAAAATGGATATAGTTGGTTTAACAATGCTTGATCTAAGTACATAGACCAGGGAGCCATTAGCAATGAATATGGAGGATGGGTTGGCATAAGGGGGCATACGATAAAAATAAATGATGGTTACATGTCATGTGGTCGGTAGCACCATAATCAATGATCCACTTTGTGGAAGTAGTAGCAAGACCAGAGGACAAAGTACTTGCAGCTAGGGCCCCTGTAGATGATGGACCAGAATCAAATTGATCAGGTGTCTGGGCAATATGAGCAAGACCACGTTGCTGTTTATTCTGTAATTTATGACAATTCCGCTTAATGTGACCAGGTTCCTTACAATAATTGCAGACAATACTGCCAGAAGTCATGTTTGGAGCATTAATGCCTTGTTTAAAGCCATAATTCTTGTTTTCAAAGGGCCATACCGAGCCAGAGCACTAGCAGTCAAATCTTCATACAGAAAAACCAAACTATCAGCATGAAGGACTCATGACACACATCTTTAAGAGATGGAAGCTCCTAACTAGACAAAATCTGAGATTAGATGGTGTCATAAGACGGGTCAAGAGCTTCAAGGAAACTAATGATAGCTTGAATGTAATATCTCAAATTTTATTTACCAAAATCCTTGAATATTTGATTATATTCTATGGAATAAAATGGTGAATTTCGGTGTACTTGAAGTAGCCAAAATATTGACAATAGTGACTAAGTGAAAATTTTAACTGAGTAAGACATAAATCATAATTTTTGTCTTGAAAAGAGCGTAATATTGAAGCCCAAAAATTAAGTATGTAAGAGCATCATTCTTGATCCAATTCATGTGCAAAAATTCGGCCAAAAAGGAAAAGGAAAGAAGGAAGACAACATTTAATACAAAATTGAAAAAAATTAAGGGCAAAATGGTCATTTGATGGATAATCAAGAAGGCTCTTGATTTTTCCATTATTAATGGCCAATTTCAGCCAAGAGAGTAAAAGGGGATGAAAAATGAATTTTTGGACATAAATAATGCCATGTGGAAGCATAAGAAGCCAAGTAGAAAAGAAGGAATAAAATATTCCAAGACATGTGATAAAATTGGAATAATTAATATTATTTTGAGGAGGTGGAAAATGCCTCTTCAAGAAGCAATTTTACTCTTCAAGAGGTAATAAATTTTGTTTGAGGAAGTGAAGAGCAAGAGAACACATGATTTTGCAGCATAATAGGACACGTGGAAGACATAAAACACATGTAAAAAGATGGAACAAGAAAATGCCAAGTGTGTAAGCTTTACAAAAAATAATATATCCTTGAGGAGGTGGAAATGATAATTTAAGGGTAATATTTCTACCCATTTCCTCTTCATTTTCATTCAGCAACAAGAGGGAAAGAGAGAGAAAGAGTTGGAGCAAAAACAAGAGAAGGAAAGAAGAGAGCAAGTGAAGTCAAGACCAGGATCAAGGTAAGAATAAAGCAATTTTACTTATTTTTGTCTTGAAAATTCATGGAAACACCTTCCTAATCCTTATGCCTTCATTAAACCAAGTGTAGTAAGAGAAAAATCAAGAGTAAAAAGGAGAGAAAGGGGACGGATTCAAGGAGGAAGAAAGAGAAAAAAGGTAAACTAAAAAAGTTAGCTTCCTTAGTAAGATTCAAGGTTATTGTTGTGGTTGGATTATTGGCTTGTATTGACTTGGTTTTGTGTTTTGGCATGTGTAAACCCTAAGGGAAAATGCTACCCAAACTTTGATTAATCATGTACAAAAGTTTACAATTACCAATATGAAAATTTTAGGATTTGACATTTGCTCGAGCCGGACAAAAGTTATAGAACCAAAAGTAGCTAGGCAATTGGAAAGGAATCCAGGTACTAACTCTATCTCTCATATTCTATGTGATTGTTAATATGCATTGTTTGCCATATTCTATGTAATGACATGTGAATGGCGGTAATTCTTATCTCTGGGTGTGGGAAAAATATAAGTACCACCTTAAGGGAAAAACACAAGTACCTCTTGGCCCAATGATATCTAGTCTAAGTTGGCCAATGTGATTGATGATAATTTCTTGCTGAGTGTGGGAAAAATACAAGTACCACCCTATAGGAGCTGCACAAGTACCATAAGACTAGTAGACCCAGTTTGAGCGACATAAAAAGTACGAACAGGATGTTACTTGCTCCAGAATAGTAATGAGACATGACAAGTATGGACAGGTTATTTCTTGCTCTAGAACACTGATGTGATCATAATGTGACAAGATGTGACAAGTAGGGATCAGACGATCATTTTGATCTGGACAAAATCATCTCTTTGATCCTGAACATTGACTCACAACATTATTATTTATTGCATCATAAATTCTATATTGTATGTTTACCTTTTGCATTTCATATGATTGATAGTATGTTACTGCTGAGATTTGGTTAAATCTAACGCTTTCCATAATTAAAAACTAATTCAAATAGTGGAAGCGGCTTAAAGGGAAAAGCAGCAGATACCGGCAATTGAAAGTCTAATACTGATCAAGAAAATTTTTGTTGGTTATCTGTTAATCTTTTTATGTAATTTTAGGATTTGCACTGTATTATGTACAAACCCTGTGGGGATTTCCTGTAATGTAATTAAGAATTTTATATCATTATAATTTTGCTATTTCTATATGCCTATTGAAATACACGTTAATACTCATATAAATGTCAAAACATTAAGGGGTTTGACATTTTTGGTATCAAATTATACAGTTTCGGTATTAGAAGAATAGCGTATTGATATAATTTTGATTATGTTGTAACAGGAACAATAAGCTGTAAATGACATCAGATGGATAGATCTCTGCTATATTTGAATCAACCTTCAGAATACTAGCAGACATCTGAAGGGCATTCAGCACAACCACATTAGGTCAGGAGAGGTCCTAGGGTGCTCATAACTGCAAGGAAGCGAGTGCGGTCAAGGTCGGATTACGGAGCATAACCTAGACTAGAGGTAATAGCCAGTTCTTCTATCAGTGATAACAAGTAGTTGTCGTCGAAAGGGTCAAAGTCAGATCTATGCAGTGCTGCTAGTTCCAAGATGTGGGAGTATGTCAAAGGCATATACTTGTAAGTTTTCCATGAATGGAAAACCTCGGTGGCTCAACATATGTTATACCTGAATGAAGTGGATATATTGTATCAAGGTCAGGGATATTTTGACCTGGAGATACCAAATGATATTTGGATTTGTACAATGTTATACTTCTTTATGGACACTGCATTTTGGAATCAGAAGAAGAATGAGATTATAGAATAAGGTCCGAATAAAAATTTTGTTACCTTCATGGAGCACATTATGCAGTATGTATTTGATTATGTGTACCAGTATTAGTATATGACTCATATATAGCATTTGATCACCTGGAGGTGATTGACCTAACTAAATAGGACGAGGGTAGTCTAGGGGTGCTGATGCTTGAAAGTGGTAGGCTCCAATACCAGCATTTTGCACCGGTACGTTAAAGTTAAGCGTGTTCAGCCCATGGAAATGGAAGGATAGGTGACCCCCTGGGAAGATTTTGAAAATGTGAAGTTATGTAGTGTAAAAGAGAAGAAACATGTTGTATAGACAAGTATAGGCAGTATAGTTCTACAAGTTTTCCCTAAAACTGCTATAAATGTCTACTGTATGGTATTATTGGAATATCTGCGTGTCCAAATTTTATGAAATGACTAAAATGCCCTTGCAAACATGTGGGATTTATCTCTTCCTTATTTTTAAATAATGAAATATATAGATGGTAAGACAAAGAGGGAAAGGTGTTGAGTGGGGTCAGAGAACTAGACCTGACTTAAAACAGCATATAATGGGTATGTTGACAGAGTAATGTATAATAAAAATATGATATGAGAGATGACCTATTAGAAGTACAACAAAAATAAGATGTAGATAGGAGGAAAGAGAAAACAATCCTGGTAGATAGGGAAATGAGTGCGTATAGCTTAAAAAGCCTGATTAGCAGCCTTCGTCTAGGCTTTCACCTGGACTTGTTGGTGAGGGTGAAAGCTTGTAGACACGAGTGACACGATTTTTCCAACAACAACCTCATACCTTTGAGGAAAGTTAATCCTTAGATATTAGAGGATTAGTGGTCTCGTATCGAAGAAAACTTCCAGAATACTAGAATGCTTAGATAATATCAAAGTTCATTTGAAAATCTATAAATTAGTAGGTGATATGGACAAATGGTGGAAAAACATTGAAATGACTCTACAGGCCCTAAATATTCCTGTTACTCAGCAATAGCTCAATGGAAAGTGTTTCCTCAATTAGTCTGAACTGCAAAGGAAACTAAGTTCCTTACTAGTCAGTGAGACGGCAAGGAAAGCTTTGATGAATACTTGACTTACTACATTTGGTTGCCTCAATACTCTTCTTGTCTGAGGTATCATGATGATGAGGAGTGGAGCATACACATGATGATATGGGACTAAGACTAGAGTTAAAAGAGAAATTAGTCCCTAAGCAATTCACAGAATCAAATAAGGCAGTAGAAGAATGCCGAATCACGAAAAGAACTTTACTAAAATTATATACTGATAAAATATTAGCAGTAAGGGAGCAACAGGAAATAAAGATCATTTTTAGGAACACAATAAATCAAGAGGTCTAACCAAGGAAATGACAAAAGTTTTACCTGCTTGGTAATCGTAATAACCAAAGACCTTTGGGATATAAAACCTATTGGCACTACGGTAAGCCCCATCATCCTGGAGGGCCATATGGGCTCTAGTAGGAAAGACAATTTGTCAAAATTATCGATGATCAGGACATTTAGCTAACATTTTTTCACAGCCATATATAGACAGAGGAGCTGAGGCAAAGAACTCAGAGCAGAGTTCTGCTACAAAACAGGAGAAGGCTAAAAAGTCTCCTGAACTGATGAAAGGAACGATTCTATTGAATAGTAAAATCCATACAAGTATAGTATGACTTAGGTGTTAGTCATCCCTTATTACATATGATTGTGTAAGATAGCAATGCCTCAATGTGTTAGATTTCATGTTTTGATGATAACAAATCATGTTTTGGAAGCTCATGGATTCAATATCAGCAAAGGAAGTAATTCTGGTGATCTGTGCAAGATCACTCGAGTGATTTAGTTAATCACTCGAGTGATATTCAAGATCACTCGAGTGATCGCTGAAATCACTCGAGTGATTTAGAAAAATCACAGATCACTCGAGTGATATGCTGAATCACTTCCAGTGATCGATAAATCACTGCAAGAAAAATTCACTGTTTTGAAAATCACTTCCAGTAAAGCTCAGATCACTCGAGTGATGCACCAAGATTTCCAAATCACTTCCAGTGATCCTGAATCACTCGAGTGATGCGTTAAATCACTTCCAGTGATTGAGAATTCACTGCAAGAAAAATTCACTGTTTTGAAAATCACTTCCAGTGAATGCCAGATCACTCGAGTGATGCGCCAAGAATTCTAAATCACTTCCAGTGATCATAAAACACCCGAGTGATGTTGCATTTTCGTTGAATCACTTCCAGTAAATTGGAAATCACTGCAAGAATATTTCACTGTTTGCTAAATCACTTCAAGTGATCTTTAATCACTCGAGTGATGTTTGAAAAGTTACAAATCACTTCCAGTGGATTCAAAATCACTGCAAGAAGAAATCACTATTTACAAATTCACTTCCAGTGATTCCAAATTCACTCGAGTGAAACATGGAAATTTCAAGATCACTTCTAGTGAACCAGTAATCATTGTCAGAAGCTTTCAACGATTTTAAATTCACTCCCAGTGATATCATATTCACTTCCAGTGATATTGCATTTTCTCCAATAATGATTTATTGCTCCAGTAAACACTTTTAAACATACACTATGATCCATTTGCAATTACTTCCATAAAGAACAACTGATTTTGTTAGTGAAATTATGTTATTACTGATTTCTCCAAATTGCTATCAAAATCATATGGTATATCATTTTACTACTCAGTTGCGAAAACAAGATCACTTCCAATAGTCTTATTACTGTTTTTTTAGAAAACACTTTCAGTAATTCATATTAGTTTGTTGAGATTCAAATATTTTCTAACTGTAATGATCTCAAAGTGTGTTACAGATGTACTCCACCATCACGCACATGATAAGTAACTGAACACTCCACTCAAACGACAACTATTCATGGGCGGCAGCAAAATTCATAAGTAACGGAAGACAAATACTGTTACATTTGTCAGAAGCATTTTTGAATCAACGGACATATTTACAACGGTCTTTAAATGTTCTATTATATATGTCCAACCATTCAAAAAATACAATAACGAAGAAAAACGCCTGAATACTCTACAAACAATATCTTCACAAGTGATTCAATTCTTCATCTGTACTTCAGTTCTTATCTACATACTCTGTAAGAGAGATTTGTCAGTTATACTTAATCATTTCCAATAGAGATAACTTAAGGTTGAGGAACCTTAAGTAGGGATTTGAGATTACCTTGTGTAAGGGGGAGCGAGTGTCTAGAGGAACTTGCTGTTTGTACTGTGGTGCCAAGAACCCACTGAATCTTGGAAGATATAGTGAAAGGCTCAGAAGGATTTCTGAGGACTGGACGTAGGTCATGTGGTTGAGACCGAACCAGTATAAATCTCTGTGTGAATCTTGGTGATATCTCTTCCTTTCATTAACTGTGCTTTAAGTTTTATATATTGAATTTAAGCTTCCGATTATTTTGTAATCACCCAATTCACCCCCCTCTTGGGTGAAAAGCTTGCTCTAACATTTGGTATCAGAGTGCAGGTCTTCTAGTTCAGGTTTAACAACCTTAGAAGGATCCGATGGCAAGCATGGGTGAAGCAATCCTTCCTGACGGAGCTTCTATCACTAGACCACCAGGTTTTAGTGGTGAACATTTTTCCTTCTGGAAAGCTAAGTTTTGTGTATTCGTAATGGCTACAGAATACGGACTATGGGATGTGATTGAAACTGGAAACTATGTGCCTACAAAGACTGAAGAAACTCGAAAAGTTCCTAAATCACTAGCAGAATTTGATGACAATGACAAAAGGCTGGTGACTCTCAACAGCAAAGCAATTTTAATGATTAAGAGTGCACTGAGTCAAAAAGAATACTTCAGAATCTGCACTCTTCAGACTGCCAAAGAAATGTGGCAAGCGCTGGAAGTAGCTCATGAAGGAACATCTGGAATAAAAGAAAATCGAGTCAATACTCTAACTACAGAGTTTGATCTACTTCGTATGAAGGAAGGTGAGTCAATAGCTGAATTTGAACTTAGATATACTCACATTGTTAATCAACTTGCAGCACTTGGAAAATTCTATGATCAGAATGTCCAAGTATGAAAAATATTAAACATACTCTCCAAAGAATGGGAAGCCAAAGTCACAGGAATAGAGGAGGCCAAAGGAGAATCAATGCAATCTGTAGCTTCTCTGTTTGGAAGCCTTTCAGAATATGAAAGCAAACTAAAATTCAAACGAGAACTAGAAGAAGTTGGTGACAGGACGAAGAAAAGTTTTGCACTAAGTGTGATAAAGACAAAGGCAGAAAACCAAGAAGAAGAAGAGGAGATCGATGATGATGAAATAGGCCTGATGATCAGAAGATTCAAGAAATTTAATAAAGGCCAAGGATTCAGGAATTCACAAAGAGGTGGAACGAGTGGCAGAAGAGACGCCAAGGAGATCATCTGCTATGAATGTGGTAAACCTGGACATATCAAATCAGAATGTATGGAGTTATTACAGAAAAATAAAGAAAAGAGAAACATCAAATCCTTCAACAGAAAGAAGGCATTTGTTTCTGCAATATGGGGAGATAGTTCCTCAGATGAAGAAAGCGATAATGAAGAGACAGCCAACATATGCCTGGTTGCTAAAAAAGAAACAGACGAGGAGGTAAAAGATTCTGACCTTACTTATGATGAATTACAAAATGAATATGATGCTTTACATTCTGAATTTGTCAAAATGGTTAATACTTTGATTGCATGTAAAAAGAGAAACAAAGTTCTTGAAGAAAGAATTAAAAATCCTTTGGATAGAGATTGCGAAAAGTGTTTGTCTCTTGAAAAAAAAAATATTGATCTTACTAAAACTCTTGAAAAGTTTACAAAAGGAAGTGAAATGTTAAATGTTATTTTAAAAGCACAACGTCATGTGAATGATAAGTCTAGTATAGGATATGATCCGAACTTAGACAAAAGAAAAGGTAAGAAGAAGACAGGAGGTAAACCTTATCTAAGTTATTTCACGCGTTCTGTGCACACATCTAATCCTTTTGCTTATTGTAATTACTGCAATAGAAAAAGACATTACACTTCTTCGTGTTTTCATAAAAAGAAAGGAATTATAGGAACTTATAAATGGATACCTAAGAAGGTTCATGAACAAGAAGTTATCTGTACTAACCCAAAAGGACCCAAAAAGATATAGGTACCTAAAACTTAGTTATCCTTAACTGCAGGTTTGTCTCAGAACATCCAAATCAAACAAATGGTATATAGATAGTGGATGTTCAAGACACATGACTGGTGATCCTGAGAATTTCACCACATTAGTACCCAAGAAAGGTGGCAAGGTGAAATTTGGAGGAAATCAAACCGGAAGGATAGCAGGGCTTGGGGAAGTCAAGGATAAAATCAAAGACGTATATTATGTTAAAGGCTTATGTCACAATGTATTAAGTGTAAGCCAAAGCACGGATAAAGACAACTGGGTAATATTTGATTCAGAAGAATGTCTGATAGTCAGCAAGAAGGATTTGCAAATTGAAAAGAAGAAGTTAAAGACTAAACTCAAGGCAAAAAGGGAAGGTAATTGCTATACTCTTGATATGAATGAAAGTATTTCTGAAAATTACCTTCTGAGTAACACTGATGAGAGTTGGCTATGGCATAAGCGACTTGCCCATGTTAATATGCATCAATTAGGAAAGTTACTCAAAAAAGATTTGGTAATTAGACTACCTAATGTTAATTTCAAGAATGATTTAGTCTGTGATGCTTGTCAAAGAGGTAAGCAAACTAAATCTTCCTTTAAATCAAAAACTGAAATTACCACTAACAGACCACTTCAACTATTGCATATGGATCTGATTGGTCCAGCAAGAGTTAAGAGTCTCGGTGGAAACTTGTACACATTTGTTATTGTTGATGATTTCTCTAGATTTACCTGGAATATATTTCTGTCATCCAAGGATGAAACTTTTTGTAAATTTATTGCCTTTGCCAAGAAAGTGCAAAATGAGAAAGGTATGTTAATTGCAAGAATCAGGACAGATCATGGTGGAGAATTTGATAATCAAGCATTTGTAGAATATTGTGATACAAATGGCATTGATCACAATTTTTTAGCACCAAGAACTCCACAACAGAATGGTGTCGTGGAAAGAAAGAATAGAGTCCTTACAGATATGGCTAGAGCAATGCTCAACAAAAAGAGTGTGTCTCAAGTCTTCTGGGCAGACGCTATGAGCACTGCATGCTACATCTCAAATAGAGCGTATGTCAGAACCAAACTTGGAAAGACACCATATGAGCTCTACAAGGGACGAAAACCAAATCTCACTCATCTACACATATTTGGCTGTAAGTGCTTTATTCATAACAACGGTAAAGATAATCTTGGAAAATTTGATTCTAAGGCTGATGAGGGACTTTTCTTAGGCTATTCAAATCAAAGTAAAGCATATAGAGTTTTTAATAAACGAATATGTGTTGTAGAAGAATCAATTCATGTTGTATTCGATGAACATGCGTCCTCTAGTAAAAACTTTAAAGATGAGATAACTAGTAACCAACCCTCTGTTAACTCTCCCAATCTTGAGGTTGACAATTTTGAAAAAGAAGTTGAACTAAGTCATCCAGATCAACCTCGAGCCTGGAAATACATCAAGAGTCATCCTCTAGATTAAGTGATAGGTGAAGTTAATGAAGGAGTCAAAACTAGAAACAAAGTTTTAAACGAAGTTAGTTTTTCTGCATTCATTTCTCAATTGGAACCTTCTAACATTGAAGAAGCCCTATCAGATAATGATTGGGTGTTAGCAATGCAAGAAGAATTAAATCAATTTGACAGAAATCAAGTTTAGGATTTGGTACCCCGGCCTAAAGACCACTCGGTTATTGGCACTAAATGGGTATTCAAGAACAAACTTGATGAATCCGCAACTATTATCAGAAACAAGGAAAGATTGGTTGCCAAGGGCTATAATCAGGAAGAAGGAATTGATTATGAGGAAACATATGCTCCAGTAGCAAGATTGGAAGCTATACGAGTACTCTTAGCCTTTGCATGCATCAAAGGATTCAAATTATATCAAATGGATGTGAAAAGTGCTTTCTTAAATGGGTACATCAAGGAGGAAGTTTATGTAGAACAACCTTCGGGCTTTGAAGATGTATCCAAACCAAATCATGTTTTCAAACTAAAGAAAGCCTTATATGGTTTGAAACAAGCTCCTAGAGCCTGGTATGAAAGGTTGAGCAAATTTCTCATCGAATTTGGTTTTACTCGAGGAAAAGTCGATACAACTTTATTTATAAAACGAAAACTAAATGATATTTTAGTAGTTCAGATTTATGTTGATGATATTATATTCGGAGCTACTAATGATTCTCTGTGTAAAGAATTCTTTGAGATAATGCAGGGAGAATTTGAAATGTCTTTAATGGGAGAATTGACATTCTTTCTGGGCTTACAAATTAAACAAAGAAAGAATGGAATATTCATATCACAGACCAAATACCTTCAAGAATTGCTCAAGAAGTTTGGATTGAATGTGTTAGATTTCATGTTTTGATGATAACAAATCATGTTTTGGAAGCTCATGGATTAAATATCAGCAAAGGAAGTAATTTTGGTGATCTGTGCAAGATCACTCGAGTGATTTTGTTAATCACTCGCGTGATATTCAAGATCACTCGAGTGATCGCTGAAATCACTCGAGTGATCCGCATAATTACTTCCAGTGATCGATAAATCACTGTAAGAAAAATTCACTGTTTTGAAAATCACTTCCAGTGATTCTGAATCACTCGAGTGATGTGCCAAATCACTTTTAGTGATTCTGAATCACTCGAGTGATGCGGAAAATCACTTCCAGTGATTGAAAATTCACTGTTTTGCAAATCACTTCCAGTGAAGCTCAGATCACTCGAGTGATCCGCCAAAGTTTTCAAATCACTTCCAGTTATCCTCAATCACTCGAGTGATGTTGCATTTTCGCTGAATCACTTCCAGTGAATTGGAAATCATTGCAAGAATATTTCACTGTTTGCCAATTCACTTCCAGTGATCTTGAATCACTCGAGTGAAGTTTGAAAAGTTGCAAATCACTTCCAGTGGATTCAAAATCACTGCAAGAATATTTCACTGTTTACCAAATCACTTCCAGTGATCTTGAAATCACTCGAGTGATATTTGAAAAGTTGCAAATCACTTCCAGTGAATTGGAAATCACGATTTACAAAATCACTTCCAGTGATTCCAAATTCACTCGAGTGAAATATGGAAATTTCAATATCACTTCCAGTGAACCAGCAATCACTGTCAGAAGTTTTCAACGTTTTCAAAATCACTCCCAATGACATTATATTCACTTCCAGTGATATTTCATTTTCTCATATAATGATTTATTGTTTCAGTATACACTTTCCTACATACACTATGATCCATTTGCTATTACCTTCATAAACAACAACTGATTTTGCTAGTGAAATTCTATTATTACTGATTTCTCCAAAATTGCTATCAAAATCATATGGTATATCATTTTACTACTCAGTTGCGAAAATAAGATCACTCTCAATGGTCTTATTACTGTTTCTTTTATAAAACACTTCCAGTGATCCATATTAATCTGTTGAGATACAAATATTTCTTTACGGTTATATTCATAAGTGTGTTACAGCTGTACTTCACTATCACGCACTTGACATGTAACTGAACACTCCACTCAAACGACAACTATTCATGGTAGCAGCAGAACTTCAGAAGTAACGGAAGACAAATGCTGTTACATTTGTCAGAAGCATCTTTGAATCAACGGACAAATTTACAACGGTCTTCAAAGTTTCTATTATATATGTCCAGCCATTCGAAAAATACAATAACAAAAAAAAACGCCTGAAAACTCTACAAGCAATATCTTCACAAAAAGCTTCAATTCTTCATCTGTGCTTCAGTTCTTATCTACATACTCTGAAAGAGAGATTTGTCAATCATATACTTAATCACTTTTAATATTGTTAACTTAAGGTTGAGGAACCTTAAGTAGGGATTTGAGATTACCTTGTGTAAGGGGGAGCGAGTGTCTAGAGGAACTTTCTATTTGTACTGAGGTGCCAAGAACCCACTGAATCTTGGAAGATATAGTGAAAGGCTCAGAAGGATTTCTGAGGACTGGACGTAGGTCAAGTGGTTGAGACCGAACCAGTATAAATCTCTGTGTGAACCTTGGTGATATCTCTTCCTTCATTAACTGTGCTTTAAGTTTTATACATTGAGTTTAAATTTGCCATTTATTTTGTAATCACCCAATTCACCCCCCTTCTTGGGTGAAAAGCTTGCTCTAACAGAATGAAGCTAATGGTGCAGATACACCTATGAGTTCAACGGTACTTATGGATGCTGATGAGAAAGGGGTTGATTTCAATATAACTCAATATCGAGGAATGATTGGATCATTACTCTATCTCACAGCCAGCAGGCCTGATATTCAGTTCAACGTTGGTCTATGTGCAAGATTTCAGTCATACCCCAAAGTGTCACATACTGAATTAGTGAAAAGAATTTTCAGATATCTGGCAGACACAAAAGAATTGGGTATCTGGTACCTCAAAAGAGGTAACGAATATCTAGTTGCTTATTCTGACTCTGATCATGGTGGGTATAAAATAGATAGGAAGAGCACAAGTGGGCAATGTCAATTCCTTGGAGGCGCAGTTGTTTCTTGGTTCATTAAGAAACAAACTACAGTATCATTATCTTCAACGGAAGCAGAATATATAGCAGCCTCAAGCTGTTGTGCACAAGTACTGTGGCTAAAACAGCAACTTCAGGATCTTGGCATATATCTTAAAGAAATTCCTATTTACTGTGACAACACCAGTACAATAAGCTTGGCAAAAAATCCCGTACAGCATTCAAGGACCAAGCATATTGATGTGAGACATCATTTCATTAGAGATCATATTCAGAAAAAGGATGTCAAGGTGTTATTCATACCTACACACTTACAATTAGCTGATATCTTCACCAAACCTCTTACCCGAGAACAATTCATGTATATACGAAAGGAATTGGGAATGGTAAATCCCAATGAATTGTAAGTTGTTTAATCTTCATAAATGTTGATTTCATATTGTTTTGATGATCCCATAACTAACTTAAGCATCAGAGTTCTATAAAGTTGTTTTGCAGGATGCTCTGTAATATCTTCAAATAACAGAGACAAACAGAGAGGAAAACACTCGGGTGATGATAAAAGACCAACTCGAGTGAGTGAACAGTGAAATGCTACAACCACAGGTAAATCAAGCAATTAGATTGATAATATTGTCACAGGTAAGTCACATGAGTGTTTTAATTAATAATCTTGCAGTTACAGCGTGATTTCAGATTCTGTGAAGTGTTTTTGGACTTCACTCGAGTGATTTTTATATTTCACTTGAGTGAAAAACCAAAATCACTCGAGTGAATGTAAAAATCACTCGAGTGAATATTAAAAACTCGCTTATATCAGTTTTTCTCTCACGCGACTGTTCACTTCACTTCAACCGTCACCTCCACTCGCTGAAATCCTCTTAAATTCTCTGAAAACTCTTGAACCCAGTAACCAAAACCCTCTTTACTACTCTTAACCGACAAATCCCCTCTAAAGCAAGTCCATTTCCGTTTCAATCTTTCCTCCCAACTCCGACAGTCGTCGACAGCCTCCATTTCGCAAATTCTCGTCTCTCCAAGCGTCGGTACCCATGGCAAGAACCAAAAGGCCCGGGCAATCTCCTCCACCTTCACCACCGTCTAAGAGGGCGAAAGCACCCTCTGAACTAGAACCCAATCCATCCGTGTAAAGACCCAAAGGAATACGGATTGAAGAACCGACGGGAATGACTACCCGTTCGCATACCAGTATGAAAGGGAAAGGGAAAGAAAAACAGCGAGAAGCAGACATCCAAGAGTCTACTTTGCAGAGGAAAATCACACGGGCTGTGAATATCTTAGCAGCCTCGGTTCCTCAGAAGTCATGGTATGCAAGTCAAGCCTCTGGTAGTCGATACTCTGAGTCCCTGGCTGAAGAAACCGCTGAACTTCTTGAACCCCCTTCTGGGTATAACACTGGTAATCTCAGCATTTTGAACTCCATTGTGTTTGCCTCACATTTTTCCAAAAGAACCTTCTGTCCTGTTGTGTGGGCTGACTTGGAAGAACTGAAACAAAAATTTCATATTGATCTGACCCCTTATCTGAAACAATATGAACCATGGCTGAGACTGAGAATGTCCTACAATCCTTTGGTTGTCAAATACTTTTACTATAACATGAAAATTGCTGATGTAAAAGATAGCCAAGGAAACATCATTGTTGAGAGAATTGAGACAAGCATAAGAGATCAGAAAGTTTTACTATCTGTAGACCTTATAAACACCTATCTAGGCATAGAAGATGTTCCTATGAAGCTTCCACGAGTCTTTAATATTCATGAGTTGATTGACATCTTTAGACCAGGACAGCCTGATGTGCCTTTACCCACTTCCTCAGCTTCTCTTCCCAATGACCAGAGAGCCTTGTTCTACATTTATTCCCGAAGCATGGTTAACAAGGCTAAGAACTTTACTCATATCACGGGGAAGGATCTTCAGATGATGGCATCTCTTATGACAAGAGAAAGAAGAAATGTGGGTGAGTTGATTTTTCAAGAAATGAAGAGATTCAGGTTTCACTCCTCCAGGTCTACTACTATTCCCTATCCTCAGCTTGTGTCCTACATTCTTTCCATGCACAATATTTGGCATTTGACACCTGAGGGAGACATTGTGAGGATTCCTAAGTTTGGGAAGATTCACCTCACTCGGATGGGAATTACCATTCCAGCTGGAGCATCTTCACAGCCTCAGAGACACTATTCACCACCTCCTGAGGCAAGGCAGAGAGATCCTCAGAGGATGGATCCTTCACTTCCAAGATGGATGAGGCTCAGTCTTCCAGAGAAGTATCTCATGGTCCTTCATTTACTCAGGCTGCTCTTCAGACATACATTCAGGATGCAATCCAGTCTGCTGTTACTCAGTTGACGAAGTCTAACGCTCAACTGATTGATTAAGTCAACGATCAAGTTACAGTGTTAGCAAAGGCAGTGAATCACAACTTCAATCTACTTTTTGAGCGCCAGATAGAGCAGACAAAGAGAATTCAGAGGATTGAGGATGCACTCAGGTCTCACCTTCACATTCCTTTCCCTGACTCACCACCAACCACCTCATATGTCCCTCCTATATCTGATCCTCCACTCCCAGATATTTCACTTTCTGATCCTCCCATTATTCCTTTAGACACTCCTCCTGCACCTCCTACATCATTTATCTCTGACCCTATTCCTGCTGGTGATGTTCCACAGACTGATCCCATTCTCCAGACTCCATCATCCTCTTCACATCACACTGATTCCAGTTCTCATACTGAGGAAATTATAGTTGAGGAAGCCACTATAGAGGTTATAGGACCTACTCACTCCACTTCCACCACTCCTCTTGAGCCATCTTCTACCACCTTTTCCTTCCAGTCTCCTGCACAGCTTACACTTATTCCATATGTTCCACCTATCTCCTTCTTTGCCTCTGCATCCACTCAGGCATCTACACCGTCTACCTCTCCTTTAGATGATGCCAAAAAGGGGGAGAAGAACTGATATGATCATATGTATTTTATTTCAGTTTGTAGTTTCAGTACTTGTCATGTAGTTGTGCAGCTTATGTAGTTTCAGTATGCTTTTCAGAACTGACATGTACTTGACTCTAATCTAATAAGAATATGGTCTTAATGCCTTTGTGTTTATGCTTGCAGCAACCAATGTGATCTCTTGAAAATTTTAACGCATCTGTGTTTATGCTTGCAGCAACCAATGTGATCTCATGAAAATCTTAATGCATTTGTGTTTATGTTTGCAGCTGCCAAAATGATCTCAAGAAAAGCAAGAAGTTACTTAGAAATGGTTTTTATAACAATTGCATTTTGATTTAAATTCTGCTCATAATGATTTTCTGAATTTTGAACTAACATCTTTTATTTTCTAAAAGGTCAAAAACTTTTAATGTTAAAACAACTCCTCCTAGTTCTTGCTAATCAAAACTGTTGCAGAATTTTTGAAAAAGATCAAGTAAAGTTTGTTAGAAAATCAAAATTTTGAACTTGATCATATAATATGTTTTGTCATCATCAAAAAGGGGGAGAATGTTAGATTTCATGTTTTGATGATAACAAATCATGTTTTGGAAGCTCATGGATTCAATATCAGGAAAGGAAGTAATTCTGGTGATCTGTGCAAGATCACTCGAGTGATCGCTGAAATCACTCGAGTGATTTGGAAAAATCACAGATCACTCGAGTGATATGCTGAATCACTCGAGTGATCCGCATAATCACTTCCAGTGATCGATAAATCACTGCAAGAAAAATTCACTGTTTTGAAAATCACTTCCAGTAAAGCTCAGATCACTCGAGTGATGCGCCAAGATTTCCAAATCACTTCCAGTGATCCTGAATCACTCGAGTGATGCGTTAAATCACTTCCAGTGATTGAGAATTCACTGCAAGAAAAATTCACTGTTTTGAAAATCACTTCCAGTGAATGCCAGATCACTCGAGTGATGCGCCAAGAATTCTAAATCACTTCCAGTGATCATAAAATACTCGAGTGATGTTGCATTTTCGTTGAATCACTTCCATTGAATTGGAAATCACTGCAAGAATATTTCACTGTTTGCCAAATCACTTCCAGTGATCTTTAATCACTCGAGTGATGTTTGAAAAGTTACAAATCACTTCCAGTGGATTCAAAATCACTGAAAGAAGAAATCACTATTTACAAATTCACTTCCAGTGATTCCAAATTCACTCGAGTGAAACATGGAAATTTCAAGATCACTTCTAGTGAACCAGTAATCATTGTCAGAAGCTTTCAACGATTTTAAATTCACTCCCAGTGATATCATATTCACTTCCAGTGATATTGCATTTTCTCCAATAATGATTTATTGCTCCAGTAAACACTTTTAAACATACACTATGATCCATTTGCAATTACTTCCATAAAGAACAACTGATTTTGTTAGTGAAATTATGTTATTACTGATTTCTCCAAATTGCTATCAAAATCATATGGTATATCATTTTACTACTCAGTTGCGAAAACAAGATCACTTCCAATAGTCTTATTACTGTTTTTTTAGAAAACACTTTCAGTAATTCATATTAGTTTGTTGAGATTCAAATATTTTCTAACTGTAATGATCTCAAAGTGTGTTACAGATGTACTCCACCATCACGCACATGATAAGTAACTGAACACTCCACTCAAACGACAACTATTCATGGGCGGCAGCAAAATTCATAAGTAACGGAAGACAAATACTGTTACATTTGTCAGAAGCATTTTTGAATCAACGGACATATTTACAACGGTCTTTAAATGTTCTATTATATATGTCCAACCATTCAAAAAATACAATAACGAAGAAAAACGCCTGAATACTCTACAAACAATATCTTCACAAGTGATTCAATTCTTCATCTGTACTTCAGTTCTTATCTACATACTCTGTAAGAGAGATTTGTCAGTTATACTTAATCATTTCCAATAGAGATAACTTAAGGTTGAGGAACCTTAAGTAGGGATTTGAGATTACCTTGTGTAAGGGGGAGCGAGTGTCTAGAGGAACTTGCTGTTTGTACTGTGGTGCCAAGAACCCACTGAATCTTGGAAGATATAGTGAAAGGCTCAGAAGGATTTCTGAGGACTGGACGTAGGTCATGTGGTTGAGACCGAACCAGTATAAATCTCTGTGTGAATCTTGGTGATATCTCTTCCTTTCATTAACTGTGCTTTAAGTTTTATATATTGAATTTAAGCTTCCGATTATTTTGTAATCACCCAATTCACCCCCCCTTTTGGGTAAAAAGCTTGCTCTAACACAATGTACCTCAGTTACTTTATAATTTGGTTATAGCTGCACCTACGGGTGTCAGATGTAATTAAGTGGACTGATAAACCCCAGTTTAGTAATTGTCCTAGTGAGGCATACTTATATTTCATAAAATTCCTTTATACCTTTGGGGTATTAAAGGTAATATTATGATGAATTAGAAGAGCTTAGGGCGATGACAAGATAATGCAATGAGGAGTCACACACGAAATAGTGAATTAGAACACAAAGTGGTGTTGCCATCGGTGAATTTCCCGGTGTGGTAGTTGTGTTTATGTGACATCTTTCAATTGGAAAATGATGTCTAAAGATTCTAAAACTTTCCAGGATGAAAGTATACTTATCAAGCTTAAATTTGATAGGTCATATAAGTCATTTAGAGCTGTACATAAAGAGTTATGTATTTTTGAAGTTAGCCTAGTGAAACTAGTAATTTTCTGTGTCAGCTTCCAAAGATGAGCATTCTGGGAATGATAAGCTTTCATTTAGCCAAATTTTATATTTTTTCTTAAACTTAGACTCAATAAGGGTTGTATAACCTTTAGAACCACTCTAATTAGATATTTTTACAATTAGTTATGAATTTTCAAAGGTTGATGAAAATTCTGCTCAGCTTTGCATTAAGTGCGAAAATGGGAAAAATAATGTAAGGGTGAAATGGTAATTTTACCATAAGATAAGAAATGAGTATTTTTGCCTAATATTCCCTATGATTTCAGTTGAATAGGAATTAAAATAGGAAAATAACTGCTTGGTAATTAATAAGCCTAGTTTGGTGAATTGTTATCAAGGGAAGTCAATGAGTGTAAAAACTTAAGGCTTTAGTCAACCACTTGTAAGGTGGTATAATGGGATAATTTGATAATAATTTATACTCTCTTATTTCTCATTAATTTTGGTAGAATGATAAAGGAAAAGAGAAATGGAACTTGTTATACAATAAATGAGATAGTTGGACCATTTGGGAGCCACTTTAGATGACTCATTAAAGTCATCATCCTTCATCATTTATTCTCATTCTCATTCAGAATCAAAATACAGAGAGAGAGAGAGAGAGAGAGAGATGGGGAACGAGAATGGAGAGAACAGAAGAGAGAGAGAACTTCAAACCGCCGAAACACTACTGAATTGGCGTCTTCTCTCAAAGTGTCATGTACAAATCTTCTTCTACTTATCTCGAGCTTTATTTCTACAGTTTCAAATTTCTATTTAGAGGTGGTTGGTACCGTCTCACTGGCCGGAGTGTTGCCATAATTCCGAACCAAATTCAGAAACTTGTAGAGGTAACCGTAAACTTCCTTTTGAACCTATTGGTTTGTTGTTTGGATGAGTATGATAGGAGTTGGGTACTATTCATCCTCATCTAAAATTTTGTTTTAATGGCCTAAATGATGTCTAATAGATGTCTAAATAGCTAATCATATGATTGAAGTAAAAAGGAAGTGATTAGGCCAGGAAAAATGAGAAACCGACACAACTCTTCTAAGAACTCTAAGTGGCTGCCTTACTTGTGGCATGAGCCATGAGTTGGAATTTAATCAATTGGATGGTTCCATTGAGTTTAGAAGGGCAAATTATGTAGGGTTCATGTTGATGATGAAGTGAGAAAAGCCCTAGAATGTGAAATGACCAAATTACTGTCAAGGGGTGTTTTAGTCATTTTAGCCCTAAATTGGACCAATTTGAGGTTAGAAATATATTCTACTAAAGAAATTATATAGGATTAGCCTAGTTCATAATTTCTGGAATGGTACAGTTGGACCATGTACGGAGAGGCGTAGGCCGGGTCTCTGGGGGCATTTTGGTAATTTAGCATTGTTACGCTAAGTTAACCAATAATATGAGTTTGGAATGATATATGGATGATTAATGACTCATTTATTTTACATTTTAGAATTATAGGACAAGATGGTCGTGCCCGAGCCGAAGCGAAAATGATGAATTGAGGAAGGATACGAAGTCCAAGAGGTAGTAAACTTATCTAGCCTGCATATATTTGATATGTATGTGTTTGCATTGTTGTATATGAATGCTTTGCCTATTTGTGTTGAGCATACTTGATTGATTAAAGCTTTGTTATATTTATGCGATGGCTATAAGTATGTCATAACATTGAGCATGCAGATATGTCATTATGTTGGCATGAAGTTATGAGAGGCAAGCATGTCATACATCATATATATATTATATATATATATATATATTATATATATATATATACAGTGGTAATGTTTACTATTGAGATTCTCTCGAATCTTACTCCTCCCCCAAACATATAGGTATGTTGAGTACAGGTGAAGAATTCCTGGAGATAAACGAGGAGGAATCGTGAAGGTCGAAGTGCAAGGCACCCTTTTATATTTGATTTAAGCAATGATAGCTTTGTGTGGCTATTCATTTGATGTATATAAACGAATGAATGAAGAATAAGCAGAGAATAGCTCTAATTTAATTATGAGTATAATCATTCGCATACTCTGATATAATGAATTTAAGAACCGATGAGGTATTAATAACGTTGTGAATCTTGTAGAAATGATTGAAAAGTTTTCTACCCTTTGAAAAACCCTTTCGACTCTAGGTTCAAATCCTGAGTTGGGAGTGAGAATTTATGAATGTTTTGTGATATTGGGTAGTCTGGGTTTAAATCTTGGTTCCATAATGGATTTCACTACTCATTTGTACTCATTTGAAGTTATTGGAAAGAGGGTATCACATCAGATCCATTATGGTCAAAGCATATTGAATGATATAACAAATGCTGAAAGACATAAATTCATGGCAGAGCTAATTGGTTTGTCATCGTATAAAGTGGTAATAATTATTAGTAATAATTGGTTGACGGCGTACAATATCTTATGAGACTACAAAAGCAAAAAGGGTTAGTTACCTTAATCCGTGATTTCATGACAGTGCAAAAGTCAACCTTAATTTACTTTTAGTAGGTAAAGCTGAGAGATGTGTGCAAAAAGGTTATAAGGAGTATGTGATACATTTCTCCATCCAGTTAGAGGCTGGAGGAGTACTTGAAAATACTCTGGCAGTAAATGAGTTCTTTGCAATGTTTCCAGAGGATGCAAAGCTTAAGAATTATGGGCAGTATCCTGGAATAGTTGTAGGAAAATATAATGAAATGTGTGCGTTGTGAATTTTTCAAAGTAATATATATCCTCTGAATGCTAAACTTGACTAGTGAGGTCTTATGAATAATTGAGAATTGTTGATATTCTTGTATTCACAAAGCAAAGTAGAACAGGAAAATCATTTGAAAGCAATGTTAAGCCCATTAAAAGATAAGCAACTCTATAACAAGCTGAGTAAGTGTTAGTTTGGCTTTTAAAAGTTGAATTTCTAGGACATGTAGTCTCACAAGAAGGGGTCTTGGTGGGTCCTAGCAAAGTGGAAGCAATATTGATATGAAAAAGACCAGAGAATGTTGCTAAAATACGCAGTTTTCTAGTCTTATTTGTTAATGAATTATATAGCATTTCTATAGTAATGTTTCGCATTTGATAAGGCTAACATGAAAAAATCAACATTCTGTGTAGAGTAATATTTGTGAGAGGAGCTTCTCAAAGTTGAAAGAGATTGACAACAATATTAGTGTTAATCATTCCCAATCTGCAATTAACTTGTGTGGTCTCGATTTGCAATTGACCCATGCAGTCTATGATAATGTGAGCAAGTATGGATTAGCATATTTCCTAATACAGTAGGACAACATTATGGCATGAGCTTCTCGTCAGCTGAAACCTCACAGACTAAAGTATCCTACTTATGAATCTTGAGATGGAAGTAGTTGTGTGTGTACTAGAAATCTAGAGACATTATCTCTACAGGGCACCATAGAGCTATACTGTAATCACAAGAGTTGAACATGAGACAACACAGATAGATGAAGTTACTTCAAGATTACAACCTGGAGGTTAAATACTTTCCAAGAAGGGTTAATGCAATTACAGGTATATTGAGCTGTAAGATAGTGCAGGCGACAACCTTAATAATACAAGAGTAGAAAATTAATTGAAAATCTTAAGGATCTCAATCTGTCTGATCATATTTTGATCAATATATGGCAATAATATAAGTTAAGCAAAGCATGACTTGAGAACATAAGAGTGAAAATCAAGAAACTTCTATTCTCATATCTTATATGACAGTCCTGCACATATGTGCTTATCGTTAAATATATTTGAGTTGTGAAAATATGATAGGCAGTGAAACCTATTGGGACAGTACGATCAACTCAATAAGATTTAAGTACAACCTGCATAGGAAGTTACTCTGGGTTATAAGACCTTATGAGTATGCAATGGAAGATGAGCAGTGTGCCCTGAGATTTCTTATTGAACTATATGCTCTGTGATTACTGAATGCCAATTGGTTGCTTGTTGTTAAACAATTTGTTCTTATATGCTTTGTGAATATTTCATAAGCGTATAATTAGTTGAGTAGCAAAAATTGGAGTCTCAAATGTGCTCAAAGTAACTATGGGATTATAGGTTGAAGATATAAGTCTTACAATGCATTCAGCATGAATGTTGGACTGAGTATCCAAAAGCCATAAAACCTATTAGACTAGCGTGTCCTTAGGCAAGCAAATTGATGAATGTTCAAATTGTGACGAGCGGAGACACGATACGGTAAGGCTTGATGCACAAGTTTTCAAGGGGTAAAGGCTCTGGGCCATAAGATTAGTATTGCCTAGTGTTATGGGATTAGACTAATAAGTCCAAGAAATATATATTCTGATGATTATTGAAGGTTATTTGGGGCCACTTGTGGGATTATGGGAATTTCAGACCCATATATGAGAGCTACCAACGCTCAACATTTATAAGATTCGTACTAAATATGTTGTATGCTCTGAGAGCTTTTACAAGAAAGAGAAAGACTGAGTTATAAAAACAATGGGATGAGTAATAAGAAGTAACTCCTTAAGGTATAGTTAAATCTATACAATGTTCAAAATTTTGAGGACGAAATTTTATTGATGGGGGGAGAGCTGTAATATTCCAAATTTTATTTACTAAAAATCCTTGAATATTTGATTATTCAATAGAATAAAATAGTGAATTTGGTGCACTTGAAGTAGATAAAATATTAGCAATATTAACTAGTAAAATTTTTGGCTGAGTAAGACATAAATCATAATTTTTGTTTTACAAAAGCCTAATATTGAAGCCCAAATTTAAGTATGTAAGAGCATCATTCTTCACCCAATTTATGTGCAAAAATTTGGCCAAAAAGGAAAAGAAACAAAAGGAAGACAACATTTGATACAAAATTGGAAATGTAAGGGCCAAATGGTTATTTGTTTGATAATCAAGAAGGCTCTTGATTTTTCCATTATTAATGGCCAGTTTCAACCAAGAGAGGAAAAGGGGATGGAAAATGAATTTTTTGACATAAATAGTACCATGTGGAAGCATAAGAAGCAAAATAAAAAAGAAGGAATAAAATATTCCAAGACATGTGATAAAATTGGAATAATTAATAATTTTTTGAGGAGGTGGAAAATGTCTCTTCAAGAAGCAATTTCACTCTTCAAGAGGCAATAAATTTTGTTTAAGGAAGTAAAGAGCAAAAGAACACATGATTTTTCAACATGATAGGACACATAAAAGACATAAAACACATATGGAAAAAGAAGGAACAAGAAAATGACAAGTGTGTAAGCTTTACAATAAAATAATATATCCTTGAGAAGGTGAAAATGATAATTTAAGGGTAATATTTCTACCCATTTCCTCTTCATTTTCATTAAGCAACAAGAGGGAAAGAGAGAGAAAGAGTTGGATCAAAAACAAGAGAAACAAAGAAGAGAGCAAGTGAAGTCAAGACCAGGATCAAGGTAAGAATCAAGCAATTTCACTTGTTTTTGTCTTGAAAATTCATAGAAACACCTTCCTAATCCTTATGCCTTCATGAAACCACATGTAGCAAGAGAAAATTCAAGAGTAAAAAGGAGATAAGGGGGATGGATTCAAGGAGGAAGAAAGAGAAACAAAGGTAAACTAAAAAACCTAGCTTCTTTGGTAAGATTCAAGGTTGTTGTAGTTGTTGTGGTTGGATTATTGGCTTGTATTGGCTTGGTTTTGTGTTTTGGGATACATGAAATTTAAGGGGAGACTCTGCCAAAACTTTGATTAATCATGTACGAAGGTGTTTAAGTAGTTAAACAAGTGATTAGGGGTGAAAGGAAGGTGTTATGTTGATTAAATTGTGAATTGTTGAATTGAAACCCTAATTTCTGGTCTGAACATGGCAAGTAAGAGGAGTATGATTTTTTTTCAATTTTAAGGTCTTAAATATATTCCTTGGGCAAAATTTTGTAGGAATTAATATTTGGCATAATTTTAGAAAGAATGGATTGGAATTCCAAAACTTGTAATGTTGCTGTCTAGTTAGGGTTTCCTTGCATGAAAGATGTTTGTATTGTGTTTTGATTATTTGAATGGTTTTCAATACTTATTATATTTTTCAGAATAAAAAATTAGACTTATCAAGCTTTAATTTGATAGGTCATATAAGTTATTTGAAGTTGTACACTAAGAGTTATGTATTTTTGAAATTGGTCATGTGAAAACTGGCATGTTTCTGGATAATGTCCAATAGCTGGTAGTTCTGGATTGATTTACGTTCAATTGGCTATGAGCAATAATTTTCCTTGTAAATAGACTAATAAGGGTCACCTAGCCTTTAGAATCACTACAATTGGATATGTGTACATAAAGATATGAATTTTCAAATTTTGATGAAAATTCTGCCAGCTTTTAGTAAATGTGCGAAATTAAAAGAAAAGGTAATGACACAATGTAATTAATTACCTTGAAATTTAAGTGTGAACATAACCAACTATATGAGCTTAGAATAGGGTATGAATGAGTAATAACTTATTTTTTACCAATATGAAAATTTTAGGATTTGACATTTACCTGAGTCGGATAAAAGTTAAAGGACCGAAAGTAGCTAGGCAATTGGAAAGAAATCCAGGTAGTAATTCTATCTCTCATATTCTATGTTATTGTTAATATTTATTGTTTTCCATACTCTATGCAATGATATGTGAATGGCGATAATTCCTAGCTCTGGGTGTGTGAAAAGCACAACTACCACCTTAAGGGAAAAACATAAGTACCTCATGGCCCAATGGTATCCAATCTAGGTCGGCCAATATGATTGATGATAATTTCTCACCAGGTGTGGGAAAAGCACAAGTACCATACCATGGGAACAACACAAATACCATGAGGCCAGATGGACCCAGTTTGAGCGACATGACAAGTACGAACATGTTGTTATCTGCTTCAAAACTATAATGAGACATGACAAGTATGGACAGGTTGTTGCCTGCTTCAGAATATTGATGTGATTACAATGTAACAAGATGTGACAAGTAGGGGTTAGAAGATCATTTTGATCCGGAAAAAATCATCACTTTGATCCTAAACATTGACAGACATGTGCACAACATTATTATTTGTTGCATCATAAATGCTGCATTGCATGTTTACCTTTCATTTTATATGATTGATAGTATGTTACAACTAAGATTCGGTTGAATCTTACCCTTCCAATAATTAAAAATTAATTCAGCTAGTGGAAGTGGCTCAAATGGCAAACTAAAAGATACCGACAATTGAAGGTCTACTGCTGATCCGTAAAGTTTTCGTTGGTTATCTGTTAATATTTTTGTGTTATTTTGGGATAAAAATTGTATTATGTACAAACCTTATGTGGATTTCCTGTAATGTAATCAAGAATTTTATATCAAAATAATTTTTCTATTTCTGTATGCTCATTGAACTATGCTTTAATACTCTAATAAATGTTAAAACATTAAGGGGTTTGACACTGAAACTCCAGATTCTTGATATGGGTTTGAAGATTCACTTGCGGAAGCATAAGTACATTTATCTCTTCATACAACCTTTTGAAGTCCAAGAAAAATTCCTTCAAGGGACGACCCTACTGTTGAGAGCTATAGAATCCCTTACAGACTTTGTGAATCCAAGTGAAATTCCCTTTACCAGAGAACATAAATTCAAGATAATTCATAGTTTCTTTCACAATGTTGCAGTGACTTACAGAAAACAGAATCCATAGTTCAATAGAGTTTCGAATTTGGAAAAAGAGACAAGCATCCGCTCTACACCAAGCCAAACTTTTCTCATTATCACTAGAAGGGGGATCTTGAGTTAAATGAGCTTCCTCTTAATACCTAAAAGATAAACTCTAATAGTTTTATTTCGATCATTATAGTTTGTCCAGTTTAATTTTGAATCAGTAATCTTAGCAAACATAGGAAGCATATTGGAAGTCTTAGATTTAGCCATGGAATATTAACCAAAGAATCACAATAACAAGATAGCAAGCACGTGCAAGAGAAAAACTAGCAATCAACAGAAACACCAAACAACGAGCACAATAGCTAACCATACCAAAATCCCAGACTTGCACAAGTCAAAGACAAATAATAGTTTCAAAGTTATTAAATCCACACCTGTAAACATAAAGTTAGAGCATGAAAACCTCTTGAATTAGGTCAGGTGAAACAGAACACAAAAAACAGTTCCAAAAATTGTGATAACAGATAGAGTAAGAATACTAATGAACAGTATCCCATGAACAGTGCATACCAGTAGCGAATAAACAGTACCATGTGAATAGTACAGAATAATGCAAACACAGACTAAACTGTATAGCGTCAGAAAACTAATTTCAGAGTACCCAACCTGTCTCTGATACCATGTAAAGCAATAAATAGAGAATGAAATTGCAAATCTGAATTCCTTAAATCAAAACATGTACAAGTGAGCCTATTTATATATATAAGTGTGTATCTTCCTAATTAATGTGATATGATTGCCTAATAATGTTGATATACAATCCATGATTATATAGGATATGATTATAACAAAATCCCTAATTATACGAGATATAATTGTAATAGTAGAGAACAGATAGACTAACACTGACGTTAGAGAATTATTTATAAGAACAAGCCTTCCTACTTGAGAAAAGGTTGACTTTTCCACCCAGTAAGTCTTTTGTTAGTCTTTTCCAATACTTCCTCATATTTCCTCTTATCCAGGTGAGGATTATCAATGTAAAGTGCCTAAATACTTCCCCAACCTAGAATTAAAATTTAAGAATATCATGTAATTTCTTCTTTATATGATAGGAGACTGAGGGACTACAAGCTAGATTAGATTTATGATAATTGACATGCCACCCTGAGATTGTAGAATATTGTTTAAGTAGGGCCTTGACAATCCTGCAATCATCTTCAATAGCATGACAAAATAAAAGAGTATCATTTGTGTGTGTACTAGATAAAAGAGTATCTTCAATAGCATGACAAAATAAAAGAGTATCACAAGAAATATAAATACCTCTTAACCATTTAAAATTTTTTGTCTGGTGAATCATACAAGATAAAACATTAACACATGAAAGGGAAAGATAGGGGGACATTGGATCACCCTGTCTAAGCCCCTGCCTTGGTTTAAATGTTATTCCAGGAGATCCATTGACTATCACTTGAAAAGAAAACGTGGTAATATACTACATAATTAAATAACTTGTCAATATATAGAATAATAACTTCAACCAATTATTTTCCATTAAAATATAAAAGCAAACATGTATTATTTTCGTAGCCAACAGAACAGGTCTAATTGAGTATTTAACTTTTGCTAAATAAAAAAGTTAAAAAATATATACTTATTAGATACATGCATAAACATTCAACAATTGGCCAAACTCCTTCTCTCCCCCCTCCAAAAAAAAATCCAAACCCCCTCCCAATCCAAACACACATTTTTCTCTCAACCCCTCCCTACCATCACCTCCCCTCTAAAAAACCCCCAACCAAACAAGGCCTTAGTTTATAGTCTACGACCTGACTCTTCATCTCCTTAAGTTACATTATCTATAGGTAAGGTAAGAACTTGATGGTTCACCTCCACCGCAGTTGTGCTTTAATCCATGGCTACTAGCTTCAGTTCCCTTACTATCTTCATTTCACAACCAAACCACACTAGAGGTATATGTTTGTATCTTTACAACCTCAATATCCCATTTAATAGCTCTTTTACATGCTTTTAGAGTTCCCAAAAGTTGTTCTTCTTGTTGAATGGCTAATTGTGAAGCTATACCTAATGATAAATTGTTGGCTCTCAAATAGTCATACTGAAAGTTAAAGGGGGGATCTTTAAATCAAGTGAACATAACTCTTTAATAGATTACTTTAAAGGTGGTCTATCAAGGAAAAATGAATATGATGATTCCAATAGTACCCAAATCTTATATTCAATTGTTGTTGCCTTCAAGATACTCATGTCTTCTTCTACCTCTTGACCCTCTAATGACAAGGTGTTCGCCACCAAGTGCAAGGGTCACGCCAAGTAATAAAATGATAAGTAAAGTACTGTTCCCACGAGGATTTATTTTAACAAATTAATCAAACAATAAGCTTAGTGTGTTCAATGAAGTTGAGCTAGAAAATGTTGTTGGTATGAAAAAGGAAGCTAAAAAAATATGTTCCTAAAATAATAAAGACTGATTTTGTTTAAATTCAAATACGATAAAAAAACATAGAATTATTTATCCCCTTTGCATTTCATAAAAACTTGATAAAGTTCCTTGCTTTTAATGTTTTTAATGATTATATGTGTTAATCTGAGGTTCCAATGTATTTGGTTAACTTTCTTAAGTCAGAACCAAGTTGATATATTTAATTAATATGCACAATCTCTTGCTACATTTAATTGAGAATATACATTCAACATCGACCTACATTTGATATGCTGGATTAGTGACTATATCTTTATGTCACTAACAAACCATCCATTTATCAAGTAAACTTCAAGTCAAGTATGATTTTAACCAAGTTCTTTACTCGCATTCTGCTTTCTCAAGTCAAAATAAAGCAAACAAGATAATCTAAATTGATGGCCAAACATTCAAAAGCCTTAAGCATATGACAAAATCAACACATACATATCATTCATACATAAAAGAGAGGAAAATCCAAGTATTAATCTATACAAAGGTTCAAAATAATCTTAGAATAAGGAGTTTAGATGCTTATGTTCAGAAAATGGTCATAGAAATACAGAATAAATACAGCCATATCAATAAAATGAAGAAGAAAAGGGAAGGAATCAGCAAAACTAAGGAAAATAAGCTGGAATCTCCTCAAATCTTCAATCTTTAGTTGATTTTCCTTGATTTGCTCCACTTTCTAGCTCAGAGATGTGCTCTAGTTGCCTCCAATGTGAAAGATAGCATTCTAAACCTAGATCTTGAACTTATAAACCCTAAAACTCAAAACATGTTTTTATTGTCATTGGACCTTGGTCGTGACCAAAAAGTTTCTATGAGTTGTTTGGCCATGGCCAAAAGATGTCTTAGCTACAACCAAGCTTCTGATTTAAAGCTTTAATGTAACCAAGGCCTGATTTCATCCTTTTTTGCTTTTTTCGTGGTAGAAATGACTTCTTAGACTCCATTTCACTTTCTTTTCATTGAATTGTGCTTTCTCTTCCTTTACGTCTAGCAGAAATGTTGTCCTATCAACATAAGAAAATCCATAAAAGCCAACAGTTGATAAACATAACAAGATATTCATACTTAACCACATAATTATGCTCTTCTTATGTCAAATATGCACGAGGCACATTTCCTCCACATTTATATTCCATGATACCCATTAAATCACTAAAATGTATGAGAATTTGATGGTAAATGAGCCATTTTGACAAGAATTCCATGAGGTTAACACACCTCCAAACTTGAACTTTTGCTCATCCTCAAGTAAAACCAATCATGTGATAAAAGAGAAAAATCAATTAATCCTTGACTAAGTATATATGCATAATGATTTTCTCATTGGTTGCTCAAGATGTTATGTTCAATAGGAAAAACAATAAAATGTAACTAAATGCATGGTTCACAATTTAAAATTAGGCTTCTAAATAACTTTCAAAATGTGTGTGTGTGAAGAGAGTTAGACAACAATTTTCCCGCAGTTATCAAGATCAAATGAAACACTTCAACATGTATAAAGTAACCTCAATATCAGATCTTTATATGCCTACATTCTCCTCTCTATCCACTAATAGATCATTCTACATAATTTTAAAATCAATGGGACTTTTACATGCTTGTAATGTCGCTAATGGTTAAGCTTCTTAAAAGAATGGGAAAACAGAGGATTCAAATCTCTTGAGATAATATGACATATATAATTCCTCCCAAGATCTTCACAAAATTTTCTTTCGATAAGAATAAACACTCCCCTAAACTTATCTTAAATTGATTACTTTTCACTCCAAGTCTTATTGGATTTAACCATTTTTTTAGTAAAGAATTAAGAGTACCAACTACCATGCACTTTATACCCAGCTTTTCAATGACATTCTTCTTATAACTACCATACCAATCCTTACTTCCAGTAATCATCACCAAATCATCATTTATCTCAAGATTAGGGTAATTCATGGTTTTTCTAGCTATAAAGGTTATGGTCTGGCTTGGGTCGTTAAAAATATTTTTTTTTGTTTTTGTTTTTTTAAGGCTCAAATGGCGTGCAAATGGATCTATTATCATAGTTTGAAAGGTACAACCATATTTAAAAGAATGCCCAAATCATTTTTTAAAAAAATATATGAAATCACTAATTCATTTTAAGAAATTTAAATGCAGGTTCTAAAGTCCTTTAATGAGAAAATAAAATACACACCAATTTGCTATAGAATCTCCTAACAAAAGCAATCAAATCGTATCCAACTCTTATGCATAGTGTTTATTTCAAAAATTGTTAGGAAACAAGTTTTAAAATGTAAATCAAGCATTCAGAAATATTTATGATTTTTTCCTATAAACATAAATCCTACGCATCATTTCTATAATTGGATCATACATTGGTCATCAAAGATAACTAATCAATCTAACTCAACTTTTGAACCAGAGGACAAGAAACAATTAGCATTTTCAAACTTGAAACCGTTGTCAAAATGCACAAAGACATTCAAAAATGTTAGAACTGGCTGACACCCAAGAGGGGGGTGAATTGGGTGTGTGATAAGAAAGTATGATCTTTTAAAATCTTTTCGCAACTTATCAAATCAATACATGCGGAAGTATAGAAACATAAGCTGATATGTAAATCATATATGCTGGAAATGTAAAAGCTTAGGGAAGAGAATATGCAAACTGTGATTTATCCTGGTTCGGTCCAATCCACGATGACCTACGTCCAGTCCCCAGGCTCCTCCTGAGATTTCCAATCCACTATCTTCTTGTTTAACCGGGCACAAGAAAAGCCTCTACAAATCTCTTACGAAGTTACTCCCCCTTACACTCTGTAAGGTTTACACCCTCTTACGGTAAGTTGAACAAAGCAATCTCAAAGTCCTTTCTCTCTTGCTTACCCGTTCAAGTCTTACGAACAGCAACGTTCTCTCCTGCTTACACCACTGTAAGTCTTACGAGCAGCAACGTTCTCTTCTGCTTGCACCTTGTAAGTCTTACGAGCAGAAAGTATTACTAGCAATTCTCTCTACAACTTTTCCGTAAGGTAATCAACCCTCTCAAGGTCCCTCTACCTTGAGTTCAATACAGAAATATATTTGTAAGGATTTACAAACTCTCTCACAGAGTAGATAGGATACTCACTGAAGTACAATACAAATATTAACTCTCTCAAATATACATGATATAGAACATGAAGTAGAGCAAAGAGTAGTCGGAGGTAGAAGACTTAGAATATCAGCATGTTCATGTTCTCATTGTATTGCTTGATGTTCTGTGTTTGAATCCTCTCCTATTTATAGCTGAGTTGTGGAAGATGACCGTTGTAAACATCCATTCGTTAGAGTCTGTTGATTCATTTGATCGTTGAGCCCATTCGGATATTTTTCTGTTGTAATCCCATCTGATGCTTAGATAGACACTAATTCATTTTTTGTTGGAGTCCCATTGCTTTGCATGGTCATTGAGTGTATTTAAATATTTTCCCGTTTGATCGCGCTCTGACATATGCTTCAGCGTTTCTTACAGTTTGCCCATTGGTCTGACAGATGCAATAGTATTTATCTTCCGTTACTTATGAATTTTGCTGCCGCCCACGAATAGTTGTCGTTTGAATGGAGAGTTCAGTTACTTATCATGTGCGTGATGGAGAAGTACAGCTGTAACACACTTTGAGAACATTACCGTTAGAAAATATTTGAATCTTCAACAGACTAATATGAATTACTGGAAGTGTTTTCTGAAAAACAATAATAAGACCATCAGGAGTGATCTTGATTTCGCAACTGAGCAGTAAAATGATATACCATATGATTTTGATAGCTATTTGGAGAAATCAGTAATAATAGAATTTCACTAGCAAAATCAGTTGTTGTTTATGAAGGTAAAAGAAAATGGATCATAGTACATGTAGGAAAGTATATACTTGAACAATTAATCATTATATGAGAAAATGCAATATCACTGGAAGTGAATATAATGTCATTGGAAGTGATTTTGAAAACGTTGAATGCTTCTGACAGTGATTGCTGGTTCACTGGAAGTGATATTGAAATTTCTATATTTCACTCGAGTGAATTTAGAATCACTGGAAGTGATTTTGTAAATAGTGATTTCTTCTTGGAGTGATTTCCAATTCACTGGAAGTGATTTGCAACTTTTCAAATATCACTCGAGTGATTCAAGATCACTGGAAGTGATTTGGTAAACAGTGAAATATTCTTGCAGTGATTTGAAAACTTTGGCGGATCACTCGAGTGATCTGAGCTCCACTGGAAGTGATTTGCAAAACAGTGAATTTTTCTTGAAGTGAATTTTCAATCACTTGAAGTGATTTGGCGCATCACTCGAGTGATTCAGGATCACTGGAAGTGATTTGGAAAAACTGAGATATCACTCGAGTGATTTGGAGATCACTGGGAGTGAAATGCAGAAAATCTCATATCACTCGAGTGAATTCCATTTCACTGGAAGTGATATTGAGAACAGTGAAAAATTCCTGCAGTGATTCTGTCGCCACTGGAAGTGATCTGCAAAATAAGCCATATCACTCGAGTGAATTCTGGAATCACTCGAGTGATCTTCAATATCACTCCAGTGATCAAAAATCACTCGAGTGATCTGTTGTTCAGATCACTTTAGCTCTTTGTTTCGTTTCCAATTCTTCAGCAAGCAGGGGTAAATTTGCAGATGCCATAAGTCTTCGAATATGGCTCCAAAAATTCTGTATTATATATCAATGGAAATCTCTTGAGGTCTAGTTTCATATGGCACCAGTTTCAGATCAATTAGATCTGTGGTTTGAGAGTTATAGCCAAAATACCCAGTCTGTTCCAGAAAGTGACGCTGATATGAATCCCAAATTTGAACACTGATATCTCCCTCATATGAGCTCCTTTGATGTTTCTTCTGGTGTCCAAATGATGCATTGGGAGTCTAGTTTCATATTCAACTGGTTTGGTCTCAATTAGAGTTGTATTTTGAGAGATATGATCGAATAATCAGACCTCGCTCAGCTGGACGAAGAACAGAGCATGAAAATCACTCGAGTGATCTGTGAATCACTGCAAGTGATTTTCACTGTTCTCAGAATCACTCGAGTGATTTCCAAAATCACTCGATTGCTACAGTGATGCTACAGTAGCTACAGTGAAAATGCTACAGTAACCGTATGCTACAGTACTATTGCTACAGTAACCGTAGAACTTGAAACTTGCTATTTTTCATTGATTTTTGCAAGTTCTTCATTCCTAAATTTCTTTCTTCCATTGCTTGACTAATCTACAATATATGCAATATCAAATAGTTAGTCAATGTATTAGAAAAGTATACTATGCAAACTTCTGCTCTCATAATATTTGATATATATATTTGGCATCATCAAAACTAATCATATCTAACAAAAAATACCCCATATTTAAAATAGACAATGTCCCCACTGTAAAAGTTAAAAAAGTGAGGGTTTCATTCAGGCAAAAGAGGTACACATATCACCTGTACTTAAAACAGATAGAACCGGCATTCAATAGCAGAAAATGATAGGTATGTATGATACACATTAGAAGTCAAAACTAGAGAATGTGTAATAGAAGAGAAAAGCATGCGTAATGTGTATAAATGGATATATTAATCAAAGTGATTGTACAAGGAAAAGTAAACAACTAGAAACCAAAAAAAAGTGAAACTAGTCCACTCATGAAAAAGACAAAAAACAACTACATCAAAAAATAAAAAGAAGCAAAAGCTACCTAACGCTGAGATCCACAATAGGAACCACTCCCTACTTATCGCCACTAGCATTATCATCATGGTCATTATCTTTATCTGCCTCAGGGGCAGCTCCTTGAGCTTGTTAAGCAATGAAGGCTTCAATTTGACTCAATCAGGCCCCCATGATCATGTGGTGTAGTTAAGCACTGGCTGACATTCGCATCAATGTTTTGCATCATGGAAAATATCTCTTACATCGTCGGTTGAGGCTGAGATGATGAAGCTTTTGGCTCAACCGAAACATCCAAATTAGGATCACCATGTTCGGATAGTTGCTCTTATTTGGCCACCTTCAGTTTGATGCTTTTGAATTGAAATTTTTAGATTGGTTTAAAGGTGACATCAGTCGAGATGGCAGCAACACCCAGAGAAGTACAGAAGTCAGATATGAGATAAGGGAGTATAAGACCATACGTATGATCATGAATATGGTCTCATATAAAAGTGTAAACCAAGTGCCCAACGTTAAGCATTTCCTTTTTCATAAGGAGGAACACAAATAGAGCTTGTTCCTTAGTGATACGGTTGCGGTTAGAGGATAGCTAAAAGTAGTCTTTCCTGAAATGCACCCAAATGCGAGCCTCCATCGATAATGAAGTGCATAGCAAATATTTTTGAATCCCAGCTGGACTTTTCCAAGACACTACTCCTTCATAATCTAGAAGTTGAGAAATTTTATCCTCAGGGATCTCGTCTTCATTGTCCAGATAGTATTTATATCTACACTCATCTACTAGGGGTAAAGACAAATATTGTCTGAAACTATCCAAGGTAAATTCAACTTGAATGCCCTGCAGTAGAAAATACCACATGCTCTGAACGCAGGCTTGTGTATAAAACTCCTAGATAATTTGGAGATTTCCATCGAACTTGGCTCCTATAAGCTTCTTTATATGATATGTCTTTGTGGTAATGTCATAGAAGTCATGGGAGAGAGTGAAGGCAAACTTACGCTCTTGTAAAAGAGGTCACTGGACAATATTTTCTTGGTATCCGTGATGACCTTGGGACTAGTTTTATCAGTAACTTACTTGGCAGGCATATTAGCTAGAAAGAGAGGGAGAAGAATAGGCCAACCAGTTCATAAAACAGAACTCAAACGGACAATAAAGAAAAGAGACTCCTAAAAGAAAACCAGAAAGAAAAACCCAAGACAAAAGAATAGTCTAGTTAAAGGTAAAAGAAATCTCCTTCAAACTTGAATTCTAACTTATACCAATGTGCCATTTAGAATTCCAGCTTAAAACCTATCTTCACTGCCTATAGTTATTACCTTAAATCATATCAAAACAAAGTTGTAGAAAGGGTACAACAAAGTAATACAAGCTGAGGGTGATACTCTGTAGATGTTAATCTTTAACACAGTCAATTAGAACAAAATCAGGGTCAAAAATACGAGTAAGCAATCCATACTCTAAAAATTTTGCAATTTGACAACTGTAAAGTACATGAAGATCTTTGGAAACTTGGAATGCAAATGAAAACTTCATGAAGTTTTGAGGTAACACATGGTTTCAAACAAAAGAGAATTTGTTGCCTATTACACATTAGTATGTAAAAAGGAATATGAAAACTTTAAGAATCAATTTTATATGAAACATATTTCCACAAAATTCCTAAGTTACAAAACAGGGGTTTATATCATAAATTGAATATCACAACAATGAAGTAGTTCAACTTCAGTGTTGTGAAAACATGGGATTTATGTCAAAACAGAAGTTTTAGTTTCAAGATAATAAAAAAGATTAAGAGCCATGATAACTTCAACATAGAGCTTGTCAGTGTTAGAATTGGCAGGCACAACGGAAATTTAAAATTGTAAAAGTCTACCAATCCCAATTGCGGATCTATCAATGGCATTTAAATTAATCCATAAGAATACACCTTAGATCAACTCCCTCTACCGGTATCTTTAAGAATACACCTTCAACATGGACATTATGCTAGCGCCTCCAATGTCTCTTCAGGGCTTTTCTTGCGACTCTCTATTTCGTTATCATTCTAGGATTATCTAGGCCCTTCCTTTTTATAAATGATAAGGGCTATATTGAATCTTCAAAATTAATCCTAATTAATTTTTAAATCCGTATTATATTAAATAAATATGATTTAATTAAATCTCTCCAACAAATTTAATTTATCTTTATAAATTAAATATGAAACTAACACTATATATATATATATATATATATATCGTTCATCCTGGATTAAACATTATATTAATTGAATCTTAGACACATCTTAGATTCAATTAATATGGACATTATAGCTCATGTTGACCTATTTTTGTGTGCGACCCTGTAGGTCCATATGAAGTTGGCAGTGGGTTAATAACTGTACTAACCCACAAGTCGCAAATGGCCTTTAGCAAGATATTGAGACTACCTAATTTATATGAGGATCATAACACGATGCAATCTATCATACAACCATGTCACGTCCCTTTTGTCATAAGATATTTTGGCCAAAGATGAGGCATGTATAATGTCATCCTCTTATTTCTAACCATTACTTTCCCGATTCCTGAGTAGTCTGACAATAGAAATGTGAGGGAAAAATTTTATCTTGACTATTCACATTCCTCTGTATGAAAACCACTAAGCCCGATTGTAAACTTTATCATTACTCGGTCAAATGTGACTTTAACTATGTTAAAGCTAAGCGACTCTCATGTAAGAATCCATGATGATCTCATATCAAAGGGCATAGTGACGTGGTTATAGTGAGATAAGCCTATGACTAGATCCATGCAGCTTTCTCATAGCGAGTCGGTCCAACACCCTGTACTCTTACAAGTGCCTAAGACTTTGATCTATATCTCCATACTTTATCAAAGTCATACTGATCTTATTTCATCTTTACTCCTACATAGATAACCAACTAGGGACATTTAGGAAAATCATCATTATTTATCAAAGGATACAGTTATCACAATGAACATATGAATAACATGATAACAAAATGGATAAATTCATTAAATAATAATGTTCAAAGTATAATGATTGGCGCCTAAGGCACAATTTCCAAAATCCTCCCACTGGCACTAGGTACAATCATTAATTTTCCTAATTCCCATTATCCTAACATGACGATAATGCTTTGCCTGTACAAGCGGCTTGGTGAGAAGATCAGCAACATTGTCTTGTCCTACTACTTTACATATTTTTATACCACATCTATCATTGATTTCTCTAATAAGATGAAATCGCCTCTGTATATGCTTGGTCCTTTGATGTGACCTAAGCTCCTTGGTTTGTGCAATAGCTCCGCTATTGTCACAGAACAAATCTATTGGATTTGAGATGGTAGGTACGAACCCTAGTTCAATAATAAACTTTATGATCCAAATGGCTTCCTTAGATGCATCTGATGCTGCTATATACTTAGTTTCTATTACAAAATTTGTTACAGTACTTTGCTTGGAGCTCTTCTAACTTACCGCACCACTATTCAAAAGGAATATATATCCATATTGTGATCTAAGATCATCTTGGTCAGTTTAAAAACTTACATCTGTGTAATTAGTTATATAGAGCTTATCATCCAATCCACCATATACCAAGAACAAGTCCTTAGTCCTTCTCAGGTATTTTTGGATATTCTTGACAATAGTCCAATGACCCTCACCAATATCTTGTTGATATATGCTACTCATACATAAGATAAATGAGACATCCAATTGAGTACACAACATGACATACATGATGGATCTAATAGGTGAGGCATATGGAACCTTGCTCATGCGATCTCTCTGATCAGATGTACTAGGATATAGGTCCTTGCTGAGATGGATGCCATGAGACATGGGCATGTAACCCCTTTATGAATCCTGCATACTAAACCTATGCATATCTTGTTTGCTATGTGCTCTGACTTAGGCCTATTAGCCTCTTGGATCTATCTCTATAGATCATAATCCCTATAATGTAAGTGGTTTCACCTAAGTCTTTCATCGAGAAAGACTTTCCTAACCAAGACTTAATACTTTGTAAGGTAGAAATGTCATTCCCAATGAGTAGGATGAC